>JALBCR010002214.1:0-649757 GCA_030710515.1 Abscondita cerata
AGTCTAAAAGCGTCTTCATCCAACAGTTGATTCCTACTTTACTTTTTGTATTCTAAGATTGACTCACAGTACAAGAAACCAATAATCTCCCACTTCGGAGTGGTAAAAAGTAAAAATAAATATTTTCTTGTTTTGTAGCTATTTATTCAAACACAAAATTACTACACTTTTAATTATGTTGTTATAACAGTCTTAGTAGAATCAAATTTAACATCAAAACTAATAATGATTATTATTTTAAAACAGTCGCAATATAATCAAAACTTTGATTATATTGCGACTGTTTTTAAAATAATAATCATTATTAGTTTGATGTTATCTTTTATCTCAGATTACCATTGTAATCTGAGATAAAAGTTATAATTTTAATGGGAGGGATGTACTTGGTGAATTGACAGCAAATTATCAATATTTGGCTTGAGTTTAGTTAAGTATAACCGTAAATCTCCTCGCTCTGTAATATTTAATCTGCTCCGTTTTTTTGTCAACAAGTTTGTTACGGCACTAAAACTGCGTTCGACAAGATATGACGAAGGAAACGCTATGAGAAATTTTTGCACAATTCCCCACAGTCCTGGATATTTTTCAGGTATTTGTGCCTGCAGCCAAAATGATTGATACCCTCTTTGAATGCTACTTTGAGCTCCTCATTAGTGCTAAGCTCGAGTAGCTCTTCTTGCAGTACCACATTTTCCACTTCAGTTTCATCATATGGATTTATTATCCATGGTGGTATATCCATCGACAGAATGTCTTCAAATCTGATTTTAAAATCATCATACAGGGCAATCAAATGTTGAACATACGTCTGAATATCTTCGTCGAGGCATTCTACCTGCGATAAATTTGGAAACTGGGAAAATTCACGTCGACCAATATTTTGCTTCATAAGTTTCAGTTTACCAAGAAAAGCTGAAATTTCACTCTTTGTTTTTATCAAATTGAGGCTGTCCCCTTGTAACTGTAGGTTGAGGTCATTGAATTTTTGAACAAATCTGTCAAATACGCAATGTCTGCTTTGAAATTCATGAGGTTTTCTTTTAAAACAGGATCTTTAGTGTTCAGGAAACTCTAAAACAGAGTCGAAAAGCAAATAGAATCTTGATAGACATGCACCTTTCGACAACCAGCGTACTTCGGTATGTAGCAGCAATCGTTGGAAGTCCTCATCATTTTCTTCGCACAACTGTGCAAATAAGCGCGTATTTAATGCATTGCTTCTTATTTTGTTAACTGCATTAATCACAAATTGAAGCGCTTGGTGCAATCTATCACTCAATTTTTTCGCTACTAGATGTTGTCGGTGGATGACACAGTGAATTGCAATTACCTCTGGTATAATCCTTTTAAGATGACTTATAAACCCACGATATCGCCCGACCATGGCAGGAGCTCCATCTGTTGCCACCGAAATAATGTTTAGAATGCAATTGATTTTTCCGTAAAAAAATCATTCAGAACATTAAAAATTGATTCACCTTTAGTGTCAGTCTTCAAAGTTTTCGCGAATAGTAACTCTTCAAACATTTGTTCGCCTTTGATAAATCGAACATATGCCAATAATAATGCTTCATTGCCAGGTAAAGTTGACTCGTCCAGTTGAATAGAAAATGAGTTGTTTGCAGATAATTACACAAGAAACTTTCAACATCAGAGCTCATTTCATCAATACGTCTTTGTACAGTGTTGTTACTCAAAGGAATTCTTTTAAGTATGTCAAATGAAGATTTGTGCAGGACAGTTTTTAAGACCTCTTCAACAGCAGGCAAAATTAACTCCTCTCCAATGGTATGCGGTTTCCCAGATTTTGCTATAAGTAATGAGATATTGTAAGATGCCCGCAAGCCATCGTCGTTGCTTTCAGACGTTGAAGCGAACATACTATGCACGGTGGGTCTCTTTTCATACTTTTCCTTCAATGTTTGGAAATATTTCAAATCCTTACCTATTTTGTCAGGATGACACCTTCTTAGATGATCTTCCAGCTTCGATGGTTTCATAGAGTCATTGCTCAAGACTTTGTTGCATAAAAGACACATGGGCAATCGCTTGTCTGTATTTGATGGAAGAAAACCAAATTTCAAATATTCAACACTGTACTGTCGACACTTCTTCTTAGATTCAGCCATGTTTCGTATCAATTACTTACCTGTAAATATGAAAAAATGTTTGTTAAGTAATCTTAAAATGATTTAACAAACATAATAGAAGTGGCTTTTAAGATACAAGTTGCTAACAAATAGATAGGTAGGTACTTACTTTTCCAACACTGGCAAACAATAATATCAATTCACTTTAATTTTCAAAAGTCTGAAAACTACTTCCGTCACTGGTGAACACTTATATAGGTACACTTTCTTTTTGAAATTCCGGAAACAACTGAGTAATGTTTATCATTCGCATTCGTATTTATATTAAAGAAAAATCCAACAAGTTCATGCAAGTTCAGACACGACTTTAACTAGGCGGGCGGGCGGCGCGGCATCGGCGAGTCTTGACACGCTCTTTCTGAATATGGAATATGCAAGTTCTTACAAAAACAATTGCTGAGCTTCTTATAATATTGTCTTCCTATATTCATAGGAGAAGTCAAGCTTCTTATAATATTGTCTGCCTATATATATTATTGTCTCCCTTATTCATAGGAGAAGTCAAGTCGGGTCACCTAATACATTTTTATAGACCCCGTTAACGAGTTGTGGACCCCCATTTTTTCCACGCAAGCGTAGACCCCTATCGGGCTCCTGTGGACCCCTGGGGGTCCACCTGGACCACTTTGGGAATCGAGTGTGTGTAATTAATTTTGAAAAAGAATATTTAAAATTTAGTTGATTTGGTATATTTTTATTAATAAATTTATATTATTTTTTTTTTTTTTAAAATTAAATTAAATATTTAAAAAAAAAAAAAAAAAAATTTTTTTTTATTAAAAAAAAAAAAAAAAAAAAAATTTTTAAATAAAAATATAATAAATAAAATAATATTTTAATTAAATATTAAAAAAAAAATAAAAAAAAATATAAAAATAAATAAATTATGTAATAAATAATTCGATGAGTGCACGTTCTTTTATTCAAAGTGACATGCAAAAAGTTACTCATTTGCGATAAGAACGGACGTCTTTGGAAACCGTTGAGTTTGATTCTGAGTCATTCTCTCGAATGTAGATCGACACCCTTCGATGTAGCGCTTTCTGACGATGCACTAACAGAATAAATGGTTATAGAATCAATGGAGAAACGTACTACAGAAGGCGGTGAATCATTTAAGCGGGTAAGAGAAAGTATATTGTTAGTTGTTGTTCTGAGAATTTGCTTTAAACAAAGAATGAGGGTACGAAAAATTAGAAATTCATCGATGACTGGAATCCATTTCGGCATTTCAGTTTTCTTTTCACTGCAAATCGTGATTCATAACTGATCGTCGGTCGCGTTCTGTATAAGTCCTGTTATTTTATTTTTATCTATATCGATAAAATGCCCAAAAAAGTTAGCAGTGCATCAGTGTTGGTGAAGCCATACAAAGAACTACGTATAGATATGGGAAAAGTTCGTTCGGGTGTGCGTAAAATTGGGTATTTTTGATTATTTGTTGTACAACGTCGAAGTTGTGCGCAATTGACCGATATCTTACATTTTATTGATAGACGGAACTATCTATATTTTTATCCGTTTTTTTCTTAAAAATAACATTGTATTTGGAGGTAATTGAGGACATTAAAGCTAAAATTCGGGACAAAACATTTTACATATGTATTGATGAAAACCACCGATTCGAGAGGACGTTATATTGCTCATTTATTAATTGGTGTTCTTTGCGATGAAGAAATTCTGCCAAAATCTTATCTCATTGTTTCTGAAACAGTTAGTAAAACAAATGCATGGACTGTTACGATTTGTACAAGACGAATTATCAAAACTTTTTCTTCGTGCATCTGTTCCCGTAGATAAATGTTTGCTCATTTTATCAGATGCAGCGCCATACATGGTAAAGGCTCGGGCAAAATTTGAAATTTTTTATCCGAACTTAACGCATGTAACATACCTAGCTCATGGCTTAAATAGGGTTGTTGAGGAGATTAGAAAGCATTTTTCGCTTATAAATGATTTAATTTTTTAGTGTCAAAAAATATCCTTAAAGCACCAACACAAATTCAGTTTTATAAAGGAAAACTACCAAACACTCCGCTTCCACCACAACTTGTTCTTATAAGATGGGGTACTTAAGCTCACATTATTTTATTGTGAAAATTTCTCTCAACTGAAAGATACTATTTCACAATTATCAGACGAATATTCGCAATCCCTTCAATATGCTAAAATAAGGAAATAAACAAGCAACTTTCATTTTAAAAAACAAATTATAGCTTTGTTTCTAAAACAATAACGCAATGGATAAATCTAATTTGTCATTAATCCAAAGTGTCAAACTAAATAAACAGTCGGGGTTGCTTTTCAAAACGTGACAGGTCACATTGGGGATACAATTTTTAAAAAATTTAAAAATATAATTCAAAAAATTGTGGATTTCAATTTCTTAGCCAAGTAGCTAATATTTTAATGGGAGATTTAACAGAATCAATTGATTTAGATCCTGTCACGTTGAGTAGTTTTAAAAATGCCCCTCTTACATCGGTTGACGAGGAAAGGAGTTTCTCAATTTACAAATTTCTATATACAAACCGTAGACAACATTTTCTGACTGAGAATTTTGAGAAACATTTAGTGGTTTATTGTTTTTATAATTGATTAACAACTTGTTTCTTGTTGTAATTTCATATTATTATGTAGATGTATTATAAATTATAAGTAAATCTATTTTTTAAAGTATATTTCTATTTGCATATTGTCAACATTTTTGTGCATATTTTGGGTAAATTGTTTGCATATGTATGTGCATATTTTGACCTATTTTACTTGCATATTTGCGTTTCTTTATTCATAAGCAAATTTCTGTTTTTAAAAATTTCCAAACTTTCACAAGAATCAAGTTCGTTTTTATTATCTACCCTTTTAATTAATTCAATGTCGCCTACTCTATGGCCAATTTCAAGTATATGCATGACAACACTGGACCTATCTGCAGTGATGATATTTGACATGAGCTAAGTGCTCTTTGAAACTAGTTTTAATGGCTCTTGGTTTGCCCTATATACAGGGTTATTCACGGTATATGACACGGAATATTACAGCCAAACTATTCAATGAAATTAAAAAAATATATTTGGTATGGATAGAGACCTATCGGAGGAATATTTTAAATTAATTTTGACATATACAGGTGTTCCAAAATACACTGAACGTATCAAAGTTTTTTTTATATGGAATGTCCTATATATTATTACATTTTAGTTTCTACGAACAAAATAAGAAAGGATTTTATAGAGGTTTACCTTACTTGAACCTAAAGATTTTTGAGATATTTTTATTTTATGAAAAAGTCGTTACAATTTTGCCGATTCATATCTCAGCAACTATTCTCTTTCTCCAAACTAAATTCGCATTGAAGTCTATCAATTGATCAGATGTTATGTAGAACTTGTGAAAAATCCATTATCATGTACATGATGTGTACAAAATAAGATTAAATAATGACATGTTTTGAACCGCAATAACTTGCTAAATTTAAATGGAACACCATGTATTTTATATTTACAACAAATGTAAAATGTAATTACCTATCAAACAATACTATAGTGTCCTATAGCTAAATGTTCAGGTTGTCATGAAAAATGCAAATTTTCATAATGAAGACTGATTTGTAACAATTTTAATATTTATCAAGTAAGCTATACAACTTTGACAGGTGGATATTATGTATTTGTAAGAAGCCCGTTGATTGACGGACAAATTTTAATGAATGGATTTAATAATGCTAAACTCAGTGTGCATGTAAGTTGATCCCATTGTTCTCAGAATAATGAGTCAAACTTATGGCGGACGAAGACCTCTTTGGTCCCGCCCCTGTATGAACATTTTCGGTTTTTCCCGTTGGTTTGAAGGCAAGACCCATCGGCATGCCGAATTTTAAGTCTCTACGACGTCTGGAAGTACGCGTTAAATTTCGGAGACTGACATGAAACAAATAAGCGCTTTATTTTAAGCAAATTTTTTTTGTATTTGTCCAGTATGTTTTACAATATTGTAAACAGCTTAGAAATTGATTTGTGGAGATCATTAGAAGAGATATTATTGTGAAGTAAATAAAAAAAAAAAGTAACTCTATACACATTTATTTCTCCTAAAATTTAATACAATTGATGAAATGTATACAATGCAAATCTTCTCCTTCTTACAAATACATAATATTTACGTGTCAAAGTTGTATAGCTTACTTGTTAAATATTAAAATTGTTACAAATCAGTCTCCATTATGAAAATTTGCTTTTTTCATGACAACCTGAACATTTAACTGTAGGATATTATAGTATTATTTGATAGGTAATTACATTTTACATTTGTTGTTGATATAAAATAGGGGTGTTTTATTTAAAATAAGCAAGTTATTGCGGCTCAAAACATGTCATTAATTAATCTTATTTTGTACACATCTTGTATATGACAGTGGATTTTTCACAAGTTTTACATAAAATCTGATCAACTCATAGACTCCAGTGCGAATTTAATTTGGACAAAGATATTAGTTGGTGAGATATGAATTGGTAAAACTGTGACGACTTTTCATAAAATACAAAATATCTCAAAAACTTTTAAGTTTAAGTAAGGCAAACTTTTAAAAAAATCCATTCTTATTTTGAACGTAAAAATTGAAAACGTATTAATATATAGGGCATTACATAAGAAAAAATACAACTTTGATACGTTCTGTGTATTTTGCGACACCTGTATATTTCAAAAGTAATTTTAAAATGTTCGTTCTATAGGTCTCTATCAATCTCAGATATATTTTCCCAATTTTATTAAATTGTTTGGCTGTCATATTCCGTGTCGTATAACGTGAATAACCCTGTATACTTGGTTACAATTTATTTTATATATTCCGATTTATTACACATTTCTATTGCGTCTATCAAATTGCCTAAGAGAATTTGGCAAGTTGTTACTACTAGAGATTACTGTTTTATTATCAAATTTTAAAAATATTTTTGGAAGACTCTTTGTGTATGTGGGATAATTTGGTAATTTGACATATTTCTTGTCTATTTTGCTTTTACTAGTTCCTAACGTTGTAATGTTTCTAATGTTTAACTTATGTTTATGTTTTCTAATTATATTTGTGACAATTGATTCTTGAAAAACCATTGTATGATGCAATCTGCTTAATATTTCTCGCAGTTCTTTATCAAAGTTTTGTTTTGACAATGGGAAATGTAATAATCTGTGAATCAAAAAGTTGAAAGATACAAGTTTATGTTGCATACTATGGTTGGAATCATTTGTTATAAACCCCCATAGTCTTAGTGTCTTTTACGATAAATATCTATATCTAGTTTGTTGCATTTCTTGTCACTAAAGTGTTTAAGAAAGGTAATTTAAGGTTTGTTTCTGTTTCATAGGTAAACTTGATCGTTTCAAATTTTGAATTCAAAATTTCTACAAATTGCTGAGGGCTGTAAACTTTAGTGTCGATGACTGCAAAAACATCATCTACATATCTATACCAAATTCTAGAAAAATATTCTAAATTATTTTTTAAATCAGTTTCAAATGATAATGATGACATAAATACCAAAATGTGTGCACAAAATTGTCACAAAAAAGCGCAAACTATTAATTAATTACGATATATAACTACCTATACCCACCTTAATTATAGTCATGGAAGTTTGAAACCAATACACATAAGACAGATATAACTTAAAAGTTAATAGAGCATCACATACTAAAGAGAAATTTCTAATTGATACTGGTCAAACAGAATTTAAAAAATTGTAAAATTAACTATTGGCTAATACGACCACGGCAAATAGGTGGCACGGTTAAAGGTAGCCTTCTTTAATAATGGCTAATAGTTCTTTCGCAGATGGGTAGTGACAACTCTTGCCTCATCGAATGATATGTAGAAAAATATCACCAACGTTGCGAGTAAATAATGGAACGCAATTCATAAACGACTTTTGCCCTTAGTTATTTATGAATTTGTCCCTAAGTATGCATTCTCAAAAAAATACCAAAATGGCGTTTGCATTAAAAAAGAAAAACATGTTTCACTTACGGCATTCTACAGCGTGCACAATCCAGATAACGTTTTACAGCATTTAAATAAATACGAAAATTTTATTTAATAAAATAGAGTATGTTACATTTCAGCAGTAACGAGGAACCACGTGTACAATTTGTCAAAGTCACTTAAGACAAAATAAAGAAAAACAAAAATTTTAAAGAATGAACTACTCGAGTCAATTTCTTGGAAAATAATGAAGCAATTGTCTGAGGCCTCTACATGCCTAGTTCGAGCTATAAACAAGTAAATAGATGTTTATATTATTGTTTATGATAAAACACTACAAATATCTTTTACAGATAATGACTTTATTTATAACTTAAAAATTGCTATTGCCTCGTTTTTATAAGTTCCTGCAGCTGGAGTAGGAGATGTTAAAGGAGGCGTAAAACACAATAGTAAAACAAAATGGCAAGGAGGCTGTTAAGATTGCTCTATCCAGAAGAAACTTTATTGAGTTTGAAGAAAAGCAGATACCTACACTCACTGTGACAGTAGACGAATGTTGGGATACTTGATCTTATGGAGATAGACATAGTGCCAATGGAGGGTATAGCAGTTGCAATAGATGAAAACAAACGCAGAAAGTCCTCAACATTGATACAAAAGTGAAAACCATCAGAGCATAGTTGAGAGGCAAAACGGCAAAAAAAATTAGTTGAACTGGAATAAACCAACGACTGGTATGGAAATTGACGTTTTAGTAGATTATTTCCAAAAAGAGTATTCAAAAGCATGGTGTGTGATCTATAGGTCTTTAATGGTGACGGACATAGTTGGGTTTAATCAAATATTATGACTAGAGTAAAGTATTTAGGAATAAAGGTCATGAAAAGTGAATGCATCAATCACACCGTAAACAACTTTACTAAGCCATTATCAAAATTAAAAACGACACAAAACATTTATTGGAAGACCGGCGGCGATTAAAACCTTTGAAGGACAGGCTGTCCATAGCTCTTCGTGAGGTTATTGAGTACAACCCTAGAAACAGGAGCAACAAATCAACTCTAACGTTGTCAATAACGCTGGCTGTAAACATCACAAATATCCCATTTTATAAATATAGGGATCATTTGAAATGCAAAGCATATTTCTACAAGAAAGTTGGCGAGAGGGAGGTTGTATCAAACCTAAGAAAACCAATATGGATCAGTATCACAACGTTGATGTGGAATCTCTTAAAGAAGGCAATAAGAATAGCAATAAGACCAGTAACATATGTGAATTATTAATCAATCGGGTTTGTAAGTAACTGCAAGAAAAAACGGTGACATATTACTCAGTTATTTGCTTCTTATCTGCTTTATTTGCTTTCAATTTTGGTCTTTTTGACGAGGTGACGTTTTTCAACTTTTTAGATCTTTGCTACTTGTTACTGATCAATGGAAAAGTAAAATATAAACTAGAAGCAAACAGGAAAACAAAGGAAAAAAAGGTAGATGTACGCAAGACTCAATAAAAAGCCGGTTCGGGAAATAAGTATATGGAAGAAAAGTGGCCGAAAGAGACATCAAAAAAAAACCCTCAATAAACTTATAGAAAATTTAATGAGTAAGTTATCAGTCACAGAAGAAAATCAAATTCCAATCGAGAAGGACACAAGAAGACAGACAGAACATGAGTACTGGTTTCTGAAGAGTAGAGAGAGGATCACTGCAAGTATTGTGAGGAAAATAGTGAAACTTTGTAATAATACCAAGTACACCACCATCATAAAGCAACTGCTCAACAATGTGGAAGCTAAACTTAGTTTTTGGGGCCCCAGAGCTATAAGAACTAATTGCCAGAAAGAAATACAAGGAATACAATAAAGTAAAACTGTGTTCAATTAGACTATTTGTGTCCCTTGATAATGGTGCCATCGGTACTTCTCAAGATAGTCTTGTAAGAAAGGACGGAATAGTTAAAATCAAGTGTGTTTCTTGCCCAATAAAAAACCCTGCCAGAAGTAAGTTTAACGCTTTTCTTGAAAACGATGACGAGAAAAACAAGAGGTTTAAGAAGACTGATACTTACTATTATCAAGTAGAGTTTGACATTGTCGTTTCTTATTGCTCATCGTAATTTGTCTAATTAGGTCGTGCCTAAGCTACATTGTACCGGTCAAGAATGGACACATATGAGTTTTTTGTGGAAATAATTTCCACCAACGAAAGAAATCTATTCTGGAGTAAGATTCAAAAAAAATTGATGACATTTTATCCTAATAATTTGGCTCTTGAGATAATTAACTCTAAGGTGAATTGAGGAATGGTAAACTGTCAACCCCCATACCGTACAAAGGAGATTACTTTGGCTCAAGAAAGAAAATCTGCAAAGAAGAAGAAGACTGATAAAGACTAGCCAATCTGATACAGTTTCCATTACTGATATAGTTTGCATGTCTAGTAATTCTGAAAAGTAATTATGAACATGAATCTTGAATTTTTAGTTTTTTCTATTGAGGTTTGTAAATTAAAGGTTGCCAAAAAATATGAACATACTGTATTGACAAATATTGTTTGCCAACTGGAATTTTTGCCTAGTAGTGTTGTCATACATACTAGTATATCATATGTAAAGTTTAAAAGTGCGCAGGGTCAAGGTGAATCCATCACAGTCTGCTTACATTGATAACAAGTGTAACTGCTGTAGTAGTACATGCCTAACCCCTATTTTCAAAAACAAAGTCAAAGTGATTTCTTTGAGTGTTATGCATGGCGAGCCTTTACCTTTGTATCCAAAGAATTTGATTGTGATTATTGCTTTAAAAAAAGGCAACGTAATTAAATTTGGGGTTTTATGCATGGCAAACAAGTATACGCTTTGACACATTTACCATTGGATTCCTGACTCCACATACTTTTTTCTTTCCCTATCTTAGCAACAATTGTGGGTGTGGTCAAAATAGAATTTGGAAATAATTGACTAACGAGTGAAAAAAAATTCTTGTTTAAGTGCTTTGTCCACCAACAAAACCACTTCAAACGTTTATTTTTGCCCTAGTTTGGTATGAACTTAATTTTGTTGGTTAACTTCTTTATTCAAACAAATTTTTTACAAAGACACAATTTTTGTATATTTATTCAATAATAACTCATCCTCACAAAGAAGTACTATTGGAATTTAGTAAAAAATATGCCGACTAGTAGATCTGGGACATTAAAAAATATTAAAACGAAACTAACTTTGTTAGTTTAAAGTTTTCATTTTTTTGTACATCAATGCAAAATATTGAAAATTAATTATTGTGTTTCCGATACGATCTGTGGAAATTTGTTGTTTTAATTAAAATAAGCCAAATGGCAAGAAAGAACTGCCCACATTTAACACAATTTTTCATTTCCATTCAACACTTATTAATTGATGTTACACAGTTTTTGTGAATAGTGATGGAAATTGGTGTGGATTATTTTAACATCATCAAATTAGTTGATACACAAATAAATTAAAATGTAGTTGATGCCAGTAGATCATTTTAACTAATTATTTTTTTTGCACCACTACTATCATTATTGGTCTAACATTAGATAATCAAACATTTTTGTAATAATATTTTTATTCAGTGTATAACAATTAAATAAGGTTAAAAATACAAAAAAAGTAGGCAGTACTAAATCACAATCTTACACAGAATAATTAGCAAGGTACATTTGGTACGTACCAAACTGGTTTTGCTACTGGTGCCGGTACGACTACGTCAGATACCACCACATTACTTAATGGAGCAACAGGACCTACAACGTGGGCGCTGCTGGATGCTCCTTTTAAGACTACTTGCGGCGCAGCGGGAAGATTTGTTCCTGCCACTCGAAAACCATTGACAGGATCAGATACGTAATTAATGGTTTGAACAATACCATTAGCATCAATGTAGGAATAACCTCCACTTGTGATGCCATCGGCAGTTTTCAATTCACTTTTAGAACTTAAAGGACTTACGTACCCGTAAGAATATTGACCTATTGCGTCTTGGGTGTGGTATTGTGACGAAACCGGCGCGTGCAATGCAACAGCAGGTACGTACGAGTAGGCAACGTGAGGTGCGTAAACTGCACGTTCGGCAGCAATTGATATATCACGAACTTTAGTAGCCTCTACTTCCGCTAAATGTTCCGCGCGAGCTTTGATAACTTCAGGTAAATCTTGTACGGGAGCAGGTACTACCGAAACTGTAGCTGGAGCAGTGAGATGGGTGGTAGCAATAGCTGCGTTTCCAGCTTGGATCGCATGAAATTGTGCTAAATGTTGAGCTTTTGCTTGAGCAACTTCAGGTAAATCTTGCACAGGCACAACATCAGGTACTACTATTGGAGCAGTTGCAATTTGTGACGAAATTGCTGCATGTTCGGCTACGGTCGCGTGATATTGTGCTAAATGTTGTGCTTTAGCTTGAGCAACTTCTGGCAAATCTTGAACTGGAGCTACTACGGATACTACCCCGGGAGATGTTACTATTTGTGCTGCAATTGATTCACGTTCCGCTTGAGTCGCTTGGAATTGCAATAAATGTTCCGCTTTTGCGCGGGCAACATCGGGAGAATCTTGTGGTAAATTAGTTGCCAACACGCGGAAACCGTGAAGCGGATCGGCAACGTACTTTACCGTTTGGATAATTCCGTTAGAATCTATATATGAGTACCCTCCATGCGTGACACCATCTATTGTTTTACTTTCGCTTTTAGAACTAGTGGGCGTTATATACCCATACGCATATTGACCGAAGATGTCTTGACCATGATATAAAGACTCAATCGGGTGGGAACAAGGATTTAGTCCTATGGTTACGCCCGAGCATGAAACATCCCAGAGCAATAACAACGTGACAACGAGGTGCTAAAAAGATACATACAAACAAAAGTCGTTAAAAAAAATTGTTGCGAAAACTTACCAATAACTTCATTTTATGCGCTTCTGTTTCAAGAACTCGCATTCACTACATCATTTTACCTTAATGAATTTATTATATACCGGGCCCCGCCTTGCATACTTTATTCGTAACTACGCAACAAACTGTTACAATAATCGTAGTACCTTGAATTAATTCGCGAGATTCTTGAAAAACCAATACCTGATCCATTTCTGTTAAGATCAAGGACGGTTTGTGGCAGTTATTTATAAATTAACGTAATTATTCGGTATTCTTAAATATTTAAAAAGTCGCGATGATATGGTAGATGAATTCAATCTGCATAATAAGATCAGATTCAAACGCGACTATAAGTGTATAAACAAGGCCATGGAATGAAATGAAGCAAGGTGTGTATTGGAATCAATTATTATTTAATAAAAGATGTAATTAAAGCATACATTTGAATATATTTTGTTTACTTAAAAACTGACAAGAAAATCAGTGTAAAAGTTAAATGTTAACCTCATAGATGGAATATTATTTAGTTAGAACCAATTTTGCATCATCTTAATAAAAAAAAAGTAATAGGTTCTAATTTTATTAATATCGAATGCGTTTTTAAGGTAATTTTAAGGTTATTTACATTTATTATCCTTGATATGAAGAGATACAGACTAAGAAACATCTGAGCACTTTGACTGCTAGAATAGATGATTCGGATGGGATAGGTCAGGAATATTGAATTTACGATAGAGAATATAGTTGCAGAAAAATCTGAATTGGCTTACAAAATCTCGCTTTTAGAAGATTTGTTTCTTAAAAGTGTAGTTTTTGACCACGGCAACTTAGGCACTGAGTTTCAAAAAAGTCAAATATTAACGTAGAAATTCCATCAATTTTATCTTAGGAGAAGTACCTGGGCTTCTCTATGGTTTTTGCACCTTCTTCAATTTTATTGTGTCATACCGCGCTACTACTTTAGCTTAGGACCACATTGATTTTCTCTGGCAGTTTTTAATTTAATTTTTTTTAATGAAAGCATTTGGGTTTTATGTGCTTTTTCTTACTTCTTTTTCTATTTGTTTTTTTTCTTTTTTCCCTTGTTATTTTTATCTGCGTATGTATATTATTAATTGTTTTAGTTTCTTTTCTTTTTTTTTCCATCTAAATTTTATTTCTTTTGTTTTGTCTTCGTTTTGTTCATATTATTTGACTATTATTATTACTTTGTAATTTAGTTTTGTTTTTTATTTTCTAAAGGACAATTAAGCAAGATTGGAGACATGCTTTACTGTTTAACTCAATTTTTTTATCTTAGAAGAAGATATTTCTCTTTTCTTATAATCTCGTTATGAATCCTAGTTGCTTGTGGTTGTGATTAGAGCTGGTGGTAATTCTTAACCTCACTTGCAATTTTCTTCCAGATCTCTGAACTTGTACATGTTTTCTGCACCATAGTCAATTTTATTATGTCATTCCGCGCTACTACTTTAGCTTTGGGCCACATTGTTTTTCTCTGGAAGTTTGTAATTTAATTTTTTTAATGTAAGCATTTGGGTTTTATGTGCCTCCTCTTAGACTTTTTCTACTTTTTTTTCTCTTTTTTTTACTTGTGTATGTATATTATTAATTGTTTTAGTTATATAAATAAAATTTGTTTACTGAACACAAGCGTCTTTGAAATTAATGAAAATTTTGAAAAATATCCTTTTTGATTATTTTTAATGATAATTCTGATCACAATTTGTTATTGTGCTGTAGTTTTTGAAAATGAGTGTAATTATACCTTAGTTTTATCATGTTCTGTTTCGATTAGTCATATTTATCTATACTGTACTATTTTCTTGTTAACTATCTACTTAGAATGTGTTTTTCTGTTTTGGTTTTATTTACCCTCTTGATCATGTATTTCTCTTTTCTTCGTTTTTTGTCATTTCGTTGCAAATATTATTTTATAGTATGAGTTTTCTATGTCTAGGTCTTTCTATCTTTCCATATACGACAATGTTTTATTTTTTAATCATTATATTTCTTGTAATAGAATTATCCTATTAATATTCCATACACCTATAGTTATCTTTTTTGTTTTCTAATGCTTTTATTCCATTATTGGCTTTGTGTTTTAGTTACATTTAAATTGACATTTTCATTTTCTTTTTTTAGCCTTTATCAGCATCATTAACAATTCTTTTCATAAATTGATTGTTTATTTATATTTTCAGTAGTCTCCAGTTTTTCTACCACGAGGTTTTTTTTGTGTTCCCTGTATTTTTTTTTGGTATTAATTAAAATCATCAAAACAAATTTTGAAAATTTTTATAAAATAATAAAAGTTATCAGGGGGAGAGTAACAAAATTGAAAGCGAGAGACTTAACTTCAATTACAATTACGATATGCCATTATCCATCCACTGTTGGATGTTGATCTTCTCCAAATTTCTTAGTTTCATTCTATACATTGGGTTTTAGCTAGTCTTGTGATGTCATTTTTCCAACATGTGTTCGATCGTCCCATGTTGCAAATTTTATCTATTGGTTTCCATTCCCAATCCAGACTTATGTGACGGTTGTGGTTTACAACTAACGACGGCTCTAGAGGAACAACGTAAAGAAAAGAAACAATTAAAAGAAATACGGATCAATGTAGCGCACTAGGTTCGTAGAGAATAAAGTATTTATAATAGTTAGAGCAGCAGCGTCCGGCTTTGTCGTAGAGTGGGGGTCCTTAAAAAGTTGTAAGAAATTCAACTGCTATCTAACAAGGCGCTACCTGCTGAGTAAAATAAAGAAATAAAATCGACCAACAGGAGATCAACAGATTTTACTTAAAGCTTAATACGCTAGATCAGCCACAACAATTAGTCTTAAGAGAAAGACAGACACTTCAATAAAACAACAAACAAATCTTATAATAATAGGTGAATGTGACAGAAATAGAGACACTGTCGCATATATTCACGTACGTTAGCAGTAGCCTTGCTTAATAATAAGTAAGGTTCGCAATTAATGAGGCCCTATATATTTCTTATACGTAATCCTAGGTGACGCTTTATAAATTTTTCAAGCAGTGTAGAGGCCTTTATTGCGAACGATTCTCAATTAACCCACGACCACTTCCGACTAAGAAGAGCTGCCGGCAGACTTTAGCACTGTTATATATTTATTTTTAGTTTGTTTTACAAATTAACCGTAACAAAACTTATATTCATAACAATTGAGACGAACTAACAAATGTATGTACCAGAACAATTTAAAAATCACATTCATAGATATACCTGAACACAACCAACCTACTAGAAAGTTAAGAACATTCATAGATTATTTAATTATGCTGAAGACCACAAACAAAGTACAAGAAGAAAAGGTATTTAGAGAAGCAGAATGCGGATCCGACCATCATATACTTAAAGCACAATTACACTTTCCATATAGAAGAGTTAACAAAACTTCACATCAAAAACACTGGAAATTTAGAAGAAAAATTACATATTTACAGGGTGCAGCAGAGAAAGTGTTGGTTAGACGGATAACAAAGAGTAGCAGAAAATTTTAACTTGACATGGAGGAGTTTTGAAAGGTGAACTATTTACAAATCTTCCCATAGTGTTTAATGTAGGGAGGTCACCACTTTAGTATTTTACTAAGTAATGTTAATATCCTTGTTTGGTTGTAAATACGAACAAGCAGGTTAGCCAATAAATGTAGTTAAAACCAGATACCTATGCATTGGAAACTTAACAAGCAAACTGAATTTAGGAAATGTTCAAAAATAAAATATGAGATCAATATAATTATTTAGGTGCAAAAATAGCAAAAAGAAACATAAAAATTTAAAACAAATTAGACAAGGTCAAAGACTTAAAAAGAAGATTAAGGTTAAAGAAATAACAAAAAAAAATGACATTTAAATTAAATATCAAAAGTATTACCTTATATGGAGCGAAAACGTAGAGAATGACAGAAATAGACAAAAAGAGACTAACAGCATTGGTAAAAAAAGATCAAACCAAATTTCTAGAAAGAATACCAAAGAGGGCCAGAAAAGGCACTGCTCTAATAGAAGGAAAAATCATATAAATACCCGAAAAATGACTAAATCATCTCCCATTTACGGATTACGTAGTCAAGTTGATGACCTCGAAGAAATCACAAGGATGGCAAATAAACTTGACACCTCCGGCAAAAAATTTGGCCTGGAAGTAAATGCTGACAAAACAAAATACATAACTAATCTAATACTTGGTAAAGAACTCAAACTAAAGGACATAAGCATAGAAATAACCAAAAAATAAGTATAGGTACTTAGGTTATAATATTCAAGATAATCAAATTACTGAAATACAAAACCGAATAAATTTAAGTTAGGCAGCGCCTAGATCTTTAAGAGGCGTTTTAAAAAGCAACATCCCAATACACCTAAAAAGTAGTTGATCAGTGCGTGTTTTCAGTGATAATGTATAAAACCGGAACATTAACGCTAACACAAGTAAGAGCCGGAAAACTTAGAATAGCTCAGAAAAAAATGGAAAGGTTGATGATCGGAGTAACACTCAAAGACAGAATGAGGAATGATGTATTAAGAACTAAAACATAAGTAACCGCCCATGCGCCAGACAGACAACATTAAAAAAGTGACAACCAACTGGATGAATAAAGCTCAAGACAGGAAAACATGGAAAGTTTTAGGGGAGACCTTTGTTCAACGATGAACGAAAAAAAAGCTGGATGTATATGATGACTCACCGTGTTGTTATTTAATTTGCTCCCATTTTTTATTTTTGACATTTTTTGCAATGTAATCAATCTTACCACACGTATAACATTTGACTTATAATTTTGATTGTTTAGTGCTTTTTAAATTACCAATATTTTTTTAAGTTTTTTTTTGTGCTGTCAGGCAATTACTTTTAGAAAACTGCCATTGCCCCAAGTGCAGTTATTGATTTGTCCACAACTTCTCTTTGTTTAAACGTTCTTGAGGCTGTGCTACAGGCACATTATCCCATGATTTTATAAGCAGATGAAATTTCAAAGATAAACTGCCAAGAATTTTGGCTATAACTGAATTATCAAATACCAACTCGCCAATATTTATCTACTGATTTTCTAAATTTACAATTCGTGATGCAAGGGTAATGATTGAGTCGTTTTGGTTTTAAACTTTTGCTTGTGTAGTGAGCACAATTATCTTAAGAGAACTACACGTAATCAAGATAAAGAAAGAATCGTCTTTTATCTATTTCTTCCCAATCAACTGGTTATTTTTGCGTAGCATCTTCGATATCATTAATCTCAACAGAAAGTTTCCTAAAACTTAATAACATTCTTGACAATCAAATCTTCAGATATTTTGACAATTTTGATTTTTCAATTTTAATTAAACTCTCTTCTAAAATTAAAAATTAAATCAATCCACGTTCTAAGCCCAAAACCTCTTACAATAAATCTTAACATTTGCTTTTTGTCAGTTTTGTACGCTAACTTCGCTCTATATTATCTTCATCTTTAATAATTTATTCTATTTTCTAATTTTTATAGCCCCGTTACCGTATTGTAATCCATAATACAGAACCGACATTAAATCAATTCACGTTCTGGGCCCATAACCATTTACAGCCATTATAAAATTTGCTTTTTGTTAGTTTTATACGCAAGTTTTGTTCTATTTTATTATCTTCATGATTAATATTTTTTTTCAATTTTGCAACTTTTCTAACTCCGTTACGATATTGTAATCCATAATGCAGTACAGATTTTAAATCAATTTACATTCTGGGCACATAACCTCTTACAACCCATCTTAAAATTGGCTTTTTGTCAGCTTTGTACGAATTTCGCTGTATATACAGGGTGTTTCATTAATCAGTACAGAAAATGAAACTGGAGATTCCTTGCAAAATTTAAAGGGGGGTTTAACATAAAAAAAATTTCCTTAAAGCCTCCCCTGAAGAGTTAGACAATCTGTAGCAATGCTAGGTAGCGTTAACGGAAATTTGTTCAAAAGAATAAGAGCCTGTATTCAAGAAAATGGTGCCCATTTTGAACACTCTCTGAAATAATATTGTTAATTTAAATTAAAATGATAGTTAATAATAATATTGTTATTTATGTCAAACTTGCATACGCAACTTATTAATTAAAAATTCTGCAAGTTCGCTTAATTTATTTTTTGGTGAAAAAGTATTGAGTTTTCGTGAAATTTTTAAAAGACAAAAAGTTTTTAATTGAATTGGCCCTCCAAAATCTGAATTTTAAAATTGAAAAAAAATTAGTTAAAAAGTTCTGGTAAAAAAACTCTAAGGGGTAGTAAGACTCACCCCTTGCAGAGAGAACAAGGGTGAATAAAATTATGAAATTATGGAGGCTTCTTGGTAGTAGTATTTGAATGTTTAGATTTCTTTTTTTATTTCAAGTCATTTCAGAAAAAATCGATTATTGTGAATTTTTACACATCTTTAAGGGGCTGTAACTCTTCAGGGGAGGCTTTAAGGAAATTTTTTTTATGTTAAACCCCCCTTTAAATTTTGAAGGAATCTTCAGTTTCATTTTCTGTACTGATTAATGAAACACCCTGTATACTTTTAATATTTTTTTTAAATTTTGTAATTTTTATAGCTCCTTTACTGAATTGTAGTGCATAATACAGTACAGACGTTAAACCAATTTACGTTCTAAATAATACGTTTCAAATAAAATTTATTTGTAGTTTAATTACTTTATTTTTTGATCTAATAAGTAATTACTGAGATATAACAATCACGTGACACTAATTAATATCTCTACCAATATCGATTTTACAAAAAAAGTTATTGGAAATTTGATTGTCTATAGCTTTTGATTGAATCAATTTTTTCTAAAACGCAAATTTATTTTCGCTTATCGGGACAATGTGAAATTCTAGGGTAAACGCTTGTTTTACTATTTTTTCATTTTTATAGCTTTGTTCCCGTATTGTAATCCATAATATATTACAGACACTAAACCAATTCACGTTCTAAACCTACAACCTCTTACAACCTATCACAAAATTTGCTTTTTGTCAGTTCTGTACGCAAATTTCGTTCTATACTATTACTTTCATTTTTAATTATGTTTTCTATTTTGCAATTTTTATTGCTCCGTTGCCATATTGTAATCCATAATACCGTACAGACATTAAATCAATTCACGTTCTGGGTACATAACCTCTTAGAACCCAGCTTAAAATTTGTATTTTGTCAGTTTTGTACGAAAACTTTGCTCTATATCAATATCTTTGCAATTTTTATAGCTCCGTTACCGTATCGTAATCCATAATGCAGTACGGAAAGAGAACTTTTCTTCGTACTGTTTTAGGGATTATTTAAATTTTAATAATATAAGGTGTGTATCTAGTCTATTCTAAGAATATTACAAGCGGCAAATTAAATCTTTGTTGTCTATTTTTTAAACAAATTTACAGTAAATACCAACGAAATTGGAAAAATAGTATAAAAATCATGTGTCACCACTTATTCTCTTTGTCTTCGTACGAGAAAAGGCTTGCTGTGGCACTTGTTTTCTAAAGTTCCATTCCCATTAATCGATAATGTTTAAATTATATATATATATATATATATATACAGTATAGTCAATATAAGTAACGCAATTTAACTAAAGCATTGGCAAGTTTTAAGATATACGCTGATTAATATTTTATTATGTCTTGTCCGTACCAACATTACATGTAAAACATGTTTATTGTCCATTAAACCCAAGTATCTTGCATTGTTATAATACGAGCACGTTGTAAACATATGTATGACTAACATTAAATGTAATTACCTCTTTAAATTGCACGTATCTAACATAACAATAATTTAAGGTAGAAACTTTAACAAACTTCAACATACAGAAACGTGTATCAACATTTGACTTACCAACTGTACAAGTCGTTTCAAACAATTTATTTTTAGTTAACTAATGTGGAAGGTTGAAAACTGTATATGTTTTTTACATTATTGGAATATTTTTAGTTTATTTTAAACTCGCATCTTAAAAGGTTCAAAAAAATTAATTTGAATAATGATTAAAATTCTTCAAATTTAATTAGGTGACAGTTTTATAATGTATTAAATATTTTAAAACGCCTAAAAGAAAACAAGTTTTACTAATCATTGATATTTTTGATTAAAGAATTTTAACAACTGTTAAAAAAATTATTTATTATCATTACCAATGCTTTATGTATAGCTGAGCAAAATTAATGATATCAGTTATTTTTAAACATGATCATCAAAAACTTAATAAAGTAATTAGTCAAATTTGGTTCTGAACAAAGATTTTTACATAATCGTTTAATTCTGAAAATAAGTTAATAATTTTTGCATAATTATAATAATATTTGGTTATGGTTTTGGATAAGTAGTGTGTGGATGTAATTTAAGCAAACAGAAAAAGTTTATGTTCTAGGGCTAAAAATAATCATAGAGCTTCTAGTAAGATTATGTTATTTGTCAATTATAGAGGACATTAAAAGAAACAACTTTTGTTATGTTAGACAAATAGTTACTCCAAAATGGCGCACCAAAATAAAAAAATTCTAAATTTTTAATGGTCTTTTTAACCGTTCTAAAACATTGAAATGTTATCAAAAGTGTTTTTTTAACTATGCCCAACTCAAATTTGACGAAATTTTTTATCTATCAAAATTCAAAATGGCCGATTGAATTTTCAAGTACTTGATGTAATAATTTAATTTAAACCAAAATTTAGTTTTAGCGGCTTCAAAATAAATAAAAAAAGGTGGCGCAGTTGATTTCTAAAAATTAAAAACAAAATGTCGAATGTCCTTTTCTTGTCGAGATAAAAATTTTAAATTTCAAAAATAAAAATCTTATAGGATACTGAATGACGTCAAGTACTATAAAAAAAATTGTAGAAAGAGTTTCTAAGCTTTTCTAAATACAATTATCAAACTTAAAGTAAATCCGTAAAATAGATAAAAAACAGCTTTAACTCTTTTCAACTCATCTACATAAAAATTGCATTGATTTTTGACCTTCATGTATTTTAATCTTCTAAAGTAAATTATTTATTTATTTAATCGTATGGTACATTTTAAATATTTTATTGTGATGTAAGTGTTATGTATGGTGCCCCCAGAAGATCATTATAAATTTGTATAGTATAAAACCTAAACAAGCCGACCCTTACCTACCCAAGTATTTAATTCTGATATGTAGGTATAATACTAATTCTCTCTGAATATATATTTTTTGAAAACTTTCACTTTGAGATTTAAATTTTAAGCTGTTTTGATTCATTGCAAGTAAAAATGTAAAAAATATAAAAATATTTAGAAATTGTACACTCATGAAATTTAAAACTTGGACACCACAATTTCTGTAAACAAAAGTTTGCACATTGTGAAGCGGGCTTAAGGGTATCATTACAATTAATAATAATCGGTGTCCATGCGGTATCAATGGCTGCAATTAGTGCATTACGGTTTACTGGTATAAAATTTGGCCCTTGTTGTCTTCGGATAACAGCAAGTATTCGAGCCCAAACATTTTCGATAATGTTAAAATCTGGGCTTTTTGCTGGCCAGGGTAACAGCTCCAAGTTATTTGCTTGTATCCAGTTGCGCACAACCTGCGAAGTATAGGGTCATCATATCCCGATAGTTAATTATCGAATGTTCCAAGAAAATATGTGTAAATAGTAAATGGAATCTACTAACGTAACGTTAAGTCGTTAATTATAGTTACATAACTCTCCTTTCATAAGATATAGTTCATATTAATATGCTTATTGTAAAGCTTCGTACACACCTGAACAACAAACCGAGGAACAAACAGAACAACGAACCGAACGGCAATCGGAACATTAATTTGGACGGTGCTACGTACGAATTTTAGAACAGATTCGCAAGTCCTGATTGTTCCACGAACGGTTTGCGGCGTTCCCGCAACTTGTCGGTTTTTTCTCCGACATCAAAGAAAATGCGCGCGAATGCGTTTGCAGGTTTGGACGAATCTAAACAAAACGGCGAACAAACTTATGCGGGAGAATTAAATTATTTATTTTTTGTCCTCCCTTTTGTGGGTTTGTTGTGTTTTAGGTAATATTATGGAGTTGACAGAAGAAAAATGTTTTAAATTAATCAGTGTTTAAGAATGCAAGAAAAAAATGATGTCCCTATTAGCATCATTTGGGCGGAAAATTTCCAAAATAAAAAAAGCGAAATCATAAAAATCGTTTGTCGTTCTGTTTGACTTTCGGTTCGTTGTTATGTTTGTTGCTCGGTTTGTTGTTCAGGTGTGTACGAAGCTTTACAACTTAAGCAACAATTTTTGGCGAATAAAGATTAGTTTGTGATGTAATATTAGAAACACAAATTTATATCATATCAAATTTATGACAACTTAAAACCAAGAACGTGTATGTTATTGCTAAGAAATTATTAAGGAAAAAGCGCAATTGCAGTGTAAATATTTATAATTAGATATTTTCGAAAGTTTATAAGTCCTCTATTGTAATCTTAATACTTAAAAGAAAATCCTGTCCATTAGCATTATAAGGAAATGGCTTTTACTTTATGAATAAGTTTCAATAACAATAGAATATCCTTGCTTGTTTAATTTACTTCCTTTGAGTCATATTGCTCTAAGGGTTGTTACATTGGTCATTAGAAGTATGTAATAAATAAACAATTACCTACTGTTTGAGAAGGGGTAGTGTGAACCAATAAATAAAGTAAGAAATGTAAATTCCATTTTAGTTTAAAATTTCAAGTGTTGTGAAAATGCCACCTCATCTCGGTGCTGATTTGAAAGCGCGGATTGTTTCGGAATTAGCGGCGGGCCGTAGCGTGCGTGAAATTTCACGTATGTTAGATATACCAAAAAGCACCGTAGGGCATTACCGAGTAAAATGGAATCTTGAACACACTTTGGAAAGAGCCATCGGAAGTGGTAGACCTAAAGTATCTACACGTGCTCAAGATCTCGAGTTGTTTCATTACGTAACAGAACAACCATTTGCTACATACTCCAGGGCTATAGCAGATACACATTTTCCCGGATGCCGTATAACTGCACAAAAAGATTAAAGGAGATGGGAATAAAGAAGTATAATGCTGCTGCGAAAGAAGTTCTCAGTGACGAAAATATGAGACGTCGTCTGGAATTTGCAAGGCGATATGTGAACGAACCTTTGGAATTTTGGAATCGAGTGATTTTTAGCGACGAAAAAACGTTCAATAGCCGCAACGATGGACCACTAAAAGTTTTTAGAATGGAAGGAACTCGTTACGAAAATAATCACATATGTCCTAAAAAACGAAGTGGTTATTTTTCTGTGAATGTGTGGGGTTGGGTTAGCGCGCGGGGTCCAGGAGTTTGTTGGGCTATCGATGGACGTCTTGATTCTGCTGCGTATTTAGATATTTTGGAAACTATTATGAAACCTTCAGTCGAAGTGTTTTATCCAGACGAAGATTATATTTTCCAACAAGTAAGTATTCTTATTTCACTATACTTTCTCCAAAAATAGTTCGGGATCTGTTGAATTAACATTTTCATAATGTATTTTTGTTGTTAAAGGACAACGCCCCTATTCATACTTCGCGGGTTGTGCGCAATTGGATACGAGAAAATAACTTGGAGCTGTTACCCTGGCCAGCAAAAGCCCAGATTTTAACATTATCGAAAATGTTTGGGCTCGAATACTTGCTGTTATCCGAAGACAACAAGGGCCAAATTTTATACCAGTAAACCGTAATGCACTAATTGCAGCCATTGATACCGCATGGGAAACGATTAATATTAATTATATTGATACCTTGATAGCGTCAATGAGCAGACGCCTCCAAGAATGTATCAATAATAATGGAGGTCACACCCATTATTGATTTCTTATATTTATTTATATAGTAATACCTTTATTTAAAAAAAAAGTTTTCATTTAATTTTAAACTATAACTTGGTATCTTAATTATAATTATGTAATAAATTCTTGTCAAAAAACTAAATATATACGTTGACAATAAGAATTGCCTTAGTTTTTATTTTCACTTTTATATTAACTACAGAAAAAAATGAAACGTCATAAAATATACATTTTGTAAGGACTAAATATTATGAATAGATTTTTTTAATAACTTACAATAATTAGTAGGTTAGATTTATTTAAAAATAAGTAATAATCAGTCAACCCAAATAACCATGTTTAGTTTTTGATTTAATTTAAAAGTTATTGCTTGTAGACGTTTTTTAAATCAAAATTATTTCTAATTTTATTTTGTAAACATTTCCTAAACAAAATTTTGATTCGATAATTAATCGAGCTATGGTGTTTAATTAGCGATACCTTCAAATATATTCTTTAAAGAAAAAATTAAGTAAGCAACGTAAATTACCTATTTTCTAAAACGTGCTTAGTGTAATGATTCATTCTACAGTCCTTCTATAAGATAACCCCTGCTGAGACTACCTGCTGTTAGAATTGTAAATGATACCCTTAAGCCCGCTTCACAATGTGCAAACTTTTGTTTACAGAAATTGTGGTGTCCAAGTTTTAAATTTCATGAGTGTACATTAAACTATATTTAATTATTTTTTTTTGTTTTAAAACTAAATGAACTTGGATATAAAAGAAAAAGCATAAAAAAAGTAGATAAACATCGCAAAGATTTTAACAAACTAGAATTGAAAGTTATGATAGAATCAGATAAAAATAGGGGTTTCTATTTAAAAGTAAGAAAGTTAATAGTTATTTCCGGTACTACTAAAAGTGCGACATATTTATTGATGTTTTTTATTTTTAAAAAATCTAGATTTGATTAGGCTTATGTATAATAGTACATGACGTAATTATTACTGTAGATTTTAATAAACAATTATATGTAATTTTTTTCAATTAAATGCCAAATTTAGTGGACAAATTGCCGAAAAATAACAAAACGCCAAAAGTGTTTCTGTGAACAAATCGCTGAATGTGGCCAATTTGCCGAAAAGTAAAAAACTCTGAACTCCAACTAAATCAGCGGATAAAACGCCGATAATAATTTTGCGGACAAAACGCCAAAAATGTTACTGTGGACAAACAACCAAAAATGCTTCGGTGGACTAATCGCCGAAAATGCTTCTGTAGACAATCATTTTAAGTTGTTTTTATATGATTGGGGATGGATGGCGTTGGTTGGTAAGTTACTGTTATTACAATTTTTTCATTAATAAAATTACACTCTTAATAACAATTTAAAAACAATCTTTTTGTTTACTTCAAATCAATTTAAGTTGCTTTCGTGTAATCGGTAGTGAACGATATTGGTTGGTAGGTTACAGTTATTAAAATTTTACAAAATCTCTATTTTAATAATAAAATTGAACGTATAAATGTAACAAAGTCATACCTGTTTACACTTTGCGATGAGGTGCGGTCAAGTGCGCAATGGCAACCGTGATTCTTCTCTTCATACATTTCTGTAAAGTGGATGAAATTTTGTTTAAAAAACAAGTGAATAAATTTTTTTCCAAAATTCAATTAATAATAATTTAATTGAAATTACTTGCAGCCACATTTTATAGGCACCTTGGTAGATGTATATTCTTCTATTCATATATGTACTTAAAAATTAAGTTATTACAAATGTTCAAAATTTACAAAAAAATGAGAATTTTTTGCATTCGAATAAAACTCAGCTCTCAAATAATCACCCAATGTCATTTCCACTTCATTCTCAAGACCTAAATGGATCCTCAATTTCTCGAGCAAATCACCAACTTCCTGAAAACTGATCAAGTTTTTCCACCCTCTGTACGAAAAATTGCCACGTGTTATTAGTCACAGTTCAAGTAACTTTGTTTACTGCGCAAGGACAACATATCCAAGCAAGATTGCTACTAGATAACAAAAGCCAAAACTCGTTTTCTACTAAAAAATTGGTTAATCTCAGATGATATCAAGATGACTATAGTTGATCCTGATTTTCACACTCCATCTGATATAGAATTGCTTATTGGAGCAGATGTCTACTACACACTTCTTACAAACAGTTTAGTTAAATTAGGCAGAGGTCATCCTACTTTGTTAAATTCGCAACAGGGTTGGATTATATCAAGAAACATTCCCAAAAATGATATATTTCATACTTTTTTTTTAACATCCTGTTCTCATAACTCATAACTACGCAAAAAATACAGATAATTTAGAAAATATCTTAACAAAAATCTCGAAAGTCAAAGATTATTTTGAATCTCCTATTCTATCTCCAGATAATAAAAAGTCTGAACAAATTTTTACTACTATTTTTCAAATTCTTCAAAATTGACATTATTAAGTAGATATTCCTCTAAAATCTGTAAATGAGCATCGGAATGGACAGCGTCTGTATTGCATCGAGTATCTGAAGTTTAAGAACTCACTCATAACTATCAGTTGAATCATGTAAAAAACATCGGATAACCCAGCGGACATGTTATCCTGGTGGTCATTTGAACTCTGATAATTTCAGTTTTTGATTTAATGATTCCAAATATTTGATCAATTCTAATTTTAATTCAAAATGTAGAAAACTTCTCTTTCTCGTTTAAAAATTGTCCCTAGGAAAGAAAAATATCTTTAACCGTCACTCATTTTTTCCAAATTTTTGGAATTTGTTATTTGTACATTTTTACTAAATTTTAAACATTTCCGCTTATGCCATGCTGGTCCTCAAAATGTACTGCCCAATGTTCGATTACGGTATTGGCCACTAGACACATAAAACGAATTATTTGCAATTGCATTACTTGTTTTTGGTTTAACACGCAATCACTGTAACAGGTCATGGCTAATTTACCAAAAGGTTACACAACCATTCGAAAAACTCGAAGTCAATTTTGGCGGACCGTTTTTTATAAAATTTTCACATCTACGCAAAGCACCTATCATAGCTATATTTGTATGCATGGTGACAAAAGCAACTGATATTGAGATGGGGTCAAGCCTGTAAACTGACGCTTTTGTAGCCACTCTTAAAAGGTTTATATCTCGAAAAGGAGACTTTTATAGTGATACTACCACTAATTTTCTGGGTGCAAAAATCGGTCAGGAAAACTATACAACTATTTCCGGAATACTGATATAAATATTTTTATTCAAACTTATCTTTTGCAAAGTACAACCCAATGGTCGTTCATTCTTAAATCTCCGCATTGGGGAGGACTCTGGGAAGCTGCAATGAAAAGTGCCAAATATCACATTTTGCGTGTTGTAGGTTCTACTTCACTCACTTTTGAAAAATTTGCCAACAAATTAATTAAAATTAAAGCTATTCTTAATTGTGGGCCTTTCATTGCTCTTTTAAACGACTTTTCAGAATTTCAAACGCTCACCCCTGAACATTTTCTTACAGCAACCAACCTCCCGAAAAAGACATTTTTAACTCAACAACAAACAAATTATCTTTTTAGCAGCAATGTTTAAAAATTCAGCATTTTTTTTTGAAAAAAGATAGTCAATTAATCTTTAGAAAATCCTCCAAAATAGATGGCTGAGACTCCCAATTTTTCCGCGGATTCAGTTGGAGTTCGCAGACGACGCCATGTTACGATAGCTAAAGCGTCGTTTTTTACTTTTCTGTGTTTTGACCACATTCAGCAATTTGTTCACAGAAACATTTTTGGCGTTTTGTCATTTCTTGGCTATTTTTCCACATAAGTTTTTTGGCGTCTATTCGACGATTTGTCATAAACTCAAATTTAAAAAACAATTTTAAAAATCTATTATAAAATCCATTTAGTAAACATAAACAAGATTCGTTCTAAAAGAGGGATAGATAATAAAGATCAAATAATTATTTCAATAAAAAAGTTTAAAATATTCCCTCTTTAAAACCATAAATTTTGTCTTAACTGGATTTTAAGGTTGTGCAAACAACACATGGTGTAACCGAAAACTACAGGAATTAGAAAAAGTTATTTAAGCAAAAAGTAAATAATTAAACAATTAACAAAACATTCTGTATAAACATTGAAATTAGAAAATCTTTTGATTTGGTGGCGTGAGAAACTGCATACAAAGTTTGTTAAAATTTGATTCCCTACAACTTTATTTCTACAAATTATTCTGCGATCATAAAAAACGAGTGTTTGACAAAAAAGTAAAGGTAGAAGATTTGAATGATTGAGGGGCAAAACGTCGGCCAGTTCAACTTAAAGGATTGAATTTTTTTAACCTAACCTCTAACCCAAAAGTCTGTGTCTTTGTGTGGCAGCACTCGTCCTGGCCTTCCGTTTTTGGTAAAAGTACTTCCAAATTTTTCTGTAGATATAGAACTTGACTCAGTAGTTTGGTTCAAATTTTTCTCTTCTTTACCCTTTTCTAAGTCAGAAATAGCTAAATGTACATTTAATGAACTGCATGTTGACACAGTGGACTTCTATTACAACTCGAACCACTTTTACATTATGGTCGTTTTTTGTACCCACACATTTTCTTCAGCCCCTTATTAAAATCTGACTCATTGTTATTGACCTCAGGGATAAAGGCTAACGTCGCATTTCTACACCAGGGACTACTGTCTTCACTGGTAGCTTGTGTCTCATTTTTTCATCTACGTCAGCAGGTGCCTTTTCAACCACTTCAGCAGGTGCTTCTTCATCCAATCTTACCACTTCTTAATCAAATTCGGCCATGATGTGAACTGTTAATAGCACATATAACATTTTTCCATTTGTAGAAAAACCCAGTATTCTAAACAAAGACTCAAAGTCTCAATGCATGGAAATTTGATTAGTGTACTTACTCTTTATATTTTGAACTAAAATCCAGTTATTCTCAACAGAAAGTCTACTTTCCGTTGTTATTAAACTATAATTCCTATTGTTCATTCCTTCTATACTCCTTTTACTTGTTAGTCTTGTTTCAATTCAAAATTTTGACAAAACAACTGCTGCTGCTGGTACTTGACTTCTCACAAAAATGGCTAAACTTTGCAACTTAATGTTTGGGGGCACTGTCGATACTGATATTATTCCTATTCTTTACGGTGCCTCCTTATGTGCGCTCACTAAGTAAGATGAAGGCATTTAACCAATTGCCGTAGGATCAACTTTCAGACGACTGGTGGCAAATCTAAGATGCAAATCACAAAGTGAGCAATTGGGAGAGGCCAAGAATGTCTTCAACTTGTTGGAAAGGGGACAAAATGCTAAATACCATCAGAGCTAAGCTCCAAAAATATTTAGCTTTTTTGGCAATGCTACTCCGTTCTAACAGACATATTCTCACAAATATGATGCTAACAAAGGGACCCTTCAGTTTAACGTTACAACCTATTCTTGATTATCTTTTATGTGAATTCAATGCATTTTACTTGGATGACGAAACTTTCAGAGGGAATGCCTCAATTATTTTGGAACATTATAGGAATATCATAGACAAAAACAAAGAGCTTGGGCTGGAAATAAATCCGTCAAAATGCGAATCATATTTGTGTGGCGTGATCAATGACGTCATCTGTAACCAGTTCAACACTCTTTCGTCTGGTATCAAAATAATAAATGACGACTACATTACACTACTTGGTGCTCCTCTCTCCTTACAAGCGACAGAAAACGTCATACAGAAAAAAACATTTGGAACTTAAAATTTTATTTTCAAGACTACCCAACCTACACCACCATGTAGCTTTTTATTTTTTACGTCATTGTATCGCAACACCTACGCTGACATATTTACTACGTACATACCAAATGTGGCAGCTACCAACTTGTGATGCAATTGACGATGATATCAAAACCGCTATTCAATTTATCACAAATACCAGGAAAAAAAATTATGAGTGGAAGGTGACAGACATCGTTTTACTAGCCTTCTTAGCTTGAGTCCACAGCACATCTAGTCTCATCTCCATGATGTACCCTCCTATACAAGATAAAACAGTGATAAGTTTGTATAATGAAGCCATCTAAAAATAGGAAAGTCGGTTTCCAAAATCAACGTCAGACCTATCAACGGAATTGAGACAAAGTCTGCATTAAGACTATGATAAAAATATTGTGTATCTGTTTATAACCCATAAAACCCAACATAAAACCGCATGTAAGAATGAAGCAAGTGCATGGTTAAATATTCTACCATCAAGAACAATTGGGACCCTATTGGAAAATAACACCTTCCGAATTTAAAAGCTTTACAACTGGGATGCAAAATATTTGTATTCGTCATCATTGTACTTGCGGCGAGCATGTAACCGACACGGGAATCCATGGTTTATGTCGCCAGACAGCCGTGGGACGTTAACTGAGACATGCAAAACTAAATGACTTGATTAAGAAAGCTCTAAATACCCGCAACATTAGAACCATTCGGGATAAGTCGAGACAAGTACAAACGCCCTGACTGGATGAAATTTGTTTCTTGGAAAAATAGATGTAATCTGGTGTGGGACGCAACTTGTTGTGATAGAACCTTAGCTTCCTTATATCAATTATTGAATTTCAAAATTATCACAAATTAGAACAGCTTAATTTGATTCGAAATATAAATGGTCGCACATTAGATCTTATATTTACTAACATGAGTTTAAATAATCTGGATAAAGTAGAACCTGACAATTTTTTTATTCCTATTGATCCGCATCATCCTCCATTTCAAATCAACTCAAGTCTAATTATTTCCTCTACATATGCAATACCAGTAACCAATTATAATTATCAAGCAGCCAATTTTAAAGGAATAAATGATCAGTTATCCCAGTTCAATTGGGTAACCTTATTTCAAGATAAAACTGTAAGCAAGTGTGTTAATTTGTTTTACAATAAGCTAAACCAATTAATTCACTTGTTTGTCTCTAAAATTATAATTAACAATAACACCTACCCAAAATGGTTTACAGAATTCAAACTCCAAAGAAAAAATTTGCTCATAAAAGATGCAAGGAAACAAATAATTTATGTGACTACAAGAAGTTTAGTTTGTTAAGATCTGAGTGTAGTAAATTAAGAGCAATATGCTATACTAATTATATTAAGACTATTGAAAATCAAATGTTTCTAGATCTTACAGTTTTCTGGACGTACACGAATAACCTTAAATCATCTATGCTCGTGCCGCGTTCTGTTCAATACTTAAATGTTGAAAGTACATCTGATCAAAGCTCTGCAAATCTTTTTACTGATTTCTTTTCTGCTGTTTATAATAACAATTCAGTAAAAGCGAGATCAATTAAAGAAAAACGTCATATTTTTCACTTATTTTGTGTTGACCTTCCTCTACTAAACGTTGAAAAAAATTATCTTTCTTAAAACCTTCTTGCAAAGCTGGATTGTACTGAAAAAGTTAACTTATAAGTATGCCATTACATTTTATTTTTAATAAATCATTAATTGAAGGAGTGTTTCCAGATATATTGAAACTTTCGTTCGTTTATCCATTACATAAATTTGGTTGTCCATCAATGGTAAAAATTACCAACCTATTAGTCATCAATCTGCCATCCCTAAACTATTTTAGAGCCTTGTGTATAACGTAATTGCTCCTTTAAGTAACAGATGTCTAATAATTGATGAACAGCACGGTTTTACTGCTCACAAATCAACTGTCACTAATATTTTAACATTTGAAAATTACATATTATCTGCATTTTCAGAACAAACACAAGTAGATGTACATTTATACAAACATAAGAAAAGCATTTGATACAGTAAATGTAGAGTTGCTGATAAACAAGTTACAAAGTTTAGGTTTTACAGGTCAATTACTTAAATGGTTAACCAGTTTTCTTTGCGGCAGAAGGTTCCAAGTTAAAATAAACAATTCTTTTTCTGATATGATTAGTATAAAGTCAGGTGTGCCACAAGGTTCTTACTTGGGTCTACTCTTATTTGTACTATTTATAAATGACGCAAGTAACGTATTTCAAGATATAGAATTCTTCTTTTGTGCTGATGATTTAAAATTGTCGAAAATAATAAGTGGTATTAAGGATGCCTACGTTCTACAAAATAACTTTTCTGATTTTATTAAATAGTGTGATACAAATGATTTAAACTTAAATTTAGATAAGTGTGTAGCAATGTCGTTTTATAGAACTCATAATAAAATTCAATTTACGTACAGTGGACAAAATGTATTGTTAAAATCAGTTAATACCGTTACAGATTTAGGAGTAATTTTTGATCATAATCTATCATTTTCCGAACACATAATACATATTAAAAACAAATCGATTAAAAGTTTGGGATTTACCATCAGAGATAGAAGAGACTTTTCAAACATACATGCTATAAATAGTTATTTATGTAACAAGGACAAAAAAGTGCACTTTTATGTACGAGACTGAATTTGCTGGCCGAGGCGTTAGCCGAGGCAAGCAAACAGGCGAGGTTATTAAAAGCACTTTTTCCGAGGTACATATTAATTTTTTCCGTTGACCTTAAATTAATTAATTTTCTATTGATTACCGTTTACTGAAAACAAAATGTTTAGTAATTTTAAACAAAAATTTTACGTTTGTTCTGATTTTACTGTACCTAATGTTCACTTCACCGTTCAGTATTGTAACATTTGTGTCAAAATTTATTAAAGGAAATAAAAGCTTTCCCGCGTTCGAATATTGTACCGATAAAGCATTTGTTTACAACAATCACATAATTTTTATAAGAGCACTTGATTATGATAGGTAATAGGTAAAACATGTACTTTTTATAATTTATTAAAATAATAAAATTACATTTAGGTAGTGTTATTTTGAAGTATATTTAAAAATGTAGTTATAGTTGGAAGCCTACCCTCAAAATTAACGCATTTCTTTAATGGTTTATGATCAAAGATGTAATGAAGTTTCTCTTATTAAACACATTAAAGTCGATTCTTACTAATTGGACATATAATAGTTATAAGACTGAGTTTGTACCGTGGTCAGACTTATAATCATTTTATATTCAATAAAAATATTGCCTGACCGTAAGAAAGTATGCAAACGTAGTTTTCTGATTCACCCGAAAATGTTTCAAAAATGTAATAATCTTCTTTCAGCTTATTGAAAACCGTGAAATTCACCTTGTTTTTGTGTACGAATAAATCTTGAACCCAGTAACGTTGATGGCTTATATGATTCTATTTTGTTTTTCCTGCGACAGAATCAATATTCAAATGATTTTTCACAAGTAATTACTGTTCTTGTGTTTTCCATTAGCATTATTATTTATTTACATCAATCAAATACAGTAATAGAAAGGTACCCATAATTAACTCACTTCTACTGTAAGTTTTTGTATTTTATGATTGTGAAAATTTTGTATCGGAACTCCGCTTCTGTATCAAAATGTTACCTAATAAAATTGTCTAAAGCAATCTCAAGTCGTATGAATTCTGTCTTACCTTATAAATAAATAACTTTAAAGAAGTTAAAGTGTTACATATTGAAAACAATGTATCGAGTATTGTGAGATTACAACCAGGCTCTTCTATATGCTTCACACATTGTAGAAACTATAAACAATTTATTAATATCATTTCAAAGCACTTAAAATCATTTAATTGTAATTTTAACAACAAATTGTTTTTGTTCAAAGTTGTGTGGGATTGAGAAATTGAGGTTATAAATGGAAGTAAACAAACAATATTCTGCAGTATCTAAAATGTTTCAGTATGTACCTAAAGTACTGTAATATCCTATGTAGTCACTAAATTCATCCTTTCTTAAAAATGGGTTTTCATACTGGTTACTTCGGCTTCATTTAATTTGCCATAAAATTATAATTGACATTGACAGATGTTTGCGGACGAAAAGTATTACATTTAAAAAGTGTTACTTTATGATTATGCAGGGAGTACGTAAAACTCAATTTTATAATGAGGTCGACGGAAAAATTGTTTATGTAATATTGTAATAAAAAAAAATCAGATGACAGACATCAACAAGCAAATTCGCTCGGCACTCTAAGTTCCGAGCTGCACATTCGAGTTTGCCTGATTGACAAGCTCTGTCACTCCCGAATTTTCTTTACTCAATTAATTTACGTATCCGTGGATTTTTGATGAAATTCTATTACTTTTATTTTACCGAATTTGTTCACTTTCTATAACATCTAAACACTTCAATACACAATAAAAAAAAAATGAAATAATTTACAGGGTGAACCATTAGTGCGTGAAAAGGGAATATCTCCAGAAAATATAAGGTTTCGAAAAAAACTTTGGTAATGTAAGTTATGAAGATCAATGACCTGCACTTTTAAGTTTATTTTCGTTTATACAGGTATGGTTTATACACCAAAGCTGTGTTTTTTTAAAATAGAACTACAAATTTTTTATTACAAACGTGGAGTACTTGGGAAATTATAACGTAACTTTACGTGTTATACACAGTGTTTAAAATTGAGAGATTATTTCACTTTTCCGGAAAATTAACGTTTCGAATAAATTACATAAACTCAGTTATCCTGAAATGTATCCAACTGCGATTTGGCAGCTTTTAATCTAACTCTTACTTAAAAATCCGTAAAAATTTGTAAGAGTTAGATACTTACAACCTTATCATTAGAAAGCTTATGAAATTCTACGTTCAACGGCATATAAAAAATTAAGTGGTGTCATTTGAAAAAATTATGTTATCCATGAATTTAGGGAGTTCAATTTAAATAACAATTTATTCAAATCTTAAGCAAGGTTGGAAAGGTGAACAACTAGCTTTAGTTAGCACATGTAACGCATATTAAAGCTGCGACATCGGAGTTGTATAAATTCCAGGATAACTTTTCACTTAGTGCACTAGTGCACTACAAGTGCGAACTGGGACGATTTCTCATTTTCCACTTAAAATGTCAGTGCGCACTAGCGTGGTGTAAGATGTTCCACTTGCGGTGAGTTCGTTTGCTGTGCGCACTGAGCTCGCACGGTGCTGGCGAGTGCAACTTGTTTACTTGTACCTGTTTGAATACAAAAATATTGCAAACTTTTATTTATAAATTTTGGCCTAACAAATTGCTCATGTATTATTACCAATTCTTTCAGAAGTAATTACTGATTCATTTGATAGTATCGATGATGAGATAGCAGAAATTGCTAAATATTTAAATTCAAAACAACACCAACCCAAAATTAAAAATTATTTACATGTAGTTTCAAAGTATACTGATGAGCAGTTTAAAAGAAATTCCGCGTCAGCCGAAGAACTGCTGATCAGCTTATTGAAGCATATAGCAAATCAAAGTGGTTTCCTAAATATCCAGGTGGTAGTGTGGTCATTCCTGCAAATAACCAAATCTTAAGTTTTTTTATGGTTGGCATAAAATAAGTGTTGTATCAGAGATGTGGCAGAAAGGTTTGGCGTAGGCCAAACCACTTTCTACAGACAGTGCCTCAGAGTTATGAACTTGCTGAATGATAGAGCACCTCAAATAATAAAGTTTCCGAAAACACAACAAGAGAAAGAAGAAACTGGTAAAAACTTTCAGAAGCTTTCTGAATTTCCAAACGTGTTGGGTTGTATTGATGGAACGTCTATTCCCATTAAAACACCTGCTCATAAAATAATGTCGACATGCGTATATCGACATGACACACCTGCCCTAACATTGCAAGGCATATGTAATCCAGAAAAAAAATTTACTGATGTTTTTACTGGACCTCCTGGTAAAATCCATGATTTCAGAGTGTTTAAGCTATCTTTTATTTCAAACAATTTACAACATATTTAAAAATTCTTTTGGTTGGTTGAAAAGCCGTTTTAGGCAATTAATTTGTCTTGACTTTCGTTGCGTTGATAAAATCACTAAATTTATTATAGCATGTTGTGTACTGAATAACTTGTGCATTGACAATGATGATATGTTTGAATATATAGAACCGTATAATGAAGCAAACAATAACATTAATGAACCAATTGACAACGAAAAAGAATTAATTTTGCGACAATTAGGAGAGTTAAAACGAGATCAGATTTGTAGAGAACTCCAATAACCTTCGTCTTGACATAATGCCACTTTTTCATAGTTAAAAATAATGGATAGTTCATAAAGAGTATAGCATACACTTGTTATTTTAAACTACAGAAACCATTATGCTTTATATGTATACATTTATTAATATTGTTACGGTTCAAAATACACGAACTCGATCGCAGATCGCGAGAGTTGCACGTTGCGACGAAAATCAAATCTACCGCGCATACTACGATTTTCGTATTAGTGGATCGATTTATTGTCAATATTAATCGAAACGACGGGCGAACATTTTGTAACTTTTTCTTTTCTATTGGGCGGTTGTCGGCGCTTCACGAAGCTAAAAATTTTACGTAAAATTTAAATGTGGTTTCAATAATTTTAAATTAAATTAGTGTGGACATATAAATCCGACCGATTTTGCCATAAGTGTTTTCTTTCGCTATTTCTGTTGTTGTCTCGTGGTTGTGTTAATTGCTAATTACAACGTATGATTTAGCACGTGTCTTGACCTTATACTCTACTCATATCTTACTGTCTAGATAATTTCTGGGGACGCTGGAACGAGCAATTGAGAATTCTTCGCTATACAAAACGTGCCGACTACCACGGTGTCGCCGATCTCGGAGCTGCAACGGGCGATTGTACTCCACCGGTTAATGGTCCCGCACGCTGCGTTCCTGCTATTACAAAGAAAACGAACTGCTTCCATAGCTTTGTCGTTTAATCGTCCTCAGAGAAATCCTACCGATCTTCTAGTAGCTGTCAACTGGCTGTCGTTAGCAAAAACCTTTCATATCAGAACTATATGCATCAGTACACAACTAAGTTTATTGTTTAAGGCACCTATTTACTTTGCATGCGTTCGGAACTCAAGTACATGTGACATTAAGTGGTTTGAATCCCTAGTATATAAGCAAATTGTTTTTCGGGGTAGTCTCCATCCAGCGACGCTCGGTTTTATTTTCACTAGCTCCCTCAGAGCTGGGGCGCTGTTAATAAAGTGGGTGAAGCCAAAACAAAAAGCCTTTTGGGTTGGCTGGAGCTACGTACCGTATTAGTCCAAGTATAATCCTAGTTTTTAAGTCACCGTGTGTAAGTGAGGTGTGTACGTTGAGTTTCCTAAATCACCAATCTTAAATTGGTACGCTAACTTTAATTTGGGGTGTCACAAACAAAAACCTACCTGAATCGAGACATACTTGATTGCAAACTCTAATTATTTTGTTGTTGCTAATGCACGCAAGTTTTATGCGACGGAATCTCTTATTTCTCCCAGACTCTTTTAATATTTTATATTGTATTTGCTATATTTACATGTCTTTTATCTCTCTGATTTGTGTTTGTTGTAGCGTAGTAGACCTTAAGTAAAACCTATTAAATTCCTGTTGGTCGGTTTTATTTTTCTCTGTTACCTAGCAGGTGGCGCCTCGTCATGCAGCAGTTTATTTCTTTCAATTCTCTCAAAAACCTCTCCAACTCACCGACTAAGCCGGACACTGCTGTGCTAACGCTTACAAATACGGGATTTTCCACAAATTTAGTGCGCTATTTTGAGCCAAATATTATTGTTCTTTTTTTCTAGGTTGTATCGCTAGAGCCATCACATTATTTTTTTTTGGTTTTTATTATTTGTGAACTGCAACCGTTACAATATCGTGTAAAATAAAAAAACCCGTTAAGTAGTGTGATTATTTTTCATAGCATTAACTAATTCACGCAACAAGTTCATCTTCTCCTTGTGACGTTTTTCTTTCCCTTCTTCCTTTTTCTTGCTAAGTTCTAGCAACACCTGTTTCAAAGCCATTGATGATGTGCTAGGTTTAATTTTTTCTTCCTTGTCATTTTCTTTAGATTTTAAGACAACTTTGTTTGTGCTTCTCATTACTTCAGGGGTTATGCTGTCATCAATTGCAACTATTTTGTTAATTTCGTGTTCAAATGGTACATCATTCCTTACTTTACCAGTTCTATTGTTGTTGTCTATAGCTTTTTTTTTCTTTTCATAATCATTTTGTTTGTGCCCAGATTCCTTTTTTATTTTTGAATTTTTTTCTAGAGCTCACAAATATTAAGTATTTTTCATATTTGTCTAACAATAGTCGTGTTTCCTCGTCACTCCATTCAGTATTACTTATAATAATATGAAGGGCTTAAGTTTTTCTGGATGAAAATTAAATGATATCTAACCTTGAACCCAGCATCCCTTTCTTCATGTTCACCTCCTGAATCTTGAATAATTGATTGATCGTAAAGAATTGATTGCTTAGTATTTTTTGTAGGCTAATGTATGTAACAGAACACGAAAATTCATAAAAAATCTTACCCATTTTTTCCTAACCGGCATATAAATGTAATTTCTTTAAACTAAGTAAATGCCAACAGTTAACTGTAAAGACTTTTCTTTATTTATTACAACTGTTTCATCAGTGACAAGTTGTCTAATATAAGTAAGTGCAAATTCATTATCATCTGAAAAATGTATGCTTGTACATATTTATAAAAGTCTATGAAATTTGGCTGCACTTACACAGTAGCCTGTATCGTATTTCAGGTTCTACTACATTGTCAAACGATAAAAGTATGTCATTTATCCGAAAATCGACTTTGAAAACTTTGTTCCCACTTGTGCTACACATGTTTTCTTTGAATTATAGGTTTTGTCCACCGCTCTCAGGAAGAAGCGCACTGGGAGCAGTTCTGTTATAGGGCAAAGTAAAACGTGCCTGGTTTTGGTGCGCACTGTTGATCGCAAGTGAAAAACGCTATGAGTTACTTATTTTTTTCAAAATGTCAATTTTTTGAAAAACCCTTCATGTTAGTCACTATACAAAGTGGAACAAAAGTCTGGAAACGCTCAATTATCTCACAAATGGGTAGTACAAATTGTACAACATGTACAACATTTTGGATAAGTATATTTTGGGATACGAAGATTCCAGTTTTGATATCTGCAATGTTGCCAAATTTAATTACTTGAATTCTATTTTGCACGGACAGTTTTATTTAATTTAAGACCTTCCTGACTTTATCAAATATTGAGTGTTACATTATGGTTGAACTCGTATTGAAGGGGACATTTCAATAATGATACAATATACGGGGTGATCTATTTAAAAAACCAAAGTTAGTAATAATATCAGAAAAACTGTAAATCTGGCAACATTGCAGATGTCAAATCGGGAATCTTCGTATCCCAAAATATACTTATCCAAAATGTTGTACAATTCGTACTACCCATTTGTGAGATAATTGAGCGTTTCCAGACTTTTGTTCCACTCTGTATATAACACATAAAGTTAAGTTAGAATTTTTTAAGGAATCCCAATTTGCAATAAAAAATTGGTGATTCTATTTAAAAAAACAAAAATAATTTTAAAATGTGCAGAGCTGCACAACTTTTATTATGAAAGTTTTCTTCTTAACCTAATATTTTCCGAGATATCCTTCTTCGGCGCACTAATGCTTCACCCTGTATGTGTTGCATTATCAAAAATTCAGGATACAATTTCCTTACTACCCTGAATTATTTCGAAAAAAGTTTTCACCGCTTTTTTATCAATTTTCATGAAAACTAAATGCAAACTTCTAGGATTTAATTTAGTTTGGATAGTGATGTAATTTTCTGCTCTTGAGCTTTTAAACTGCCATTTCGCATTTTATTAAAGTTTAAACAAACTGTTTTTAGACACAACATAAAATATCGTTATTGATTGTAACTCATTACAAAACGATATCGCCGGTTGAAAAACAATTACGTCCATCTTCAACTTTTTTAATCGAATTAGCTAAATGGAAACCAATTTAAGCTTTAAACGGTTAATTTAAAAAGATTACAACCTCGTCTTCTTATAATTAATTTGGTTAAGTTATTAAAGTTATTATCGCCCTCATTGATTTAAAAAACAAGGTATGTCGATCTTCAGCTTAATCTTAATCGAGTTAGCAAAATGAAAACCAATTTACGCTATAAATGGCGACTTATCCTAAACCTATAATTAGATAAATAGTTTTCCAACGTCAGTTTTGCAGGTGTGATAATAATAAGGTGTTTATGCAAATTTATTGCTTTTGGCAATGTAACGAAAAATTATAATTACATAACATTTTATTGTAATTGTGCGGACGCAAAAATTCTTATTCTTTAATAATCTTGTTAGCGCACGTTAATTAGCGCAAGGTTTATAAGTTCCTGGCACGCGTCATCTAAGAATTTTCTTCTATTTAACAAATAATTTCTTAACCCACTTCGTGGGATACGACATTGCGCGCATAATGTATTTTTAATAGCAGAGGAAAATGTAGGTGGTATTTCTTGCATACCTTAATTTACAAATGAAATGTTTATGTTTTCCGCTTTTATAATTTCTCTGTTCCATTAAAACTAATTTATAGTTTCTATTCTTATTTGCAATAGTACGATTATGTGGTCATGCGTAAACGGTTGTTAGAAAATAATTCAGGCATTTTTTTGCAAATTTTTCTCACTTTCTACTAAACGGTATTTGTATTGCACAACTATTAAAACGCATTTGATATTAATTCACAAGTACAAAATTTATTGATAGACTTACAAAGAAAAAACAACTTGCTGTACAGGTTTCTTAGAAACAATAGATAAGAAGCGTTGTTTGAACTTACGTTCAACGCAGAATTTAATAGTGGAGTCCGTGGTGTCCAACAAGTACGTTTCTTGCGCTAGCTTCGGCATGGGCGGCGAAATGCTTGGCTTTTTCGTGTTGCACTTCGGGGGTATCAACTGGTACACCATGAGGAGTAAGTACTGGGATGTGAATTGGATAATGGGCGACATGCGCGGCGGCGTATGGAACTACTGGATGAGATATAGCAACATGATGAGCACTAGTGGCAGCTTTGGCGTGAGCGGCGAAGTGTTCTGCTTTGGCGGCTTGTACTTCGGGAGTATCTACTGGTACACCATTGTGGTCAATTACTGGGATGTGTTGAGCGTATGGGTAGTGGTAAGAAATTCCACGGCGTTTGCGGTAGTGTCCGTGTTGAGCTTTGGCGTGAGCGTGAGCGGCAAAGTGAGCTGCTTTAGCTACTTGCACTTCGTGAGTATCAGCAATACCAACATGGCCGACAGCGTAGGGTGATCCGTAAGCGTGATTGCGAGTTGCCGCTTCGTTGTAAGCGTGGAAATGAGCGGCTTTAGCGTGTTCAACTTCGGGTGTGTCTAATGGCCTTCCTGCGGCGTCAATCACTGGGTAATGATGTGGTCCGGCGTATGCGATGTGAGCAATCCCATGTACTCCATGAGATGCTGCAGCATGAGCAAGAAATGTGCGGCTTTGGCGGCTTGTACTTCAGGTGTATCTACGGGTACGCCATTGTGGTCAATCACTGGATAGTGCTGGCCGTACAAATGAGCGTACGAGTAAGGGTAATCTGCCGAAACGGCGGCAAAAGCCAAAGAAAAACAATCTAGAAAAAAAATGTTGTTAATACAAAGTAAATCGATAACTATACTGTGCCTTACCAAAAATTTCATTTTTACCTCTTCAACCTCCTAAGACACTAGGACTGTTGATGACTGTATCGAGGTGTAGCCCTAACAGGGTTTATATACGGTCCCCCAATAACAATGCCCCATCTGACGAGCAAGGTCCCTTTCACCGTTAACAGAAGACGGTAGCGTATAACGTATCTCATTTTAAATTTCTAGAAAAGAGTAGGAGAATGTTGTATTACATTAACAGATAGAGAAAAAAATATATTTGTGAAACGAAAATTCGCTGATTTCTCAAACAAAACTTGATCAAAAAAGTAAGTACAACGACAGCCATTTTTTAAAATTTCCTTGACTTTCTGTGATGGTAAATTAAAAGGATCTACTTTAGGTACGACTTAAAAATGTGCATACATTAATTTAAATTTTCCGTGCTTTAATTTTATCGTTAAACATTTTTTATCATCAACAAGGCTTCACTTATTCACTTCGGATTTGCATGTTGCTAATAAACGTAAGTAATTTACGTCGTAATGATAGTAATTTTTATTAACGAGTTCGAAACCAAGGAGCCGGTTGATTGAAAAATCGATACATTAACGAGTTTCGTTCGAATCGTGTTGAATTTTAATTAAATAATACACGGTTTTTTAATGATACAATATTAATTCCAAGTTTATTATTGTTTGATTTGCGAAAAAAAGGAATTCAAATTTGAATTTATAATTTTACGGTTTAATATTGTTCTCAGTACCCAATATCCGTGATTTAATGTTTCTTGACCTCACATAAGAAAATACTTTCATTAATATCGGTTGCAGTAATAAACTATTAAAAAAATCTATACCATAAAAAGCAACAATATTTAATAGTGATCGATTTGTAAAAAGAACTTGTCAATGTTGAATCTTGTATAAATTTGTGATTTAAATATCGGGTATTTTTTAACATTTTTTACAGTAATTACTGGTTTTCTAAGAATTTATTTTGATTTACTTGATCTATAAATTAGTATTAGTGAAATTAATTTGAATTAAATTAAAATTTTGCTTACGATTAAAGGGGTTCCTTCAAACGTGCCGAGTCTTAGCATTGACTTTGTAATTGTAACATTTTTTTACTTTCGCTTACAAGGAAATGTGTATATTTTTTTTAAATTTTTATCACGTTTTAACTTGAAGACGATGTTTTTGTTGGAAAAAGAAAAAACACTGCTATAACCCTTATTTCTTTAGGTGGTGCCACAAAAATTTTAATTTAAAGTAAAACTATCTTTTCAATTTTTTTTATATACTTCAATTGTAGAAGCATCGATGCCATTTTTATGTTTTGATCAAGATTAAGCATAGTTGTAAAGTTTCTCAATTTTTTACACCAATTATGTTGATGTGGATAGGAATTACATTGCATTATTCTGGGCAGTTTACTATTGTCAGTAACCAAAATGCCAAATTTGTTATTAGCAGAAATGGATTCAAAAAAACTCGATAAGAGTCTAAACAGTGACAGATCTTTTGGTGACAGTTTAACAAATTCTGACCACCGTCAAATTCTAAAACCATTGTGGAGTTTCACAATGGACCGAATAATATTACTTTATTTAAAACTTTAAAAAAGTTTATAGAATCTAAGGGTATGCATTTTGTAGAAAAAACATAATGGTAAAAATGTCTTTTTAAAAAACCAATTTGAATGAAGTTGTGCAAAATTAAACCTATCTCTTTAGTAACATCTTACCCAAATCTGTGTAGGAGAAAAACTGTTAATTCCAGTCAACTAGTCTACACTCTCGATTTGTTGTTGGTTGTTAGTTATCTACGGGTAGATATAGGTTTTTCCATTCCGTTCCATTTCTCTCTGTTATTTGCCTCCCTCATCCAATCTTCCTTATTTTTTTTATATCATCCCCTCACTGTGTATTTGGTCTGTCTCGATTTCTCTGCCCTTCTCTGGGTCTCTATTTTAAAATTCTTTTCGTCTACTTGATGTCGAATCTTAGAGCCTGGCACATCTTCAATTCAATTCCACCGCTCTTTCAATAACGTTTGCTCCTTATTCTAGGTGTTTCGCTTTTTGTTTGTAAGTTTGATGCCTTTCATGAGTTTTCAATTCATGTGCCGGATTTCAGGTAAGCTTTAGTTACACCCGAGTTAAAGTTATTATTCCAATTGAGGATTGGCTACTAAGAAGGCTCTGCGTACACATGTCACTTACACACGGCGATTTAAACTAACTTAAACTAGGATTAAAGAGGTGAGTACCTCCCGCAAACCCAAAAAACCTTTTTTTTTGCGTCAACCGCTCTAAGTAAAGCGCCTGAACCCGAATTGAGCTGCTTAAAAAAAAACGTTTGGTTGTGGAGCGTACACCAAATAAAAATCTACTTAAATATTAGAGATCAGGCCGTTCTATGTCATAAGTACTTGAACTTCATACGCATTATCACTGAATAAGTTGCTTAAATACTAAAACTTAGCTATAATCGGTAGGATGCAGTTTCAAGAATAAAGGTTTTCTGCTAGCGACGGTATCGACAGTTCGGGAAGTTAAGTAACACCAGGATTCCTTTTAGGGGAGGTGTGCGGAAAAGAACGAAAGGCGATGTGCTCCGTTGATGAAGTTATAAAGCATAACCAACCTCTGTAGACGTAGTATCCACCGGTTGTCTGCAGTTTAACTAATGCGAAACCGTGGTGTTGTTTTTAATTGATATGGAAGATTTTTAATCAGCAACTCCAACACCCTCAGGAGTTATCACACAGCAAGAACATAAGGTAGATGCAACGTGCTAAAAGCATACGTATCAATTAGAATTAACACAACCAAAAAAAAAGAAAGTAAAGTGTACTCACAGTGAATTTAGCCGGATTTTTGTGAAAATTTCAACTTCAAGATTTACGTCACAAATCATCCGTACAGAAAGAAAAAGAAGATGTCCTCTGCTCGTCTAAGAAGTTTAGCCAAGTTTTATTTTCCACCAATAAAAAATTAGCAAAATGCGCGCCAATTACGGTTTTTGTCGTAACATATTACTAGCGACACACGTTTTAAAACGGCTCACGACATACGTCCTACATACGAAAAATAAAACAGTAATATTTTTCTTTTATTTCGTCGTTCATGTGGTCTTTAGTGAGTATCATTTTCTGTCCCAAGCATATATAACTGTTGACATTTTCCATTTCTCATCCTTCTAACTGAATATTGATGTTATTTTGTACGTTGATCATGATCATTGTTTTGGTATTATTCACCTTTGAGACCAACCTATTTATAATTCAGTTTCAGGATTATATTTTGTAATCATTGATGAGTACAATGCCATTCGCAAACCTTACGTGATGAAGGTGATGTTGATTATTGATATTACTCAATTCTATTTTTCTAAAGAAAGGGCAAATATACGAGGATGTATTGATATATAGTTAGCCTAGACCAGTTCTTTGCATAAACAAAATATTGCGTTACCATAGCAACGAACAATAATTTATTAGAAGTGTCAGTGTAAAGTTTGACGTCAAAAAAGTTAACCAGAGTCACGCAATAAATTAAATGAAAAAAGATGTCCACCGAAATTGTGAAAATCGAAAAATTGGAGTATCGAGCCATCATCAAGTACCTGTATTTAAAAGGGTTAAGAGGTAAGCAGATTTACGAAGATATGCTTAATACCCTTGGTGATCAATGTCCTTCGTATGCGACCGTTAAAAATTGGAATCCAAGCTTCAAAAGAGGTAAATTTTCCATTGAAGATGATGACTGATCGGGAAGGCCAGTTTCTGTGTCAGTCCCCGAAAATATCGATGCAGTTCATGACATGATTTTATCAGACCGTCGAATTAGGCTAAATCTGAAGCACTGAATATTTCATACGAACGCGTTCATCATATGGTTCACGTCAATTTGGACATGAGAAAAATTGCTGCAAAATGGATCCCCAAATGTTTGAATGTTGACCAAAAGCGTGCAAGGGTAGAAGCATCGCGTTCGATCTGTGCTCGATTTGAAAACGATGTAGACTTCTTAAACCGAATTGTTACTATGGATGAGACTTGGGTACATTTCTACGATCCAGAAACAAAGCAACAATCGATGGAATGGCGACACTCTGGTTCTCCAAGACCTAAGAAGTTTCGTGTCCAAAAATCTGCTGGAAAAGTTCTTGCTTCAGTTTTTGGGATTGCCATGGAGTAATCATGATTGATTTTTGGATAAGGGTAGAACAATAACTGGAGATTACTATTCGACATTACTGACCACTCTACGGGAAAATATTAAAAGAAAAGACGCGGAAAGCTATCCAAAGGTGTTTTGTTTTTGCAGGACAACGCCCCTGCACACAAATCTCATGTTGCCATGCAAAAATTTGTGATTTAGGGTTTGAATTACTAGAACACCCCCTTATTCACCCGATTTGGCTCCGTCCGACTATCACCTCTTTCCTCAACTGAAAAAAAGGTTTAAAAGGTCGTACATTTTCTTCCAACAAGGAGGTAATAGAAACTGTGGCGTTCTGTTTTGCAGAGCAAAAAGAAACATTTTTTTTGAAAGGTCTATAGACGTTGCAGGTTTGCTGTAATAAATGTATACAATTAAGGGGAGAATATGTTGAGTAATAAAATATTTTAACATTGAAATTTTGTTTGGTTCTATAGTAGGCTAAGAATTTTTCAATATGTCCTCGTAAATAGTTTAGGGTGATACAATACCGCCCTGTCTTACTACTCTTTCTATTGAGATATTGTTAGTCTGTTCCCATAGATTTAATTTCATTGTCGTTTCTGAATAGATAATTGTCAATTATTTTATGTTACCCTACGAGCATTTAGATAGTTCAGTACCGCCCAAATGTCTATAGGGTCGAATGTCTTTTGGTAGTCAACTAAGGCTGTTTGCGAAGTTGTTGCATGTCTATCTTGTTTGTCAATCTGTTGGTAAGTCTTCTTGTAAACAGTTTATACATCTGTGAGAGGAGACTGATAGGTCTATAGTTGCCGAGATTTCTGATGTCGCCTTTTTTGTGGATGATAATGAGTTCACTTCTTATTCAGTGTATGGGTATTTGACCTTGATCTACTAAAATGTTTTTTTAATTTATTTTTGAGTTTGGTCTTCCTTTTTTAGTCATTTCTGGGAGTATTCTATCTGGTCCCGCTGACTTGCTTTTTTTGATTTTTTTAAATGGAGAGGTAACTTCCGAATCTGTACTTCTGGTATGTCCTCAGACCCTATATTCCGTATTTTATCTTTCTTTTTTTTCGTGGTTTAGTTGGTTATATTGTACTTCTATATAGAGGGTGTTGCTATATTCGACCGACAACGCTCTACCCCATAGAGGTCTCGAAACATAAACTCTAAACGGCTTAGTTGTTGAGATACAGGGTGTTAAAAATTTAAAATAAAAATTAAAAATTTGCAATAAGTCAAAAATGCCTTTAAAGTTTTGCAAAACTTGTTAAACAATTTGCTTCAATCCATACTATTAATTCGATTTTGATAAAAAGGTTAAGCATAAATAGTTCAAGAAGTAATACAAATTATTTTAAATGCATTTTTAATTTTTTGCAAATTTTTAATTTTTAACGAACGAAAAAATACCAAAAATTTGCCCAAAAAACTATACTCGGGCACGTGTTTCAATAGCTAAGCTATCATCATCAGCAAACCGATACTTTTTTGGTGCAGTTTTTAGTGTTTTCCATTCTGTTAGACGCTGCAGTTTAAAGTTCAATTCCTTTGTTTTAACACTTTGTACCACAGGAACTAAGCTGTTTAAGGATTCATGTTCCTATATCAAAGTTCACCAATTACGGGACCTCTCTGGCGTAGAGCGCTGTCGGTTGAATATAGCAACATCTAATAGAACTTTGTTGTATGTTTCTACTTTTTTGATCATTTCTACTTTATTTGAGATTATTTTCCCATTGCTTGCAATTTGTTTGCTGAAATTCTTGTATCTTCTGTTGTTTTTAATGGTTTCTGATATGATTTTAGCGTTTTAGTTTCCTATGTCTTTGCGAATCATTTTTCTTTTTAATTTATTTTGTTCTGCCTATTCTATTAGGTATTTGTTACGGTTTGGTTTCATAACTCTCCTTGTGTCTAGTAGCTTCTTTGTTTGTTCACTTATCTTTCTTAAGATTTTTGTATTTTTGTTGTTATTTCTTCAGTACCTATTTGTAATTAATTTAGTCGGTAGTTTAGCATGTACATCTAAATCTATGTTTTCTTCAATTGGGTTTCGGATATTTCCTCTATTTTTGCCAGGTATTGTTCTTTTTTATCAACGATCATCGCTGCGCCTGTGTTGAATTGATCTCTTTTTGTTAACTTTTATCTTTATTTTTGCTTTTACCATTTGGTGATCGCTGCTTACGTTCATTTTGCTTGTTACTGTGACATCTTGTATTATTTGAGATAATAATATCAATCGCATTCTTATATTTACAATTCTTACGTTTTTTAAAGGATATGTTCATTACGTATAGGTGTTTCAATTCTAAGAAGTTTACCAGCATGTGTCCACGATCGTTCCTTTGGTCGATTCTATATTTTCCAACCGTGTTCTTGTGTTTGTCCTTACGGACTCCTATCTTTGTGTTGCAGTTTCCATTTAATAGTACATTTTTTGCCGTTTTGTTGTTTAAAATGTCTTGGATTTGCTCAAATAATTTTTCATCGCTATATTGCTTATATGGAAGGAAACGTGACGTAATTTTAGTTTCAGTATGTCTTCTCTTGATTTTCTAACTTCACTCAGTCTTATTCTACCATATTTAATTTCTTTTAGTTGCTCTTCTAGTTCCACAATTCTATCATTGTCTGATAGGGTTCTCATGCTGTATGTTGAAATTTAGATTGTCCGTTTCCTTGCTTTAGATGTCTTTTTAGAACAGCTTTTTCCAACTCAGCGATTCTTAGCACCCTCTGTCTCTCTGTTTGCTTGGTTGCTGTTTTGATCAAATAGAGTTTGAATGCTGGGCATTGGGGACCGCGTTCTCGTTTGTATCTTCATTGAACAATAAGGGAAAGTTTTGCCGTAATTCACTTTGCGGGCCAGATTTTTACGTGTATGGATAGAGAGGATATAGGGATAGTGTTGTGGGTGTGATAAAGGTCAACTATACAACACTGAAGGTCTTCAAAAAACAGCTATGTGACAGTTCCATTCTAAAAGTACCGCTGAATCTACTTTTATACAATATTATTGTGTTACATATTTACATACCTCTCCACTAGAGATGCATCGATATCTTTGAAATTTTCTTATCAACAAAACCTTAAATGTCTAAGAATACACTCAGCGTAAATTGTTAGTAGTGTAAATTCCTTTTAATTCACTATCAATGTTACGGAAAAATGGATATTGGAGGAGTTATTTTACTTTACTTTACTACAATCTTGTAGTGCTGGTTCTTACTAATTTCAGTCCCTCACTTTCAAAACAAGTTTTTGTGTGCAAAATTTCATGTCACAACTGAACCAATTTTTTTAGCCTCTACCGCCATTCTTTAACGATAAAAAAATTGACGTGGTCTGCACTGACAAACTAATCAATTTAGGTGTTCGATTTGCTTGGTAGTGTTGTGTAACTGTTTGGCGCAACTGGATAATTGGTCGGCATCCAGACCAGTTTATTGCGAAAGGTGATAGATACCTAGTCGTAGATGCGCTGTTGTTCAATGCTTAGAGAAAACCCCACGTTTAAAGCGCCATTTGCTTATCATTGTTGCTGTGGCTTGGGTACCGGCACGGAGAAGTGGGTTGACACAAGGAACTAAGACAGAAGGGTGTTAAACAATTTATTGTTTCTTTTTACAAATAATACACTATTAAAACTACAGTATAAATACTAAATTTAAGAACGATAAGTGTTGCAACACCTAGATGTCGACTGATGTAAGATAACACGTACGAAAATGCATTTTCATAAAAAGTAACTTTGTCGACAGATGTGTTAGCAGTTACATAGTCGATCCATAAATGAACATAGCTAACTACGTTTTGGCAAAAATAACAATCTCAAATTGCCTGCTGTAAGTTTGCAAGTAATTGTACAATAACAAACAAATACCAATAATCACTCGATAGCTGTTTCGTCTTTTTGGGGCTATTCAGGAGTGAGTGAACTTGAGTGTAAGTTTACTATTGTACAAATGCGTACTATCGACTATATTCCCTATTGGAGGGCAGATCATATACAAACGATAAGTGTCTTTGTCGACAGATATGTTAGCAGTTACATAGTTGCTCTTATTAATTACCATAGCTAACTAAATTTAGGGTACTTTGGTGGTGTCAGATTGGCGGGCAACAAACCGCTCACCTACAACTGATGCTGTGAACTCTCTTGACTTCTATGCGGTACGTGGTTTTAAAGAGTTGGCCAACGGTGTTAGGCGCTACAAATGAGAGGATAACTGCCGTTAGCTACGTGGTAACAGTATGATTCAAATTGTATTTTAGATAGAGTAATGAAGTGTTGTATACATTGGCATCACCAAAGTTTAATGCTGTATTCTGCAGTGCTAAACTAAAAAGGCGTCAGGTGTAAGCATTTAAAGCAAATATTTTAGATGTATCCAATGAAAAACAACCCTATAAATCTAGATCGACTTATGTTCTTTTTTAATTTGAGCACCACAAAGAAAATTTACAGTTCCAATTTGTTCTACAAAAAAGATGTACTTACAACTTTTTTGCTTAGCACGTCAGTATTAAAAATTTAAACCAAACGTCAGTTAGGCTTTTAAGAAGAGCATTTAGAAGGTTTCAATTCATTGACATTCCTGTTCTATCTTGTTGCTGATTATCTTTGCCACCAAAACGTCGGCAACAAAATAGAACAAAGGTTATTGATAGAACGTAGGGGTTCTATAATTTTAATGACATAGTTTTACAAAACAATAAGCAATAACAGTTTTTTCTACGATCGTGCTAAAAAGTGATTACTTTTTGAAGCAATTACTGTGCCAAAAGTTTCATTCAGGGAATTTCCTAATTTTTTAATCAAACTCATACCCTACTTTTTCTTACTCTAACTTAACTTAACGTCAAGTTGTTTATTATAATTTTCGTTCTCTATACAATTTTTTTATATTCAATACTCAAACGTAAAATATACAAAAATTTAGCAACAATCAAAATAGTTGTTAATTTATTAAGGTCAAAAGTACTTTCTTGACCAAAAAGATGCCATGTTTTCGGGGAATAATAATAATCTCATTATTTAGTTTGATTCATGTTATTCTTCTTATTGGAGTTGAATACCCGTCATCGGGCGTTACAAATCTATCCTCATGCATAGTCGAGAGGGTATACTAAGCCAAAATACTTCCACTGGTTTGTCATTGCTTTGCAAGAGAATGTGGTCCAAAAGTTCCATGCTAGCTCTAAGAATCGAACCCTTGGTGCCTGCAGCAATTAGTTTTGTTTTTGTTTGTTTTGATTGGTCGTATACAAACAATTTCCAAACACGCAGTTAGTACAAAATTTAAATTTGACTGACGAATGAATAATCACTAATTCACGAATTTTTTTTGAGGTGATCAAACTGTTTTTGCCAATTATTTGCTATTCTTTTATTAATTTAAATTTGGTTGTAATTTCTCATTATCAAATTTTTAGCATCATCTTTATTTTCTTGCATATTTTTTTTTATTTCAGTTTAATTATTATATACGTAAGTATACCTATAGTTTTTACTAAATTTTAACAAATTTTTCTAAATTACTTCAGTACACAATATTGTTTTTACTCCCCATCTTATGAAATAATGCGACGGTATCAAACCAAAAATTTTTTAAATTTTTTTCAACGAACTAGAGTTAGTATATTATAATGTATGTAAACAAGATCCCAAGAAAACCAGCCGTCCGATTTTATGAAACTTAGTACAAAAACCTTATTTATAATTTTAAAGATCTATTTAGATTTTGAGCATAATTTATCTAGGCAAAAGGTCCGTTAACCTACACAGATTTTTAAATTTTTAAAATGTTTAGAATAATATTTATTTTACACATTTTTGTTTCAAATAAATGTTGTTTATAATTCAATACACAACTTTTGTTTAAATTATTTTTTAATACGATAAGTAGGTAATTACAGAGAAATAACAATCACGTGACACTAATTATTGTAGCAATATCTCCGCCAATATAAATTTTACAACAAAAGTTGAGGAAGAAAAGTTGTTGGAAATTCTATTGTCTATAGCTTTCGTTTGAACTATTTTTTTTCTAAAACGCAATATTATTTTTGCTTAAAGGGGCGATGTGGAGTTCTGCGGTAAACGCTTGTTTAAAGTTTTTTTAGGTCTAATTTTGAATTATTCTACTCAACCCTATTAATAATCAATACTTCCTTTCAGTGATTAATGTTTTCGAATTCTAACTTTTATTGTATGATATTAAGATATTGTATAACAGTAAAACAAACACCGAGAATCACCCGACAACTGTTTCGTTCTTTTGGGATTTTTCAAGAGTGAGAGAGCTTGAGTGTAAGTTTACTATTGTACAAATGTCGTCACTGGTATAATTTAGTAAAAACCCATTTTAATGTTAAGCATTAAAAATGTTCTAATATTAAAGAAAAATAGGAATTTATAAATAATGTTTTTCTTTTAAAGCCAATTATAATTTACTAACAATTTTTTTTCTAGGTTAAGCTTTGCGTCTTCGCTAAAACTTATTTATACAAAACTCAACCTGGTATAAAGAACGAAGGATTGTTCTTTGTTTTGCGTTAGTAACTTGCAATAGGATAAAGTCAAACTAAACTTGCGTTGTTTGTTTTACTTTAGTGCATGTATAACAAATCTTTACGCCAATACTTTTGTTTGCATTTCCACATCTAAAATATGCAACAATTTGAGTTAGTTAGTAAATAAAAAACGATCTACTGTTTATAGTTTTAGATTAGAATTTAATATAAAATTTATAATTTTAATTATACTATGCATCAACTTTGCAAGAAATAAAAAAATAAATTACAGTTTCTACAACTTTTATAAGAAAAGCGGTTATTATCACTATTACAACAATCGTATTTCTTATATAAAACAATCTACTATTTTTAAATTAATGAAATTTGAAACAAAATTTTCATTACTTTTAAACTTACCTGTAATTGTTCTTATTGTTTTAATGAAGACTGAAAAGTTTACATTTCGGCTAATGAAAGCACACATGTAGTAATATATTCTAATAGAAAGTTTATACAAATTCGTTCATGCATGCAGTATATTACAGTAAACGATGTACATAAGTAATTAAATATGCCATGTAATATTCAAATAAAATTCTGAGCAAATATTTAATTATAATTATTAATGGCCGCTTGCTTACTTATGCTTAAATTTAATGTATCTGATACTTTAATCTAATTAAGTCTGACACATTTCTTAGGTTAAAGGTGCACGCGTAATTTATCAATTTAAATTATGTTGCACTTGTTACATCCGGTAAATGTCTTATTTAAAAATAACAACGCGTGAAAGTAAATTAATTGTGTGCATTTTCGAGGAATATATGGGGTTATCAAGGACAATTAAATTCTTAAATTATCGATCATTGCACGAGAACTTACGAAGGAAAAGCTTTTTAAATCTAAAACCAACGTGGCTGGTATATGTATGTATGGGCACGTGCAACTTCTAATTGAAATGAATTCAAAATATCTCGCCCATATATTTTCAAACTTCATAAGATGACACAATCAGGTACTTGATATACTATAATAAAAGTATAGGTCATTGTTACAGAACAGGTCCATTCTTTTTTTTTAAGTACGACCAATTCCTTAGTACTTAAAGCATAGTATACTATAACTTTCTCGATATTAAATTATTGACACAAATTCCACGATAAATATTGATAAATCGATAAGGCGAAATAAGTAAATTTCTTTGTTCTTAAAACTAATATTACATAAACAATAATTGCGTATAAATATTTGTATTAAAATTTATTGAATTGTAATACTGTGGGTTACCTTGCGATATAGAAATATTGTTAAGAAAGCAAATAAGTGTACCATTCTTCAGTTTTGCAATATATTTCAATAGCGTGAATGTGGTTAAATTACAAAAATGATACGCTAATGCGGAAAATTTATGCAGAATTGTGATTATTACACAGAAAAAAAAATAGATAACTGATCAAACAGCTATTAGCACAAATGAATAAAATTTGCGTAATTGGTGTTCGAAAAATGTAATTAAATTGAGTTAATGTGATTTATGTATGTGTGAACACGGAAATGTATTAGTTATATGAACGTGTTATTATCATCATGTTCATATCACGTTTTTTTCCCTATTTATCTCTTAGTTACTATAAATAAAATAATTCAAGAGAGAAATGACGACCAAACCAATCATACAAAAATGTATTAAATTATTAAAAACTTTAGATTAAGTTAAAGTGCTTAGGAGTAACCAGAAACTATTTGGAGGCCGAATAAATCCAGAGTTTTTTTGCTATAAGTTGATGTGAGGGAAAATTAAAAAGTTTTTTAACCTTTCTAAACTTTGATAGCTCACAATAGTCAAGTAAAAATTTAATATCAGTGTCAAGTTGTAAAAATTCTTTTCAGATAAAATCACACTTCTTCGTAGCAACTAGTCGAGACCTCAAACTCCAGAGTGCCTACACAAGAGATTATTGAAACAGGCCCTTCCAGTTCTGTTCGTTTACAACCTTCTTTAAAATCATCGTCTATTTTTGACAGGAATTTTGACAACAGTCATAAAATTCGTTTAAACTGTCATACGTGTACAAAAAATCGTGTTTTGAGCATACGTCTTCCAAAGCTTCCCTTTTAGACTGTTGAAATGAAAGTAGCAGAAAGAGACGCCATTCAATTACTTTTTTCAACTGACAGTTTTGCCTTTTCGAATGAAGAATCTAGACAACATCCCCATCTAGACCTTTAAACTTTCCACCTTCTCCTAATAAGGATGAAATTTATCTTCAAATGTTAATAGAAGAAATGTCAAAAGGTTTAACGTCTTCTCATAATGGCGCTGCGGTCAAAATTGATGGTATGTGTCCTATTTATCTTAAGAACCTAATTCAGAAACCGAATGGTGCTGCCCGAGAGATCTTGGTTAAGTCTGTGCAATTTTATGTTAAGAGGTAAAGTGGACCGGTCAGTTGTAAAGATTATATATGGAACAAAGTTGTACGCTTTGACTGAGAAGGATGGTGGTATAAGGTCTATAGCTGTCAGAAATGTATTTCGTATTACTGGCGTGCAGGGCATATACAGAAGAAATTGGGGCTATCTTTGCCCTAGGTAAATAGGCTTTGGAACAAAAGGTGAGTGTGAAGCCACTGTTCATGTTGCTAGATCATTGATTGATATTAATAAAGGAAATTCCAAGGTTCTATTGAAGATAGGTTTCAAAAACGCTTTCAATTGTATTAAACGTGACTCACTATTGGAAGCCATTAGAAATAACACTACTAGGATTTATAACTTCAGTCACAAGTTAGTGCGCAGCTAGGAAATCATTTGAGACCGTGGACGTTTAGTTTGACTATTGAACCTATTGTAAAAAGTTTGATGTCTGTGTTATTCTTAATTTATCTTGATAACGGCACTATTTATGGTGATTCAGATTTGGTTTTATTAGACTTTCGGAAAGTGATTTCAAATGCCAAGACTTTAAGTCTGGAAATCAATGCTTCTAAGTGTGAACTTTTTTTTCGCTCCAAAAATGATTCTTCAGTTATTGAAAAATTTTATGATCTTTCCATTGAGATCCAAATTGTATGTAGGAAGAATCTTACTCTTCTCGGTTTTCTATTGACTCAAAAAATGGGAAAGAAAGTATTTGAAGAGAAATTCGAAAACCTGGAAGTACTTTTAAGCCGTCTTAAAGATTGAGATTTCACGTGGCATATTTCTTATTTAAATATTGTCTTACTGTGCCAAAATGGTCCGATTTATTGCGCACATCACCTTCTTGGTTATTTCCTGACATCATCAGGAGATTGGTTGATGACTTCAAGACATCTATGGAAACTCTTTCAAACTCACACTTTACTAATGATAAATCAAATCTTGCTTATTTGACTTGGAGAAAGTAGAATATCTCGTATCTGTTTACTGACATATTTGACTTCTGCGAATAGCTGTTTTGGTCTTATTTCTTATATGTACTCTATTATTGAGGAGAAGGCTTAATTTTTTTTTATGGAATTGCTGAAAATGTATAGATCTAGAACACTTAAGATTTCCACTTTGCAGAAAAACTAGGATTCAATTCTGTTACTCAAAGATTTGACTGATTTAAAGTTTAGAACAAATTTTTATGCTGTTTTTCGAAAGGAGTCTTCTGCTTAGTAAATGTCTTGCTCTCTAGAAATTTTAAATCCTTACTGGACGATGACGTTTTTAGGATATCTGACTCTTTGAGTTTCGGTTTAAACATTTAACGGCATTTGTGGTTTAAAAGTCAATGAATATAGCTTAAGTACATGGTTTGGGTTGGAACCTCCTGGAATTTTTAGAGATGACGGAAAACGGCTTTAGTTTAATTCCCTGGGTTAAAAAAGATGCTTGGTTTGGGATTCAACTTGCGGGAATACTTTGGCCTTTTCATATATTAACATTTCTTGGAAAGAAGTTAGACCAGTTGCTGAGCACAGAGAAAAAAAGGAGATTCATTATTATAAGGAAACAAATAGATACTACTATGTTCTACCCGCTAAGTGTAGAGACCATGAGACCATGGGGGGTAGTTATGCAATAATTTGTGAATGAGTTGGGTCATAAACTGATCGAAATAAATAGAGATTGCCGGGCAATGGAATATCTAGTGCAACGGAATAGTTTAGAAATCCAACGAAGCAACGCTTCTTGCATCAAGAAGACTATCCCCCCATCATTACCTTTAGATGGAGTATTTTTTCTATAATTTTGTAAATTACTAGATTTTGTTTTATTGTTTGAAATGATGATAATCTTGCATAAAGTGAATACTTCGAAAAGCCATTCAATTAGATCACTTTTTATCACCAACAACACCAAATCTTAAATGTAAAATTTGCCCAAGTTCAAGAAAATTTGGTTTCAACAGTATTCAAGAAAGAATTTCCAATTATCAAACTAATGTTCCTATGCTTAAAAAAATCCTTAAAAGCGCACAAAGCTAGGTAGCAAACAAACTTCCTATCGTAAATCAATGTCTGCGTTAACCTCAAAACTTTGACTGCATGAGAAGAACTAAAAGATAATCACCCTCCTTTATCAAAAACTTAAAATCTGCCTTAAACTCCAAATCAAACTTTCTGGAAAAATTAACTTAAATCTACACCTTTTCTAAATGGAGCTTCTTGATGTTCTAAAAACCTAAAAGTGGTTGTCAAGCAGCTGTACATTCTGTGAAATCATATTAAAATATTTCTTCTTCTTTAAATAGGTTTTCAGTCAAAGTTTTTCTGAAGATTGACGTCAAAAATACTTTCAATTCTGTTGAACAAAATTCTTTACTAACAATGGTTTTCAACATGATTTATACATCAGACAGTAGTATTCATCTCCTTCATATCTAATTTTTAATGAAAATTTAATTTCTAGAGTTAGCTGTAAACATGGTGATCCTTTTGGTCCTGTCATCTTCAGCTTTTTAATTTACCCGTTTATTGACAGTATTTCGTCACATTTTAACGTTTGGTATTTAGATGATGGTGGGTTCTGCCCAAAGTGTTTTAAACAATTTAGAAACCAATATAAATAATTTCAAAAATATGGGACTATTATTAAATTATTCAAAGTGTGAAATATTCTTCCTCTCGCATGTTCTCAAAGACTTAAAGCCGATATCTCAAATAAATTTGAGTCAATTGCTTCAGGTATTCGAATCACTTCTTTATCAATACTTGATTTACCTTTATTTGAAGGTGCAATGCCTGAATTCTTCTCTACACTATTGAATAAATTTGATTTATTGGTGAAAAATTTTGATAGTGTAAAATCTGATATGGTTTTGTATGTATTACGATATTGCTTTTGAATTTTAAAACTTAAAATCATCATCGGAAAAATATTAAACAAAAAAAATCTCTTACAATGAGGGGCAAAACGTCGGCAATCACAACCTTTTGACTTGTTTGTTCTTCCTACTTCCACAAAGAAGGGGTCCTAAAAGATCATTTATATTTAAGAATTTAATGGAGGAATACTTACCCGAATTAAACATCAAATTTTCTTCAAAACAAAACAAGCACCATCTCCTATAGCTTTCGATGCTATGGGAATTTTATCAGTAACTGATTTACCTTCAGTAGCATTCCTTGCTTCGATTCATTTATCTAATAATCTTATTGAACGTATAGGTAATTCCAGTTGCAACGTTGAAACGCTCTACTTATTAAGGATTTAAGCAAACTATGAGTAGATTTTTTCAGTCCCAAGCTACTTTTAACAACGAATTAGTATTGTTGTCCAATCTGTTAGAGACGGTTGGCAATACTTATTCTGGACTTGAAGAAATTTTTTATTTGTTTCATTACTTTTGTGTTTTTTATTTTATTCTTATATTCAATAATTCTAGACTAGACAAAGCCAGCATGCTACGCATGCGTTAAGTCACAAAAATAAATTAGCTTCTAAAGAGCAGACAGTCATGAACAATAATTAGCACTTACATTAACATTTATCAGTTGAGTAATCAATATGAATGCAGAGTATGTACTCCATGTGAATTCGTAGAAATGAGTCGAGAGTATTCGGGTGTGCGCTCGCAACAGATCGAGAGTAGGTGAGAACGCACAAACGACATAACATATTAATATAGAAGATATGGATGTAGTCCGAATAGAAATTATTTATTAAAAAATATTTAGAAGCGGATTTATTGGCTCGACCACTTTAACGTAATACAACAAAGTTTATTTAGGTGAAATTGACTGTTTGGTTCGCATAACGCTCGCAGTTACGCGTGTGTGAGTCATCAAGTTCGTGCATACGAAGATTTTTTGGGTGAAATTGAATCCTCTACAGTTAAACCATTCGAAAATTTGCAAAATTACAAATATTTTGATTTTTATTCGTGTTTTTACGTAATATGGTTCCGGAATAAAAATTACAGTATTCGTATAACAATGTAAAATTCCTTAAAAAAAAACTTTTAAAAATGATAAATTTTTAAACATTATGTGATAGGGTCATAAAAGAAACGTTTTTTAAATAAATTTTTTTATCTGTTATAGTTTAGAAATTATGGCCGTTTTAGTTTTCGAATGAAATTTTGTCGGAAACGTTTTTCGCTTATAACTTTTGAAAACACGCGAGGTCTAACAAAACTGAAACGGCTAAAAAATTTTATTTCTTTATCCGCGTATGATGCTTTTTGAATTTTGAAAATCGGTCCGTAAATAAGCGAGTTGTGGTCAACTTACGGCTCAATTTGTTTGAAATTTTTTGACTATTTTTAAAATTTTTTTAACCTTGAAGATGCCCTCGTACAAAAAAATCTAAATCGAAAAATAAAGACACATCTTTCGTAAACTCGAAACTTTTTTTGAAACGAAAATATCTTAAGCCGTTCTAATGTAAGACGAATTTGAAAAACGGTTGATTTTCGTATAGATTTGAAAATGAATCGAGTAGGTGTGCGTTCACACTAACGACATAACATATTAATATAAGATAATATTGTTAGAAACATTGTACATATTACAGAAATATCATCACTGAGTAATGTCCCATTTAAAAATTAATATGACAAATCTCATTAACTACATTTTATTTTTCACATCATTGACGCTCCTCTAATACAGTGTTTTCTCTTCTTATAGTTTCAATTTTATTACATTTGCAACCCATAACTGTTCATTTTCCTTTGTACAGAATTACTTGAGAAAAACACATTTCTATGAACTCTGTTTCTAACATTCTCACCTAACAATCCTATCTTACACACTTAAGTAGTATGATTTCAGTTAGTGATAGTTGTTTGCGCTTGGTCCAGACATAAATTTTCCAGATTTACCATCTGTCCTCGTAAATGCCAATATACTTTGATGTATCCGTTTGAGGAATTTGGTGGTTATTAAATATCACGGGTAGGCAGGTTTCCCTTCTCAAATCGTGGGTTCTTTGCATTGATTTTGTTTATTAAATTAGATATGCCATTTAGTGCACTCTTGTTGAATTTCATCAAGGTGGGTTTCTAGCTGCCCAGACGCCTGAACTGTTCAGTATGCAATGTAAGTAGGTGCATCGGTATCATGACAGATGAAGATGTCGCAATTTTTGCTGTAAAGATTTAATGCAATATTGGATCCAGCACGCTGCTCTGAATTCATAGGGTATGAGTTTCTTACTTCGCTGCCATGCTTGACAATGAATTGCTTATTTGAAAGATAAGGTTTTAAGGTTTTTAAATAACAATCTCTTAATTTTAAAGTGAAGACCCGCGTGACATATTTTATTGAAAGCTTGTTGTCAAGAAATATTGCAACACTGTATTTTCACTCTTCGAAACCTTGACTAATTTGGACTACTACTCTGTAAACTTGTTCAATTGTGGGATGTTATTTTCTGAATCCAAATTGTCGATTAATTTAATACGGCTGTCCAGTAAAATTGGGATAAGTTTTTCGAGAAGCATTTTCTGAACACTATCAATAGTTTTTTTGTAAAAGTATGATTGAAAAGCTTACTTAATACGGAGGTTCTAAGAATTTCTAAATCTCATCGTCTGTATCTGCTCTTGTTAGAATTGGTGTAAACATATTCACTAAGTGTTCCGTAAAGATCTACGCTTTCTGAATAGTCAGTGACAGGTTATTTGAATATTGTTGGATATTTTGCTTATAAATGTCGTGTAGAAAGATTTTAAGCTTAGTGGATTTAACCTGCCACAACTTGCGTAAGTTTAGTTTTTTAGCAATTTTGCGCTGGACCATAATAAGACAGCTTGTTGACGTGATGTAGTTGACAGGGTGTCTGCTGTTGGGATAACCTGTGAGAAATGTGATACCGCATCTTCTAAGTCTTGCAGAGATTTTAATAGAAAGTCGGTGTTAAAGTTTTTTGAACTAAGTATCTGAAAAGGGTCCAATCCGTTCTGTTGTTGATTATTGTAGGTGTCTACTCTTTGAAATGAGTAGATAAACCTAATGTTACTATTAGACGTGAGTGATCAGTTGAGAGGTCAAGACGGGATCTAATGTTAAGAAGGTTTTAATTTATGTTTTTAACAAAACAGAGGTCAAGTAGGTTTGTTTGTCTAATAGTATTTTGGCCTGTAATTAGAGGTTGTAATCCCAGATTTAGCACTTTGTGTTTTTCATGGTATTTAGTGTGGACTTCCAGTAGACGTGCTTTGCTTTATAATTGCCACTAGAGATAAATCTATTGAGTAGTGTTCAAGAATAATTGTCGTAAGTTTTCTGTTTGTTGTTGTGTCCTGGTGAACACTAAGTTTCAAATAAGGTAATGGGTCTTAGCCAGTCTTTAACAACTATGAATGTGGGTTGTAAATAAACTTTGCTATATTTTGGTTTTGATTTTAATGGGTATGGCGGTATAGCATTAGCGGTTTTGATATTGTGACGTAACTGCAATCCGTAAAATGTTTTTCTGAGATTAAACGTAAATCTAAACAGTGACGGGTAATAAAAGTTAAAAAGTCTTCTTTTATGGTTTATCAGCCCATTAGCGTTCCAGACAGGTATCTTAATGTGTTGGTTCTAACTCTAATTATGACTAACAGTTTTACCATAATATCCATTTTTGTTGTACTAATTGTTTAGTCATTTGGTTTAATTCAGTTCAGTCTGTAGTGTCATTCAGTTGGTTGTAGACTTAGAATTAACGCAGTTGGAATATTCTTTGAGTGTAAAATGTTTTTAGTCTTGGTGGGAAGAAAGTTCTTTGATAAAGGTTTTTGTAAGTAGAACACCCTTTGTAACTGGCACAATAATTACAATTTGCACAGGTAAGATTTTTGTGGTTTGTCGTGTACTCGCATTGTGATATTGAATGATTCCCTGTGCATTTAACTCATCTAAGTGTTCTATTGCAAAAGATCTTTGTATGAACATATTTTGGCATCCGGAGCATTTAGAAATTATTATTCGGTGCGTGGTGGTTGACTTTTACTGTGAACCTAGAAGGCTGGTTGTAGACTTCCTTGTTATTGTTTGACTGTTTTATGTCTATTATAGCTTGTTCTACGTTCCATAAGTTACTTTTTTTCAAAATCGGATTGGTAAGAAAATAAAAATCACAGTGAGAATCAAGAAAATTTTATAAGAAACACTTTGATACAACATTAAGCTACTTGTCGACGTAATCGGCCTTACGATCCATACATTTGTCGTAGCGTGGTACTAATTTCCAATACCTTCGTCATAGAAAGCAGCTGCCTGTATTTTTAGTCGATTCTGTACGCTAGTCTACAGTTCGTTGGCAAAATTCTGTTCTCCTAGTCAGTTTTTAATGTGGGCAAAGAGATGAAACTCTGAGGGAGCCAAGTCAGAACGGTATGGTTGAGCGTTCAGGAATGTTCCTTGCATCAGTATGCCTAAATCAAATTCACGTTTGACGGGCGACTATTTTTTAAAGCATGACAACTAGATATACCTCGCAAGACGTCTTTAAATGTTAACGATACAATTCAAACTGACAAAGTGGTAGGAGCTATTATAAGCTATTGTAATCCTAAAAGACTTTTTGCTATTCAGCAAATAATACAACAGTTGTGGTAATATAAATCACTTTATTGTAATGGTGAAAAACACTGTTACTGAGAAGAAATAGAAGATGCATTACCATTTAAACTTGATTTTATGTTTTTTTGTGTTTTTGTTCCCAATTATTGTTACATAATCAAAATCATTTAATTTTATGCACTTACATCTACCCAAAAATTGAAGAAGTTATTAAGATGAAGTCAATGTTAAAATTTATAAATATGTTATAGTACTAAACAGATTTGGCATCAAAAGTATAAAATACGGTAAGAAAAACAAAAAATAAATAAAGCAGAAAATACAGCAAAATATGTCATCTTCATTTACTAAGCTGAAAATCTTTTGCATAATATTAAAGTTAAAGTTTTGATGAATACAAGTATACAAGTAACCCAACAGGACAGAATTTGAGTGAAAAGGTCAAAAATATATCAGAGAAAGAAGGTCCAAATTAGTATCTTTAATGTAGGGTAGCTGAAATAAAAGTCCACAAAAATTTTTGTAAAATTATCATTACTGTTATAAAATAAGCTAGATTTTTGTCAGTTGAGATTACTGATATCAGAGACCAACTAAATTTTTTTGAACAATAAAGTCAGCTTATACAAAATTTACGTTAGATTCAAGGTATCTAAGAAAACTGTGTCATTGGTATTAATTTGTAAAAATAAACAATTACTAACAGTGTTTATTTCAGTCTTGACCCACCGAACAATTGCATTGGTTTCTTCTGCTGCCAGGAAACATAAGCATTTTGTTATTTTTCTGAATTGCAACATCCCTTCTACGTTTAATTTTTTTGACCTTTTGTGTGTCTGTACTTTTAACTAGGTTGTCAAGATAACCTAATAAACTAACTCTTTCAGCCATTAACAGCCAAAATACTTTATCATAACATACGCGTTACAATAGTGGTCAATAAACCGATCTTTGTGGAACTCCCGCAGTCAACTTGGGCCTATGTCGTACCAAAACGTTCTATCACTAAGCGATTTAATTTATTTCAACACTAAAAAATTAAAAAAATCATTAATTTCTTTTAAATTGAAATTAGTTACAGCCGATAAAGCCGTTTCCTAAAGATAAACCAATAGAAGTCAATCCAATCAAGGTTGCAGATTTAGAGTGCAATCCAGAATTTTGTTTGTTCTTGGTATAATCTTTCCGTCCATTTTTCCTTTTTAAAAGTTTTCCCAATTTGTTCTCTAATTTTGAATAACTATTTTCTCCAAACCAAAATTTCTCATTATTAATTATTTTATGGGGTTCTAGTTTTATTTTTACGGCTGTGACTACTTGGTTTCTTAGGTAGGTAAGCAATTTTTATGTTTAGCATTTATATCCCTATTAACAAAGCAGATTTTCTTTACGCCTTTCTAAGAACGATTTTATATATTTTTTAAAGTTAACTTTTTTTACACCATTCAGACTTTCTTACTTTTCATTTTTCTTTTTTGTTTGGAATAATTTTAAATTATGTGTTTGTCCAATAGCTCAGTAATTTTTTTTGTATAGTTTTTAGAAAAAAATGGCTTATTTTCTTTATGATAGATCCATCACTAAAAGGAAAGATTCAGTTTGTAATTAAGTTTTCCTATCTTTTTTTTTACTAATCTATTATATTGTCACTAATAATTCACTTATTTTAGTTACGCCAGTATCAGTGTAAAGCAAGAATAGATATACCAAGAACGGTTTGATTAAATCAAAAAAAAAAAAAAATAAAGGTAACAAGGACGTAACTACATTTGGTACCAGTGATGTTGAATAGTGTCAAGTCACAGTTATTGTTTACAACTCAAATAGATACAATTGCTAAAAAACAAGCAAAGTTTTAGAAACTTTTTTATAGTGTTTACTAGTAACCAAACCTATTTGAAAATAGGCCTAATCTAGACAAACCTGAAATTAAAGACGTGAAGTCACCGCTCCAGGTCAGAGGTCAAAGGTCAGGTCAACTTGTGACCCCACCTAAGATCAACGCCTGGACCCCCTGAACAATTTGACGTATCGATCTCCGAAATCGGTTCAGTGGTTTTGGAGGAGAAGACGAACAGACACACAGACAGACAGACAAACCGGGCCACGATTTTATGTGTATAGATACTTTTTTTTCTATACCTCTTAAATATTTAATGGGGTCGTCGTCATTGATGACTTCTTATAGTTTCTTAAGTTTTTGAGCATTTTCTTTATTGTGCAAAATTATTGTATATTCATTTAAAGAGGAAGAATAGAAATATATAACTTTTTCTACAAGTATTGTACCAAATCTTGTATTTAATATTTTTTTATTTCATTAATTTGAATTTTAAATGTATTTGGAAATTTACTTAAAAACTAGAAGTTGGAGTTATTTTTTTAATCGATATTTAAATTTAAACAATGATGAGAATGTTTACGACATTTGCAGATATCTAAAATCATGATCAACAGGATTAACTATTTTTTCGTATTTATGCCATTAAAATTAGTAGGTACTTTTGATAAAATAGTTCTTTTCAATGTATTTTTTTTTGCTTAATTTTTATTTTTGCTAATTTTAAGTAAAAATATTTTAAAAGAATAGAACAAAAAAAAATTGCCTCGTGTAACCTAACGCGTACGAAAATTCATTTGCATTAAAGGAAACTTTGTCGACAGATGTGTTGGCAGTTACATAGTCGTTCCTTCAATTATCATAGCCAACTATGTGTGACAAAAATTACAATCTTGAATTGTCTGCTGTAAGTTCGGAAGAGGTTGATAAATAGCAAACAAACACCGAGAATCACTCAACAGCTGTTTTGTCTTTTTGGAACTCTTCAGCGTGCTATCGACTATATTTCTTATTGTTTGTTTGCTATTGTACAACCTCTTGCAAACTTACAACAGGCGATTCGAGATTGTCATTTTTGCCAACAGATAGTTATGATAATTGAACAAGCAACTATAAATAGTCAAGATTTCACATATCGTTCTTAAATATAGTTTTTGGTTAAGCCACTCTGCTTTTATTTCATATTAAGCGTTTAATTTGTTTTGTAAATTATGCCTTCAATTTTTTCTTAAGAAACATAGGACCACCGTTTTTTTGAGTTTATCGAGTCATGAGTCTTTCCGGCATTTCTTAGCCTTTTGGACGGTTTTTAACTCGTAATTGCTGGTAAGTGCGGAAGGATTGGTACTTAGCAGCGTCTTTAAGCAATTTAGTCTTTGTTACTGATCGTGTGAATAATGGTTACCCTTGGTCATTAAGGTTGTCATTGTCTATATAGCTTCCATCAACTGCTACCAGAAACTTTTTTGTAGCGTCGCTGATCTAGTGACAAGTAGCGTTGGGTAAAAGAAACTGAGTCTCTGCTACAGAAAGGAAAGTGTTTAATGTAGGGGCCGCAAATTTTTTTTCTTCAATTCATATGGTGCTGATGTATTATAACTACTAATAGAACTCATGTGCCTGCTTCACTTTGATGCCAGCATCTGCCAATCGTGTCATCAACATCTAAATGAATGTGCTCTTATTGTGATCGTTAGCTAATAACTTCTCTTGACCGATGGTAACCACGGTAGATGAATAGAACACAATTTTAGTTACTATTGTACAAAGTTCGTAATTGCAACTAGAAACTATAATTGCAACGTTTTGCAAGTGGGAGTAGTTGCTTCATCAAATTATGCGGAAAACGTCAGCGCCGAGGCGTTGGTGTATCTTGTCGCCGTGATGGAATACCTGGTCGCAAAGTGCGGCCAAGTGAGTTGGCAGGCAACGCCACCCGCGACAACCGTAAGATCTGCATCATCCTTAGACATCTGCAATTAGCAATCAGGAACGACAAAGAATAGAACAAATTCCTCAGCGGAGTAACAATAGCGCAGGGCCGCGTTCTAACTAACTTTCAGGCAGAGTTGTTGGTCAAAAAGACCGAGTCAACATACCACTATGATCTATGATCAGATGTCATTAGCAGACAAAACTCATTTCTACAAATCAGATTTAAATTGAATCAAAGTCGGACATTGGTGACAATCAAGGTGCAATAAATCTTTTATCCCACTACAGATAGAGTAGCTAGAATAGACAAAAAAACACATAAGCAACTTCAGAAAAAACAGGTGCCAGTATTCAACGTTTAATGTATTAATTTTGGATGTTTCGAGTTGTTTTTCCTCATTCAATAACTGATCAGCTGTAGACTTGACAAAATTCAATTATGTCATTTAAAGAAAATGTTTTTTAAAAAACCGAAATTTTGAGCATTAAATGATTGGCAGCCTTTACCAGAATAACAAATTTACTTTTTCTTAGGAACTTTTTTTTTGACATATCTAAAGATAGAGGCATTAGGCCAATTTTCGTTGGATGAATAGCAGTCACATAAGTTTGTAAGGAATATCGTGATAAAGTAGGAAATTTTTTTCGTCCGCATCAGTTAAGCTGTGGATCCAAAGGGGGATGTAAAACAGCAGTACATGCCGCTAAGACATATTGTGATTAACGAAAGAACTGGAAAGTCGTTCTAAACACAATGAACAAATTGTGCTTTTTAAATCAATTAAAAGTTCATGCTCTGGACGTTCTAAAGTTTTTTATCCAATATCATGGTTGATCTTCATTTCTACATTTTGGAAATGTCATCAATTTATCGCATTGTGAAACCCAGAAAGGAGATCCTGGTGGCCTTTTAATTTTAGTTTGCAGTAAAACCATAGAATTAAAACCTCAATATTTTTGGGCTTTAAGAACTGCATCGCAAAGAAAAAGTCGAAAGAGAGATTAGAGAAGAAAATGACCACTATTGCTTAGGCTCTCATTGCTGCTTTTCGTCCTCAATGTTTTGTATGTCCAATTCCGACCAGCATAGCTCTGTTTATATACAAAAAATTGGGATTCAAGATTATATTCACAGACTCCTCATCACGTTCAGCAAGAAGTTTTTTTGGCTACATTCCAAGCGCCAGCACGTCAAGAAATCTTTAACAAACATTAGTGTTCAACATTTTTAAAACCGTCAATAAAGTCTAAGTCAAACATAGCTAGTTTTTCTCCTAGAAGAGAAGCTTCAAAGCAATACTCACTCAGAATATATATATACAGGTAATATAAATTCAGGTTTGGTAATTTTATTTTCATTAATTATATGCAAATATTTACTTATACAACATATTTATTTAGTCTGATTACTTTCTTAGAAATACTAAATACAGCACTGGTTTGGCAACCCTCTACCACCATCTGCATGGGGTTGGGCAAGAGGAGAAGACCAGATTTTTAATCTAGTTTCAATGGACAATCCTGTGGCTCCCGACTATGTTATAAACACGACCTTTTTCCGATGTATCACTGGACGTGGGACGCGCTGCGGTTATTGCAAAGTAGGGATTGCCTGCGCCCGTGCATGCGGCGTTTATCTCGATTTGTGTACAAACGGAGTGACTATCAAAGACAGTACCAATGATGACAATGATGACGGGAGTCAAAAAAAAATTTCTTGATTTCTTCCCTCCACATATACAAGGATATATTGAAAAATTCTTAGCCTACTATAGAACCAAACAAAATTTCAATGTCAAAATATTTTATTGCTTAACATATTCTCCTCTTAATTGGATACATTTATTACAGCGAACCTGCAACGTCTCTAGACCTTTAAAAAAAATGTTTCTTCTTGCTCTGCAAACCAGACCTTTACAGCTTCTATTCCCTCGTAGTTGGAAGAAAATGTACGACCTTTTAAACTTTTTTTCAGTTGAGGAAAGAGGTGATAGTCGGACGGAGCCAAATCGGGTGAATAAGGGGGGTGTTCTAGTAATTCAAACTCTAATCACGAATTTTTTGCATGGCAACATGAGATTTGTGTGCAGAAGCGTTGTCCTTTGGATAGCTTTCCGCGTCTTTTCTCTTTAATATTTTCCCGTAGAGTGGTCAGTAATGTCGAATAGTAATCTCAGTTATTGTTCTACCCTTATCCAAAAATCAATCATTATTACTCCATGGCAATCCCAAAAACTGAAGCAAGAACTTTTCCAGCAGATTTTTGGATACAAAACGTCTTAGGTCTTGGAGAACCAGAGTGTCGCCATTCCATCGATTGTTGTTTTGTTTCTGGATTGTAGAAATGTACCCAAGTCTCATCCATAGTAACAATTCGGTTTAAGAAGTCTACATCATTTTCAAATCGAGCACAGATTGAACGCGATGCTTCTATCCTTACACGCTTTTGGTCAACCTTCAAACATTTGGGGATCCATTTTGCAGTAATTTTTCTCATGTCTAAATTGACGTGAACCATATGATGAACGTGTTCGTATGAAATATTCAGTGCTTCAGATATCCGTTTTAGCCCAATTCGACGGTCTGATAAAATTATGTCATGAATGAACTGCATCGATATTTTCGGGGACTGACACAGAAACTGGCCTTCCCGATCGGTCATCATCTTCAATGGAAAATTTACTTCTTTTGAAGCTTGCATTCCAATTTTTGACGGTAGCATACGAAGGGCATTGATCACCAAGGGTATTAAGCATATCTTCGTAAATCTGCTTACCTCTTAACCCTTTTAAATACAGGTACTTGATGATGGCTCGATACTCCAATTTTTCGATTTTTATAATTTTGGTGGACATCTTTTTTCATTTAATTTATTGCGTGACTCTGGTTTACTTTTTTTTTCGTCAAACTTTACACTGACACTTCTAATAAGTTATTGTTCCTTGCTATGGTAATGCAATATTTTGTTTATGCAAGGAACTGGTCTAGGCTAACTAGATATCGATACATCCTCGTACTTATCGATCCTAGAGAAAAAATGTTATTGTAGAGAATTTTACGAAGAATAATATTGTATACAAACGTTTTCTTACTAAACGCGTTCGTTTTCGAATTATTAATAAAAAAGCTCAAAAGTCACTATTAAAGACCACCTCCTACCATTAGCTCCACCCCCAGAAACAGTACTTTTTGTATGTTGTTTAGAACACTTTTTTTTTGCAACTAGGCCAAAATTAGCTTCTACATGAGTTATTTCCTCTATTTGCCGTTTTAGTGGTTTCCTGAGTTCTGATAGAATGAGTCCAGTCTTAGTTCTTGGTGCAAAGGACAAAACTTAGTGTGGTGAATTCGTTAATAAAGTAGGTGCTATGATGATTCAAGGCAATAGTGAGCCACGTTCAAGACTATATCTAATTCAGAGATTAAGTTTGGTTATTCAAAGGGAGAACTGTACAAGTATTCTGGGTACAATTCCTGTCACCATCCCGTTGGACAAGTTTTTTGTATATTATTAAACTTATTCTCTTAATAATTAATGTCCAAACTTTTTTCTTTTGTTTCTTTTAGTTTTTTTTCTTGATGGATATTTTATTTATTAAACCGTTCCACGTTTTTTAGTATTTATTCTCCAATATTCAATTTTTTTTAATTTCATAATTTTGTATTGTTTACTACTACATTATTCATAGCTTTGAATAGTCTACTTGTAAATGAAATTAGATTATTAATCTCTATTACATATCAAACTGAAAAAAAAATTAATCCGACTCATAACTTGTAGATAACTAGAAGTGGAATAATAACTCTAAAAAAATCAACAATTAATATGTAGTTTAATCTAGGCATTTACAAAATTCAATTTGTTAACATTACTTTTAAATATTTATTTACACGGAGCAAGTTGTACTGAATATATTTATATGTTGTAAATAATGTCAATGTTAATTATTTTAAACACATACTACGAATACACTGCTGACATTGGTATCTCTACCTTATTCTATTTAATTCAATTACTAGATATATTCAGAGGCGTATGATTAACGCAATGTTAAGATCTGTATCTTTGTCTAATGGATTATCGCTCGCATTAATTACCTCATGATGCAGTAGGCAACATCCACATTTCTGTAGCTTTACGTTGGAAGTGATTTTTGATGAAACATTTATTGTATGCAAATTAGGGAACCCACACTTTATACATTTGCCATGCAAATGAATTCTAGTACTCTATAAATGTACCTTTACTGCAATTGCGGCTTTGTAAAGAATTCAAAAAAATAAATAATTGAATTTAAGGTTTTGACCATTCTGGGAACTAGGCACGCCTTATTCCTTGAACCGAAAAACAATTAAATCGGTAATAAAACTACAAAAAAAAACTAGATTAATATATATCACATATATTTGCAATTAGTAGTAGGTAACAGAAACCCATAAAATGTCATTTGAACGTATTTAATAGAGTACTGTTCGTATATAAGAGATTTAATAATGCCATCAACTTTAAATACTTTTAAATTATAATTTTCTTATCTGTCGTTACATTTAAATAAACCATATACGAGGTTGCATGTATAAATACTAATTGCAAAAGAAACGCATAAGTAATGTGCATCATTACAAATTCGTTTTCTAGTATATTACACCGTATTTTACACGAATCCGGTAGTAACCTATTTTTAATAGACCAGAACGTGCTTATGTAAGATATTCCAATATTAACAATTATTAATTAAAACGATTAAGTTATAAAAATTAATTATGTAATTTTGCAATTAATCTGTAAGACACACGCCGCGCGGTGCCGCGAATAAAATTGTTATTAATTAATTAATATGTGTAAATCGAGATATTTAGTTTCCGGCTCCGAATACATACTTAATGGCCGATTTTATTATAAAATACATATTTAAATTAGCTACATTCTATAACATTTTATTATACTCCTAATTGTAACTCAAAATATTTGTAACGAAATTTAAACATCCTGAATTCCATTTTAATTATCGTTTTTTTTTCGGTTTTTCATTAATTTACAATTGTTGCAAACATAAATACAATGCAAAACGATTGTGAACCTTGCTCCTAATGAATATATCATGACGACACCCAAAATTTAGCAACCTTTTTTTAATACTTCGTTTACCGCTATTGTTTTATTAAGATAACAAAACTTACAAAATTGTTTGTTCTTTTTAGAAATATTGTACATTGTTGCGAACTAACTACTGTTAAGTAATATTCAAAGTTTTAATTACAAAAATGTCATAAACAAACGTCTGCAAAATAATTAATTTATTTAGATTTAAGTATTTTATTTTACATCATGTGGCGCTAGAAAAAAAATTAAATTTTACATTAGCTAAATATCAATCAATGAAAATATAAGCAAAGCAGGAACTACATTATGCAGAATTTAAACAAGTACAATAATTATACAGAACATAACTAGTATGAATTTTAAATGGGAATACGTTTAACTTGGTACGTAAGTAAATACTATAATTTCTAATAACTTTCATAAATATTTACACTATTTGATTCAAAGGGCGTGAAAATAGTAACAAAAATTATTGGCATACGACATTCAAATGTAAAGTGGGCATTTGAAATTAATAAATGCAAGCGCAGGCTATTTTTTGTCTGTTGTAAAATTGTAATTTACACACGTGTGAGAATTTTAAAAGTTACGATTCGAATATATAGGGTGTCCCTAAGAGGTTTTTTTTTTTAAATTTTACCACACATTTTTTAAACCAAAATAAGTCGATTTAACAAAACTTAGCTTAGTGAAAGATTGGTTAGTTTTGGTGCAATACGGTCCTGAACGCTCTAAAAGCAAAAATAAAATCGCATTTGAGAAAAAAATGGTTGAAACAAAAGCTATTGACAATAGCATTTCCAACAACTTTGTTCCATAAATTTTTTTTCTATAGTTGATATGCGTGGAGCGATTGTTACAATAAAATTAGTATCACACGTGATTGTTATATCTCAGTAATTAGTTATCAAGTCAAAAAATATTTTAAACAGAAGTTGTGTATAATTAAATTAAAAACAACTTTTTATTTGAAGTCAAATGCGTCAAATAAATATTTTTAAAATAGTTTAAAAATTTGAAAATCTATGTAGGTTAACGACCCTTTTGGCTACAAGTTATTTCATAAGATCTGGAGTTAAAACTTATAACGATATACTTTATTTCAATAATGAATATTGAGGGATCTTGATTTTTGAATCAAATATAATCAACTAGACGAAAAAAGACGAGCAGGACAAAGAAATATCTAATTAAATGATACTTTGGTTACATCATTTTTTATTGACACAGGTGGATGAATAGGGCAAGGTGATGAAGACAGGTGGTAGTATCTAACAGTGATAGAAACTAGATTTATAAAATGATGAACAAGAATAGGAGAAGAAAGTGAATTTATTGCACCAAAAGATAACTGCCTGTCATTCTAATATATAAATTTAAAGAAAGGGAAGAAAATCTGGTAAAAAATAATCTCTATGTTAATAAAATTTGAAGCATCACGGGTGGAACACAACATTATCTAAAAGTTGGTGCAATATTGAAAAAATATTGATACATAGAACTTCAATTTCTGATTAATAACTAATATGGATTATCACATTTAATGCAATGGTATTACAACAATGTTTATCCAACATTGTGCCTATTTTGGATTTGCGGCAGTGTAGTAAATAATATTGGTTAAATATTAAATAGAGTTATTTACAGTACCTGCAGCACTATATTTCACCAATCTATCCCCAATAAAGAAAAAATATATCAAAATAAGTACGTTTTCATCAAATCTTATAACGGGACTGTGTATGCAATGTAACACCAATATTGTATGCTCAATATTATAATTACAACATTGGTAAAATATAGATTTATCAAAGTATTTACAATATTGGTTTTATACTATGACACCAATTTTCCAACATCATTTTATTAATGTTTATCCAAGATTGCTATCATATTGTGACGAGATTTTACCAATGTAGATGTTCTACATGTATTGAAAAAGACAAGGAATTTAAGAGGAAACATAATAAACAAAAGAAAATGCTAAACAATAGAATAAACAAACAAGGTTAGTATAAAAAACGATAGAAGTGGAATGAGGAATAAAAAGATAAAGACTAAAAATACTAAAATTACAAAATATGAGATGAGAAAACAGGAGGAGATGCACAAAAATTAAAAATTATGAATTTATGCGTAAAGAAGCAGCATACAAGAGACAACAAAAGAGATAAAGTAATAAGATAATATAGAAGGAGGGTGTTGTCAGAGTAACTGACAGATAGAATAAGATTAATTTTAATAATGGGAAATATGAGATTTTATTTTATTATAATTTCAAAAATGTTGAGATTTGAGTAGACCAATAAGAAAGTAGTAAGCCGGCAACAAAAAAAGTTGTTTGGTTCTTTTGAATATTACTTAACCATTAACTCTCGGTGCACAGTTACCTGACACAATGCCGTAGTTTCTTAAGGTAGGGTTCTTCGCAAAAGAGGGTGCAGCCGGCTACCTAAATGAAATGATGCAAGTAGAGAGGGTAGCCTTATAAAGTACCCTTGGTCCTGCCATTCAGATGCCAACTAAGTTGAGCATCCGAGAAAGCCTCTACTTATTTTAGGTGACAATAGCTAGTTGTCGAAAAGTAAGTTTATTGATATAATTACTCTGTGGAGTTTTTTTAATGAACATAGTTTACTAAATTATGACAAAGATAAGGGGTGGAATCTTCTGGTGAGTATAAAAATTAATCTTTGTTTATCAGATGAGTAATTTTGATTTTATTTGCAAATCTCCCAGTATTGTGTCTGCTGTTGGAGTAAATTGCTTTGTGAGATTTTATAGTGAGACAAACAGCCCTCAATAATTTATATAATTTACAATAAAAATCAAATTATACGTACTTAAGACCAAGAAAAAAATTAAAGGAATCCGAATTTTATGAAAAAATCAAGGGGTATGTGATATTGTACTAACAAATGCAATACGCTGGTGGACGTAAACGTCAAAATAAAAAAGAACAGTGTGCAATAAAGAAAACTGATAATAACAAGAACATTACCGGAGAGAACGAATTATATTAATAGAAGGGTTTTTTAATACAAATAACAATTTACTCATACAAAATATGGAGGTAAAACACATCACTGGAGAATTTAATGTATTCCAAATGCAACTGTGTACGAGTTGAAATGATTAAACATAACAATGACAAAAACAGTAATAAAGTAATGAAGAAGCAATGAAAGAGAGAAATGTTTGATTAAGAGCTTGAGATAATGATAGGTAGAAAACGAGTACCACAGATTGATAAAACAATAGAAGGAAATGTTGTTAAACAACATAATAAAAAAAAACTGCAAATGGAATAGGATCATATAGGAATTAATAAGATAGGAGATGCAGAAAATAAAGAAGCAACATACATACACAAGATTTACTGTAAGAGATACGTAAAGATTGTGACTGGAAAGGATGAATGCAAGAAGATGCAATTCAGAAAAATGTAGAAAAGGTTAATGACACCAAAAAGTGGAACCAACAACAAAAATATTAAAAATGAAAAATATTACATAGACAAAAAAGAAAAAATTAAGTATACTAATCATTAAAGAATATTTGGAGGAAGCAGAAAAATAGACCAAAAAGGTTACTAATAGAATAAAAACACAATTGACAGTGATTGACGAAAATAGTAGAGAATATAAATGTATAATTCGTAAGAAGATAATAAAAGTCGTAAAAACAATAGAAACATTAACAAAACGTATAACTTTAGTAAGTAATGAATTGAATGAATAAAAAGCAGTAGTGGAAACAAAAGCAGAATATACAAATGAAGTAAAAATACAATGTAGGAGTTGGATATCAGATGACGGATAGAAGTGATTGCATATTCACAAGAAATGGTGGTAATTTCAAGAAAAATAGAATGAAAGATGCTTTGGGATAAACAAAAAGAAATACAGGTAAACTACAAAAAACATAACACAGAACAATAAGTAAAGAAAAGAAAAGACTGCAAAGTCCAAAAATAGGATGAGGAGAAGAGAAATAGAGGGGCTGAAAGGTTTTAAATAAAAACATAATTGTCTCAAAATGTACTCTAAAAATTCGCCAGAGATAAATTTAGGCATCTTCAAAATACAATAATAAATAAAACATAAGGGAAATTAAGATTTTCTGAGACAGGAGTTGTGAATAGAATATACGGTGGAGCAAATGAGAGCAACATGCTAATGAATCATGAAGTAAAAAGAGTGCTCGAAGAAGAAAGCATTGTCAAGGTAATTAGGGTGACATGATATTAGTACCTACGCAGAAAGGGAAAGAAAGGATAAAAAATACTGTAAAGTAAAAAAACAATAAAATGAAGATCAACAGTATAATGAAAAGGCCACCAAAGATACAAACGTTAAGGAATGGAAAGGAATTTGTAAATTAACTGGAGTGGAAGAAAGTTATTGAACTGATAATAAATGGTAAAAAAAATAATTAAATATAAAAAATGAAAGGTCTACAATTTTCTGATACAGCGACTGCAGTTTTAATTGAAATGTGTTAAAGTACAATTATTATATAAAGTGTTTTAGGAATATGAAACATAATTTTAACAGAGTGCAACTGCACTAAACAAAAATTATTCTTATTTTAAAATAACCCTATTTTTAATTTTAAAAAATTGCGTTTTCTTATACATAGATATCAAATGAAGACTATTCATAAGAACAAAAATGCCTTAATATTTTTTTTTCCTAATTCTTCACAACATCCATGAGAGTTCCCTAAAGGATACATTTAAAGAGTATGCACTGACAACTTTGATGCAAATTTGTTATTCATTATGACTTTTACATGCATTTTAAATGAATTTGTAAGACAAGATTTGTTAAATTTGTTATTCTGTTAAATTTTGCGTATTTGGAACTAATTTTTTTACACCTCCTGAAAATTTACTGTTGCAACACGTTGTTAAAACAAACACTCGTCAAATAATATACTACTATTCTGTACCTCTATCTAGAGCTGACATATTTATGCAAATTGCAGAGATCTTTTGGCTAAAAACTTGTTTAATTGACATACTACCACTGCTTATTTTTATACTAAGATAATTTGGTATTTTTCAACTTTTTATAAAATGTGTAAAATTGAAGCCCATTCACATAAAAAACGTTCGCTAATTGTAATTTTTTTTTTTAAATTACAGTGTACTATTTAAAAAGTTTATATTTGATGATGCGTTTAAAAAATTATTTTAAAAGGTTTAAAATGTTTTGAAAACTTTTAAAATGAAAATATTTAATACTGAGCACATTATATATTTTTTGTAATACTGGGGTTTCGTTTTACGTTTATAACTTAACACTAAAGTACAATTTTCTTAAATGGTTTTGTTTTTATAAAAATTTGTTTTTGAAATCAGTGCGTTATATCCCTGAAAATTTCCTTAAAGTCAGCGCTGAGTTTGTCACAATTCTTGTTTTTTTTATTATTTAGCCTTAATATTAAAAATATGTTAATATTGTTTACCCAATATCGTCCACGTGGAGAAACATCGTCCTAAATACATTTTTGTTTAAGACTGTAATAAACAAAAAAAAATACAATTTTACAGCTTTTAAACGTTTTCAACCAACATTAATTTCTACGATCATCTTATACACACAGTGAATAAAAAATACAATTTGATTTGCTTCATTTTTTGTCTTCTCAGTATTCACAGTAACATTGAATTGTGTTCCCGAATTTTGACCCAGATTTTTCTTAGCAACGTCTATTTTGCTCGAAATTAACTCTTTAATATAGCCTTGTGTCACGGTCGACGATTTCTATCGAAAATGTTTTTAGACCGTACTTTATGTGCGTCTCATACTGTGTCTTAAATGCTCTGGTTCTGGTAATTTCAAAAAATCAGTTACTGCTGGTGGTATTTTAGATAGAGTATTTATTCTTACTGGTTGTACTGTGGATTTCTCATTTCTATACCACAAAAACTTTTTGGGAAAAATATTCTTAGGTCACAGAAACATATATTATCTACAAATGTCCAGCACATTAACTAAAAATCTTTCTTTCATAAACGTAAAGCAACGTTAAACATGTTTTTGTATCTGATACAAATACCAACATGTACTATCCTTTATCTTTTATGTTATTGATTGACATGTTCAATAATTCACAAGATCGACCCCTACCTGACACACCTAAAATTAATGCGACCTGTAATGTAAAAAATTAAACTTCATTCTCAACAATTTTGACCTACCTTCATCGTCAAATATTTTATATTAGGTGCTGTTGAATATGCTCTCTCTTTTTTAAGAATTCTTAAATTTTTGACAACAACATGGCAAGGAAATCATAGACTACTAACGTATAACATTTTCGGGTTTTGATGATCCTTTAAGAACTATTACGGAAAGAGTTGTTGGATAAAACAATGTATTAACTATAAATAGCTATAAATTAAATCCGAATAGTCAAATATTAAATAGACTATAGAGTTTAGTTATAATTGCATAGTCTAGTTAATAAAATTAATAATATGGCAAAAGCTTACAAAAAATCTTATCTAAAATTTTTCTTTGGGAATCGTTAGTGAAGGTGTTAAAGAATTGTCGTTTTATCTCAGAAATATAGGTAACAAATGAAATATAGTTCAATGAACTACAATTTTGGATTAAATTATTATTATCTTCATCATTACTATGATCATTATTATTATTTTCTTTTAATACCTCAGATAATACGTTTTATCATTAAATGGATTTGATTATTTATTAGATTGTTAACATCCAGAAAAAATATGTATCATACCACATTTTTATGAAAAGTAAAATAGGCAATAGGTAATTACCAAAACGCTACCTGCAGTGATCGTACATTGAATTATGTTCCGTCGAAATGTAAGATATGACCCTTAAAACTTTTAATTAAATAAAAGAGTAAAAATTTTGTAGAATTTATTGTGATGGATCATCAATATGTGAATAGTTGGTCGTACACCGATTAGTTTATGATCCGTGATAAGAATTCATTGTATCGATTGATAGTTATAATAGATAATTTTGTCTGAACTGAAAGTAGCAGTCCAATTCAAAGGTTTGCTATCTTTATTGTATAGGAAAAATTGAGTATCGTATACATAGAAGTCGCTACATTTTGTTTGCATTTTATTGGAAGAATTCAAATCTGGAGTTGAGAAATAATAAAATTCTTATTGGTATTGCAAAAAAAAAATCTTATCAAATCCAAACTAGTGCGGAGGTATGAAGTTCTTATTTTGTTGGTTGCATAAGCTTCGGAAGATTTCACAAATGTTTTGTCGTTGATTAACTAGAAAAATCAAGAAATCACTTATCGAAGTTTTGCATTGGGGTTTAATGAAACGTAATTTCGGTTACACTCTTAAATCGCGTTGATTGTTTATTCGGGTTTCGTGAAATTGAATTTGCTTCGTTGTGAAGCACAGTATCAAAATTGAAAAACACGAATAAAATTTGCTTTGATTGTTAAACCTAAATTGTTAACGTAAATTATTGTAAATAGATTAATTTATAAGGTTGTGAAAGACAGATCTTATCTTAAATTTTAATTTAGTTTAGGAGTTAGTAATTTTTTATTTTTTATAAAAAAAAATAATCATTAGATATTTATTGCATTCTATTTGTATACATATATTATAAATTGTTTGTTTTAAAATTGATTTTTAATTTGTGCATTTATTTAATTAAATAATTAAATTATTAAATTAATGCACAAGTTTTAGTAAAATATTAGTATTCGGTCAAAAATGGAATCTTCCTATACATAAAAAGAAGTTGAAGTTTAAGTTGTTTTTGTTATTGTTTGTTTATTAATTGAAAATTGTACATACGCTGTTACTGTTAATATTTGGCACCCGAGATATTATTGTTAATAGCTAGTCTACAAGTGTTGTGTTGTTGCATCATTGGTAGGAGGAAGAGATGCAAGATTCATTGATTTTTGCTTAACAAAGTCCTTTATAAAAGTTACGTGTCAGCTCTTTGTGACATTTAATTACAGACCTTCCTTGCATTATGGACTTGTAAAATACAAGAAACGCCGTTTTGATATTGATGTGGCTGATTGATTTTCTGCATGAAGATTTCTACTGCATCTTTTGCTTCGATTTGTGCATTTTTGATTGACTTAAATATGGAGTTTTTCCGTTGAAATACAAACACAATTTCATCCAGATAATGTATATAGGATTAAGATATCCTTCTTACAAAGTGGCATATGATCTAAGTATTTTGTGGAAGATTTGTCTCTCTCCCCAATATCAGAAAAAAATGTCTCTTTCTGGTGGAACTCATGCAGCTCATATAACTAAACTTCTCGTAAAAATTGGCGAATAATGGAAATCCTACTTATATTTTAGTGTTCAATATATTTTGAGCCCCTTGTCTTATTTTGTCGTATTTTTTTAAATGTAGATTATTGTGGTAGCAATCTGGATAATTACTCGCTAATCAGCTTTATAAAAATCTACTAATATACAGAGTGTTTAAAATCTATGGACATTTTTGTCTATTTTTAGAACACTCTGTAGAGTAAACTGGCTTTTGAACCAACGTCAAAAGTAGTGCTTAATAATAAACATTTTCTTTTTTTAAATCACCTTTTTATTAGTATTTTTAGAGAAAATACAGAGTTTTTCGTAAACATGTCGTCGTTGATACTGCAATAGGTCAATGTCAAAAAAATGTCGTATGTAAACATAACTCAAGAATACAATAACTGCATATAACCAACTGTTATTCACAAAAAAAGTAACATAGCACAGTCTGATCTCCATATTTTCTGAAATTATAACTCGTAAAATAACAAAAATATTTGGTTTTTTTTACTTCCTGAAAACTTGTTGATTTTGACATTCGACCTATTGCAGTATCAAAGACGATATGCTAATGCGGCATAGAAAACCGAACGGAGTTAGTAATAATTGATCAAGACAAACTAACAACTTAAAGATACATAACAGATGTTCTTGATCCACAAGTTGTACCCTTTGCACTATTTGCGAGAGAGCAATTTATTTTCATTCATGATAATGCACGCCCACACATTTCAAGAATAGTTTAAAATTTTCTTGGTGGGCCCTGACATTAACCCAGTTGAACATCTTTGGGATATGATGGGCAGAAGAATAAGAGCTCTGCAACCACCTGCAGCAAACTTAAATAAGCTTGGAGAAAGACTGACAGCAATCTGGGATCAGTTCGCTCAAGAAAAGATCCGAGAACTGATGCCACGACGTTGTTAGGCTGTCATTGCGGCAAGGGGTGGAATCCCCCCCCCCCTTCTGATGTGTAGGATCACTCTATTTAATGTTTTTATTATTTATTGTTAATTTGTTTTGTTAATAAAAGTTTCAAACATTGTGGTGAAAGTTTTTAAATGCCGCATTAGCATATGTTTACAAAAACTTTATATTTTCTCTAAAAATACAGATAAAAGTTATTTAAAAAAGAAAATGTTTTTAACAAATGGCCCTATCAAGCACTATTTCTTTAACGTTGGTTCAAAAGTTAATTCACTCTACAGGGTGTTTCAAAAAATAGACAAAAATTTCAATAGATTTTAAACACATTGTATATTGGTAGATTTTTTTAAGGGTAATTATCCAGATTTCCACCAACATAGCCTACATTAAAAATTGCTAAAATCGGACAAGGGGTTCAAAATATATTGAACGTTAAAATTTAAGTAGAATTTCCAGTATTCGCTAATTTTGACGAGAAGCGTAATACTATAACAGGAACTGTTTTCTGAACATTAATCGCAATGTGTACGATGAGAACATCTGCACCATCCAATTCTTGAACTGTATGTATATTTTCTTGTAAAAATTTTTGAATCAATAACGCAATTTTTTTTATTATGTATATTGGGCAACCGTTTTTCGATGACATCGTTTAATGCATGTTTAAAGAAAATTTGTTTATATTATGTTTTAATTCACTAATGTATAAATAAATATTTCAAAAAACTACGTGTTAATAACAAATACCATAAGCATATTTTTTGCAGTTTTGTTTACGTACGTTATAGGATAGGATAGTATACTATAGGATCCACACATATCTATTGTAGATTATATCTATGTATATTAAAATTAGCGATTTACTGTGTGCTTTAAAATTGTTCTCCTTTCAATAGCAATTTATTCCACCTGGATACATATAACATAATTTTGAATGGTATGGTCGTTATCTATACATACTTACTTTGATTTTTGGACCACGTAAATTTTGTAATACAACGATGCTACAACAATTTAGAAAAATGACAAAAATGGTGTACATGGAGTTCTTTTGTTTTCTTATTTTCTGTGCAATTTATTTACTTCTACATGACTGGGAACCATTGTGTTACGGTTCAAAATATTCAAGTTGCGCGTTGCGACGAGAATCAAATTTACCGCGTATGAAACGAATTTTCCTATTGGTGGATCGGAATTTTCGGAGTTTTAATTGAAACGACGGGCCGACATTTTGGAACTTTCTCTCCATCTTACGCCCACGTGTTTGGACTTCCTATTCTATTCTTAATTGACTGTCTGGATAATTTCAGGGGGCGCTGGAACGAGCAATTGAGAATCTCTTGTGACACAAAATGTGCCTGCAATCGCGTTTTCGTCGACCTCAAAGATACACGGCCAAACATACTTCAGCGGTTAGGGGTCACGCACGCGGTGCATCTGCTATTTACAAAGGCAACAATCTGCTCCCAGAACTACGTCTTCTACTTCTTCTCAGAAAAATCCTATTAATGTTTTAGTAGCTGTCAACTGGCTGTCGTTAGCAAGGACCTTCCTTATCAGAACTACATGCATCAGTATACAGCTAAGTTATCGTTTTAAGAAACCAATTCATTTTGCATGCGTTCGAAACTTAAGTACACGCGACATCAAGCGGTTGTATCTTTAGCGTTTAAGAGAATTGTTATTGGGGGTAGTTTCCATCTAACCACGCTCGTTGTTGTTGGCACTACCTCCCACCAAGTTGGGGCGGTGTTATTATTGCGGGGTAAACTAAAACAAAAGGTCTTTTGGATTGACGAAAGCTACATTCAGTATTAGAACTAGCGTACTATTAGTTTCTAAGTCACCGCGTGTACGTGACGTGTGTACGTCGAGTTTTCTTAATCACCAATCTTAAATTGGTACGCTACTTTTACTTTGGGGTTAATTAACGGAAAACTTAATTGAATTTGAACGCGAACTATAACTAATTGGTTATTGCTAATGCACGCAAGTTTCATTTCTCTATCATTGTCTTTTGTCTTTCTTTGGTTTGTGTTTGTTGTAGCGTGTTAGACTCTAAGTAAAACCTAGTGAATTTCTGTTAATCGGTTTTATTTCTCTCCCTTACCCAGCAGGCGGCGCCTCGTTACGCAGCAGTTATTTTTTTTAGTTCGCCCAAGGACCTTCCCCATCTCACCGACTTAGCCGGACATTGCTGTGCTAACGCTTATAAATACAGGATCTCCTACAAATTCAGTACGCTATTTTGAGCCAAATATTGTTCTTTCTTTTTTTTTAGGTTGCATAGCTAGAGCCGTCACTTTATTTTTATCTCTTACTAGTAACCAAACCCATTTAAAGATGGGCCTAACCTAGACAAACCTAAAATTAAAGACTCCAGGTCCGAGGTCAAAGGTCAGGTCAACTTGTGACTCCACCTAAGATTAGCGCCTAGACCTCCTGAACAATTTCACGTATCGATCTCCGAAATCGGTTCGGCCGTTTCGAAGGAGAAGACAAACAGATAGACAGACAGACAAACCGGGCCACGATTTTATGTGTATAGATTATTTGTGAACTGCAACCGTTACAATTGTTGTAGGGTATGTGGACACAAACAAATATTTGACTTTTTTTTGTTATTTTTATAAAATAATAGAAGATAAGTAAAAATTTTGCTGGCAAATTTGAAGAATGAATTTTCTACCGTTTTATTCTTTTGGACCATTGACGTAATCCATTAAATATATATTAAAATCAGCTACTTCCATTGGGGCAGCAAGTTGCTAAAATTGCAAAAACCTACATACAAGTAAGTATACCATACTGTTATAATATTTTACTAGAAATTATTTTCTATTTATTCTATCACCCCTTCACAACCTATTTCAATTTTTTTTCCTATCCTTTGTAGTTTTCAAATAATTCAGTTTTTTTCGTAAGACGACGCGCGAAAATTTTTTGTGCTCAATGAGATTAGCAAATTTTATCTTTTTGAATATTAATTATTTCAAAAAATACTATATTTACAAAAAAATTACAAGAAACCTTTTTATGAAAAAATTACATAAGCATTTTTTTGCAATTTTTGATATCTTTAAAGATTTACAAGTCATAAAAAAACAATTTTGTCACCTTAAGAGTGGTTGCTCTGCACCCCCGGAACTGGTTTTTGTGGTTTTTTATTCTTAACATCACCACTAACAATTTCCAAAGAAACATCGTAGATAAGATTTGTTGTTATGTAAATGTTTATATTTACTGAATTAGCAGTTGAAACTTTAAACAAAAAACCCAATTTGTCACTAACTGATAACGTTAACTCATCTTAGATTTGGGTAACAATCCATATATGTTTCTTAACAAACAACTGGAAAAAGATAAGATAATACGATCAAAACATTTTTGATTAATTATTATTGTTTATTAATTCGAGCGTTAGGCGATTGAGATAACTATAAATTATACCGGAACTTATACTAAATTGCACTATTATATCTAAGAAACAAGTATGTAAATGACGAGATAACGTTTAAAATCTCATACAAGCTATCGATCCAATCATCGATCATTAAAAAAATACAATTATGTTGTCAACATTTTTTAAGATAATTAAACAGTTGCTCGGCTCAATTTTGATCTCTTATCTCGAAAAATTTAATTAATTGCACTTGTAATTTTGTTCAATTAATTCGACTGCAAAATAACCCACGGATATTGTTAAACAAAAAGAACATGCGACCTTACAACAACAAATTTATCTTCTTACGTGTACAACATTCGAAATGGTCAATCAAAAGGACGTTTAAGCTCAAGAAAAGTATATTATTTTAATTAATTACTTAAATATAAAAAAAACTATACCTATATGGTTGTTATTAGTGGTAATGTTGATATATTACATTCATCACCTTCGCTGGAGGAAACGTGCTCATTTGCATACTAATTTTCTTTCGCTACCGATTTTGATTGATTCTTAATAATTAGTTTTTTAAAAGTAATAATACTTTCGTAGTATTTTTTAATAAGTACTTTAACGTACCTTGAAATAACTAGTACGTTTTCTTTTGAATCGAACTTAATGGTTATTAAGGTAAGTTAAGTGACAAGGGCATTGTATACGAATTGCAACTGATACGTTCATTTAAATCATAACAACTTACTTGTCAGTAACGTATTTGTTACAAAAAAAATTTCTACGACCGCATTTATGAATTTCTTTTTTTTTTGCGTAATAAGTGCGCTACACAATACGAGCAGTCATTAGAAAATACTAATTTAGCGAACCATACAATATGTTTAGTGATTAAATTAACAAATAATTTTTTAACTATTATTTTGAATTAATTACAATTATATAATTGAAATATCCAAATGTTTATACGGTGCTTTCTACGGTATTTGCTGTTTCGCGTTTCTCTAGATAAAATAAAATTTATTTTGATGTAAAAAATTTCGTAATGTAATGAAATTGATAAATCAATCAAAGTCAATTAGTGGTCAGTGATACATTTTATCACACAGTACAAGAAGTACGTTCATTAATATATTATCCATAAATCCATGTGTTTATTAATTTCCTAACAAATTATTTATAACATAAATTGTTTAAACTGCTGTTATTGCATACGTATCAATTTTAAATGTAAAATATGAGAGTATTTTGCAAGGACAGAATCTGACCTTTCTATGCGACAAAAAGTTTTTTGATCCACCTGATCTTGTTGAACCACTTTTATAAATATTTTTACATTTCTGAATGTTTAACTGGGCGTGATAGTAAATAACATCGTAAATTATTTTTGCGCTAGTTAAGATTAGGAGATACATCATAAATCATCTTTGATCTTGTTGTTTTACATGTATAATTTATAAGTTGCTTAAAGTCGATCATTAAAATTATAATTAATCATTTAATTTATATTTGATTATTTAATTGTTGTTTAAATGTCAACATTCTTAAGATTTTTCAATAAAAACGAAGTTTAATTTTATCATTTTTTAACGTACGTAATAAAAACTAAATTTGTTAATCATTATTTGAAAATTTTAATTAAACGAACAGGAAATCATATCTGTATAAAATAATAGTCTAAAATATTTTAAATTAATCTTAATTTAGTCAACGTTTTATTTGTTTTATGTTTTGCTTCTATATATATCTATTTTTTTAATGACTAGAGCAGAAATAGTGATAAATAATTTTTCATTTACTGGGCGATCCAGACTCGGACTCACATTTTTCTGGAACTCGCCGTATTACTAGGTTTAAAATATCAAACGTGTTTGGAACCTCTTTATTATGTTGTTTTAGACTATTCTTCAAAATCTGGTTGAGAGTTTACAAATGTTTGTCACCAAATGATTATATTTTTAGTTCTATCTCATATTTCTTTGAATTGAATTAAAAGGTTTTGAGACAGAAAACTGTCCCTAATTTTGCCGCTATTTGTTTTAAGATTATCTATTTCGAATCATGCATGTTACACTTTTATTAGTGTCATTTTTATTTCTATTAATGCTACTGATATAATTTTTTTTTCATTCTTTTAACCTAAAATTCTTTCTATACCTGTTGGTGTCGTATCCACACGACTCTAAGAGTGTTTCTAGAAATAAAAAACAGGTGCAGCAGACTACACTGCCACATAGACAAAAACAGCTCATCCTTCGCTCTCCAGAACTGGCGGCAGTAAAAGGAAGTGACTTATAATTTCCGTTGCCGCATATAAGAGTATAGTTTAGAAAGCTAAAAGACAAGTACACTATGTAGTCCGAGCTGTAAGCGACAAATCCAGGTTCAACCTTGCATTTTGTAATAAAGCCAATGCAGTTTGGGTATTCAAAAATTCGATTTAAGAGTTGGAGGCACCCTGGCAACCCCTGCAGGGGCCCGCTATATGCAATAGCCTTCCTCGCAGGAAAAAATTCCGAAAAAGTTCTATTACGTTTGTATTTGCTGTTCTATCTGACTGAAATTTTGCACGTAGGCATATTTTTACATTGTAAATTGTTGATCACGATGTACAAGTATGTTTGGGGTCAGTCAAATGAGGTTGCTTACCTCCCAGAACCAGATGCCTGAAAATATACGTTTCGTCGGTTTTTACCATGGGAGTAGTACAAAACTTTGCATATTGACCTACTTTGGCATTATGCATGGTTGAACATGATGTGTACATAAGTGTAAGCAGCAGAACAGCCATCTCATCATCATTAGCTTACCTCTCAGAAGCATATTCCAAAAATTGCTATTTCTTCAGTGTATGCCGTCGTCTCGAACTGAAATTTTGCATGTTGACTTATGTTTTCATTTCACATTATTGACAATAACGTGTGGTTGATTTCTGAGTCCGTCAAATCGGTTTGCCTACCTCATCGAGGCAGATTTCTGAAAATCTCTGTTTCGTTTGTATTTGTCATCGGATTGCCGCAACATTTTGCGTACCGGCCTGCTTTGGCACTGTGCCATATTGAACATCATGTGTAGATGTGTAAGGGAACAGGGACTACTATCCCATCATCATTTGCCTACCTTCCAAAATAAAAACTAGTGATTTTAAAGAAAATGTGGGTTTTGTAGACTTTTTTCTTATGTACTCGTGTGGCTTTCTATTTGCCATATTATTGTAATAGAACCACTCAAAAAAGATTTGTTCTTATTGAGAAGTGGAAGTTATTTCACTCTCTCCCTTTAGTATTCTTTTGAGACTAAAAGCGTCGAGTACTCGTATATTACACACGAAACCTTCTTGTCTTGTTAATACGTTAGTTATTTTGCAATTCACATCTTGTGGATGCACTGAAAACGTGAGTTTACGAGGGGCAAGTAAAAAACAAGGTTCTCAATGCTGTACATTCGCCGCGCGAGATACTAGGAGAAATCCGGCAACACCGCCTTTATTGTTGATCCCCCCCACTCCATTCCAACTACCTGGAAGATCACTGCGAAGCTTAGTGCCAGTCTAACAGCCATCCGCGATGGAGCTCGCAATCGCCGTCACCGCCAGGTGTGAAATCCGTTCAGTGATTCGATTTTTAAACGCGAAGAAGCTTACACCTATTGAAATTCATAGACAGTTGGAAGAAGTTTATGGCAAAGCTTGCATCAGCGTCCAGCACGTCCGCAAATGGTGCAGGGAGTTCTCCGAAGGACGCACAGACGTTCACGACGAGCAAAGGAGCGGGAGGCCATCGGTGTCCGACGAAGTCGTGGCGAAGATTGAGCGCATTCTCCTCGAAGATTGAAGAGTAACGTTTCGGGAGCTGGCTGATCAGGTTCCTGAGGTTTGTGAAAAAACCATCGACAACCAAGTACATCGGCGGCCTAGCGGCGGAGTTCTTCGAAGCGGGTTTTCAGAAATGGATAACTCGTCAGAAAAAATGCGTTGAAAGATCTGGCGACTATGTAGAAAAATAGTTTGAAATACAAGCTTTCAGATGGTATACATATTTATTGCAATAAAAAATGCCTTAACCCTGAAAAAAATGTGGGAACCTTATTTTTTACTTGCCCCTCGTATAAGAAGAAAGTCTACAAAACGCAAAATTTCGATAAAATCACTAGTTTTTATTTTGGAAAATAGGCAAATGATGACCGGATGGTGCCTCCTGTTTCTTTACAAATCTACACATGATGTTCAACAGAGAACAGTGTCAAATCAGGCCGGTACGCAAAATGTTGGGGCAATCCGATGACAAATACACTTGTCATTGTCAAAATGTGAAACAGAAACAAAAATCAACATTCAAAATTTTAGTTGAAGACGCGATTTTTGGAATATGCTCGTGAGAGGTAGGCAAATGATCATGAGATGCCCCCCCAACCGTTTATATTTATGCACACATCATATTCAACAATGCACAATGCCCAACCTCATTTGACTAATTTCAAACACACATATTTTCACGTTTGTATAGGGTATCTCGGTAACCATACTATTTTGCCCCCACCCATTGTGTCGATTTACCTATTAAAAATAATCAGCAAAGTGGTTTACCTCTAATGGCTATAGCTGTAATTTAATATCTTGTATAATTCTGACTTTAAATTTTATTCGAAATGCGTGGCTTGATTGATCTATACGTTGATAGAGGTGATGGCGATCATTTTGGTTTGATTGTTTTCAATGACGTACTGCCATCCGAAAAACAAATCAATGATGTTGTGTTAATTGTGCGTTGCTGCTGCGGGTAAAATCAATGTGTCGCTACAACATTTTATATAATTTATATGATATTATATGAACAACGTCAATATTTTCTCACCTCTTCCAACAATTATTGTCAGGATCCTATAGACATATCTTCTATGCAGCAAAATTTTGTTTTTTGTTTTTGTAACACTTTTGGTGTCGCCTCTGATTTTCTATTAAGTTGAGAGATAGAGGGTTACTCTTTTGTTTTTTTTAAACAATCAGGTTGGAAACTTAAGATAACATTCTAATGTTAATATAGTTGATATTTTTGCGTGACTCCTTGTGCATTTTATTCATTTTGGATATGATGTGCCTAAATTTAACATTTAATGAAAATCTTGATTTGTTTGATTATGCAGTTCTTGTAAACATTTTTATCAGGTTGTCTTCCAACTTGTCTACTAGACTTCAGAAAGTTGAATCGACTGAAAATCAAATTAAAAAAGTTAAATTAAAAACATTAATGAACATTTTATTCACTTTATGTCTAATGTCAATTATTCCTAGGATGTTCAAGTCACAAAAATAATAGCCCTCTGTAACATTAATTGCCTATAATATTCTTCAAATAGTCCAGCTTCAGTTAAATTTCGTTTTGGTGACCAAAGCGTCCGAAAAAATCATTTTTACCAACAGGGAATACCTCGTTATTAATGACTTGGTTTATAAACAATTGTCTTTTTTTAGAGCACGTTCTGCCTTATCGGACGGTTTATCGGATTTACACTATTACCAGAACTTGACTTGGTCTGTATATATTCCTTAGCTATAAAATCATACAAAGAAATTTCGGCTACGTTCAATTTTGACTCACGATAGGTTAGGTTAAAAAAAAACTCACGCTATCGACGACTTTAAAAACAAACAATCAAAAAGGTCCGTCAAAACCTACCTTAGTGTAAACAGAAGATTGGTCATCCCAATAAGTTGAAGTAGAACCAAACTCAACAAAAGGCTTACTTGACCTATATATTTTGTACTGTTTCTCATATTAGACAGAAGACTCTTTATACATTTAAATACAAACATTTAAATAATTGAAGACGGATGTATCTGTTTTAATGTTCAATTCAATTTAGACATAAGCAATTAAAGAAAATTAATTAAAAACAGCTGGAAGGTAGAAGTGATTAAATTTCTATCAAAATTGCATTAGCCATTGACAATTATCTTGAATAATGTTTACACATGTGTAAGGTAATATGATAATTTCATTAATAAATCATTTCGTATCAATGCTTAATGAATGACTAATTTTTATTTGACTGTTATTAGAATTGCAATATTTTTCATTCATTAATGAAAGTAAGAATACTAATCTTAAAATTATGTATTTCCGGAGTCAAAAAATTATAGGTACTAAAAAGCTGTGTTTTGCCATTTAAAAAGTGTGATGAGACGTAATTTCCGTTAAAACTAGAGGTAATACAAGAATGCCGACAGGCTAAAAAGATGTCCCCTTCAGAAATAAACTTGACGGGTCTGAGTTTTTTTGTTAAATTATCGATGTAGTTGGAATTAGTTCTGTTTCGTCGGCGTTAGCCCACCCAGTATATTAAGGTGTTGACTTATCACAACAGATCAAGTAGCTTACACTTCGGTCAGCCCGTAACATCAAGTTGCTGTTTTAATCATTAACAGCGAGCCAACAATAAATAAAGAAAAAAATTTGAGAAAAAATCATTTAAAAAAATTGGTGATGATTTAATCAATTTTACAAGATGTTTTAGACCTTTTGTTTAAAACCTTAAATTTAAGCAATCACTTTTTCTTTGACACTTTCATCAGTAAAGCTAAAATGTGTTATACAATGTACAACTTTTTGAAAACTTTAAGATCTTTGAGGCAATATATGGTTTAAAATTATTATTTTTTAAAATTGTATACATCAATAAAAAACATATTTTTTTTATGAATTATTACGGTTTTATTTTCAAAGGTAGAACGTATGTCGAAAACCTTCTTAAAACGGGTGTCGTGTGTAGCACGTTAAAATGAAAGTTGAATTTGCCGCGCATGTTGCTAATTTTCTATTGGTGGAAATAAAATTCGACAAACGCTTCCGAGACGAAGCGCGGACATTTTCTTTTTTTTCTACACGGGTGTTTTTGGCGTGCCTCTTGAAGTTAAAATTTTATTCCTAAATTACTAAAGTGTGATTCAAGATTTCTTTCTTTTCTTTCGTGGTTGTGTTAGTTCTAATTACGACGTATGCTTTTAGCACGTGCGTTGACTTTATGTTCTCATCGTGTATTACACTTGGACAACTCCTGGGGGTGCTGGAATGGCTAATTAGGAACCTTTCCCTATAAAATTAACGACTACCAGGGTTTCGCTTTCAGTTAAGCTGCAAAGAACCGGTGGACACTGCAGGAGTCGTTTATGCTGCATAATTTCTACTTTGAGGGAACATATTTGCCTTCCGGTTTTTGTTACACACCTAATCTAAGAAAAATCCTTGCGTTACCTAACTTCTGAAGCTGTCGAATACAATCGCTAGGTGGAACTTTTATTCTCGGCACTGCATACTACAGAATGCAGCTAAGTTTTAATGTTTAAGTAACCTATTTAATAATAATAATGTGTATAAAGCTCACGTACATGTGACATAGAAGGATTTGTTCTCTAGTATTTAAGCAAATTTTTATTCGGAGTATGCTCCACAATCGACGTTTGGTTTTTATTTAACAGGTCAATACGGGCTAGGGTGCTTTACTTAGAGTGATTGCAGCTAAAACAAAAGGCCTTTTGGGTTGGCGGGAGGTACTTACCTTTTTAATCCGAGTTTAAGTTAGTTTTAAGTAGCTGTGTGTAAGTGACGTGTGTACGCAGGGCCTCCTTAGTAATCAATTCTCAATTGGAACGCTAACTTTAATTTGGGTGTAACTAAAAACTTACCTGAAATTTGACACATTAATTGCAAGCTTTATTTATTGTTGTTGCTAACGCACGTAACTATATGCGACAGTCAATTTCTGTCACATTCTTTTAGTAATTTTTACTGTATTGAAATATCTGTTTGTCTCTCTGATTTATGTTTGTTTTAGCGCATTAGACCTTAAGTAAAACCTGTTAATCTTCTGTTAGTCGGTTTTATTTTTTTCTATTACCCAGCAGGTTGCGCTTTGTTAGGCAGCAGCCTATTTTTTACAGTTCTCTAAGGATCCCCTACTCACCTACGAAGCCGGACGCTGCTGCTCTAAGTATTATAAATACTGGACCTTCCACGAATTTAGTGTGCTACATCGAGCCAAATTCCCTTACTTTTTTTTTCTAAGTTATACCGCTAGAGCCGTCGCTTTCTCTCGTTATTTGTAAACAACATCCGTTACAGAATAATTATGGATTTAAAATAGTCTAAACCAACAGAAGTACATATTTTATAAGAAAATAAAATTATCCTTATAATCAGCTTAATTATTTAACTTTTGATATTAAAATATCTTCTTCTTTATTCCATTTCACAGTCGAAATTAGATCGAGTACAGACTAGATGTTTTTGCATATGATCAGATAACACATTCTCAAGTTTGTGTAAGTTTTTTTTATTCTTTAATCTCATGATGTAACTTACAGAGCAATTTAACATGATGGTATTTTTTGATATAATAAAATTCTAAATAATAATTAATATTGTAGAATTATACGAATAATGGGTCCTACATCTTGTGCACGCTGGTCTAAACAAAAATATGAAATAAAGTTTGATTTTCTATACATAAGCATTTACCAGTTAGAAAGCAATTAATTAAAAATATAATATTTAAACACACTTTCTTCACTCTGCTTACATCCTTTGTGAGTTCAGTGAAACTGTCTTGCAGGTATTGGCTGATTAATCTAAGCATTTTTGATAGAGTTATATGATTTTTGTGATAATTGCAAGACGAGCGTAGCAAGGCTCGGAATATTATATAATTTACAAAAAATCATGTTTAGTTTGTCTACCATACAAAATTATTTTAGCCAAAAATTTTACTTTTCGTAGCAAGTGAAAAGTGAAACATTTTGACACCTATTTTTATATGAAAAATGTGACTTTATATGTCGAAATTAAAGAATGTTGATTACTTCACTTAGTTTTTAAATAAGCAAAGACAGATAGCATATTTGCTGAGTATCATATAATTGTTTGTATAAACCTGCAAATAAAGATAGATTACAGTTTGCTTTTATTGATAGAATTAAAAATGTTTATAACCAGAAATACATCATCTCCCCGGAATGTATAAAGCCCAGTTGATTCTATATTTGCATATGGACTTCCTGAAGTTACCGATAGGTGGCGACTTATAATATCTTAGTTTCCTGTTATTTTCACACCTAACACTCAATTAAAAATAAAGATTAATTCAAACAAACTGAATAGTATATCCTACTAATATTTATACAAATGAAATATTTTTAAATTATTGCGTTGTTCCATTGTGTGGTAACATTATTTCCGGTATTCAGAACATTGATGTTTATATCGATTTTGTCGGCTATTGCAATATTTCAAACATAACCGTTCCCACGATGGAGAGAATTGGTAGGTTTCGCAGGTAAATATTCTAAAATTAAAAAACCATCATCCGAATCAGCGCTTGAATTGATACCGTAGGTAACACAATTAATATTTAACACATCGCATAAACTATTACACAACAATAATCAAGATAAATATTAAAACTATTTTTTAGAAAATTATTGTATCCGAGCAAAACGCCTGTTACAGCGCGCAGCCATCTTTGATGAAATATAATCGATTCTGAATCGATATCTATTATGACACTATAATCGCAATATTCAACCAATAACAAAACCGGAAAGCCAACGCATAATGCCATCTATCGGTGACTCAAGGAAACACTAACACGTATAGAGGATCTACTGCTTGTATCTATGGGACGTTCTACATTCCGACGGAGATGATGTAGTTTTCAAAAAACTTGTGTTTGCAATAAATAAATATTTACTGAAAATGCTATTTTGGTTTCACCAATTTTATTCAAAGTATAAATTAACTACAATAGTTGAGTTTGATTAAGGTGGTAAAAATAGTGTTTGAAATACTTTATGTACGTGTTACGTACAAAAATGGGTTAAAAAAATGTCTCTCATGCTCCCGAACACGTATTCCAAATAAAAAAAAACCTTAAAATAATATTTTCAAAATCAATTAAACTCTGTTAATACGTACATATGTAAATTTCATTGAGAATGCTACGCAATATTAATATTTCTAATAATATTCGAAACTAAGTGATTTATGGTAATTTTAAAATCCCCATAAAACTTGTTTAGTCTGGATTATAGTGGTTTTTTGAATAATAAAATGTTTCTTTATCTTAACGTTATCTATTAAGAAACGATTGAACCACTTTAAGAAATTACATGGATTGAAATCGAAAAAACAAATTGACTATCCAAGTCACCATCCGGGAGATTACTCTTACCTAAAAATTCTTCTTCCATTGTTCTCCTCGTCGTTGATGTTATGACTCTATTCTATTCGTTATCCTGTCAATCCTTTTTACAGATAAAATGTATTAGTTTGATGTAACAGTAAGCAGCACTTCCATTTCCTCAAAGAAGAATGTGTCCCAAGAACACCAAATTATGCAACCATCGCAATGTAATTGCTTTTCATGGCAGTTGTCAAAAACCATTTATTTCATTTAAATTAACTGAAAAAATTTGAATATTGTGTTACAGACTTAACTTTACCCAATGTTATATATTGTTAGTGAATAAATCTATCTATCTTTACAACACACTTTAAATGTAAAGATCGTAGAGAAGTTACCGGTATTGAAGACGTATGTTTTTAAAAGATGAGTCTTCAAGGTAATATTTAAAAATACACTACCGCATAAAACGTAAAATTGAATGAAAAGATGTCATCTATGTAAATCGTATGTAAATTAAATGAGAGATGTTTACGTTATTGGTATGTATGTCAATGAACTTAGCAACAAAAATATTATTCCTTTAGTTCTCTATATGTTACATACTCATAATCCACATTTACTTAATACGAAAATAGATGTATATGCCAATATTATGAACAGAGCACTAAGCTTGAAAAAATGTGATTGTTATTAAGGAAGTTGCTTTTCTCTGTAAGGAAGTGGAATTCCACGACTTAACAACCATGACCCAATCTGGTGCTTAATGTGTAAAGAGGTGTAGTGCAAGGAACAATCGAAAACCCCGAAGGCGGCACTTCACTTTGCATTTATAATATATTACAAAAATTTAACCTTACGAAATTATTTCTTTTGATTCTGGGTGTAAATAATTAGATATGATTTTACGCGCCGGTTTGAATAAAGCAGTTTTATTTTGAACCTGAATCAACTGAATTTATTTTGTTGGGTTGGCAATTGGTAACAGTAGATCATTATTTTATTGTAAATAATATATTACTAGTAGTATCTACCAAAGTATTATAACTTTTTAGGTTTTACACCAGTGTGAAGAAGAGGTAGCGAATAATATTTTCAGTAAACAACACCTACCAGGATTGTGTAGTTTTTTTATTTATTTTTCCATTTATTTTTTTATGTGCTATATTGCAAAGCTGTTACTGCATCTATTTTTCAATTTTTTCCAAAGAAATTAGTCTAAATTTGAACAGGAAAACTACAGGTTGACGTGATTTTGCATATTATACAGTACTTCACCCAAAATGTTTTAAAACTTCATTGCCTAACGTAGTTCGGAACTTATCTCGTGATAAGTTCAGCTCATATAATGTTATCTTGTTACCAAAAATAAGTAATGATTAGTTTGACTCGAGTTTTTTGATATAATCTTGATAAAATGAATGAAAATGTTACGAAACGCCAATGTTGGTGCGAAATTTTATGTTACTACTCATCGAAACCTATTTTCTGGTCAGAGAATTTTAGGATGTCTTTCTCTTAGTAACTTATTGAGAACGGTTTTTGACCGATGAGTAAGTTCTTTTTTGTGGATAATTATTTACAAAATTTCTGCATTTGTAGATGGTGTGATAGACCGTTTAAGTTACCGGGCAGTATGTGCAAGTTTATTATTTCGGTTGCCATTAAAAAACCGTTTGGTTTTTTGGTAAACTTCATCAAATTCTTGATGCACGTGATGTTTAAATATGGTCTCACTTTGGCAGTCATCGTTTTCAAGCCTTTTGTGTAGATGTAAATGACCTTTAGACAACGTTTGTGAAATCAATATTAATACAGAAAGAACTTAATGACTTAAGTGGGAACTAAGAAATAGAGGATTCGGATTCATAGAAACCCCTCTTTGGAAATTGACGTGGGGATATAAATTCTCAACGTCATTTGTTAATTAAATTGTTATCATTCTTTTTCAAAAAGAAATACAGACAAAACCTATTCTTAAAAACTTGAATAATCAAACTAGCCATTGGGATTGTGTATAAAAAGTTACAAAAGTTTTGATATTCGTATCATTTGGAAAAACTACGGCTAACATACCTAACACATCAAAATACTAATAAAGAAAAACTAAACCTAATCCTTGCTCATTCATTTTATTAACCTGGACCCCAATACAATTATTTTTTTCTATAAGTGGATAATTACACCAAACCTCACCAAAAAACAATCCATACTTCTTGAACTGCTAACACAAGACAACATCTTACTGGAAAAAGCAAGTACAATTACTAAACAATCTTTGCATTGAAATTTAACAAAAACATAGTTGGTAGCAGATATTCAAATAAACTGTCTTAATTCCAAAAGCTGACACCACAAAACGCTACAACATAGATACAAAACTTTTATTAGAACAACTAGTTGAGAGCCCTTCCTGTCGGACGAATTGTAAAAAATAAAATTCTATTACATGAACTCAAGCTCCCCTGGTGCACCCCCACCCCAAACTATTTATTCTCATCACAATTACTCTAAATTAAGTGTTATAATTTCTAGTGCGTATTCTAAACGTGAAATTATGACAAAAAGTCTTTGTCAAAATGTGTCCGAAAATACCTTGTTTTTGATATACAGTATTAAAGTTGAAAAAATTTTTTGAATTTTTTATCTTTTAGAGAACGTTTTTTGAAACAAATTTTAGAAAATGTTATAGTAGATTCCGCTAATAATTTGTCATAGAGCATTGTTCTTTTAGTTAATTTCTAAATTTTATCGACATTTTGAACATCTTTTCAATTTTCGCGAAAACAGTTCGTTTTAGCGAAGTACAATAAGAGGTGTTTATTTGCACGCTATTTGTTGCCCTTTCTAAAAATAGTGACAAATTTCTTGATATTATGCACACAATTTTTTTTGCCCCTGTTACAGATATGGAAAAGTGCTGTTTTAATGTAATACTATTTTTAATGAATTAAATTTAGAAAAACTACCATCTCACATCTACATTAAGTGCACCAGAAGAATAAAAAAATTAGATGTTCTACTCACCAACAGCAACAATATCATCGAATGTAAAAAATCAAAGGCTTGATTGAAAAGCTATATGAGTTCAAGTAAACCACTTTTTCAACAAGTCAATTGGTATTGACAGCATACATTTAAATTTTAATTAATTAATTACCTACAACGTCAACTGGTCACTTGTCATATCACTAGAACAGTACAGAATCTCATGTAGTTTAGAACATATGTATGTTTAATTTCGCGACGACGGAAAAACCGTGGGTTTAGTTTCGGTGTTTAGTTATTTAAAGTTAAAAAAGTGTATTAAAAAATTGTATTAAAAGTTCAAAATGTTATCTTTCTAATAACTGTAGTAGAATCATTGAAAGCAACTGAGGTGCGATATTTTTTTGTATTATAATCTGAGTCATACAAAATAGCAAATATCTAGAATTGTGTTATTGCCAAAGTGATAAGATAATAAATAACATTTGCAAGTACCCGTATTAAAAGCAAAATAGTAGGCAACACATCGTACAAACACGTAATAAAATAAAATGCAAACATCATACGATAGTGATAGCTCAAACACAGAGAAAACTAAAAGAAAAAAAAACAATGGAGATGATGTGTTTAATAAATCTAAGAAGACCAGTCGTTCACCGTCCAAAACACATATAGAAAACAGAAATATTAGAAACATTAATGATAGAAATGATAAAGGAAATTAAGGGGATTAGGGAGATCAGAAGAAATATCAGCATTAAAAATTAAAATAAATATTTAAAAGAAAGAATATCTCTTTTAGAAAATAAATTTGAAAAGTTGGAATAGATGAAAGAAAATTAAAAATTGTGATAAAAGGAACAAATTTCTCAAATAATAATTTAATAGAGAACGTGGAGGGATTCTTTTTAGAAAAAATAAAAGTAAACGTAGAAACTGCTGATGCTTGGTGAAAAATGTAAATTTAAATAATTCCATAACAGTAGTTAAATTTAAAAACTGGCAAGAAAAACAATTAGTAATAAAAAATAAAAACAAAATGTACAGAACACATATTTTTGTAGAAAAGGACATGAGTTATAAAGAAAGAAAAGTACAGAAACTACCAAAAGAAATGGAAAAATCAGATTCGAGTCCAAAGACAAAGGTCAGAGTTAGATGGCAAAAAATATGTAGAAATGGTAAATGGTGGGATCATAAGGAGGGAGAATTGATTGAAGACGACAAGTTTATACCAAAAAACCTAATTATGACTAACCGAAAAAATAGAAAAGACTTACTGTGCGATAGCGGACGACGAAATGGATACAATGAATGCACAAAAGACAAATTATTTGAAATATGGAAACTTGGAGTATAGAATGTAAGAAGTATTAATGGGAAAGAAGAAAAGTTAGTTTATGAAATAGAAGCAGACTAGACTAACTAGGCGTACTAGTAATTCCTAGAACAAAAAAAAGAGAACAGCAGAAATAAAAGTAAAAGATGGACATATATAGCGCAGTAAAAGAAAATCAGAGAGCGGCAGAAAGCATAGGGTGTGTAATACATAAAAATGGATTAATAACATAACATCATGGAAAAGATAATCGGAAAAAATTTTTACTGTAGAAATGAAAATTGAAGAAGATAACGTAACTACAATAGCTTTTACGGACCAAATGATAACAAAACCTTTTGGGAGTAACTATCAAGTATTAGTGCTGGAAAAATTAATGTAATGAGTGGCTTTAATGGTAGAGTCGGTAGTAGACAAAATGATAATGAACTAGAAATATATTTTAAAAAAAGTGCAGTGCAGGCGCAAAAAGCAATAGGCGTCTAATCAAAAATGTAAAAGTTAAAATAGGTTTTGAAATAGGTAACGACCACTATCTATTAGTGGAAGCATTCAAAAGAGACATAAACTGCATATTCGAACAATTTGAAGACAAAATAAACAAAAAAAACTATAAAAGTGTATAAATTATAGAATGCAGAGACGGCAGAAAAGTACAAAATTAGTGAAAAAAAATTAGGAAAAATGTAGAAGAAAGATGGGCATTAATAAAAGAAACTATTATTACAGCAGCAAAATATGTTTGTGGAGTGACAAAATATTGAAAAGTGTGCAAGCAAACACATTGGTAGAACGAAGAAATACGAGTATAGTAGTAAAAATAAAAAGAAAAATGGAAGGAATATTTAATAAAAAAACAGGAAAAAAGTATAACAAATATAAAAACTAGATAGTGACTCAAAAAAAAAATACAAAATTGTTTTATAAAATTTTGAAAATGCCAAAAATACAAAAAACGACACAAATAACAACGATTAAAAACAAAGAAAACAAATTGCTAATAAACACAAAATAAATAATGGAGCGATGGCAGACACATTTTATGGATATCTTAGAAAGACAAAAGGAAGAAGCAAAAAGAAATGAAAAAGAAATAAAGTTAATAGAAGAAAAATAAATAAACATACAAATTGATTTAACAATTTAAGAAATTAAAGAAGGAAAAATATATGCAGAAGAGATACAAGTTTAAGTTAAAAATGAAAAACGGAAAAGCTCTAGGTACAGACGGAATTACGGTAAAAATGATAAAAAAAGTGGATGTAGAGGGATTCAAAGTACTAACCGCATTATTTAGTAAATTATGTGAAGAAGAAGTTAAACCAATAGAATGGGAACTTGGTTAAATAAAAAAACTATGAAAAAACTACCGAGGAATAACTTAATTATGCGTAACTCTAAAAATTTTAAAACATGTCTTAGAAAAAAGGTTACGGAAAGTTATTGACAAGACGCTATTAGAAACCCAACGTGGTCTCCGTAAGGAACGAAGTGTGTAAGATCACATTTTATATTAACACAGATTACAGCTAGAGCAGTAGAACGTAAGAAAAAGATATATTTTGCTTTCATAGATCTAGAGAAAGCCTTTGACAAAGTTCTACGCAAAAATATATAGAATAACTTAGAAATGAGAGGAGTAAACAAGAAATTAATAAACAATATCAAAAGTATATATAATATAACTAGACGTCAAGTGCTACATAAGAACAAAGTTTCTAAAACATTTATTACTGCACAAGAATTACGACAAGGAGGAGTGATGAGTCCTTTGTTGTTCACGATATACATAGATAATATAATAAGGGAATGTCATATACATATAAAAAAGGGTACACATAGGATACAAAAACTTACAACTTGTATCTCGGACTGTGCATTTGCGGATGACGTAACAATCATAGAAGGGTTAGAAAAAGAGCTACAAGGTAATTTAAAAATACGAAATGAAATATTAACAAAAACGGTATGAAAATTAATTTTGAAAAAACTAAAGTAATGGCAATTTCAGATAGCAGTCATAAAATTAATAGCACTCTGTCCTGCACGCCGAAAAAGTTCTTGTCCGTTTTCTCTTCAGAGAACGTTAAAAAAATAAACCCAGACCACTTTCTGCTTGATTCTCAAAATTAAAACAAAGATTGGAAACAAAACAGAGAGACAAAGTTTTTAAAATAGCTGACAAATTCCATCAAATGTTGAATCCCCTAGTCTAATTTCTAACAACAAAAATTAATATGTGGTACATGGACAATGCTTCCTTAACATATACTCTAAAGGTTGTTTTAGAAAATTTCCAAATAATCATTAGAAAGGCTCAAAGCATTGTATTAGAGATTAATCTGACAAAGTGAAAACTTTTATTATAACTAGCAATGTAAATCTTTAAATGTTAACTCAACTCAAAAGTCTTTTTCAGGCATACTCTCTCAGTTATCAACTGACCTGGAAATACTAGGATAAAGCATTTGGTTTAGTTATTCAAAAGAAAATGGATAAAATGCATCTACTTTGCAAGAAGTTTACATTGCGTACTTCCTTTTGAGGTATTGCTGTTTTATCCCTAAACTTTCTTAAATTCTCCGTACCAACTCTTTTTTAAAGTTTTCAGCAACTGCCAGCAAAACCGACGCTCACTTATATTTTTTCTTAGATTTCACTTTGAACATCACGCTCGAAAACCAAAAATAGTTAATTTACTCTCTTTCAGTGGCTTTTGAAAAAATCAAAATAAGACGAGATTTGGATTTAGACCTTTCAGCCAATTTGGCTTCTTCAAACGCATATGGATATGTTGTCTCTCAAATTTTCAATATTTTCATGAACGGCGAGTCCACTCTACCAATACCAAAAACTGGGACAAAATTATATCTCCCGAATTATCAAAACCAAATTGACACCAGAAAACAAAAAGAAGTTACCAGATTCCTGGTTCTGAAGGAAGAAGGATTAGGTGCATAGTTGCAAACAATTCCCTCTGACACTGTTGGACCATTCATGGTCGATTCATCATCGTTTAGAATATGCGCAGCTCTCCGACTAGGTTGTAGCGTATATATCAGAGCAAAGGAAACATCATTTGTCATAGTGAACTGAATCATCTATTCTAACGTGTCTTAGTTTACATTAATTGCTAGAACTAGATAGTGTTACCCTAATGTCATAACCAAGAAACTCACGTTTGGGGTAACGTAACCTGAATAGATACTTTTACAGACTCCTATCTACTTCAGGTCAGTCTTGAAAGATGTGCAATTGCAAAATGGCATGCAAACAAAACAATAAATGATAAATATACGCAGATAAAATCATAGTCAGATAACTTTAAAACTTTTGTCTTTGAAACTCCGGGTCCTCGCAACTCACTATAGGATTAGAAGAAGAATAAATCAATAAATAGTTATTTGTATCACTACAGTACAAGTGTCCTAAAACTGTTTTTGCAAGTACTCGGACTTGCAAGGCTGCAAACCATCCTCGCACTCGGAAAAAGTGAGTTTCAAGCCACATAATACACACAATTTTTTAGGCCGACAAATGGTCAAATTTGTTGAAACTTAAATTTAAAAATAGTGTTTGACAAAACATTTTGACGGACTAGGTGAAGAAAAGTGATGTTTTGAGTGATGCAAAATCAGGGATTATGAACAGAGGACCGAAAGTAGTTATTTGTATCACTAGGCCAGAAACTGACGTTTTTCGAGTGCAAGCATGGTTTGCAGGTGAAAGCGTTAGCCGCACTCTGCAACTCCGAGCACTCGTAAAACAGTTTCTAGCCACGTGATACACACGAGATAATCAAATCAAATTTGTTGTAACTTCAATTTTCAGATGCTAAAACATTTTCGGTTGGTAATGCCATTTGGCAGGTGCCAACACGCTGTCATTTTGGCATATATCAAAATACGTGTTTTGTTTTAATGTTTTAATGAGTTTAAAAGGCCTATAAAATCCTTCAAAATAAGAGTACTGCAATTTATTATTTACGTATTCTAGCATGAGAATTGGACTAAATTCAATGACAGGAGTATAATGTGATATTGTCAACATTTAGTAGCTATTTTACCGACCGAGGCTAAGAAGAGCGGTGTTTCTGGCTGCTTTCGAGTGATGCAAAATTAGTAATTATGGACGGAGGACCAAAAAAATATTTTTTCGAATTCTACTTCGCTGTAAAACCGTGTTGAAAATGTATGACCAAGAAAATGGATTATTAGCATTCAGTCTTTTGAAATGCAGCTGTAGAAGCCCCTTCCAGTTTACTCAGAAAAATCCAAGAAAAGGTATGAAAAGTGCAACAAACCGTTTTGTGAATGAAGAGTTAGAAAAAACGCACAAGGAGTCAAAAAATATAACGATTTAGATTTATAAAAAGTAAGCAATAAAACTAGAGTCAAAGTTTATTTGGATTTAAGTTTTTATACTTCCAAATAAAAAAAAAGATTTTGCAGGAATTTGTCTAAAAAAATTATTTGGTAAAAAATCAACCACTTGTCTATTAATGACCTATAAAAATAGTGTTTCTTTGGTTAAGAAGATAACAAGGTTTTCATACTATTTTTAGAAATTTGCTGATGACGGATTTAGGAAATTTGTATGGTGATTGGTAACGCTGTAAATGTATTTGACAGCGACAGCATTTAGGATATTGCTCCTTCCACAGATACCAACCTAAACATATTAGCAATTAAAAGTTCCAACAATTCTTTTCCACGAAAACAATGACCCCATTAGAGAAACAAAATGTCGGTAAATTACAAAATTTATTAACTATTTAATTAATTTGCATTTTTGAGATTTTTGAAAATGTATGTAATCTTGTGTATCAACCGCAAACTAGGCAGTAACAACACGTTCGCTTAAGATATTCCATGCATAACTTCAATTATACTGAGATTGGCATGCAACCTTTAAAAGAATTTCAATAAATAACAATACCTACCAGATTAGACTTCTCCAACAGCATGCAGTAAAATATTACTATAAGTTATGCACTAGTTATGTAGTCTTTCGTTATGGAAAATGAATTAAGAACTTTTTTCTAGACGTAGGTACATTCCATTCTTGAAGTCAACCTTGAATACCTTATTATTCTTGGGCTTGTCGTTTTTCTCTGTGAACTTGATCGTGGATGTTACATAAGTGGGTTGTCTTCGTCGTCAAGTTATACAATTTTCACATTATTGAATCTAAAAAAAAATTAATAACAAAATGCAAAGCGTTGATATAATTATTTATATATAGTCCCACCTGTAAATAACAATGTTACTAAATCACGATACGAACTTTAAATTTTATCTGCATATCAAGTACGTGTAATTACAAAATACGTCGGAATTTCTTAATCGATTTTATTGCATTGTTTCAGTTTATTAAACTTAACATTGTTTTTATGCTGTTGCGAAAGTGCTCCTGTTGTTTAGAACGTTGATATCGTATCTTAATGTATGTTAATTTTTAACTGCAACTTACATATTGTCTGGTGCTGGTAATATGGTAATTTATCAACTTAATTACGTAATTACGCCATAAAAGACTTATTGCATATTTGACATACAAAATAATTTTTTAAATCAAAAGATGGTAAGAAACCAAAGCCAAGGATATCATCTTAAACTTGTTTTCCGGATCATTGAATTGATTAGGTCGGGTTTAGTTTTTACCGCAATAATTACTCGTGTGCAATAAACCAATAAGCCTGCAACATGTTTATGAAAAATATAAAACAAGAATTTCAATATACAATAAAGTTCGAATTCATCTAAATAAAAAGACAATTTGTTGCATTATTATTTTTTAGAGAAAGTTCTTGTTACATCAACGGACATTTATTTAAATGTTTTGCTTAAAACCAAACATTGCAAAAGTCACTTTACACTTGTTAAACAAAGAGTTGAATGCATTTTTTCATGCATGCACAAATACTTCCCTCATGTAATATACGGGCGCATTTGCATTGATTCTACAATGTAAGAGCTTTTATAAAAAAAATGTAGAAATTGGTAAATTACAAAATTAGAAATCAATTTGGAATAAATTACGTTTGGAATCGCTGAAAACGTCTAACGATTTTAACATTTTACAGCAAACTTATCGTTTCATTGAACGGGTAATAAAATTGCAAATTGATTTTAAATTATTTTTTAAGGAACACAAAAGAGGTTCGAGATTTGTATCTTTTGCGTCAATAATAAGTAAGCATTGGGTCGAAAGTTGATACTTTTAAAACACGTATTACGCTTTTTGCAACTTCTTTATACTTAAAAGCAAAAAAAATTGATAACTTTTTGAAAAATACTGATTCTGAAACCTCAATCTTGTTATTAATTTACATTTATAAAATTGAACACCTTACTAACGGCAACACACATTGACTTTAACGTTGAAACGTGTTGCCGATATGTGCAGGATAATTAAATAAGCACAGTGTAATCGTTATAACAGCAAATCTATTCACTTTGGCGCAAACTCACCCATTAATACCCACCAATCTATTGAAGGAGTAATATAATATTATTTATTAGCCGAATACAGTATGTATTGTCATTAAAGTTTCATTTTTAGCTTATTGACCTAACACGGAAGAAAGAAAATGGTGTACTCAAGTAAGTACGTTTGGCACATACAAACTATAAAAAAATTTAAACATTTAAAAAATTCTTACTAGAAATAATGAATAGCTATTATTACAATTAGGGGAATATGAATAGAATATTCCCCGTGTTGTAATCAATAGTTTTTTTTTTTGGTTGAAACAATATTGTTGTGACAATGGAAAATGTTGGATTGTAAAGGACAATAGACGGTAACTAATAGTTTTAATGCTAGTTTTACAACGGTAATTAGACCTAAACCGTTGATCATTAAGTCACCTAAATCAGGCTATTATCTGTCGCTAGGGGTCATTGGATTTTGATCAATGGAATTAAAAAATCACACCACATGCAGTGCGTATTACTTAAAAATTATATGCAAATTAAAAATATTGATGACATGAATTAAACAATCCATATAAACTAAAATACTCTAAAATGAATGCACAGATGCGAATAATTAGGTTTTTAGTAAGAATTTTATATTTATTATGACTACATTTTAATGATACCCATACTACTTATAATAGGACCAATAACATCAGCTACTGTAGACATGTCTGATGGCTTAATACATGGAACAAAGCGTACTTTCTTCTTATTTCCTGGTCGGAAAATAGTCTCTCGTCTTTTCATTATGCTTTACACCTTTCCTTTGTTCTTTTCTGCCAATTCCAAAGTCCTCTTGTAATGGTATTCGTTTATTCTATACTCTCTCTTAACGTGCGAATTTCTATACTCGTGCTTTATATGAGCTTTATATGTAAAACTTTTTTCTCTCTTCATAAAGTATTCTACATCGAGATTATCAAAATATTGCTCCGACTTTGGCACATATTAAAGTTAATTAAGTTCATTTAATTACAGTTCATATCTTATCCATGTTAAAGCTAGTTGTGCTTTATTAAGTATAGCTCATAAGAATAGAAAACAACATTAGGGACGACCGCGGTTCAATATATTACTATTATCCACTAAAACAATTTTGAAAACTAAAACTGCTATTCTTGCAGGGACATACTCCAGTCTTCTATCTCACTTTCTGACTCTGATTCCTCCTCCTCCTCCTCTTCACACTCCACTTTCGCTTCAGCATCGCTCTCGTCTTCGCTTTCTTTATCATCTGCTGCAATCCCAGCTTCCCCATCAGAAACGCCATCATCTCCATCAACAATATCATCTGCAGAGTCTGCCCTACCATTCTCAGAAATAGCTCCGTTCTCAGACACAGCTTCATCCTCTGACTCCGATTCGAGATCGTCACTTACAAGAGTTAAAGTGATCTCCTCCAGTTCATTCAGCGTCATCAATGGGAATCCTTCGTAATTACGGTCGCAAGATTTTTTCCACAGGCTTGTCTTTCGGAGAATTCATTTTTAAGTGTGTTTGTGAGAGAGGACTTCCTAGAAACTTCCTCGATTATCTTCTGAGAATTTGTCGATTCGGTATAATTTGGAGGACGGTACTTATTGATGAGGGCACATCTATATCCAGTAAGAGACGAAGTTTGTCATTACAATTGCGATTGTAATAATGATGAGGGATCTTCATATCAAAGAATTTGAAAAGCCCCTTCAGTCTTCCATTCAAAGCTTCCACCCTCCATCGAGTTAGGGTAACTATTCAAGATTCATTGGCCTCTTCAGCAGTGAACTGGTTTTGTTTTTTGTTCAAAAGCACTGGCGTCTTTACTACAAAGCCCTTACTTTCCAAAAATTGCTTAACATCTCTGAACCCTCGGTTCACTGCAGAAGAAAATCATTTTAATTATGATTCCTTTAAAACGATGTCAAGCCGTTGTCAAGTCAAGTATAAAACACGTACCAATTAGCACATCTCCTGGTTTTAGAAGCGTGGAAATACCCGAAGGATCATCAAACATATGACGAAGCATCTTGGCATCATTATGTCTAGCATCAGAACAATAGAGCCCAGTGGCTGCGATGATTCTTCCAGATGGAGCAATCACCATCATCGGCTTTACCAAATTCCTACCTTTTGCGAAGCAAAACGTTTTCCGCTGCAATTCATTATCTTCACTCTTCTCCACATACAGGTATGTAGCTGTAAACAAGAAACAGTTTCTAAATAAGCCAACAATAAGTTACAGTCAATAAGTTGTGTTTCCTACTATCCAGAAAGAGAATAAGGTTGCCTACAGGGACTTGGTAAAGTTGCCGTATATAAGCTGAGTCATGTTCTGCAATCAGTTTTTTACGGGAAATGGAATCGTATCCAACGTTCCGCGATGCAAACTCTTTTAATAGCTTAGCCACTCGCCACATGCTGGTACTCACTTTTTGTTAAGGCATGCCAAACAAGAATCCTAGAAGCTTTTGAGACATCCCAGGTCGGAGCTTTATCAAAAGTAATGCTAGGGCATTTTGAGGAGATTGATGACAGCTGTCTCGCAAGTGAGGACGAATATTTCCTAACAGGTCTTCAAACTCCTGCTTTTAAATCCCAAACAGCAACTTAAAATCTTTCTCAGCTAGCTGATCAGATTTTATGCTAATGTGGGGTTGGTTGGCTTTATTGGTTAACAGAAGAATAAAACTTGAAAGCTCCTTCTTAATAAACCAAGCCCCAACGGTTGCTTTTTGCTTGATAAGATTCGTCGTCGAGGATCCTCTGGTTGATCAGGTGACTATTGCAACATCTAGTAGCTGGCGGAATCCAAACTTCTTCCGATAGCCATATGTCAGTTCTAGCAGACTTCTTCATTACTGTTCGGGGTTTGTTGATTTGCATATCCAGCAACATGCTTCAGTAGATGTGATAGATAATAGATCTAGCTTAATCTTTTGCTTCTCGACGATGTCGTTGCGATTGATTTACGACGTTGACTCTGACTTCCAATTGACAGAGACTGGCTTTCTGAAGCTGCGGAGAAATGAGTTTCAACGCAGTTACAAGCGGATCTCTCTGAATTTTCTAAGCGTACCTGACAAAACCATTTAATTAATTACGTAAAAGTTTAATAATTTTTAGTTGGTTAATTAAAATACCTCGTTCTCATTTGAGAGTTCAAATTGTTGGATTGGTACTGCCGGAGCTACTTCAGTCTAGGTTTCTGCTCATTTGCCTAAATCTATTATAGTCTTATATTATCAAGTTTCATTTAACCTCACTTTTTTTAACACATATTTTACATAACAGGTTTACTTTACACCAGTTTCATTAAATCTCATTTTTCCAATACATTTTTACGTAACAGGTTTAGTTTACGTTAGTTTCATTCAATCTCACTTGTCCCAATACATTTAAAATGAAATGTTATAATAATATGTACATACCGTTCGAAGTTCGGATACCCCCAGTAAGTCCAACTCGAACCTCTTCGGAAACTATAGCACTTGAAGGACTTTTTCCTGGGACGCGGAGACTAAACTGAGGAAGACGAGGAAGACGAGGAAGACACCTGGTTCGAAGCTTGCACTATCTCTTTCTGATTGAACAGCAGATTACTCCTTCCTTCAACACGAGTGACATCAACAACACGAGATCGTTGAGCACGAGAATCTCCAGCACCTACAGGTTCTTGCTCACCATCATGTTGACATCTATCATTCTCTTCACATCTACCATTCTGTTGACATCCACCATTTTCTTCACATACACCATCCTCTTGACATCCACCATTCTCTTTACATACATCATCGTCTTCCATTCGATGCTCTTCTCTCCGTATCCGTTTGCAACATGCGTTATGTAAGGCATCCTCCTCATGATACTGATCTCCTAAAGCGTTTACCCTCCCTTCGACAAGATGCCAGACTTCTCAAGCAATTCTTATTCTCCCGCTGCGAATTCCCTTCTACCACGCGCAACATGTTGGTTGAACCATCCTAAAAAGTAAGAAAGTTGGTAAGGAAAAGGGATGTGAATATTTTCTGGAATGAAATATATGAAGATATTGATGCATTAGAATATTTCCGGGGTGCCTAAACGTATTCAATATACACAGACTTTTAAGTAATGGAAGAAGATCCGGAAATCAAGATATGCTCACAACATACAAGTAATTTGGTAATTTCTACGAACCCTTCGTCTGTACATTTTGGGTAGAAAGAAATAAAGCGATTGAAGTAAGTTGTAATCTGCAATGACGAGTTTGAATACTTTTACAGTTAGGTATCTCGAAAACTGTTTCTGAACCGTTCGAAACTAAACAAGAAGAAGCCAATATATAGTAGGGTTGATAATGAGAGTGATTCTGGACGTCATCGTCTGGAGTTACATCGTATGAGAAAGTAATCAAGGAGAAATCAGTATTTAAAAGTTCCACTGGAAATACGTCATTATTGATTAGGCGCACAGAACCAAAAACGAGAAGTCGAAGTCGTCCGAGTATGTTCAAGAATTTAAATCGTTAAATAGACTGTTGATTACAGGAACACTTCTTCAGAACAATTTGCACGCGTTGTGGGCTTTTTCAATTTCCTTTTACTGGAACTCTTTAACTCTTCGGAAGATTGTGAGCAGGTGGTCTCGGAATTAATTTGGCAACGGCAAACTGGATTCTGACTGGAATCCCCAAATAGATCTCCAAGCTATAGACAGAGCTCATCGTATATGTCAAATGAAGCAAGATTTATTACGGAAAGCACCGTGGAGGAAAAGATTGTGGAAAGAGCGGAAATTAACTTGAGACTGGACAAACTCGTCATTCAACAAGGTCGATTGGTGGACAACAAAGCTAACCAGTTGAATAAGGATGATATGTTGAACATGATTCGGTTCGGAGCAGATCAAGTGTTTGCTACAAAAGATAGTGATATTACGGGTGAAGACATGAATGAAATCCTGAAAAGAGTGAGAACCAAACGGAAGAGCTAAACCAGAAGTTGGCCGGTCTTGGGGAATCTTCTTTGAGAAACTTTACATTAGACACGTCCACCGAGTCTGTGTACAAGTTCGAGGGAGAGGATTACGAGAAAAGAAGAAAACCTTTATTGGTCACTGGATCGAACCTCCAAGCGAGAGAGGAAGGCGAACTATGCGGTTGATGCGTATTTCCGTGAAGCACTAAGAGTTTCAGAACCAAAAGCTCCGAAGGCACCGAGACCAGCTACGTTTGAGGAACAGAAGCAATCTATAAATCATGCTATTTGACGCAATGAACCTAGTTTTGCAAAGAGTGAATGAAGCTTGTGATGTATTAAAAAAACTAATTCTTCGCGTATTTCAAGTGATAACCTAAACCTAACCATGATATTGTATAAACTAAAAAAAATTGTGACTTACCTGCTCTTGAAGAAACTCCGTCCAGATAAATGACTCTTTGCGCCTAAAAATTCTTTAATTCTTTACACAAAAATCACTTTTTCTATTAATTAAACATTAATAATAAAAATAATCATGAGAATCGCTTCCACCAACACTCATCATCAGCCGACATCATTTCATTTTTATAAAATGGAATAGAAGTCATATTTGAATTTCAAAATTCAAATGTTGGCGCTTCCGCAAACCAATTTCGAAGTGTATAAAATGCACGTGCATTTTCATGCGCTTTGATAAAAAAAATGCATAGATACGTGTGCGTTTTAACGGTTTTAACCGTTAATTAAGCACATTGGGCCATAAAGGTCCACAAAAATGTTACTAGAATCGTAAAAATCGGTTCTTTCTTCATAAGTTAAAATGGTCAAACATGTGGACCGTTTAGGCCCAATGGGCTAGCCAGCTTTTCCAAGTTATTGTCTATTGTCCTTTTTGAATTTATCAGATTGGTAAGGTTGTTAAGGTCCGTTTTTGTAAATATTATGGTTGGATGGTTGATTCTTTAGTTCTGCCATAAATAAAATTGATGAAATGTCAAACTACGTGCTAATACAAGCGGCGAAAGCCCGTAAGTGTTTGGTTGCTGCGAAATCCAAAACTGCTTACACTAAAGTGTATGAAGATTTTCAAGAACAGAAAAAATAAAATTTGGTGAACGGTGTCGACGAAAATATTTTGCTTGTTTTTTAAACATTTGGTATTTTGCTATGATTTTTGTTATTTTTTACGTATGACTAATTTATTCTATCTGTAGTCGCAGAAACATTAACCACAAAATTATCGATGCTAGGGTCAATGTTACATTTAAAGAAAAAAAAACTGATGTTAAAATGTTGGGTGAAGTAGAAGCATTTGTAAAAAATAAAAATAAAGGATACTTTTCTAAAAAATCATAAGTGTTGTCAAGAGAATAGTTTAATAAATTTTTGCAAGAAGCTCCTAATGGAACTTTTTGATGTATAAGGTAAAATTTTCATTGCGATTCTTCTCTGTTGGTTAGATTGTAACATCCGTAATTTTGAAGGTCGCTTTAATTATGGAAATCTTTGGCCCCTGCAGAACGAACGAATTGGTGAATATGCTCTCTTCCGATATTGAGGATCGTGGGTCGGTGATCATGATCAACGTTTCAAAAACGAAGAATGATGTAGATGGAAAATTTACAATTATTGATGAAGAAGATCTGGGTGCTGCTTGTTTGGTGAGAGAATATTTGGCGTTGCGTCCGTAAAGTGATCTTAGGTTCTTCCTGGCTTATCAAAATAAGAAAAAATAAAAAAAAATAAGTCGGTTGCTGAATTGTTGGGTTTGGATAATTTGAAGGGGTATACAAGCTATCATTGTGGAAAACAGACATCTGCGACTTTGGTGGCCGATGCGGGAGTCTCAATGACTAAACTGAAGAGACACGGTGGTTGAAAAGATCGTCTAATATTATGTTGCAGAGATGATAGCTGGTGTGCAGGGAGAGCCATCTGCAGCATCTGTTACGGTTCCAGGTGTGTCATCACAATCTTTGGTGACGGTTTTTGGAAAATTATTGAAAACTGCAACTGATCTGAATGCTCTTAGTAAGGAAACTCCAGTCTCACCGACGAATCGCAAACAAGATTCTTCATCGTTTGTATCTGGTTGTAATTGCTTTAGCGGAAAGTTTGAGAATCGAAAGTTTTATTTTGGTTCTGCAAAATAGCGTTACAAAATTCAAAGACTTTGTTAGTTTAATTCTTGCTTTAATTAAAAAAATAAAACATTTTATATTATTTCTGTTGCTTTAATTAAAAATAAAAAATAGCTCTTATTAATATGCCATAATTTCCTCGGGACAATATAAGCGTTTTATATTTTCCTCGGGAAATGTTATGTGTTATGACATATCATATTGTTCAATTTTAGTTCAATCAGACGCCAGTAGGCCAATTTATCACTACCTGATACTATTACCTCGCTGACTCATATCTATTCCAATCACGTAAACTGCTGGGCTATGTTAACCCTTGGGTGCAACTTATTTCCTGGATGGGAGGAAGTTACTTAGAAAGGAAAAGTAATGGTCGTCGGGGATGGCGTAGGAGTAAGCTTACGCTAGGGGCCCGATAACGCAATTTACCAACTTTTGTAAAAATATTGGTGGGAGTGATACCTGGTGCTACTCTCTCGAAATTTACGCCGCCTATGAAACTCCAGGTCTGGAAAACCTTCCTAGGGTTTATCTTAACCTCTATATTTGAGCTTAGCTTTATACTTATTTCTATTACTCTTTTCCTAGGGTTTCTACATACTGGGGTTAATGTCAGGGTAGGTTGTTTTGGGATTAACTCATTTAGTTTTCAGGGTTCTTCTGGTCCTTGATTTTGACCTAAACTTCGTTTCCTGTACCTTGTTTAAACTTTTCTCTGTATCTGTGTTTGTGTTGGTCATTGATTCATTACTCCTAAGGGTCTGACAATCTGCTTTTTGAAGCAACTTTTCTACTAGCACCTGATCCTCTAATGACTACTTTGTTAACTTTTGCTTTGTTTTTTTTTCTGAAGGTTATCAATCCGCTTTTCAGCGACTATATTGTTTATTTAACTCATTCTATCTTTCTGAATCTAAGCTTTGTTTTTGATTTTCTTTCTAAAGTTCTCGCACAAAGTTTCTTGATCGCTTAAGTCGAGCTTCTAATTTTGATGAAGGGAGTTTTTGTGAAGGTAATTTTTTTTGATCAACCTTTATTTACCAATATATCAATTACATTAATTATACAACAAATTTGAAAAAAGGTTGTAAAAAAGTAGTAGAGTAGTGCGAAGAAAAATTCATTATATTTAAATACTTTTTTTCAATTGAGTGTTCTTCCTGGCTTATCAAAATAAGAAAAATAAAAAAAAAATTAGTCGGTTGCTGAAAACAGACATCTGCGACTTTGGTGGCCGATGCAGGAGTCTCAATGACTAAACTGAAGAGACACGGTGGTTGAAAAAGGTCGTCTAATATTATGTTGCCGAGATGATAGCTGGTGTGCAAGGAGAGCCATCTGTAGCATCTGTTACGGTTCCAGGTGTGTCAATAATTGCATCAAATGTAGCACAGTCATCACAATCTTTGGTGACGGTTTTTGGAAAATTATTGAAAACTGCAAATGATCTGAATGCTCTTCGTAAGGAAACTCCAGTCTCACCAACGAATCGCAAACAAGATTCTTCATCGTTTGTATCTGGTTGTAATTGCTTTAGCGGAAAGTTTGAGAATTGAAAGTTTTATTTTGGTTCTGCAAAATAGCGTTACAAAATTCAAAGACTTTGTTAGTTTAATTCTGGCTTTAATTAAAAAATAAAACATTTTATATTATTTCTGTTGCTTTTATTAAAAATAAAAAATAGCTTTTATTAATATGCCATAATTTTCTCGTGACAATATAAGCGTTTTATATTTTCCTCGGGAAATGTTAGTGTGTTATGACATATCGTATTGTTCAATTTTAGTTCAATCAGACGCCAGTAGGCCAATTTATCACTACCTGATACTATTACCTCGCTGATTCATATCTATTCCAATCACGTAAACTGCTGGGCTATGAGCGACGAAATAAAGGTACAACAAAAATCAAAAATCTAAACCAATTACCCGCTATATTTAACAAAATATAAAGATACATATATGTATGCATAAAACAAAAAAAAACAAACAAAAAAAATGTAGGCACAATTGTTAAGATATTCAACATAAAAAAAACAACAATAACGATGATAGCTTAGCTATTGAAACACGTGTCCGAGTAAAGGTTTTTTTGGTATTTTCAGTTTGTTACAAGTTGTAATGTCGACGCAAAAATATTGTGCTTAATATAGCTACAGAACATTGTCCTGACAATTTGTAATGTACAAATTATACAGATAGACCGAATTTGTGATTCTCGACGAATGTAAATTAAGATAGGAGAGAGAGAGAATGAACAGAGATAAGCATTTCATTGAACCCGATAAAAAATTCGTATTTGACAGTACAATTCGTATCAACCGGCTAGGTCATTAAAGTGCGGGAGGCGTGTGTTGAAAGAAGAACCGCCACTATCTTTTCATAAAGAAATATTTACATTTCCGCGAGATAGAACGGTTAATGTACTTAGGGCTACAATAAAATACTCTCACTGAAAACTAGTCACTAATTACGTTTATTAGCAAAACAAAACAAATTCACAAATTAACAGATAGGAGCAAACACAACTTATAGCGGGCAGTATTATCAATACCCGTATTTCTTAAGCGCACTTAATCTAAGACGTGGTCAGCAACAGGCTGATATTTGTTTACATTCGGCGGCGAGGTAAAATCGATTATTAACTGGCTTTTGTCACGCGAAATAACAAATTGTGTTGACAAGATGGCTCGTACGGTTTCTAGGATTGGGTGACGTCCTCCAACATTCACTACTCGCATAACGAAAGCAAGGTAGCCATTTTACAAAGACCGCAGAGTCGTAACAGTAATTTTGCAACAGTAATTTTGTACCAGTAATTTCGTGGTAGTAATTTATTTCGTAGTAGTAATTGCGTTATCAGTACCTTCGTGACAGTACTTTTGTGACAGTACTTTCGTCTAAAAAAAACAAAAAAGATATCATCCACAACTGCCTAAACGCACACACCAAACTACTTACGGTGTTCGAATGGGGAAAACGCATAAAAAATGCAAAAATATTCGAGAGATACACTGGGCGTTGTTGTTATAAATAGTTATACCCTAAAATAAAAGATCGATTACTACTGGTGCCATCGAAAACAGTAGATTTAATTTACTTAAGCGTCATTAGAGACAGAGCGCATGCAAACACCACGAAGTCTGAACTAACATTAAGCGGACTAGGACGGAAGTGACCAACAGACACCGTGAAAACAAACTAAAACCGCCCTTTATCGGCGCCCCGAATAACTCCAACAGGAATCACACCAAATTTGTGTGACGTACAAAAAATCATGTAACAAATTATACAGCCTGCTCAACAAAAAGAGCCTAAAACTATGCCGGCTTAAATTATTATTTATTAATCATAAACATACATAAATATTTTTAGATGTAACTGTTTTAGCTACAAATTTTTATTCAACATCTATATTTATTTGTTGTGACGAAACCGACAATTTTTTTTAATTGATTAGTATAATTTTGTTGGTGAATTCTTGTAAATCTTTTGAAGTGCCTTTTTACAATATAGATTTTTAATAACTTTATAGAATGAATTATTTGCCAAAAGTATACTCGATTTGAAGTAGTAGGCTATTTTGTCAAAACTTCTCTAAAAACAAAATAATTTCTCATAATGAAACAACCCTAAAAACACTTGATTAATTTTAACCCGGCATCGATATGGTGGGGAACTTTAAAATGATGTAACTCAGCAAAGGCTAGCGACTGGTTTACTAAAGTTAGGTATATTGAGAATCGTTCTTTGCAAATATTGTGACTTCTTAGTCTTAATTTTACCCTTACCGGCGTTAAAAACATGTTTAGTAAAATTCTTGGTATACCCTATCATACCAATAGTGTAACACGTGGATTTCGCTTCATACTCAAATGAAAACTCAACGAAACGTCGTCGATTTGAAAATAAATTTATGTTGTACTTAATATCTGAGCATTTAAAGAATCAGCGAACCAATTCCCGACTAAACTAACAGAGACACCTACTAGGTCTGTTAGTAAAAAACCTTTTGAATAATCAGGTAAAAGATAGAAAACTTCTGAAAGATGTTCGGGAACGAGAAAAAGACCTAAGATCGTTTTAACTTTGTGTTATGTACAGCCAGTTCATATGTTGGGAACATTCTGTAATCATCTGTTTTGCAAGAAAAACTGAACTAAAACGATAAACTATTTGGCTTGCCAGTCGAAGATTTCTTATTTCAGTTTATAAAAGATAAGTATAATAATAATTAACAAACCGTTTTCTCTTCCCTATAGGATGTTTCGACAGAGAGTTGACTTATATTCGGCATCTATTCCTTGATAAACCTTAATGAATTTTCGGTTTTCTGTTGAATAATTTTGTTTTCTATTTCTTTCAGTTTTGTTTTTTTGCCTCTTTGTTAGACAAATTTCTTTGAGAGGTTATCATTCCGGCAATCGTGTATTTTTTAGGGATGTTTTAAGATATTTTTTTGAGTACTATTATTATTATTGTTTTTTTTGTTAAGGTATTTCTTTTCCCGACTCAGTACACATCAGCATTTTTTCGTAAGACTTATTAGTACAGGCGACTCTCCATAACGGTGTTCATCATTTTTGAGTGGTTGGTTGGGTATTTGACGTAGGGATGGTCACTATTTACAACGACTGGCTTTTCATCAAGCCAACTTTTTATTTCATGTTCTTGTTTTGTTTATTTTTTGTTGTGTTGTTTATCCTCTATTCTCTTTCGGGGAAACAGAAACTTCCACATTTTTTTTTGGTACCATCTGACTGCTCTGTCTTTCTTGCTAGGAAGTACAGTTTTGGCTAAGGACTTTTGAGAATTGACGTGATGATGTGGTAAAGCTTTTGCTTTTGGTAAGCTTGCTCCTAACCAAGCAAATAATCCTTAAGGAGCCATACGGTACCCGAAGTAGTGGTAAACCGGATCCCTTAACCTTCGTCGATAGATCTTCGGACGTAGACGTAGCAGAACTACAGACTGTGACAAGACGTACTACTTCTTTCTTTTGAAATATTTGAACAAAATCCTTCATTTTATTTTTTTATTTATTCGCTATAAGGTAGAAGGTTTTCTCGGGTTTTTAATGTTGCACTTTTTAACTATACGGGGTGTTTTTTAACCCTTGAGTGCAACTTACTTCCTGGATGGGAGAAAGTTACTTAGAAAGGAAAAGTAATGGTCGTCGGGGATGGCGTAGGAGTAAGCTTACGCTAGGGGCCCGATAACGCAATTTACCATCTTTTGTAAAAAATTGGTGGGAGTGATGCCTGTTGCTATTCTCTCGAAATTTACGCCGCCTAGGAAACTCCAGGCCTAGACAACCTTCCTAGGGTTTATCTTAACCTCTATATTTGAGCTTAGCTTTATACTTATTTCTATTACTATTTTGCTAGGGTTTCTACATACTGGGGTTATTGTCAGGATAGGTTGTTTTGGGATTAAGTGATTTAGTTTTCAGGGTTCTGCTGGTCCTTGATTTTGACCTAAACTTCGTTTTCTGTACCTTGTTTAAACTTTTCTCTGTATCTGTGTTTGTGTTGGTCATTGCTTGATTACTCCTAAGGGTCTGACAATCTGCTTTTTGAAGCAACTTTTCTACTAGCACCTGATTCTCCAATGACTACTTTGTTAACTTTTGCTTTGTTTTTTCTGAAGGTTATCAATCCGCTTTTCAGCGACTATATTGTTTATTTAACTCATTCTATCTTTCTGAATCTAAGCTTTGTTTTTGATTTTCTTTCTAAAGTTCTCGCACAAAGTTTCTTGTTCGCTTAAGTCGAGCTTCTAATTTTGATGAAGGGAGTTTTTGTGAAGGTAATTTTTTTTGATCAACCTTTATTTACCAATATGTCAATTAAAAAATTTTTTTTATTACACGCAAAAGCGTTGAATAATATTTTTGCAGCGCACTCTATATAAGTTTCTATATTCAACAAAGAAATTTTTTACATTTACTAGAATAATAAAGCAATTGGAAAAAATATTGTATTAAATTCGTTATACAGTGTGTCCAAAATTCGATGCTCACCATTGGTATTTTGGAAACGGTAAGAGTTACAGGGTCGGTTAAATGGAACAATATGGAGGTATTTATCTTACCTCTTCAGACCTTCTCTTGTTTTTCCAAAGAAATGCGTTGCCTACTAGATATTGCAAAAAGTGAAAATCGGCATTTTCTTTAAACTTGCGTAGAATCCACACTATTTATCCTATCAAAAATATGTAAATATAAAAGTTGTAGACATTTAGATATTGAATAATATGCGTCATTAAAATATTTTTTGCTTGCATCAGTAGCGAAATATGACCCAAAGTTGCATTTTTTAAATGGAAATGATAATTTATTTTTATACAGTTGAATTACTTGATTTTTTTCCTTTTCAACGATATAAGGTTCGAGCTATTTATCTTGTGTACTTTAGAAGATATAAAGAAAAATCATTTTTGAGGCAGATTTATAATGTTACCAAGTTGTAAGCAATAATAACAAAAACATAACGGGTGGATGAGTTTTCCTATAAAAGATTCTCAATAGTGCGGCCATTGACTTCTAAACATTTTGTATAGCGTTTTTCAATATTTATTCGGCAATTCATTAATTGACGGACGCTAACTGAATTAAAGGCCTGCATGACGCTCTGCTGCAAATCATTAACGTTCTCATAATTGACAACGTATACTAAATTTTTATGTGTCCCCACAGGAAAAAATCTAGTATGGACAAATCTGGTGATCGCGCAGGCCAACGTATGGGACCGTTTGTTCCAATCCAACGGTTTCCAAATCTTGCTGATAAATATTCAGTGACGATCCTGGAATTATGGGCCGGGGCGCCGTCTTGCTGAAACAAAATACTTCTTTCTTCTTGAATAGGTAGCTCGTCCAATGCATCTTCGACTTCGGCTTGCAGCAGTTGAAGATATCTAGTCGAATTAAGCGTTTGATTATAAATAAATGGACCTATCAAACGATTTCCCAAAATACCGCACCACACGTTAAATCCGAATCGTTCTTGGAAACGCGATTCTCGAACTATTTTCGGATTTTCATTATTCCAATAATGATAATTATGCCGATTGTAAATGCCGTTGTTTGTGAATCTACTTTCATCGCTCCAAAGAATTTTTTAGAAAAAGAATTATCGTTTGTAACTTCATCCAGGTACCATCTACAAAATGTAACTCTTCGAGCATAATCATTCTCTTTGATATGATGGCATATCATTGGCTTATAAGGATGAAATTTCTTCTTTTTTAAAACATAATGTACTGAACTTCTTGCCATACCACTGTCATTCGAAATTTTTCTTACTGAAACGGAAGGCTCAACATTAACAGCGGCTAGAACAGCTATTTCAGCATCCTCATTGTCTTTTTGATAGGTTGTAGGACGAATGGCGGTGAAGGATCCACCTTGTCGAAGATTTTGCTCGAGTCGGGAAAACAAAGTTCTGTGAGGTTGCCTTCTTTCGGGGTATAAGTTGTGATATTCATTTGCTGCCGCAGTTGAATTACGATGGCATCTTATGTAGACAACAAACATGTCCGTTTTTCATGGTTTGAAAACTGCATCATCAATTTTGAATATGAATAGCTTACTACAACAACTACAAGTTCTGACACGATACTACTGTAACAATATTATTGACAGATTTGATGTGCAGTTGTTTGTTTCTTAAAAATTTGCAATCATGGATAGTGTGATGTGCTTTAAAAATACATCTACAGATCTCAAAAAACGATTTTTCTTTATATCTTCTAAAGTACACAAGATAAATAGCTCGAACCTTATATCGTTGAAAAGGAAAAAAATCAAGTAATTCAACTGTATAAAAATAAATTATCATTTCCATTTAAAAAATGCAACTTTGGGTCATATTTCGCTACTGATGCAAGCAAAAAATATTTTAATGACGCATATTATTCAATATCTAAATGTCTACAACTTTTATATTTACATATTTTTGATAGGATAAATAGTGTGGATTCTACGCAAGTTTAAAGAAAATGCCGATTTTCACTTTTTTGCAATATCTAGTAGGCAACGCATTTCTTTGGAAAAACAAGAGAAGGTCTGAAGAGGTAAGATAAATACCTCCATATTGTTCCATTTAACCGACCCTGTAACTCTTACCGTTTCCAAAATACCAATGGTGAGCATCGAATTTTGGACACACTGTATATGGGGTCTATTGTTCAACGATAGACTGCTTATACAACTAATTTAACAATTTGACCGTTTCCGTTGAATATTGTATCTCTAGAAAAAAATGTACCTAAAGGTGCGTATAGATATACGCGCCGCGCACCTCGCGCGCGGCGCTTTCGTTTCTCACTGTAATTATTTATTTGAAAGAACCTTTCGCGAACCCTAGGAAAACCACAAACATTTAGTAGCGTCCCATTACTTTAAGAATAATGTCCCTGCCGCGCGATAAATATTACGCGGTTTCAGTGATGAGTGGTCCTTTTTTGTTAATGGCAAACATGTTGAAAAAGAAAAAGAAACCACGACGTTGGTGGCGCACTAACCAGTATAAAAAAGGAAATGGGGAGGTTCCACAAAAAGGGTTTTGCACGATAAGGTTCGATAAGTTTAATTACATTTTCGTCTGACCACTCCATTTTTCTGAATTGACGCGCCAAAAACGACAAACGTCCAAATATGTACTGCAAACCATCAAAGATTTCGTCAAAAAAACCCACATGAAGTGGTTCGCGGCGCGCAGATCTATACGCACCTTAAGGCAACAAAAATAATAAAATAAGCCAAACGAAAGAACAACTGAAAAACGTCACTATTATCTTTGCTCACAACTGAAAATAAACGCTTACGTTTACAATTTACAAAGACTGCAATCATTGCAATGCTGCAATTATGAAAATGTCTTACTTGCCGTTTGCGTGCTAATTGGTTTATACAATTCGGGGTATTGGATTACATTCTTCTAATTCAACGCAGAAAAATTAAAATAAGTCAAGCAAAATTTTTATTCTTAGAATTTGCATCGATCATTAAATGTTAATTACTGTGGTGTACAATTTTTTTTTACAAGCTGCAAGCTCCATCTGTTGATGACGGGAAAATATTCGAGTACTACTTCAATAGGAAGGTTTTGATTTAGGTCTACAACAGCGCCGCTTTCTTAATATGCGACAAAATTTATAAACTTTTAATGAGTCCCCCTCTTAAAACTAGCGCGGTTTAATATGCGGGGTTGATCACAAACAATTTCTATTAACTGAACTTTTTCTTCGGAAATGTGCATTTCAAACGACTTAACTGTTTCAACATCTAAGCGTTTAAGACCAATGTGAACAAATATAAATTCGTCTAAGTTGTCAAGTTTTAATTGTTTGAGAGCGGCAATGGTTGTTGAGGATTTACCAATGAAAGTATCCAAGTTAGACAGCGTAGCGGATGTCACAGGATGTATATTCAATGATTGATCTACGTACGAAACAGCGAGAATGCGTTTATGGTTATATTTGTTAACTAAAGTATCCCACACAATACTATACTTATCCCCAGTAGCAGTGGCGGCTCGTGGTCAATCATACTGGGAGGTCAAAAATTAATTTAAAAAATAGGCATACTTAAAAAATATAAATAACTCAAATGCACCGCAAAATTTTATACAATCTACAATTTTGTTCAAAATATAGCGATTTTTCGAAACATTCTCATTAAAATCTCTAAGGGATTTTCTGTAAGCATTGTCTAGCTGTGTACGAATATCAACATTTCCTAGGATTGCAAAATTTACCGAGCATTTCATGTGTTCTGCAGACGAAACATGTTTTTTTATTTCCTCTTTTAAATGTTTTAAATCTCTTACACCGGATTTGCACTATAGCGAGTCTGACGAGCCTTTAGAAAATAATAACCAAACAAAACAGTAAAATACATTTGATACTTCACAACCACATATCCAGTTAGCTAAATCGTACATTGCCTTGCGAAAGTTTCGATGAACATCTTTATTTTTGTCTTTGCTAGTCTGTCGTAAACTTAGTTCTGGCAAAGGACGACCATTTGCCTTGAACTCAACTAATTTTGTAAAATTAAGTTTGTTAGCACTTTTAGTTGTTTAATTTTCTGCACTACCGACATTTTCTATTATAGCGCATGCATACGCGAATCAAAAATAGTATTTTTACAAAACAACACAACAACAGTAAAACATATCAATATAAATTCTTAAATTGATTTAAAACACGCGAAAATCGAATCAAAAATCGAGCGTAGTTGTACACCCTATACGAAGTCAACGTAAACTGCAGGATCCGGCTCACGACTCAAAGTTGATTATTGTTTCGGACGTTTGCGTTTATTCGGGCGCTGCACGTTTTTCGAGTTTTTCCGGGTAGATCTAATTCAATGAGGATAATTCGCACCGCCAGCCCAAGGTTGAAGAGGATGAATTACAAACGACGGCCGATAAATTTTAAGTTATTGTACTTGCGACTTAATTACCTATTTTAATAAAATACGTAATAATGAATATTTTTTTATCTATTGTCAAAAATTTTGGGAGGTCATTGACCAAATGACCATATGGACAAGCCGTCACTGCCCAGTAGGCATTATACCTTTACAAATGTCGCGAGCCTTTTCTGTTAACCACTAAATACTGAATCTTTTCGGTGTTGGTGAGAGAAGTATTTTCATGAATAAGACTTCTAAATTTTTCATAAAAAATGGGCCAATTTTCAATATCACCGTTGATTTACGATAACTGTAAGCGGGGCAGTTTAAGAACTCCTTTCAATCCAACAACGTCCGAAGACGTATTTTCCGTTTTAATAGATTTGTTTGTATATTTCGATTGTGCGTATTTAATCTTTGAATAGAAATTTTGAAATTCGTTTAAAGGCGAATAATCTATTTTCGTATCGGAGCGTATGGAGAGTTCTAAATCGATTTTATCATCTAGGCAGGATGCAAATTCTTCACAAATTTTATCTATTGAGTCCGCATCCGACATAAATAAATTATAATTATCTTCACTTTCGGAAGTAGAAGAAATAGCGATGTACACATCGCGTGCGCGTTTGATAAGCAAGGTCACTTTAGCATTATATTTGCGAATTTGACGTTCGACACGATCCGTTGCGTCGGTACCAGACTTCGTAGCCATATTGTTGTAAATTATCAAATGTATCAATAAGTTTACTAATTATTTCAAGAATCCGGGTTGTTTGGGCCAAACTTATGGTTGCGTAAAATATAATAAATTAAATGCAATGAACTGTATAGGTTGCGGCGCAAATTATTATGGCTCAATGCGATTACAAAGATTTTTATTTTGCGTATGGATAAGGAGAGGGGTTAACTTACCATAAGTAGTTCTATATGCGTTGCTTGGGTTACAATTTTTAATAATATTAATTGCGGTGCACTTTTTAATATTACTTGCGGTGTAATTTTGATATGATGCGTTAGCGTTCAAGTTTTGAATAGTATTGCCGAAATCTACTTTTATAAGAGGACAGGTTTGTTAGCGCAGAACTAAAATGTTATTTTGACCCGCGCTACAACAATTCCCTGCACCGCATTAAGTAACTTTCGGCCGAAACAAATATAGCCATACCAACTTCACAAGCTGGATGATTTGTATTTTTAGCGTCTTAACTCAATATATCTAGCATAACGTTTTCAGTAATCGTTGAAATGTTATTCTCCTTACGCCATTTTTCAAATTCAGAAAAATGTTTCTCAAAAGATGAGTGCTACTTTACTGGAAGCAAATTTTTCTTACTATTTTCTGCGATCTCCCGTATTTTAGGAGGTGTACTTTGAAAACTATCTTCCATATTTTGGAAATTCATTACACCTATTAAATGCGTAATTAACTTAAAAAATGATACTGGCGCTCCAAATGTACTTATAACCATAGCCATCTTTAATTTTAAAAAAATGTTGCCAAATGTGACAAAATTAGTAATAAAATTTTATTATTTAAATTATTTACAGTGTAAAAAACCCAAAGTAGAAAAATTACTTAATGATATCTTGTTTATAAGGCATTTTATGGCACATACTTCTTTATGGCACTCCTCACTGCGCTCGTCGTGCCCTAAACCCGTGTGTTGACGCTATTCGTAGTTGGGCTGGTTCACTTTTACCTGGGAGGTACTACTTACGCATAGGTGCCGAGCACCTTACTTTTGTTTTAATGAAAGGCCACTAGCAATTTAGCAAATGATATTTTGATAAATACTTTTTTCCACTACTAGCTGTGAAGTGAACAATTATTGCGTCTCCTAGCCAACTGAGAAGTTGAATTTCTCTATTAGTGGTTAATAATTTTTCTATTGTTGACCTAGGTTAATAATGGACAAATTCAAATTTTTTGAGAATTTAAGAATAGTTGTTTAACAAAAACGAGTGAAACATAATTTTGTATATCCAGGAGATTATCTTTAACGTATTTGCTGCTTAAAATTACCTAACACGATAAAATTATTTGAATAAAAAGATGCCATTAGTTTAAAATTCGCGCCCCCATCCCATAACCCCAAATACATAACCTGAATTTATTTATTTATTAAATATGATGGTAGAATCAGTTTTTTCAGGTTTCCCAAAGGAGATTTAACCAGGCGAGTTAAGTAACATCAAGAATTTTTAGTAAATTACAAACATTTTGTTGTAGGTGTTTTGAATGGTTAACAAAATCTGGAAGGTCCGATCTGTTGCATAAAAATGTCGACTCTAAAAACTTAACGAGTATGTAGCGATCACTTGCCATTCCTAAATGAATTACAAGTGTCAATTTCTGAAACCTAATATTAAAATAATGCAAAGGTATATTGGCGAAGCAATAAATGCCCGTTAACATCTCCAGCTATACCAAAATTACTCAAGCTTGTAGCTCAAATACTCTTAGGCAAAGAAAATTACGGAGGGACATTCTTAAATTGCAACGTGAAAAGAAAGCATTTCAATTGAAGTTAACATTTCCCAAAGATTACTTTCCGAAAGCAGAGCACAAAAGAAGCAGATATACAGAGAAATACAAACAATTTTCACTAAAATTATATTTTATGAGTCCCCAAATGTTAATTTTAAAGTAGGTTTTCAATTTTTTGCCAGCACAAACGGCTACGTGATCATGGTTAGAGTAATATATAAAAAATTTAAACAACCCTTGTGCTACATCTTTACAAATACGATATGTAAAGGTGACAAATTGAAGTTGATAGTATTAGACTGCATAGAAAAGCTACAACTACAATGCGGTGCCAATGTTAGGGCAGTAGTAAAATTTTCGAAACCTAATGTATCACCGGAAAAACCATACCTTCTCGTAAACGATAAGAAAATCTATTATTTCTTCGATGTCCCTATCTATTGAAGTCGGTGAAAAATAACTTGATTAAATACGATATAATCTTTAATGACAAAAAAGCATCTTGGAAAGACATTAAAAATTTCTACATGTCAGACAAATCTAAACCGCTGCGATTGGCTCCTAAATCAACTAATTTACTTTTTACTCCGATTAATTTTCAGAAAATAAAGGTGAAATATATCACACAAGTGTTTAATGAATCAGTTGCAGTTGGTTTATCAACGTATGTAGCTTTTAATGCTTTTTGATTTATTTGCATTCCTGTGCTACTTGATTTTTACAAGAAAAATGTTTATTCTTTATTTTTGGCTTAAATTTGGCTAGTAGTGGAAAAAATAGTATATACACCATGGTTGTGAAGTCCATTATTGCCTTAGCACCAGTTTATTTCGCGAGGGGCTATATGCTAATACTTCCGTAGTCAAAATGCAACTCAACTATTTAAGAGACAATAAGGTGGGGGCGAACAACTCTCAGCCTTAAAGGCAGTGGCGTAAACATACCGGCCGCCTTGAAATACCATATTTCAATAACAATAATCATGCAATAATAGTAACATATAAAACAATAAGCAATAGAGAAAACAATCATACAATTGAAATTATTAATTAATAGTAATATAAAGTAAACGTAAAACATAATTAAGTAATAATTTGATTAGGCAGAGCGCACAACTTGTTTACCGCTTTTTTGAAATTACTGCCAGAGGCAGTACGAACACCCACTACTTGCACTTTCTGGTCACTTCCGGGATGAACACTGACGATTCGTGCTAACGGCCAGTAGTAAGGAGCAGATTGGGTGTCGGATAAAAGGACCAACATTCCGGTCTGGAGTTGCTCATCCGCTGTAGAAGACCACGTTAGGCGACGTTGCATTTTGGGCAGAACCTCGCGAGACCATCGGCGTCAAAAATGCTGGAGTAATTGTTGTCGACGTTGGAAAACGTTTAAGCGATTTTCTGGGACGTCTTCCAAAGAATTGTCCGGCAACGGGCAATGCGATTGGCCTAACAGGAAGTGGTAGAGAGGCAGAGGAGATACGTCATGTGGATCACTGGATAGTGAGCTTAAGGGTCGTGAATTTAGAACAGATTCTATCTGTACTAAAACCGTGTACAATCTCAAATGTCAAATTAGCGTTAAGTAATACTTTTGCAAGTATGCAAGGTGCAATTTTGTCGACTTGATATTGGATTTCCAAATTCCACCAAAGTGGGGGGAAGCGGGAGGTATAAAACGCCAACTAACATTTTCCGATGACAAGTAATTGTGCAATTTAGACTGTACGTCTTTGTTTTGAAATTGGTCATGCAACAGTCGTAGCTTATTAGCGGCACTAACAAAATTTTTGGCATTGTCACTGAACATCGACATGAGTTTGCAAAAAATTTTTTAAAAACTTCAATAAAGGCCTGTGATGTTAAACTGGTAACCAGATCTAGGTGAGTTGCCTTGGAATTCATGCAAATGAAAAGTACAATGTAAGCCTTTAATAATTTTGGGTTACGCGTGTAGCGATCGCGTATAGTAACCAGACCAACAAAGTCTACCCCGGTGTGGTAAAAACAGGGTTGGTGCATATTGAGACGAAATGAGGGTAAATCTCCCATCAAGTTTTTGGCAGCTCTAGGGTTAGCCCTGAAATATACTACACAGTTTCTGGTTATTTTTCTGTATATACTGCGACCAGAGATGGGCCAGAAACGATCTCTTACCAACGATAACAGTTGATTTGCACCGCAGTGCAAATACTTCTCGTGATAATATGATACTATAAGATTGGTAAACGTGTGCCTTGGGCAACAACATGGGATGAACTTTATAAAATGATAAATTAGAATGGCGAATTCTACCTCCAACTCGGAGCAATTCACATCATCAAGTGTTTTAATTTCTTGAGCAAACAAAGTGTGCTGGCAAGGTTTAACTAATGTTTGCAATGATTCATTAAGCATTAACAGAAACGTTACCGAGAAGTCTTGACTCAGAGGAAGACCGAGCATTTATAATAAAACGCTTCATATACGATACGATTTGTTGTAACTTAGACAAAGAAGAAAATTTACTAAATAACTCATTGGCAAAATCACCGCGAATGTTAGCGATAAGAACAACACGCGTATCTTTTAAGTTAGATAATTCAAAATCCAAAGAAACGGGCGAATTTAATTTAATGAAAACCAAACTCAGAAACCGACGGCCTTCAAACCATAGCCTTTCGTTAGGCATTTGATCGACGGAACACCCTCGAGAAACTAAATCCGCTGGATTATCCTCACTCCTGCAATGAAACCAATTTTCGCTATGGGTCAGATCTTGAATCACGGCAATTCTATTAGCTACAAATGTTTTGAATCGGCCTGGAACGGCTCGTATCCATCTTAAAGCTATTTTGGAATCACTCCAGTAGTAAATATTTTTAATTTCACAAGAAAAAATAGACCGAACCTTGTCAGTCAGTTCGGCTAACAAAACAGCTGAACACAGTTCCAGACGAGGGAGTGTGACCGGTTTTAGAGGAGCTACGCGACTTTTGAACAAAGAAGTCGTACTCTCACAACATTTAGAAGGAATCAACAAACGTAAATGCAAGCCCCATAGGCTCGAGTGCTAGCGTCGCAAAAGCCATGTAATTTGATGAAAAGTGCTTCAGCAGAAAAAAACATATCGTGGAATTTTAATTGTTTTAGTTTTGGACAAGCTACGAGTAAAGCTTGTCCATTCAGTTTGTAGCGACATGGGAATAGTCTCATCCCAACTTAGTTGCAATTTTCAAACTTCCTGCATAATAAGCTTGGCGGTTATTATAAGAGAAGCAACTAGACCTAACGGGTCAAACAATTTCGAAATGGTGGATAGTAACTCGCACTTTGTGACATTACTAGATACAGTATAAAAGGAAATTGTGTACCGAAATTAATCAGTATAGGGATGCCATTGAATTCCTAAAGCTTTTGATTCAGTTTTCTTGAAGTTTAATGCACTATCCAAATGGGATGGTTTTGAAAATACAGTTGGGTCGGTGGAGAGAAATTTTCGCAAAGGAAACCCTGCTTGCGATAATATTTGAGCTATTTGAGCAATTAAGTTTTTTGCTTCTGGAGCGGAATTGGCACCAGAAATGAAATCGTCTACGTAGAAGTCGTTTAGTATCCTGTTAGACGCTTCAGGATATAAAGTTTCATTCTGTAGAGCTAAGTTTTGTAAACACTTGGTAGAAAGATACGAAGAACTTGTCAAGCCGTACGTTATAGTGTTTAACTGAAACACTTTTATGTCATCAGAGGGATTACTCCTCCATACAATGTTTTGGAATTTTCTATGCTCAGGTGTCAACCAGACTTGCCTGTACATTTTCTCGCAATCAGCAGTAAGTGCGACACGGTATTGGCGAAAGTTTAACAGTATAGAGAAAAGGTTTTGTTGTACGACCGGACCCGCAAGTTGGCAATTATTTAAAAACAATCCAGAGTCGGTCTTTGCGCTACCAACAAACACCACTCGCAACCTTGTGGTTATGGATTCCGGTTTCAATACGCCATGATGAGGTAAATAATGAAGATCTTGATCATGTGGTGATGATAATTGGGTAAGATGACCTAAATCGAGGTATTCCTGAAGAAATTGGCAGTATAGTTGTTTAAATTCTGGATTTTTATTTATTCTCCTTTCAAATACATAAAATCGATCAAAAGCCAATTCCCTGGAAGATCCAAGTTTATTGATGCGATCGAATTGAAACGACATATTTACCATCGGTCGATCGATGAATTGTTTGGTCAAAATAATCCTTGCAGAATCTTTTTTCTCTTGAAAGTAATGATTTTGGCAAAGGAGATGGTACGTTCTCAATCTCCGAGAACCTTTGGATATCGAAATCAAGTGAACACAAATAGATATTGCAATTTTTTATACGTAAATGAGAAGGTAACGCAACTTGACCAGTAGCTATGTATCCTAATTTGGTCTTCTGAAGAACAAGACCACCAGATCCAAGAGTAATTTGACCGACATATGTAACTCGTACAACACTGACGCTCCAATGAGTAGATCAATGCCAGAAGAAACATTGAACTGTAAATCAGCAAGCTTTATATTAGGAGGCATTTTGAAGTCCAAATTGAAAGATATACTTAGAACTTGTGATGTTATTTGGTCGATAACTAACCATAATAGTGACTTTTGAAAACTGGTATTTTAAAGCGAATGGCAGTTTTAACAAATTTGGTAACTTTAGTACTATTGCCACTGACACCGATCAGAGACAAGAAGGTGGGCTGTTCTGGCAGCTGAAGCTTAGGTACCAGATCAGTTGTAATAAGATTATCCATTGATCCTGAATCAAGTAAACACCGGACTTTGTAAAATTTTCTTTCTTTATCCTGAACCATTATTTCAGCAGTAGATAGCAATACTATTCTTTTATTATTAAGCCTGCTACATGCCAGCGAAAATGGATTATCTATCGTCAAAGGCGTTGTTAAAGAAGTGCTAGGTTCTTGGACTATATTGGTAGTAAGCCTGGGAAAGTGTAGAAGCAAGTGATGCAATTTCTTGCAAGTTAAACAAGTGTACCTTGAAGGACAAGAGTACGCCGAAGGATAGCGTAGGCAATTAGTACAAATTTTAAGGTCATGAACCTTTTGTGACCTTTGTTCAGGTGATAACTCGAGAAATTGAGAGCAATTTGAAATCAAGTAATTTTCTTTACATAAGTAGCAACGTACTTGTCAGGTTTCGGTAGTGACTAGAGAAGGATTTCTTAAGGGCTTTGATGCTTCCTTAGGCGAGCAATTTTTTACAATAAGTTAATTTGTTGGTTGTTGCTCGACTCCGACGTCGGTTAGAAATAAAACGCGATTTTGTAAGAATGTTAAAATATCTTCAATAGGTATAAGTTCAGTCGGGCAAAATTTCTTTAACTTTCCTTTAGATTCACAATCTAGTTTGCCGTCAACTATGTGAGCAAGCAAAGCAGCGGCTAATTTTTTGTTGGTGACATTTAAATTTTTCAGACAAAGAAGATTTTTATTTAAATTGTCTAGAAATTGCTGTAGTGAAGAGTGAAATCCCCTGGTAACTGAGTTTAGCTCCAAAATGTTGTGAATATGCGATTGGATAATTAATTTAGGCTTGTTATACCTAGAGTCAAGAACTTCTAAAGCAACGTTATAGTCTTCATTAGTAATAACATGCCCACTAATGCAGGTGGCGGCATCACCTTTCAAAGATGAGCGCAAATACAATAGTTTCTGTACCGGGTCTATGTTAACACGGTCAACTATTGACTTGAAATTTTTAGTAAAGGAGGGATAATCGCTAATTTTCCCGTTAAAAGTAGGCAATTGAAGATTAGGCAAAGCCCTTTGGTAGTCAGGGTGATTGAGAGAGGCACATGTCTGCAATTGTGTACTAGACGAATTATTAGGATGAGAATGTTTCTCCATTTAGGGAAAGGATTAAGCAACCGCTTACCTGCTTAGACCCTTGCATTTTTCTCGTGGCGTCGTAGACCGCTGAGACCGTTACTTTTGGCGCAAAGCAGATTTTAGCGTGGCGAAGTGTAATTTGCGATGGGTTTAATTGCAAAAATACTGGGATTTTTTCCATCAGACTTGAAGGACCATTTTGTTGACGCTATTCGTAGTTGGGCTGATTCACTTTTACCTGGGAGGTACTACTTACGCATAGGTGTCAAGCACTTCACTTTTGTTTTAATGAAAGGCTACTAGCAATTAATCAAATGATATTTTATTTATGTTTACATTGCAAGCACTAATACAAAACGGTTTTACGTAATCTCTGCTTAAACTATGCTAATACTTGCGTAGTCAAAATGCAACTGAACTATTTAAGTGACAATAAAGTGGGGGCGAACATCCCCTTCTCAGCCTTAAAGGCAGTAGCGTAACCACTGTGCGTGCGCCAAAATGGTTCTTATAAAACTCGTATCATAATATACTATTATATAGACGAATGTATAATAATACTTTTTATAAATTTTGTATGATATGTACGTAAGAAGTATGTTTGAGTTGAGTTACAGATGAGTCATTTGAACTTCATATTTTCTATTAATATATTACATCCATTATGGAATGGATAAATACTAAATATACTAATTTTATATAAATATCTGTTACAATGAACTAACGTCTATCTAATTGTATGTTCCATACACGCCATCTATAAAGTTCACTAATGACGTCACTTTAAAAATACTGGTAACGTATACCCTACCATTCATTGTGAAATGGACGTGCATTGCCATTTATTCTTTGGATGTTGCATAGATACTTGATATAATTGAGAGGTACGTGATGATTTTGTAATTTGCGCACTGTGGTTAAACTAACTACTTGCCAGTAAACATTGTGCTTTGTTGTGATTTACTGTATACCTTACCCATATATTATTTAGCAAATGTTAAAAGTATACCTAAGGGATAAAAAACAAGATATCTAAATCTATGGGAATGCAATGAGTATTAAATTTATTCGCAGGTAAGTAAAGATTTTGTTAAAAGTTTCAATGATCTGTGTAACGTTTTATCGCCAAACTGTTCTATGTTTTCTACTGCTTGTTTTTGAATACGCAGAAATGATGGGTACATTAACTATTTATTTAAAATACACAAAAAATTAAATATTCTTTTTGCTAGCAGTCATAAGCATACACAATTTGATATCATTAACGTTGTTTAAAGATCGATTTACATCAGACGAGCGAATGCTCATTCTATCCCCAATATATCAAATTTTTTTAGTATAAACATACGTAGAGCGTTCTTTCATTGTTTTGTCTGCGTTTGCAAAGATTGTAATATTCTAAGAATGCTCGCTTGCTCGATGGAAACGGTGCTAGAACGTGCGAAAAGTTGCTTAGAGCCCCGAAGAACGCGTATACGTCTAAAAATATATAATTAATGTCACTATGATCGTCTATAGATGATCACAATTGCCTGATTGTGCGATGTCATTTCAACATCGCAATGTCCCCGTGATTAACGTCTATATTGCATCCGATTTAGATAAAATTAAAATATACTTTAGTAGACGTCTAAAACACATTCATTTTTTTACTTGAATAAAACGTCTAATTTCTATTACAGTTTTACCTGCTTGATTAGATTACAAATAGACGTCTATATCTGTATACACTTATAAAGTATAAAAAAATCAATTTGTGATCACTTTTAATAGAAGTCATAAATTAATAATTTTTTTGACTCTATAAAACATAAGAAATATATTTCAATTTGATATCACTATGTAGATTAAATTTAGACATCAATGTATTTAATAAGTTAATATGCATGTTATTAAACAAAAGTTATACGGACTTAAGTTAAATGATTTACAGAACAAACTAAAATCAAATATTACACAAAAACATCATTTATTATTGATAAAGTACAAAACAAGTGTAAAATTTAAAGCAACTTAAACAAACGTTAGTAACAACATAACAGAAATGAAACTAAACATTAATATACCATTCATAAGACAAATAAAAAAAATATATTACGTACATTATTGAATTACATTGTATTTTTAACTATTTATTTTCTTCTCTTCTTTTTTTACCATAATTGTATCTCTGATTAGAAAGGCGGATCCAATCCGGAGTGCTTTTCTAATATTAAGCATGTTTAGATCGTCTGGTTTGTAGTAAACACTGCAGCTATAATTAAAAACAATTATTTGACCTATCAAACTTATTAGCATTAAGCATTTTTTCAAGCAAATGTTAGGAATGCACTAAACAAGGTTAAAAACAAATAATTCGCTCTAGAGCTGTTACGTGTGATGTCATTTTGATAACGCATTGATGTAACTATAAATACCTTACCTCACGTGCCTGAACAAAATCTCCAAAATTTAGTTGATTTACAAAGCCGTTCTTAGCTTGGTAATAAGGTTACCTACCTAAGCTCAAAAATGATTAATATCTATGCAATTCTAAATAAGAACGCGGTTTTGTGACCAGATTTAGATGTTAGATGAGTTTATGCTTCATAATCATAAATCGCCAACCAAAAACAAAAATCCATCGAAAGCGCAAGTAGTTGTGCAAGTAATTTTTAATGAGTTTGGAAAATTAATACAAAAAACTTACCTTTAAAACAAAGACACAAACAGCACACACAATCAATGACCACAGTAAACCGTTGAATGATTCAACAAGATTCTAAATTAAAAAGCACGTATATAGACAAAACAAACGCAGGCGACTCAACTAATTTGCGTAGGATTTCTTCACACGTTTGCAAAACAAGCAAGTTATCGCAGTTAATATTTGTTAATATTTTTAATTACTGCTTAATTAGCGTTCACGTGTACTTTACTAAAGGAATCATTTGGGTTACCTCCAAACTTTCAAAGACACGGCAATTTTTTTTTATAATCCATTAAACAATTACAGCCTTTTATTTCATTTTACAATTAGCCGTATGTAAATTGAAGTTTTCTAAATATAATTGAAACAGAAAACATAAATAAAAGTGTAAGGCAACATACAATCAACTTTGTTTCTAAAATGTTTATTGTTTGCAAAATTGTTACTATCTAAACCTTATCTTAACCTTATTTTGACTAAAATTCAAATTACATCTAAATTATAAATCAATTAGACCATTTTCTTGTAGGTAAATCATTATGTATACAATACATCACATTTTTGATGTATAACATACATCTATATTAAATCTAATACCGAACATCATATTTCCTGCGTCTAACATACATCTTTATTATATCTATCTTACCCAAATCTAAATAACATCATTTAATTTACATCTTTTATATTTAATTTTTTTTCCATAGACGAGTTTAGATGTTTTCTGACATCTTTTAAATGCGATTTAGACCAATTTGTGTTGTTCGGGGCGTTCTTACGTGTTCGGACGTGTTTGCTCTCTTCAATGAGTTCTTGTGTTCTAGCAAAGAACATTGATTTGGCTAATCTAAACATCTAGTGCAACAATTCTAGTTCTTGGTTCTCATTCTAGCTCGTTGATATTTTGGTGTAAACGCTGAAAACGAGATTTTGTTTACACCAAAAAATCAAGAAATAATTCTCTTGTTCTAGCTCTAGCTTTTGTTGGTTTGATGTAAATAGACCTTTAGACAATTATTTGGTGTACGAGGATATATTAAAAAATTCTTAGCCTACTATAGAACCAAACAAAATTTCAATGTCAAAATATTTTATTACTCAACATATTCTCCTCTTAATTGGATACATTTATTACAGCGAACCTGCAACGTCTCTAGACTTTTCAAAAAAAATTTTTCTTCTTGCTCTGCAAACCAGACCTCCACAGCTTCTATTACCTCCTTGTTGGAAGAAAATGTACGACCTTTTAAACTTTTTTTCAGTTGAGGAAAGAGGTGATAGTCGGACGGAGCCAAATCGGGTGAATAAGGGGGTGTTCTAGTAATTCAAACCCTAAATCACGAATTTTTTGCATGGCAACATGAGATTTGTGTGCAGGGGCGTTGTCCTGCAAAAACAAAACACCTTTGGATAGCTTTCCGCGTCTTTTCTCTTTAATATTTTCCGTAGAGTGGTCAGTAATGTCGAATAGTAATCTCCAGTTATTGTTCTACCCTTATCCAAAAATCAATCATGATTACTCCATGGCAATCCCAAAAACTGAAGCAAGAACTTTTCCAGCAGATTTTTGGACACGAAACTTCTTAGGTCTTGGAGAACCAGAGTGTCGCCATTCCATCGATTGTTGCTTTGTTTCTGGATCGTAGAAATGTACCCAAGTCTCATCCATAGTAACAATTTGGTTTAAGAAGTCTACATCGTTTTCAAATCGAGCACAGATCGAACGCGATGCTTCTACCCTTGCACGCTTTTGGTCAACATTCAAACATTTGGGGATCCATTTTGCAGCAATTTTCTCATGTCCAAATTGACGTGAACCATATGATGAACGCGTTCGTATGAAATATTCAGTGCTTCAGATATCCGTTTTAGCCCAATTCGACGGTCTGATAAAATCATGTCATGAACTGCATCGATATTTTCGGGGACTGACACAGAAACTGGCCTTCCCGATCGGTCATCATCTTCAATGGAAAATTTACCTCTTTTGAAGCTTGCATTCCAATTTTTGACGGTCGCATACGAAGGACATTGATCACCAAGGGTATTAAGCATATCTTCGTAAATCTGCTTACCTCTTAAACCTTTTAAATACAGGTACTTCATGATGGCTTGACACTCCAATTTTTCGATTTTCACAATTTTGGTAGACATCCTTTTTCACTTAATTTATTGCGTGACTCTGGTTTACTTTTTTGACGTCAAACTTTACACTGACACTTCTAATAAGTTATTGTTCGTTGGTATGGTAACGCAATATTTTGTTTATGCAAGGAACTGGTCTAGGTTAACTAGATATCAATACATCCTTGTAAGAGCCCTTTGATTTTCTCTGAGAGTGATTTACAGCAGCTTATTAATTCTTCATAGGATCTAGGGCCAAGTAGATCGCACTTAACAGATATAAAAAGAAAATGTCGATCACACTTAACAGACGTGGCATGAAACAATGCGATTTCGGTAATTTTTTGTTTTTATTTGGTCAATGCTCAGTTTTCATTAAAATATTTTTTTGTTAAAATATACCTAACTGTAAGACGACCTATTGATTAAGCGGTAATTTTAGTCCTTCGATGCATAACAAACTAATATTACATACAAAGTTAATAACGATACAAACGTAAGGTAAGGATACATCTTCAGTAGCACACGCGTATTACGTTCCTAAAAACATATATTACATACATGCGTAGTGCCGATAGATAGATAGTCACGACCGCGGTAAAGTAACCTTATGGCTAAACAAAGTATATTTCGTAAATCCTTGTGCAGCATGGAGGGTGTTCAATACAAAAATGACATATCAAAGTTATATTTTTCTTATGGGCCACCCTGTTTTGAAACAAGATTTTGGATTGTAGTTGTAAAATAAACCGGACCAATCTTAATAAATTGCCTGATCCCTAGGATCACTTCATTATCAAAAACATAAGCTTAAACCTTCTTTTGATTGAGTCTTGCCTTGACCGACTTGTTACGGTTCAAAATACTCGAGCACGGACGTGGTTCGCGAGAGATGCACGTTGGAACGAAAATCAAATTTAGCGCGCATGCAACGATTTTTCCTATTGGTGGATCGGTTCATTCAAAATTTTTTAATTAATTGAAACGACAGGCAGACATCTTGGGACTCTTTCTTCCTTTTGGGCGATTGGCGGTGCTTCACGAAGCTAAAAACTACATATAAAATTTTAATGTGGTTTTAATAATTACACGATAAATTAGTGTGGAAATATAATCCGACCGATTTTCGCCTCGTAAGTGGTTTTCTTTGCTATTTTTTTGGTTAATTTAGTGATTGTGTTAATTGCTAATTACGACGTATGCTTTAGCACATGTTTCGACTTCATTCTCTATTCATATTTTACTGTCTGGATAATTCCTGGGGGCGCTGGAACGAGCAATTGGGAATCCTTCGTTACACAAAAAGTTGCTTGTTATCACGCTGTCGCCGACCTCGAACTGCACGGCCGATTATACTCCAGCGGTGTGTTGTCTCCTCCTCCTTAGAGCAATCCTACTGATCTTCGAGTAACTTTCAACTGGCTGTCGTTACAAAGGACCTTCCTTATCAGAACTACATGAATCAGTATACAGCTAAGTTATTGTTTTAAGAAACCTTTTTATTTTGCATGCGTTTGAAACTCAATTGCACGTGACCTCAAACAGTTGTATCTCTAGCGATTAAACGAATTGTTATTCAAGATAGTCTCTATCCACCGACGTTCGGTGTTGTTGGCACTAACTCAGGTCAAGGAATTAACCACAATATCATATTATTCTTATCTGGCTGTTTCTCGTTGATGCCATTTTTGGTGATTTTTAAATATCCTGTGGCTTTTTGGTTTATTTCTGGACCATCCAGGATTTTTAACTATAGGTATTTACATCTTATGTAAAGGCTAATTGTTGCGTTGGAGCCCTACATAAGATTTTCCTATTTGGGGATTAAACAAAATTATTTGTCTTACTGGCCACTCAGTATCATGTGTTGGAATATCCGGGGCGATCCACATACGTTGGAGCATTTTACGTAGTTTCCCCAGGCTAGGTGCTACGTGGAAATTGAGTTTATTTGGTGTCATCTGTTGGAATATATTGCGCCTTTCACATATGCTACAGTCAAACAGCGAGTACTTATTATGTCGCTAAAGTCATCACTCTCACCTGTAGGTTTTCGCTCTAAAACACGATCATAAATACTGGGGTGGTCTAAACGGTGGCAAAACAATAACTAAAAAAAAACAACTTCGTCAAAATAAATAAAAAGTAAATTGATGTTAAGTAATTATTTCCTCCTTAATATAACTAATGATTGGTAATTAGACTTTTTGATATTTCGGCCACGTTTAGCTGCACGCTAATAATTTTTTTGTTAATGCTAATTTAGTTTTAGCAGCGCGTTTAAGTCGTACTAACGTGTAGTTAGGGTTGCGACAAACCGCCTATTATTGTACGAATAATTTTTGGCATGGGTCAGAGGGTGACAACCCAGTTATTTTTTTCTTTTGGAACACTTATTACATTTGGGTTCTGATTATTATTTTATTTGTAAATATATATTAATTGTAGTATTGTTGAACGTACATTCTGGTTATTGTTTTGTGGTGCGACAGTTGGAAGTAGCCGTTTCAATTTTTTTTAAACCGGTCAAGAATTGGCGCTTAATCTTTGTTTAGAAGCGGGAACTTTTGGCTTCAAATCTACGCCCAAAAGTTAGGCAGAGTCACCGTAAACTTGAGGTTTTCATATTTATAATTTTTACGTTACATCTTAGCTCTTGACCCTTGCACATAGAAAAACATTCTATCCTAAGCACTAATAAAACTAATTAGACCTCTTTTAAAAACAAAGAGTAGAAAAAAATTTGACGTTAGATGTCTTGCTACAAATCGAAGAAAAACAACTAAATGGTGTAGAATGCTTGTAAGAAACCGACAATTGATTATTATAAATTTCCCGCCGAAATAAGAATTATCTCCCAACATAAATTTCAATCTTTTTAGAATGATCGTGCAGTTATTGCCTACTCTTCCGTTGGTAATAACGTCCCCTTTATAAGTGAAAGCGCAAGGACGAGAAGTCAGAATTCCCTCAGAATTCTTTGAGAGTTATAAGTTCCGTCAGATTTTCCGCAGGATTTCTTCAGAGTTCTTTGCGAATTTCTTTAGAATTTGTCCACCGAGCTCTTTAGCAACTCTCCTGTCCAAATAACCGCACTAAATTTTACTGTACTATATACTGCACTCATTCTTCTAACATTAATAACTGCTATGCTGCTCTGAGCCAAGTGATTGAATTCTATCTCGTTCAGACATAGGTATCAGTTGTTTTCATTAATCGTGTTTTTAAAACATACCTCCACTGCTGATTAGCATTTGGCACGGGTATAGGCAACACCGTATTAACCACCTATAAAGTTCTCGTTATTAATCCATTCTCTCACATCTATCACATATTTAACACCAAAGTCATCAAGTTGATTCACTCGGTAGCACTGGAAAAGGGTTTGCCTGGCTTACTCCGCTTACTTTAATTACAGCGGCAGCCCGACCACCATCGAATCCGAGGGTACAACTCCTCCTGTGTAGACCGTATACACACAAGGTTTTATCGTACTCGGGTGACTATAGTTTATCTGGTGTGCACTACGACGGGCTTCCATTACTTATAAAGCCGCATCTACAAACCCCGTATAGAGAGATAAACCGCTCAGAAGTTATTCCAACCTACAATATTAAGCGTGGTCTTAAAAATCAACAAAACCACGATTGATACATAATTTTATTAACCTGTTTCAGTAATTTGATAGCCCCGTTCGCTAGAAACAAACCCGCACTACTGACACCGACGGAATCAACCTTAAAAGATAGACCAAAAAACAACGTGTGAACACCGACCTACTGCACGTACTCCAGAAACGTCAAATCCAGGGCAAGATTACAGTAGTGTCTTTATAAACGCTACATTCCACCGGGTAAGAATTAACTTTTATTTGTGTTGTACATTATCACCGTGTTTAAATAGTTATTCTAAAGAATTTGTAATTACGATTCAATATATTTAATTTATATCAAACTCTGAACATTATTCTTTGACTGAAAGTGGACATTTACAAGTTTTACGCACACGATCTAAAGAAATGTTAATTAAGAAGAACTCCTATCGAAAAAACAAATTGTAATCGAGCTACTGCCGGATTTAAATAACTAATGCCAGTATTTATAGTCCATCAAGGACTTAAGTCTTAAATTAGTCTTGGTTAATTTTGACTTACGGTGAGACTGAAAGCAGAATTGCGCAGATTATTTTTTTTGTAAATTTCGATTAAAATTTATTTAAGACTATATATCTAATTACCAAGCTGTCGAAAGATATATAGAGACGTTATCTCTATCTGCAGCTTCGGACTACTCTCTACGAAAACTCACAAAAAAATGAAACAACCCATACAACATATTCCTCATTTTTGTAAAGAAAATGGGAAAAGATCTTCTACCGAAAAAACGGCGGTATTTGCTACACATCTAAAGATGGTATTTGAGTCAGGCCCTTCTAAGGCCACTTCAAAAGAAGAAAACGAAATTAACCAATTTTTTACATTATTATTTTAGATGCACCTACCTAGCCAAGGAAGTAGAACTAAAAAAATTAAATCTGAAAGTCAATGTCTAAAAACTAACAAGTTACCAGGCTACGATCTAATTAGGTACTAGTAAAGTACTAAAAGTTCTAAAAACTACCAGATAATTGCCACAATGGGCACAATGGCTTAATCAATTAAAGATAACTAAAACAATATTGATATTAAAACCAAGTAGAAGGGGGGCACCTCAACCTTGAGATAATATGGAAAAAGTGAAAGGCAATTAACCTAATTAGGCTAACAACCTCTCACCTCATCAGGCAGTTCCCTAATTAGGCCTCTCACCTCATTAGGCTGTTGTTGTCAACAGGCTGTTGACGCAGGCATTCTATTTAATTACTTGTTTTTGTTTTTGAAGACGTCAATGGAAAATACGGCCTCTCACCTCATTAGGCTGTTGTTGTTGAAATTGATTTCCATCATGGCGGATGTTTCGGCGGTCGATTTGAATTTCCATCATGGCGTCCTAAAGTTTTTTATGTATTTAAAAAACTTGGTTGAGATTCGAACTTGCAACCATTGCATTACCGAACCAAGGCTTTAACCACTAGGCTACGGCGACAATTGAAAGATAGAGTTTGAAGTTTGTATATAGCTGTAAAGGTTGATTAAGATGAATTAATGATGTATGATTCTGTAAAATGTAGGATAAGATGAGAAGACCTGTTAATTAAAAAGTTGAATAAGGATAAAACATTTAATAAACAAGATGAAAAAGGATAAAAACATATATATCTCACTCTCATACATTATAAACTAATTTACAACCAAAAATAGCAATTACGTAGCGCCATTTTGTATGACGTAAGATTAAAACATTTAATAAACAAGATGAAAAAGGATAAAAACATGTACATTTTTCCTTCTCATACTTTATAAACCAATTCACAAACAAAAATAGCAACTACTTAACGCCATTTTGTATGACGTATGATTGATCATTTAATAAACAAGATGAAAAAGGATAAAAACATATATTTGTCACTGTTAGACATTATAAACTAGTTCACAAACAAAAATAACACTCACGTAGCGCCATTTTGTATGACGTATGATTAAACATTCAATAAACAAGAAGAAAAAGGATAAAAACATATATATCTCACTCTCATACATTATAAACTAGAACACAAACAGGAATAACACTCACGTAGCGCCATTTTGTATGACGTATGATTAAACATTAAATAAACAAGATGAAAAAGGATAAAAACATGTACATTTTTCCTTCTCATACTTTATAAACTAATTCACAAGCAAAAATAACACTCACGTAGCGCTATTTTGTATGACGTATGATTAAACATTAAATAAACAAGACGAAAAGGATAAACACATGTACATTTTTCTTTCTCATACTTTATAAACTAGAACACAAACACGAAAAAACAATTACCTAAAGCGATTCAATATGGCTGTCAAACCAACATTTTTCTTTATTAATTACATTAACCACGGCTTTGACAAGTACTTTTAAATTTACACCTGATTAAAATTAGTTGTGTTTTTCTACATTAAAAAGTGAAAGATCAACTTTCAAAAATTTCCTGCTAATTACATTTGTTATATTGCTGTTATAAAGAAACGTTTTTGACAAACTGTTTGCTAACAACACGTATTAATTAATTAAAATGTAAAACAGTAAGATGATTTTATATCAAGAATGAGATTTTGAAAATAGGAATGCGAGAAATCTATCATAAACGAAAAAAACATTTAATGTAACGATTTCAATATCAACAAAAACTTGATTGGATTCAAGGTAATTAGTTGAAAAACAATTTCTATTCTTAATATGCTTTTAACAAGAACTGATGAAAAAAAAAAACCAAATATGCAATCATTTAAAATACGTAATATGTTTACATGTAATCAACGCATTTGCACAAAATTAATACACTGCATTACAAGATAATCAATTAAAACCTTTATTGTACAAAAATTTGTTTGATATGCAAAAGTCTGTTTTAAATAATGGCCTAACAAACAAATTTAACAAACGTATTTGTTTTTTATATGAAACAAACTGTGAAAAGTTAAGTTTTAAAATGTAATTGAATTAAGGCGATTGTTTAAAAAAAAACCAAAAATGCAATCATTCAAAATACGTAATATGTTTACATGTAATCAACGCATTTGCACAAAATTAATACCCTGCTTTACAAGATAATCAATTAAAAACTTTATTGTACAAAAATGTGTTTGTTATGCTAACAAGACGTATTAAATAATTAAAATATAAAACAGTAAGATGATTTTATATCAAGAATGAGATTTTGAAAATAGCAATACGGGAAATCTATCGTAAACGAAAAATATTTAATGTAATCATTTCAATGTCAACAAAATAAAGTAAATTCCGAAAATAAGGTAATTAAAATGTTTACGTTTTTTCCAAACTGTAAAAGGTTAAGTTTCAAAATGTAATTGAATTAAGGTGATTGTTAAAAAAACAAAAATGCAATCATTCAAAATACGTAATATGTTTACATGTAACCAACGCATTTGCACAAAATTAATACACTGCTTTACAAGATAATCAATTAAAAACTTTATTGTAAAAAAATTCGTTTGATATGCAAAAGTCTGTTTCAAATAATGGCCTAACAATTTAAGTATTAACAAATGTATTTGATTTTTAAATGAAACTACTAATTCTTTTTAAAGATTAAAAAAATCATCTTTTCATCTCACAAATACAGATGAAATTAAAAATAAGTTTTCGTAAGATAAAAATAAATAAAATAAAATTTTTATTATGTTGTCATTTGTGTGATACAGAATATAATTAGTTAATAGAACTAGTTTAAACAAAATTTTAAATTCTTGTATGCTATAAAAAACAATTCATCTGCAAGATCTTCATGATTCCTTTGAAAAATGTTTTATCTGTTTCATTTTTTATTGAATCTGGTAACTGCTTGAACAAAGTTAAACTGGAGTGTTCTACCGATAATAAAGTATTTTCTGCAAGAAGCAGTTTGTTTAAGACCAAAATTTTTCTTATTATTATTTTTGACAAATTCAAACTTTATTCACATTTTTAGCGTTGACTCAAATATTAGAATTATAACTAGATTATTTTAAAAGGTTTATAATAATAAACCGTATTTTTTAATTATACAATTTACATGTCTTTAAATCTATTAATAAGTTTTGGGTAGGACCATGGTTTTTAAATTTAAAGATATGGACACCATCCAAAACCCGACCATATGGCTAGAAGTAATTTTATTTAACAAATTTAATTTCAAATGTATTTACGTTTGTTTTTCAATAAAATTAGATACAATAATAGGTAAGTTTAAATAAACACGCTGGACAGTGTTTATTTATTGTTGACGTCATGGTAATTACCATTAATATTTAATATTGTAATAACTTATTTTTATGAAAGAAAAACAAAAAATTATGTGTAGAGAAAAGATGAACTACTTATACCTAAGTAGTAACGTCAAGAATTATATAAAAAAGATTGTATTTTATTAAGTTAAAACCATACAGCGGATTGAAAAAAAAAACAATAAATCTTTTTGTTTAGAAATTATTCGGGATATTTATTGAATTGAAATTTCAAATTTCTTAATAGTTTCAAAAAGAAGATGTTACAGTGTTGAAAAAATTAAAATAACGATTATAAACATGATATCGAATAAGATAAAAAACTCTTCAACTGTTTTTTCTTTTGCAAAATTGTCTTATAAGGTTAAACTATTTTAATTTTTGTAACGAACTTGTAAACATTATAGTTACACAAAAATCAATTTCATTTTTTATTTACATAACTATTTCAAAACTAAAATTGTATATCTATCGAGAATTAAGACTTAAATAAATTATTTTATTACACATTTATTTTTAATACAATGAACTAATGCAAATGGATATACAAAAATCAAATTTAATTCAATAAAACACATTTTGTAAATATTAATTAATTAAATGTTTAATTTATCAACAGGACGTCTAGTTGTGGTAGAAGTTGAAGAATCGGTAAAATAAGCAACAACTCCAGTTATCATGTTTTCGAAAATTACCAACAAACGACAAGGATCAGATTCCTTGAGGAAAATATTTAGTTAACTGACCATCAAAATTTTGTATTCCGTCTGTACTATACCTTACAAAAATCAATAACAACGTTATTGAAATCCCAACTCAATAATAAGTTGTAGGTTTCTATAACTTCTAAATGATTAACTGTGTCATCCATTATTTTATTTATGTAATTAAAATCTGTAATAAGTACTTCCTACAGCTTCTAATAAGATGTACAATAAAATTATTATTTCAGTTTCTTATTTATAATTTATTAAATAATCGATGTTTTATCGACAATTCAAGTTTATTGACAACTTAACTTATATTGCGAATATTATTTAAAACAACACCAAATAAAATATTTATTAAATCAAATATTTTTAACATGAGATCAACATGTTGTGGAGTCTGTATTCTTTTTATACTTTTACAATGTTTGTGTTCCTGTAGTATCGTTTAATTTTCTCAACGTTTTAGTTTTATTCAGAATAATTTTTAGTTAAGTATTAAAGATTTCCAAGTTTTTAGAAACTATTTTATTTCTTATCCAATTCTTTGAATTATTTTAGATATGGAAAAATTATACCTTAAGAAGTATATCATTAGATTAGGTTAACAAAATCTAATATATTTGAAAATATTTTTCTAAGATATTTCTACTGAATTTGGCAACTTTGAATAATGACTTGGTGGTTTTATAAATAAAACTTCACAACAATGTCCATCGAAAGACACGATACCAATTTCCTTAGGAATAAATTTTTATCTTCTCCTCGAAATCCCTATATGTCAACAAAAGCATCCATTCTGGTGAGACGTTGTTTAATAACTGATATGTTCTTAACTACTGAAATCAACCATCACATTTCGGTGTTTTATCAATCTCGATAACGTTGTCAAACTCTGCGTATACTAAACAGTTTACAGTTTCCGCCAATGCATCTTCAAACCCTACATTGACAACGTAAGTTATTTTGCGAATATTATTTAAAAATAACACCAAATAAAATATTAAAATATTTATTAAATCAAATATTTTCGAATACAAGATTAACAGATGAACATTTTACACCTAAACTAATCAATGCGATTGCTTCAGGTTGTAAACTCTGGGTGAACTCCTCTGTCAATACTTCAACCACCCTCTTTGGTAGAAAACTTTACATGCGGTGGTTATGCATAAAGCATATCTTCCCCATTTGGACGTTCCTAATACAATCTTCGATATTGGGTATTTTTACCCACCTCTAGATCTGAAGATTTAAACGTTGGTAACTCAGTTGTTTGAGAAATAGATGCCTTGTTTAATATCGATAAATCCATTCTATAAAATTAAAAAAAATAAATAAATAAAATTACAATAATATGTAACATATAGTAGTTTTTTCAATAAACTATTATAAATAATAACTTACGTTTTTTATTATTATTTTTCTTTTAACAGGTTTCTTATTTTGTCTCGACTTGTTTATGATGTATTTTAGTGTTTGGTATACGGTTTTATACCATTCAGTTAATTATTGTTATACGTCATTCTATTAACAAGATTTTTGAAAGTTGTTTTTTTTGTCAATTTTTATAATAATGAAATGGTTTTACCATCTCATAAAACTAAACTATACACGTTGAAAAAAATATTATGTACAAATACAGTAAATAACTTTATAATTATACCTATATTATTTTTTAAAAGGTTTATAATAATAAACTGTGTCAGAGTATAAGACAAGTTTTTCTAAATTAGTTCAAAGCTGAAAATTTACAACAGGTTGAATAAAATATATTTCTATTGGACATACCCTCTATGTTTTATAATTTTACCTAGATTAAATAAGATTTGTTTAAGAAAAATGCCAACAGTTAATTGTTTATACTAATCATACGTGTCAATGCTTTTACACGAGATGTCGTAAGACACACATTTTGCTTAAGATTTATTTAGTTAAATATAATCATAAATCGTTTATTTGCTTGCTAGAAAAATAGTTACAATAATGAATCGTATTCAAACGTATTTAATTTAATTTTTAAATGAAACTACTAATTCTATGAAACAACTGGACCATGTTTAACTTCATCATTACGTAGGTAATAAAAATTTAGGGTATAGAAGAATTATAATCCAACTTTATTCACCAAGTAAACTATTACAACCGTATTTTTTAATTATACAATTTGCATATCTTTAAATCTATTAAGAAGCTGGTGGAATCTAAAGTGTTAGGTAATAAGTAATTTATTTTATTTTAAACCAGAACTTAAATGAAAATGGCACTTAATAAGAAAACAAACAAACGTAAGTGTTAGTTAAATTTTAGCACCTGTAAACAACTGAAACAAGTCTTAAAACCAAAAAATTTAACTTATTAAATATTATTTTTCCCAAATACTGTTATAAAATACACATTAAGATTTGTAAAAACATAAACATATTATTTACCTACAACTTCTAATAAGATGTACAATAAAATTATTAATTCAGTTTCTTATTTATAATTTATTTAAATAATATTCGTATTAATAAGATGATATAAGCAAACATGTATTTTGAATGTAGAAAGTGTAAAAAAAACTTTATTTTCGAAAATATTTTAAAGAATGTAAATTAAAAATTTTTAGAAAAACAAGTATCTTGTTTTTGTATGTACAGGTAAACAACATTTTAATTTACATTCTCTAAAATATTTTCAAAAATAAAGTTTTTTTTTTACACTTTCTACATTCAAAATACATGTTTGTTATATCATCTTATTAATACGAATATTAACAAAGTTTTTTATCTTATTCGATATCATGTTTATAATCGTTATTTTAATTTTTTCAACACTGTAACATCTTCTTTTTTGAAACTATTAAGAAATTTGTAATTTCAATTCAATAAATATCCCGAATAATTTCTAAACAAAAAGATTTATTGTTTTTTTTTCAATCAGCTGTATGGTTTTATCTTAATAAAATACAATCTTTTTTATATACAGTATCAGCCAAAATAAACAGTACCGAAAATAAAAATAAATATGAACAAAAATAATGCTCTACCAAAAAACGTTTTCTTCCGTTGTTAGAACCATTTTTTAAATCAAATTTAACTGCAGCGTACTATTAATATATCAACTAATGACAATTAAGTCAAATATGACAAATCCATAATACATAAACAACTCCACAGCACTTTCTGTTTCGGTACTGTTTATTTTGGCGGATACCGTAATTCTTGACGTTACTACTTAGGTATAAGTAATTCATCTTATTCTCTACACATAATTAATTATTCGATTTTGTTTTTCTTTCATAAAAATAAGTTATTACAATATTAAATATTAATGGTAATTACCATGACGTCAACAATAAATAAACACTGTCCAGCGTGTTTGTTTAAACTTACCTATTATTGTATCTAATTTTATTGAAAAACAAACGTAAATACATTTGAAATTAAATTTGTTAAATAAAATTACCTCTAGCCATATGGTCGGGTTTTGGATGGTGTCCATATCTTTAAATTTAAAAACCATGGTCTTACCCAAAACTTATTAATAGATTTAAAGACATGTAAATTGTATAATTAAAATACGGTTTATTATTATAAACCTTTTAAAATAATCTAGTTATAATTCTAATATTTGAGTCAACGCTAAAAATGTGAATAAAGTTTGAATTTGTCAAAAGAATAATAAGAAAAATTTTTGGTCTTAAACAAACTGCTTCTTGCAGAAAATACTTTATTATCGGTAGAACACTCCAGTTTAACTTTTGTTCAAGCAGTTACCAGATTCAATAAAAAAATGAAACAGATAAAACATTTTCCAAAGGAATCATGAAGATCTTGCAGATGAATTGTTTTTATAGCATACAAGAATTTAAAATTTTGTTTAAACTAGTTCTATTAACTAATTATATTCTGTATCACACAAATGACAACATAATAAAAATTTTATTTTATTTATTTTTATCTTACGAAAACTTATTTTTAATTTCATCTGTATTTGTGAGATGAAAAGATGATTTTTTTTAATCTTTAAAAGGAATTAGTAATTTCATTTAAAAATCAAATACATTTGTTAATACTTAAATTGTTAGGCCATTATTTAAAACAGACTTTTGCATATCAAACGAATTTTTTACAATAAAGTTTTTAATTGATTATCTTGTAAAGCAGTGTATTAATTTTGTGCAAATGCGTTGGTTACATGTAAACATATTACGTATTTTGAATGATTGCATTTTGTTTTTTTTAACAATCACCTTAATTCAATTACATTTTGAAACTTAACCTTTTACAGTTTGGAAAAAACGTAAACATTTGATTACCTTATTTTCGGAATTTACTTTATTTTGTTGACATTGAAATGATTACATTAAATATTTTTTCGTTTACGCTAGATTTTCCGTATTGCTATTTTCAAAATCTCATTCTTGATATAAAATCATCTTACTGTTTTACATTTTAATTATTTAATACGTCTTGTTAGCATAACAAACACATTTTTGTACAATAAAGTTTTTAATTGATTATCTTGTAAAGCAGGGTATTAATTTTGTGCAAATGCGTTGATTACATGTAAACATATTACGTATTTTGAATGATTGCATTTTTGGTTTTTTTTTTTAAAACAATCGCCTTAATTCAATTACATTTTAAAACTTAACTTTTCACAGTTTGTTTCATATAAAAAACAAATACGTTTGTTAAATTTGTTTGTTAGGCCATCATTTAAAACAGACTTTTGCATATCAAACGAATTTTTGTACAATAAAGTTTTTAATTGATTATCTTGTAATGCAGTGTATTAATTTTGTGCAAATGCGTTGATTACATGTAAACATATTACGTATTTTAAATGATTGCATATTTGTTTTTTTTTCATCAGTTCTTGTTAAAAGCATATTAAGAATAGAAATTGTTTTTCAACTAATTACCTTGAATCCAATCAAGTTTTTGTTGACATTGAAATCGTTACATTAAATGTTTTTTTTCGTTTATGATAGATTTCTCGCATTCCTATTTTCAAAATCTCATTCTTGATATAAAATCATCTTACTGTTTTACATTTTAATTAATTAATACGTGTTGTTAGCAAACAGTTTGTCAAAAACGTTTCTTTATAACAGCAATATAACAAATGTAATTAGCAGAAAATTTTTGAAAGTTGATCTTTCACTTTTTAATGTAGAAAAACACAACTAATTTTAATCAGGTGTAAATTTAAAAGTACTTGTTAAAGCCGTGGTTAATGTAATTAATAAAGAAAAATGTTGGTTTGACAGCCATATTGAATCGCTTTAGGTAATTGTTTTTTCGTGTTTGTGTTCTAGTTTATAAAGTATGAGAAAGAAAAATGTACATGTTTTTATCCTTTTTCATCTTGTTTATTTAATGTTTAATCATACGTCATACAAAATGACGCTACGTGAGTGTTATTTTTGCTTGTGAATTAGTTTATAAAGTATGAGAAGGAAAAATGTACATGTTTTTATCCTTTTTCATCTTGTTTATTAAATGTTTAATCATACGTCATACAAAATGGCGCTACGTGAGTGTTATTTTTGTTTGTGAACTAGTTTATAATGTATAACAGTGACAAATATATGTTTTTATCCTTTTTCATCTTGTTTATTAAATGATCAATCATACGTCATACAAAATGGCGTTAAGTAGTTGCTATTTGTGTTTGTGAATTAGTTTATAAAGTATGAGAAGGAAAATGTACATGTTTTTATCCTTTTTCATCTTGTTTATTAAATGTTTTAATCTTACGTCATACAAAATGGCGCTACGTAATTGCTATTTTTGGTTGTGAATTAGTTTATAATGTATGAGAGTGAGATATATATGTTTTTATCCTTTTTCATCTTGTTTATTAAATGTTTTATCCTTATTCAACTTTTTAATTAACAGGTCTTCTCATCTTATCCTACATTTTACAGAATCATACATCATTAATTCATCTTAATCAACCTTTACAGCTATATACAAACTTCAAACTCTATCTTTCAATTGTCGCCGTAGCCTAGTGGTTAAAGCCTTGGCTCGGTAATGCAATGGTTGCAAGTTCGAATCTCAACCAAGTTTTTTAAATACATAAAAAACTTTAGGACGCCATGATGGAAATTCAAATCAACCGCCGAAACATCCGCCATGATGGAAATCAATTTCAACAACAACAGCCTAATGAGATGAGAGGCCGTATTTTCCATTGACGTCTTCAAAAACAAAAACAAGTAATTAAATAGAATGCCTGCGTCAACAACCTGTTGACAACAACAGCCTAATGAGGTGAGAGGCCTAATTAGGGAACTGCCTGATGAGGTGAGAGGTAGGTGAGAGGTTGTTAGCCTAATTAGGTTAATTGCCTTTCACTTTTTCCTCATTATCTCAATGTTGAGGTGCCCCCCTTTTACTAAACCATATAAACCACTTAAACAGGAAAACTCTGATAGACTAATACGTGTGTTCCCATTTCCCTCAAAAGTGTATGACAAACTATTGTTAAACAGATTAGAACCTATAATATTGCAAAACTATCTTCTTCCACTGAACCAGTAAACTAGATCTCGACTTACTTGTTAAATCATACCTAACAAACAGACATAGACAAATACAAGGCGAGCAAATATATCTTTAGTTACAATTAAAAGATAAATACTTAGCTTTTTGTTTGTAATTACCACCAGTTGTTCAGATACGTCCGTTATCAATCCGTCAAGCCAGGTGCGTAACGGCTTTCGTGTTTTTGACATACAATTGTTATCTCAGCCACGTTTTCGTTAATCCTACACGCAGCTACTAACAAAGAAGTCAATTGAAAGGAACTAATTATTACGTAACTAATACTTCGATTAGACAGCCAATCAGTGGGCGAATAAATGTATGATTGAAGCCTAAAAAAAAGAAACCCAGTAGAAATCAATCAACTACTGAACATTTATCAAAAACAACAAAATTAACATATAAAATAAATACTAAACCTGTAGTTATTGAGAGGCTTTAATGAATTTATAATGCACATGTTCGATTGGTTTTGTAATCCGGCATACGTCGGCGTCGCTTGAATATGGAATTTACAATTTTCATTGATTAATCATGAAGACCATCTCATTACTCATATACAAAATTATTCTTTAAAACAATAATCCAGTTCTTCACAAACTGAGCACACACTATGTAAATTTTATAGAAATTAGCCATATGAACGTAAACCCCCAAAAAAAAATGGCTAACACAAGATGCCCAAAAACTCAAAAAATTTTCCAATACTCGATTTTAACACGAAAATTCTAACTATCTAAAAAAATCCTATATAAAAAAACTTTGCCCTCTTTTAAACGCTACCGATACTGTCAGTGGAATTATACGAAGTCCAACATTCAACACAAAACTATAATAATTTTGAAATTAAAGTGTTTTACATTTGCAGGCATCAACATTCACACACCCTAACCTGACTACGACGTACTTTAGAAATCAAATGTTACACCACCAATTACATAACTTTGACGCAATTAATAATAATATTGCTATCTGCGTTGCCGTGTGAAATTTCTCAAAATTAACGTTTACAGATGAGTAACAAATAAAATTATTTTAATCTTTTTTAAGTGCAATGGTTTTATATAATTTATTTATTTTTATGTTACATTACATTATTTGAAATGTAATTCAATATCGTAAACAAAATAATTAATAATATGGAGCTACTTGCTTTTATTAATTTTTTATACTGTTTCAAATTATTAAGTAACTTTTTTTATGAGAGAATACACTTTTGGAACTTTTTAAATTCTTTATACTTTTGAGGTAATCGCAAAATGTTATACTTTTATGAGAATGCAATTCTGGCATTCAACTTCGATCGTGATTACCGAAGTTTGAATTTATAAGATATTGCAATCACTAAAATTAGTCATTAATAAATATTTTAAAAACATTAAAATACACTTTTAAATATTGTTTTTATATTGTAGCACAACATTATTACAAGTTTAATGTTGACGCAAAAAATATTGTGCCCTATATAGCTTCATAACATTGTTCTGACAATTATAAAGTTTTCTCAACAAAAAAGCCAAAAACTATACCGGCTTGAATTGTTATTTATTAATCGTAAACATAAATAAATATTTATAGATGTAACAGTTTTAGCTACAAATTTTTATTCAACATCTATATTTATTTGTTGTGACGAAACTGACAATTTTTTTTATTGTTTAGTATAATTTTGTTGGTGAATTCTTGTAGATCTTTTGAAGTACCTTTTCACAATATAGATTTTTAATAACTTTATAGCATGAATTATTTGCCAAAAGTATACTCGATTTGAAGTAGTAGGTTATTTTATCAAAACTTCTCTAAAAACAAAATAATTTCTCATAATGAAACGACTCTAAAACACTTGATTAACTTTAACCCGGCATCGGTATCTTGATGTCGAGAATTGTTCTTGCAAATATTGTAATATCTTAGTCTCAGTTTAACCCTTACCGGTGTTATAAAGCATGCTTAGTAAAATCCTTGGTATACCCCATCATACCAATAGTTTGACACGTGGATTTCGCTTCATACTCAAATGAAAACTCAACGAAAAGTCGTCGATTTGAAAATAAACTTGCATTGAACTTAATGTCTGAGTTAGTAAAAAACTATTTGGTTTGTTATTCAAAGATTCTCTTATTTCAGTTTATGAATAGATAAGTATAATAATAATTAACAAACCATTTTCTTTTTCTTTAGAGATGTTCTGACAGAGAGTTGACTTATATTCGGCATCTATTCCTTGATAAACCTCAATAAATTTTTGGTTTTCTGCTGAATAATACACTATTTTGTTTTCTATTTCTTTTAGTTGCTGGTTATTTTGACTCTTTGTTAATCAAATTTCTTTGATAGGTTATTATTCCACCAATCGTGTTTTCTTTAGGGATGTTTCAAGATATGTTTCTGACTAGTATTATTATTATTATTGTATTTTCGGTTATGGGTTTTTTTTGCCGACTCAGTACACATCAGCATTTTTTCGCGAGACTTATTAGTACAGGCGACTCTCCATAACAGTGTTCCTCATTTTCGGGTGGTTGGTTAGGCATTTGACATAAGGTTGGTCACTATTCCTGTTGGTTTCACAACGACTGGCTTTTCATCAAGCCTTCATTTTGTTTCATGCTCTTGTCTTGTTTATTTTGCGTTGTATTGTTTATCCTCTTTTTTGTTTAGGGTAAACATTAACTTCCACTTTTTTTTTTGGTTTTGCTACCATCTAACTGTTCTTTCTTTCTTGCTAGGAAGTATCGCTTTGACTGATGACCGGTGGGAATTGGCGTGAGAATGTGGCGGAACTTTTGCTTTTGGTAAGCTTGCTCCTAACCAAGCAAATAACTCTTAAGGGGCCATACGAGGGGGTGCAAGGCCTAAAATAGGGGTAAACCTGATCCCTTAACCTCCGTTCAAAGACATAGTAGAACTACAGACTGTGACAAGACATACCAGTTCTTTCTTTTGGAATATTTAAACAAAATTCTTCATTTTATTCTTTTATTTATTTGCTATGGAGTAGAAGGTTTTCTCGGGTTTTTAGTGTTGTACTCTTTAACTGCACGGGGTGTTTTTAATCTTTAGGTTAACTTTTTTCGTAGATGGGAGAAAGTTATCTTGGAAAGGAAGAGTAATGGTCGTCGAGGAAGGCGTAGGAGCAGTTAGTCGTTGATTTGCGATAGTTTACTTATTGTAAATGAATTAGTTATAGGTAAGGTTGTGAAAAGCAGATTTGATCTTAAGTTTGGTTTAGTTAAGAATTATTAGTTCTTTGGTTTTATTGGAACAATATTGATATTAATTTTTTTCTTCGTATTTATTGCATTAAATTTATGTACATATCTTATAAATTTGTATGTTTGAAAATTGATTTGTTTTATGTATTATTAAATTTGTAAATTCATTTAATAGATTTATTTATTTTGTGTTACTTTAAATCTTTTGCACAAGTTTAGTAAAGCATTGGTTTTAAACTGTTACCAAAAAATGGAATCGCCCTTAATATTGAAAGAAGTTCAAGTTGACTCAAGTTGTTGATTTTTTTTATTATTCTATTATTGTTTGTTCCGTAATTACAAATATGTAGTATATTTATGTGTTTATAAGTGTATGTGACGTCATAAGTGGTAAACAAAATGTTCTATATTAGTAGATTATTTTAATAGGAGTTAAATAATACAATTGTTGAGTTTAAAAGTTTACTGGCGAGGCGTTAGTCGAGATAGCAAATTAATTAAACGAGATTCTCGAGTGTTATAGTGACGTTTTATTCTCGACTAATCAAGTTGGTACCTTATTGGTATATTCATAATATGACATAACCGAGGTACCAACCTCTAAATAGTCGGAAAAACAAAAAAACTGTTGCTTTTAATGTTTAAATATTGAAAAGTGTTTTTAGCGTCTGCCAGTAGTACAATAATATGCCGTTTTATTGTTGCTTGAAGGAAAATAGTATATTATACACCAAGGTTGTGAAGTCTGTCATTATTGCCTTAGCACCAGTTTATAAGGTGCATAGGCAATAATGGACTTCTAACCATGGTGTATATACTATTTTTTTACTACTAGCCAAATTTAAGCCAAAAATAAAAAATAAACATTTTTCTTGTAAAAATCAAGTAGCACAGGAATGCAAATAAATCAAAAGCATTAAAAGCTACATACGTTGATAAACCAACTGCAACTGATTCACTAAACACTTGTGTGACATATTTCACCTTCATTTTCTGAAAATTATTCGGAGTGATATGTAAATTAGTTGATTTAGGAGCCAATCGCAGCGGTTTAGATTTGTCTGACATGTAGAAATTTTAATGTCTTTCCAAGATGCTTTTTGTTATTAAAGATTATATCGTATTTAATCAAGTTATTTTGCACCGACTTCAATAAATAGGAGACATCGTAGAAATAATAGATTTTCTTATCGTTTACGAGAAGGTTTGGTTTTTCAGGTGATACATATATTCTTTTAATTAGGCTTAGAAAATTTTACTACTGCCCTAACATTCGCACCGCATTGTAATTGTAGCTTTTCTATGCAGTCTAATACTATCGACTTCAATTTGTCACCTTTACATATCGTATTTGTAAAGATGTAGCACAAGGGTTGTTTAACTTTTTATATATAACTCTAACCATGATCACGTAGCAGTTTGAGCTGGCAAAAAATTTAAAACCTACTTTAAAATTAACATTTTGGGGCTCGTAAAATATAATTTTAGTGAAAATTGTTTGTATTCCTCTATTTATCTCCTGCTTCTTAGTGGTTTATTTTTAAGTCCACTTCGGCTGTCACAATTTGTGCTCTGCTTTCGGGAAGTAATCGTTGGGAGATGTTAACTTCAATTGAAGTGCTTTCTTTTCACGTTGCAATTTAAGAATGTTCCTCCGTAATTTTCTTTACCTAAGAGTATTTGAGCTGCAAGCTTGAGTAGTTTTGGTATAGCTAGAGATGTTAACGGGCATTTATTGCTTCGCCAATATACCTTGCATCATTTGAATATTGGGTTTCAGAAATTGACACTTGTAATTCATTTAGGAATGGCAAGTGTTCACCACATACTCGTTAAGTTTTTAGAGTCGAGATTTTTATGCAACAGATCGGACCTTCCAGATTCTGTTAACCATTCAAAATACCTACAACAAAATGTTTGTAATTTACTTAAAATTCTTGATGTAACTTAACTCGCCTGGTTAAATCTCCTTTGGGAAACCTGAAAAAACTGATTCTACCATCATATTTAATAAATAAATAAATTCAGGTTATGTATTTGCGGTTATGGGATGGGGGCGCGAATTTTAAACTAATGGCATTTTTTATTCAAATAATTTTATCGTGTTAGGTAATTTTAAGCAGCAAATAAGTTAAAGATAATCACCTGGATATACAAAATTATGTTTCACTCGTTTTTGTTAAACAACTATTCTTAGATTCTCAAAAATTTGAAATTGTCCATTATTAACCTAGGTCAACAATAGAAAAAATTATTAACCACTAATAGAAATTCAACTTCTCAGTTGGCTAGGAGACGCAATAATTGTCCACTTCACAGCTAGTAGTAGAAAAATACATTTTTGCACTCAGTGCATGTAAAACTACCGGATAAGTACGTCAATACTCCTACCGAAACAATAGAATTACGTACTAGTGTTTCAAAAATGTAGCAAAAACACTGGGTTAATAGAGCATTTTGCTACAAAAATATTTGCATAAGTACACAATTTCAGTTACGAGAAATCACTTTACATCCCTAATATAGCAAAAACTCTTTTCAGTTCTGTAATAATTGGTAATTGAAAATTCGAAATGACGAACGACAGCTTGTATATTATTTGTCACTTTTATGTAGATAGAACTACTAGCGTGTGTTGTACACACAAATTGTTGATGTACATACTTTTTCGTTATTTAGAATGCAATTTTCGCACCTTGTATTTTTTGTAAATGCCGAAAAACAAAAACAATTCAATTCTTCAAATAAAAGTTTGACAATTAAATAGGTTAACTCAGACTGGATGACAAATGTATGCATTATCTGCATTTGCGTTATAGCCACAGCTCACTAATTAAATTTTGTTGTATGAATGTTATAATATCAGAAATTTAAAAGTGCCAGTTTAGAAAAATATCGTGCAAAAAATAGAATACGCAACTTGTGCGTAAACAATATTCGGGAATTCGTGCCAATGCCACCTCTCGTCCGCTTGCACTCATTCCCAAAGAATCTGTTTACGCATATATTAACGTAAATAACTATTATCTGTCCTCGTGGTCACAGTTCATTTGTGTCTGTATCCTAAGACCCTACTACTTGGGACGTATTTCTTTCATTGTAAGCGGCGCCCAGTTCGCTTTGAAGTATTTCTACTATCACTAATTGACTAACATTTCCACGACCCTCGTGACTGTAGTTAGTCGTCGTTGCATCGAAACGAATAATTATTATTCTGTAGGTTTGTATTGTTTGTTGAAATAAACCGTAACAGATTACTTTGACGAACAATTTTCTATACAGGGTCCTGCAATAGTACGTCTGCGTTTGATAACACGGATCATATGCTAGCAAGCCATTTAAAATTGTGGGGTTGTAACATACTAAAAATCTGGCATATTTTAAAATTATTTACGTATATACAGGATGTTGCAAAAAAGGTGGCGTAGTAAAACTTGATTTTGTTAAACGGAACACTCTGTATATTTTTACATTATTTAATTGACGTGACTGTTTTCTATTCATATCCATAATATTAAAATGACATGTTTGTCTTCTTTGGACTTAAAACTGTTTTTGTCAAAAAAAATGTAATTACATACTTTAAATAAAAAATTCACTACGCCCGAACGCTTTGAAATTTAACAATAAAACGCTTTGTGTGAATTGAAGGAAATTGGAAGATTTTATCACTAAATTGTTTTTTATCCATAGATATACAGAGTGTCCAAGTATCAAAGCTTCAACTTTGTCAACTTTGAAATTATATTTTTATTTGATGTGATGCAGAAATCAATTCTTTGTTGATCCAAATTTAGGTTTTCTATACCTACCTCTATTGGTTTTGACAATAATCGAGGATATTCAAAATTATAACATTTTCAATAATGTAATTGTTGTGATTATCTTATTGATAATCAAGTTACCGGGTCATGAAATGTAAAAGTAATGGCACTAACCACGTTAATTATTAGATTATCAAAAACGCATTCAAAAGCGTACGTACTTCTTAAAATGAATTACCTAAAACATGAATTGGTCGATATGGTTTTTATACTAGGCGAAGCAGAAAGGAATCCTTTTTTAGCTAGTAGAATCTATAGTCAAAGATATCCAGAAAGAAGAAAAGAGAGTTTTTCAAAAAGTAATGACAAAATTTATTGAAACAGGAAATGTCGGTTACAAAAAATTCAAAAGAAGCAAAAACGCAACAAATGAGAAAAATGAATTAAACGTTCTATTGGTAGTTACTGAAAATCCAAACATAAGTCAAGGAGATTAAGTGCAAGCACAAATGTAAGTAAACGATCTGTTTAACGGATATTTAAGAAACATCATTTGCATCCTTTCCATATTCAGTTACATCATGCACTTGCAGAACGAGATTTTGAAATACGTGTTCGGTTCTGTAATTGGGCTTATAACAAATTACGAGAACACCCCCGTTTTTTTTTAAGTTTTATACTCTGATGAGGCCCCTTTCCACAACAATGGATTGGTAAATAAATATAATTTCCATTATTATTCAGATGTCAATACAAAAATTTTTCGACAAGTAGATCACCAAAACCGTTGGAGTGTTAATGTTCGAGTATGTTGTAAGACCTTATTTTTTTTGTAAATAATTTAAATGGAGTAATGTGCTAGGTGTTTTTACAAAATGAACTCCCACGATTAATGGCAAACATTTCTTCTGAAATCCAAGAAGGAATGTGGCTGCAGCACGACGGAGCACCTCCACACAATTCTATTGTTGTACGAGATTATTTCAATAACACCTACCCCGAGAGATGGTTGGGAAGTAATAGTCCTGTTGCATGGCCACCTAGATATCCGCACTTGAGACATTTGGATTTTTACTTATAGGAACGTGTAAAGGAAATTGTTTATGCTGAATAATTAAGGCTTTTAGAAGGGTAACATCTGAAGAATTGAGGCGAGTTTAGACAGCGTTCATAAGCAGAGTCAACCTGTGTTTACAACAAGAAGGGAAACATTTTGAACATTTAGGTTTTTATTTGCGTTCTTAAACTCTGTAATTGTGATCGTTTATTATTACTTTGAGTTTATTTTTAATTTTTAAATACATTTGCCCAGTTTTGTATCAGTCTTGTTTGTTAGTGTTTTATTATTTCTCGTTTCAATAAATGTTAATAACACGAACCTCTTTCTTTCAAGAGAAAACCACGTTACAGTTTTGAATATTCTCGATTACTGGAAAAACCGATAGAGATAGGTACAGGAAACTTAAATATGGATCGACAAAAAATTGAATTCTGCATCGCATCTATTTATCTGTCATGGTAACAGTTTATTTATGTCTGTATCCTTAGACCCTACTACTTGGGACGTATTTCTTTCAATGTAACCGGCGCCAAGTTTGCTTTGAGATATTTCTACTATCACTAATTAACTACAATTCTCACGACCCCTCGTGACTGTACTTAGTCGTTGCTTCCAAATGAATACTTATTATTTTATAAGTTTATGTTTGTTTGTTGAAATAAACCATAACAGATTACTTTGACGAACAGTTTTATATAAACAGGGTGGCCCATTAGTGCGAGGAAGGTGGATATCTCGGAAAATATTAGAGTTAGAAAAAAAGCTTTCGCAATGAAAGTTGTGCCAATGAATGAGCTGCACATGATAAAGTTATTTTCGTTTATACCGGATTTTCCATATAAGTTCGACATACCAAAGTTATGTTTTTAAATAGAACTATCTATTTTTTATTAAAAATTTAAATTTTTTGGAAAATTCTAATGTTTCTTTATGAGTTATACATAGGGTCTAAAATGGAGGGTTTTCGCATTATTTCACTTTTTCCGAAAAACATTGACGTTTCGAAGAAGTTAAATAACTCAGTTATCTTGGAATTTATCAACTGTGATTTTGCAGCTTTAATAATCATTACATGTGCTAACTCTTTAAATTCATGGATAACTTGATTTTTCAAATGGTACTACCAAAGTTTTTATGTGCCGTTGAACGTAGAATCTTATACGCTTTCTAATGATAAGATTGTAACTATCTAACCCTTACTCAAAAATTCGCAAAAATCCGTAAGAGTTAGATACTTACAACCTTATCATTAGAATGCTTATGAAATTCCACGTTCAACGGCACATAAGAAATTAGGTGGTGTCATTTGAAAAAATCAAGTTATTTATGAATTTAGGAAGTTCAATTTAAATAATTAATTTTTCAAAACTTAGCAAGGTTAGAACAGTGAACAACTAGTTTTAGTTAGCACGTGTAATGCATATTAACCCATTAGATCCCACGGTACTTTTTGTCGAAAATATGAACAAATTACACGTAATTGCAATAACATCTATATTTTTAACAAAATGATATATAAAAGTTATAGTCTAATTCTAAAGATAACATAGATATCGATATGTACTCAAATGAGTACACTGGTCACTTACACAATTTTTTATTTTACGAAACAAAGCTTATTCTAGTGAGAATGGTACATTATAAAACAGTTTCGTTCCAAACAAACTGTTACTTGACATTTTATACAAGCCCATCTAGCTCGTTAATGACAGTGAGTGCACCTTAATTGCTTTTTCAGTTTGCGTGGAAAGTGACTACCTTCGTGTAGCCTACTCGCTTGAAGAACTGGAGCAGCAGGTTTTTGTTTGAAAAACTGTGATTTGCCAAATTATTTTATGTAGTGCAAAACAATTTGTTTTTGTAATCCAAGCAAATCAATATTTTATTCAGAAGCTAATTGATATAATCTCCACGAATTGACAACTGACATATTTGCCATATGGGTAAACAGACACCACCACCATTTTTTATCTCGAATATTGATCCGGTAATTGCTAACTGCTTAGTCGTGTAAATCGACGCCACCCATATGTTGATTGTAAGTTTGGAATAAGACTGGTTGAGGAATGTTAACTTTTTCTTTGGCGGCAGTTCACCATCTTTTGACTCGGGACAAAGGTTGAAATTTGTCATAATTTGTTCTTCAAGTTACAACGCTGTTATCCTTTCACTTTACAAACAAAACCTGAGAATCGTTATCATATCTATATTCATAAGAACCACGTTCCTTTTTTTGGAATGCTTTGTTGTTCTTCAGTGGACATTTTTTGGTCCTATTTTCTCTGACAGTGCCTGAAGCCCGTTGACCTTTTTCTCTAAGCATTTTTAAAAGATCAAAACTGGTAAAGTAGTTGTCAAAGAAGACAATATGGTCTGAAGGGACTGCAATGTTTTCTAAGAGGTCCAATACTACTTTAGATCCTAAAGGTAGTTTTGAAGGTAAATCTTGATTTGACGTTTTGGCACCGCAATACGTATCAAACGCGTAACAATATCCTGTCAAGCTGGTCAACATCCAGTCCTTATAGCCAAAACGAGTAGGCTTCCCTTTTATAAATTGCTTTGAAGAATGGTGCCCAAAATATCGTACCATCGCTTTATCTATTGAGAGCTTCTCGTGAAAGATACCTCATTGCAAAAAATTTTGATTTAGAAGATTCATCAAAGGGCGCACTTTTGCCATTTTGTCATCTTTGTCTAAATTATTATTATTGGGCCGATGAATGTACCTCTTTCTATCGTGAAAAAAATTTCTAGACATGGAATTTGCAATAAAGGTCACCCCAACGTCTTCATCGATGCTCCAATAGAGATGCTCACGGAGAAGCTTGTAATATCCCGTAAATAGCTAAATTGCAAGAAACAATTTTATATCATCTCTTGAAACAAAGAAAGCATAATTATTCTCTTGCGAGGAATATAGGTTTGTTTCATGTACAATATGCTCTACAATTTTATCATCAAATAGTTTCTCAAAAACTTCTATCGGACTATAATCCTGTAGTTTTGTTTTGACTATGTCCAACCGATCAGCGGCCGCAGGCGTAGAAGGTAAGGCTATGTCAATCATATTTTCAGTTCATTTGGGTTCCATGGGTTTTGCCTTTTTACGTACAGGTTGACCATAAACTTTTTGTAGATTTTGGCGCAGAAGAAATAACGATATATTCATTTTTTCATCACTCGTCCATATAGTGTACTTCAAGTTGACCTGGGATATCTTTAGGAAAATGGCTTACTTCATTTTCTTCAATCAGGTTCTCATCTATATCCTCTTCGTTTATCTGACTGTCAGGATCAGGTGGTATTATAACGATATCGGTTTGAAAATTTTTATTTGAGGAACAGATATCTTTCAGGTCAGCTAAAAATCTTTAATACTTTTTACCATAAAAAGATGATGTGGGAATTGGCACGTCATTATCAGAATCCATTTTTGATGGTTACCAGAATCTAATAATAAAAGAAAATATTGTTAGGAGAGAGAACCAAAAACATGTAAAAAATGTTCTAAGTGCCCACTGTACTCAAATAAGTACAGCAAGTTTAGACAGCCATTGTGTGCTAATACAATCATAATATGCCAAGTTCATAAAAAGAAATTGTATTTATGGTTTTATAAAAGCAAATGGTCAACAATGAAAGCAAGTGATTTATCAAATAATAACAAAAAACAATAACTTACTCTGAGGCGTCAGGGAATATTTACTCAAACATAACACTGGGTAGTAAAATCAAAACCAATAACTGTCTGCTTCGCGACAATGACATTTTCAGTCGGTAACGTCAAATAACACTTCTTTGCAGATCCTTGCCACCGATGGAAATGCCAGTATTTAAAAAGAGATGTCAGCATTATGTCATTTTGTTCATTGTACCCATACGAGTACAACGGGAACTAATGGGTTAAAGCTACGAAATCGCAGTTGGATAAATTCCAGAATAACTGAGTTATTTAATTTTTTTCGAAACGTTAATTTTTCCAGAAAAATTTCGATAATGCAACAACTCGTCTATTTTAGACACTATGTATAATGCATAAAGTTACATTACAATGTTCCATTTAAAAAACATAACTTTAGTACGTCGCATTATATGGAACACCTGTATAAACAAAAATAATTTTAACATGTGCAGCTCATTGACTTTTATTGCAGAAGTTTTTTTCTAACCCCAATATTTTCAGAGATGGGTCACCCTATATATTTTAGTACTTACAAATCAGTTTAGGTAACTAGGTCACATAAAACAATCACAAATATAGAGTAGATACATCACACTATCTCTTGTTGTTTTTTATTGCTTGACTAAAAATTTCATACAGATATTGGTGTAACTATACCCTTAAAAATAAATTACAAATGTTAAGAATTATTAATTATTAAAACGTTGTGTGTAGTTATCAATTATTTAACCAGTGTAATTAAAAGTACAATCTAAAAATACTTGTACAATACAATTTCTAAGGAAAAGACAACAGTGGATAAAACCAATCCAAATGTAACAAATAAAAATGCAGATAATAGATGCATTAAGTTCAAGGGAACCAAATCTTTCGGTTTAGGCACTATATTATAACTACCTACTACGTCATTTATATATTTTTGTACAATACCAGATTCTAACATTCGATGAAGAAATAAACTAAATGATTTTTTGTAGGTAACCAGTTGTAATATGGTATCCATAATATGTGTTTCCTTTTAAGAGAAACATGCCGGTATCAATAACATTAATACGTGTTCCATTATCGATTAGTAGTCGAAGATATTTTATTTCAAGTTCTGAAACCAACAGCACATTATCATAACTCTTTAATAAATCAGCATAATCTTTGAAACTTAAATTTATGGCGACTTTTATTTTCTTTGCTATTTTCTCAAACTCAACTCCATTGACTTATTTCATTAAAAATATTACCAATATTAAAGAAGGTACTCTTCTTTAAATATAAAAATGTCGGATAAAATGTTTCTTGACTTTCCAAACATAGTATAAAAGAGTATGTGTAATGAAGAACCAAGTGGTAGGACTATTAGACCGTATAATCAAATAAGGATTTTTGATAACATTTGGTAGTTCTAAGTCAGTGATGTTGTCGTAGATGAAAGCTAAAGTTACATCGTCCTTCAATATTTTATTAATTACACTAGCGATGACGTAATCCAATTTTTGTTTTGGATATCCCTCAGCTGATGTACACTGAACAGCTAAACTTAAAACTAAGATGATGTAAGTACACATTGTATTACACATTAAAATTGAAACAAAATAATTTATGATGTGCAACTACTTATTATCAATTTTACACTCCGTTACAAATTATTAGGTTACGTATAGATACAAATAAATGCACATTATATTAGAATTCAGACTAAACTGTATATGAAATACGTGTAACTTAGTTACTGATATTTTCGGTTTTGAGCTAGTATGTCGATACATGGGTAAAAATAATTTTAATTTTCATAAGTGAATTGGTTTTATTTCTTTTTATTCGTATGATATATGACAATATTTGAAATGTAATTCAATATAGTGAACAAAATAATTTATGATATCCAGCTACTTGCAATTAATTTATTATTATGTTTCAAATTATTAAGTAACCCTGTAACAATTTTTTTATGAGAGTTACATTTTTAAAAATTTTGAAATTACTATGGAATTTTAATATTTTTGAGATTTTTGCAAAATTATACACTTTTCTGAGTATCCGATTTTTGCATTCGACTTTGATCGTGACTTGTGAAAATTACCGAACTATTTTAATTCATAAGATAAGGCAATTACGAAAATTAATAAAAAATAAATATTTTAAAAACTTTGAAATACTATTTTAAATATTGTTTTTATATTGCATCACAACATCATTACAAGTTCCCAACTAGCTATGCAATTTGGGCCGATTTCGGTTCAATATTTTCTATATTGGCTCTATATACAGTTCTATCTTGGACCAATATACGAATTAAACAAAGTGCAATACCGTACCAACACTGGTCAGTTATAGTGGCTTCTCGTTAGAAACTATATTGGTCTAATATTACTTTTATTACTAATATTATTTTATTTCAATCATAAATCGCATTCGTTTAATATAATTAAAAAAGTTAATATAGCCCAGAAAAAGAAATATTAGTATTAGCGTAGCTAAAGCTGTGCCAATAATCTTTGATACTACATATTCTTTAGCGGTAACAAATTTAGATTGTACTGCCACTAGAAACATAATACTAATTTTACAAGTCTCGCAAATTGATTGATATAAAACAGCTAAAGTTTTTAGATGTTGTTTTTATCAAGACGTTTCATGTTATACTTCAACCATTAATTTACAATTGTTTTAAAATCAATTAATTAAAATCGGGGCGTGCGATCTTAGAACGCAGATCGCGTTCGCGATCGCGCAAGGGAAACCGTACCTTAATGCATATTAAAACTACGAAATCGCAGTCGGATAAATTCCAGAATAACTGAGTTATTAAATTTTTTTCAAAACGTCAATTTTTCCAGAAAAATTACAATAATGCAAAAACTCGTCCATTTTAGACACTATGTATATCGCATAAAGTTACATTACAATGTTCCATTTAAAAAAACATAACTTTAGAATGTCGCACTTATATGGAAGAAAATCAGTTATCAGGAAAGTTAAAAAAATGAAAACATTAAGAAAGTGATGAAAGAAATAGAACAAAAATGCAAGAAATAGAAATAAAGGATGGAAAAAAGTTGGCAAGAAATAAACATGAATAGAATAAATTTAATTATTCATTGTTGTAAATGAAATGTAACACCTTAACACCTCACCGTAACATAAGGTATAGATTATATATTATATAATATATATATATAGATTTCTCAGATAATTGTAAGACAATTTAACCCAATTCACCTAGTCCGAAAATGCTTTCTAAGGGAGCTAGAGCTCTTTGAAGATGGCGCCTAGTAAAGTAAAAAATTAAAAGATTAACTTCGCGAACTGACAACAATTTGACAATGAAAAACGTAGATTTTACTTTTGTTGGCAGTTCAGCTCCAACTAGTGCAAAAAATATAAATTTAACTTTAATGACAAAAAATCAAAAAAATTTCAAATCCGTTTTTCTAGAAAACGGTGTATCCTAATGACTTAAACTAAGAGTACCTTTTAGTACTAGAATACCTGAAAATTTAATAATCTAGTGTCACAAATTCTTAAAAGTTAAAGACAAAAAAGTTATGCGTTAAAGTAACCGTTGACCTATCCAAAACTGACGCCTATGACCGGTACTAGAAATTCGCAATTGATGGAATTGATTCATCTCTGAAGGCTAAATAAGCATACCAGTTTTTGTTTTTCTAAGTAGAAGCGTTCTAGAGGGTATTAAAAAACTATGTACAAAGCGCCATCTTCAAAGAGCTCTATCTAGTGTCGACTCGTGAAAGCGTTCACGTACGTAAAGGTAAGCAACTTTGCCGACAGGTATGTAAAGCAGTTACATAGTCGATTCTTCAATAATTATAGTATAAAAATTTCGAATCGCCTGCAGTAAAGTACGCAAGAGGTTGAATAATAGCAAACAAAAACTGAGAATTACCCGACAGCTGTTTCGTCCTTTTGGGACTCTTCAAGAGTGAGAGAACTCGAGTGTAAGTTCACTATTGTACAAACGCGTGCTGTCGACTATATACTCTACTGGAGGGATCACAATATTTAAACGATAAGATTTTCGACATCTAGTGTTGACTCGTGAAAGCGTTCACGTACGTAAATGTAAGCAACTTTGCCGACAGGTATGTAAAGCAGTTACATAGTCGATTCTTCAATAATTATAGTATAAAAATTTCGAATCGCCTGCAGTAAAGTACGCAAGAGGTTGAACAATAGCAAACAAAAACTGAGAATTACCCGACAGCTGTTTCGTCCTTTTGGGACTCTTCAAGAGTGAGAGAACTCGAGTGTAAGTTCACTATTGTACAAACGCGTGCTGTCGACTATATACTCTACTGGAGGGATCACAATATTTAAACGATAAGATTTTCGACATCTAGTGTTGACTCGTGAAAGCGTTCACGTACGTAAATGTAAGCAACTTTGCCGACAGGTATGTAAAGCAGTTACATAGTCGATTCTTTAATAATTATAGCCAACATAACAGTTGGCAAGTATAAAAATTTTGAATCGCCTGCAGTCAAGTACGCAAGAGGTTGTAAAATAGCAAACCAACACTGAAAATCACACGACAGCTGTGTTGACCTTTGGGACTCTTCAGGCGTGAGAGAACTCGAGTGTAAGTTCACTATTGTACAAACGCGTGCATTACTAACCTGTCGGCAAAGTTGCTTATATATATTTAAACGATAAGTTTTTCGACATCTAGTGTCGACTCGTGAAAGCGTTTACGTACGCAAATGTAAGCAACTTTGCCGACAGGTATGTAAAGCAGTTACATAGTTGATTCTTCAATAATTATAGCGAACATAACAGTTGGCAAGTATATAAATTTCTAATAGCCTGCAGTAAAGTACGCAAGGGGTTGTACTATAGCAACCAAACTATGAAAATCAGCCGACAGCTGTTTCGTCCTTTTGGGACTCTTCAGAAGTGAGAGAACTCGAGTGTAAGTTCACTATTGTACAAACGCGTGCTATCGACTATATGCCGTACTGGATGTTGTAAATGTTGTAAATTAGGAAACATCAGAATAATAAATTGATTAATAATTATTGTACTACTAATTACTATTAACGAACAACAAAAACCAACTAATTAACAATGGTAACAAAATATTAATAAGAAAATTCACAATAAATATTGAAAATGACGACCTTCAGATAAAATACACGCTTTTACTCTTCGTCTCGTTGAATTCCGTATTTTTTGAAATAATCCGGGGGTAATTCTAATAGTCTCACATGATGCGATGACACGATCACTTAAATCATTTATATCTTCAACGGAAGTTGAATAAACTAGCGTTTTAAGAAAACCCCAAATGCCAAAATCTAACGGAGTCAATTCTGAAGATCGGGCAGGGCAGTTCTGAGGGCCTCCTCGCCCTATCCAACAATTTGCATACACTTTGTCTAAGAACCGGGGAGCCATAACACTAAAATGGACAAGAGCGCCATCATGCATAAACCATAGATCTTGCCTAATTTGTAGAGGAACATCTTCAAGAAGAGTGAACAACACTTCTTCGAGGAAATTGCTGTATTCTTTTCCATTTAATCTTATTGGTAGAAAATATGGTCTAATTAAATAATCATCAATGACACCAAGCCACACATTTAATGAAAGTTGGTGTTGAAAATTAGATTCAACAATTTGGTGTGGGTTTTCTTCGGCCCATATGTAATTATTATGAAAATTTTGGATATATTCTCAGGAAAAGTTTGTCTCATCAGTAAACAAAATACATCATAGGAATTGCGGAACTTGTATGATCATTTGAAGCATCCATTGACAAAAAATTAAACGAGGTAGAAAATCTCTAGGTAAGAGCGCTTGAACTCGTTGGATATGGTAGGGATATAACATTTGTTCTTTCAAAATTTTAAATATTGTGGAATTACTCACATTTAACTGTTGGGAAATTTTTTTTGTACTTGTTTTGGGCGATTCTTCTTTTAAATTAAGAACAGCCTCTTCTAGTGCTACAGTTCTTACCTCTCGAGGACGTTCGCAATCGACAGTACTTCTTTAAAAGTTTCCTTCTTCTCGAAGACGTTGATGAATACGCGCGAATAAACTATGATGGGGTAATGTTTGTTGTGGATATAATTCAGCGTAAAACCTCTGAGCTCTTAATCCATTTCCATTAGCACGGCCATATACGAAATGCATATCTGACATTTCTGCGTTTGTATAGTTTGCCATTTTATTTATGTAATCGAATTCAGTTCTCGAAAGTTTAAAAAATGTCACGAAGAAAACTAGGACAATAAACCTAGGCAAATATTTGTTATTATGACATCATTTGACACCGACCTACTTCATTTTTTTAAACAAACGATAACCCCTCTGAATGTATGCAAAAAAGGAATGAGTAATGTTTCATTTTTTTTGTGATCAAACTAAGAACTTTACGATAAACAGCGAAGACATGAAGAAGTTGCAGTTTGAATCCGTCTTTTTAAATAAGATTTCTAAGTAGGAAAATGTAGACACATTAAAAAGTTCTGAGGCAAAATATTATAAGGGTTAATTTTTTCACCCCCTTGTATAAACCTTGCAGGGTTACAAAAACCGCCAAAAATGTCACTTTATTCATTCTTCAAACTTCTTCCATAGTGGATATATTAAATAAAAACTGTATTTTCCCCTAATTTTAAGGGGCTGTAACTTGGAGGGAAAGTGGTTTTGAACAAAACTTTATATAAAAGTTTTCCTTTAATTTTTGCTGAAAAATTACCCTGTTGAATATTTCGCATCAATTTAGAAACACCCGTCAAATAAATTAGATCCCGTTAGCAAACAATTTTATTAAATTTTTAAGTTCAAGGTGCCAGTTATTAGAGGCATTAAATATCATTCAAATAGGTAACTCTTACCAATTGAGTGCAAAATCTAAACACAGCAGCAAATCCCATTCTCTAGTAGCAACTTCTATCGATGAGAAGCCAAATTCGTGCAAGTATTGTAAAACATCTCATACGGTACATGCATGTAAAGAATTTAAAAAACTTTACATCAAAAAAGAATTGATGAAGCTAGAGCTCGTAAGCCATGCCTTAATTGTTTGCGTCCGCGACATTTTGGCAGATTTTGTAAATCAAATCCAAATTGTAGGCAATGTGGTAAAAAGCATAATACCCTGCTATATTTGCAAAATCGAAATGCCGGAAATTCTCAGCAGTATGTCACGATTCTCCACCATCAACAAGCGAAACTATTGTCAATCATATTCTTAATCACAGTCAACAAGTTATGCTTCCTACGGCAGCCGTAAAGTTACGCGATAAACTTGGAAAGTATCATACTTAAATGGCGCTTTTAGATAGTGGCAGTCAGTCCCACTTTATATCAGAAAAAGTTTGCAACATGTTAGGATTAGAAAAATTACAGCTTAATTTAAGCGTTAAAGGGATAAACGGTATATTTACAAATATAACCCATAAGGTAGATGTTAAGGTTCGGTCAGCTCATGACAACAGTTATGAAACAAATTTGTCATGCATAGTGTTGATATCTTTGTCTTTTTTTTGGTAGTTGTAGTAACCCTTTTTTATAATTATTATGTCAATTTATTATTAATTAACAAAAAGTCGTATTTGTATGTCTCCTTAATATATTTTTCAATCATAACTTTTCTTTTTACTAAAAAATTCTCAAGCGAAAGCTTCAAACATTTGGTTCTTCGGAGCCCGATGTTTCTCCAGTGCATATTTGGTAAATCCTTGGTTTGCCCCAATTGTGACATTCGACTTCATTATCCAGCATAGCAGAGGTGAGAATAGATTAAACGAAGCGGTAGCCTTGAACATATTTTGTTTTTCTCAAGGAAAAAGAGTAATTTATCCAATTTAAAGTTGCTACTGAAAGTGAAGAAAACATTTATTTTTTTTGACATTTGTAAAGTTTTCTCATTTCACATTGTTACATATTTTTATATTTTTGTATTACCTGATTGTACATAATGGCGGAAGTTGATACAAATCGGCTACTAACTAAACGCAGAATTTTAAAAGGTAGCATAACTCGTATTGCTAATTATCTTGACAATTTGACTTTAAATATGGTAGATCAAACTGAAATTAAAATTAAGAATGATCGACTTAACGAATTGTTTAAAGAATATAGCAATGTTCAGTTAGAATTAGAAATTATTGACGAATCACATGCTGATGATTTTGTGGAAGTGGAAAACAATTATTATTTCTTAATGATTAGAAACATTGCTTAACCATTCAATCGTTCAAAATGTAAGTACAGCCGATAAATTACTTCTAGCAATGCTTTTAGTGATAATAAAATTCGACTTCCCAAAATAAACGTTCCAATTTTCACTGGCAATTACATGGAATGGCCAAATTTTAGAGATTTGGTTATTAATCTAATACATGACAATTCTGACATTTCTAGCATTCACAAATTATATTACTTGAAATCTATTTTAAGAGGAGAAGCGAGTAGACTAATACAAAATTTGAATTCATGTGGTGATAATTATGATGCCGCTTGGTCTACTTTACTCGAAAGATACGATAACAAACTGATGATTCTGAACAAACATTTGAAAGGAATTTTTGATATGTCAAAAGTAATTCAAAATTCTGCTTCAAGTTTAAGAAAGTTGATTAGTGATTTCACACAGCATTTGAATTCCTTACAAGCCTTAAAATTACCTTCATTAGAATAATATATTCTTATTTACATCATTTCTCAAAAATTAGATTGTGTGCGATTTTGAATTACAAAATGACGAGATGTTTTCTAGTTTGAAATCATTTTTAGATTATCTTAAAAAAAGAGCGTCGGCTTTAGAACGCGCAGGTAAGCAAAGTGTTCAGTACCCAACAAAACAAGAAAGGCATATTCTTTCGCATGCTACCACTCAAAGAGGTCAATCGGAAGTAAAAATAAATTGTGCCTACTGCAATAAACCGTATCATTCAATTAATCGATGTTACAAGTTTTCAAATTTACACATTCTCCAACGCAAGGAATTTGTTAAAAAAAGGCAATTGTGTTTTAATTGTTTAAAGTTTCATCTTTCTAGCACTTGTCCCTCAAATATATCTTGTATAAGTTGTGGCGAAAAACATCATTCACTATTACACAGTGAAGAAGATAACTCTATTCCTGATGAATCATGTGTAGTAAATACAATTGTAGCAGAACCCTTAACTCCTTCGAATTTTCAATCGGAATCATTAAACGAAAATGTAATGGTTCAAACTCATACACTTATTTCAAAATTCAATTATGGAAAATTCAAAAACTATGCTAATGGCTACAGTTATAATTGACATAAATGTCGCTAATAAGAAATTCCCATTCAGAGCATTACTAGATAATGCTAGCGAAAAAAACTTCATCACTTTAGAATTATTCGAAAAGTTAGGTGTTACAGGAAACCAATGTAATTAGCGAGTAAGTGGTGTAGGAGAAATAACAACATCCGTAACCGATGTTATTACTCTAGATTTAGAATCTAAATGTTCTAAGTTTAAAACTACTGCAGAATTTGAAATTTTGAAAGAAATCTCTGAGATTACTCCCAAACAGTCTTTCTCTAAATCGTTAATTTGATGGCCTCCATTTGTAAAATTAGGAGATCCTAATTTTAATATTTCTTCCAGAGTTGACATGCTTATTGGTCTTGAACTCTTTTATAACTTGTTACTGAAAGGAAGGATTGATTTAGGCATAAATAAACCGATTTTACAAGAAACTCAATTTGGTTGGATTGTAGTGGGACCATTAAGTTTTTCTTAAACAACTTAAAGAATTTTAATTGTCATTTTACTAACGTAAATAATTGTGCAGCTGATTTAGATACACTCATTGCTAAATTTTGGTCTTTGGAAAATAATTCTTCTAAAGAACACATTTCACTGTCTGAACAAATGTGCGAAGATATGTTTATCAAAAGTGTATCTAGATTGAGCAACGGTAGATATGAAATTGATTTGCCCGTTATTGATTCTAAACTTGCTTTATTAGGAAATTTTTTTCAGCTTGTATTGCGATCTTTTCTAGCACTCGAGACACGTTTTTTACGCGATCCTAAATTGTTTCAACAATATAAAGCATTTATTCATGAATATATTGATTTAGGTCATGGAAAAATAATTAAACTTACTTCCGACAGTAAATTTGACAATTCTGTATTTTACATGCCTCATTATGCGGTCATTAAAGAAAGTAGTTCTACTACAAAGTTGAGAGTAGTTTACAATGCTTCGGCCTTGTCTACATCAGGAATATCTTTAAACGATACAATGCTCGCAGGTCCTGTAATTCAGGCCGATCTTTTTGATATTTTGCTTCTTTTTCGCACTTACAGATATGCCATTACCAAACTTGAAAAAGATGTATCGTTAAATAAACATTAAACCCAAATATCAAAAATTACAAGGGATTTTATAGAGATTTCCCAAACGATCATATTTCTTGTATCCAGCTTAACACTGTCACCTATGAAACTCGTTCACCAAGTTTTCTCGCTACAAGGGCTAATTCTTGATGAAGGAATGTCTTACCCTCTTGTATCGCAAGTTTTACTTGTTAATACGTATGTAGATGACATACTAACCGGAGCAAATAATCTTGAAGATGCTAAGCGCTTACAATTTGAATTGTGCTCGTTGTTAAAGAAAGGTCAATTTGAATTACACAAATGGTGTTCAAATAGTCTTGATATACTAGAAACAATTCCTGTAGAATTGCGTGAAAACTTAAATTTACTCTCATGTGGTAACAAGAATTCAATAAAAACATTAGGTTTGGTTTGGTTGCCTATGGACGATTTTTTTCAGATATCAGTTCCTGCAATTACATCTTTGAAAAACTTAACCAAACGGTCTATTTTGGCTAACATTGCCGCTATTTACGATCCGTTGGGGTTGATTGCTCCTCTTTCAGTTTTAGCAAAAATGTTAATGCATATTGTATGGACCCGTTCTGTGGAATGGGATAAAAGTTTGCCTAGGGATATTGTTAAAGAATGGGATAAATTTGTCATTTTGTTAACTCAGGTTACTGATATTCATATTCCTCGACTTATTTTTCCGTATGGTTCATCATGTAATAAATTCTTGTCAAAAAACTAAATATATACGTTGACAATAAGAATTGCCTTAGTTTTTATTCTCACTTTTTATATTAACTACAGAAAAAAATGAAACGTCATAAAATATACATTTTGTAAGGACTAAATATTATGAATAGAGAGTTTAATGATTTTTTAATAACTTACAATAATTAGTAGGTTAGATTTATTTAAAAATAAGTAATAATCAGTCAACCCAAATAACCATGTTTAGTTTTTGATTTAATTTAAAAGTTATTGCTTGTAGACGTTTTTAAATCAAAATTATTTCTAATTTTATTTTGTAAACATTTCCTAAACAAAATTTTGATTCGATAATTAATCGAGCTATGGTGTTTAATTAGCGATACCTTCAAATATATTCTTTAAAGAAAAAATTAAGTAAGCAACGTAAATTACCTATTTTCTAAAACGTGCTTAGTGTAATGATTCATTCTACAGTCCTTCTATAAGATAACCCCTGCTGAGACTACCTGCTGTTAGAATTGTAAATGATACCCTTAAGCCCGCTTCACAATGTGCAAACTTTTGTTTACAGAAATTGTGGTGTCCAAGTTTTAAATTTCATGAGTGTACATAAACACCGTCACATCCCACGAAGATACTTACTTCTTATCAATTATTTCAAATTTTTCATCATCTTATAAACTTCAAAAGGTAATTGCGTATGTGCTGCGTTTTACTTACAATTCAAAAAATATCAATGAAAAGAGTAAAGGTCCTCTATCATGTAATTAATCAATTTGCAATCATTAAATCCCTTTCTAGATAACAAAGGCGTATTAAGAGTTGGTGGTAGGTTGCAAAACGCTTTCATTCCACAAAGTCAACAGCATCCTATAGTTTTACCCCACAAGTCTCATTTAACAACATTGTTAATAATTCGTGAACACGAAAGACTGTTACATGCTGGACTTCAAGCTGTTTTATTTAATTTGTGATTAAGATTTTGGCCTTTAAACGGTATAAATGCAGTAAAAGCACTCATGCATAATTGTATTAAGTGTTGTAAGTTTAGAATGCAAACGTGTCATCAATTAATGGCCAATTTGCCATATTACAGGTTTAATCCAAGTCGACCATTCATTTTCATCGGTATTGATTATACGGGACCGATTACAATTAAATTGTCACGCGTTAGAGAATCGATAATTAGTAAGAGTTATGTCTCTGTTTTTGTATGTTTGAATACCAAATGCATTCATCTTGAACTAGTTTCCGATATGACAACAAAATCATTTTTAAACGCGTTTAGTCGATTTGTATCCCGCCGTGGCAAACCTTGTAAAGTATTTAGTGATAACGGCAAAACATTTATTGACGCAAATAATGAATTGAATATATTGTATCAAATGCTTAATTCACAAAAATCGAGTGAAATTAGCGACAATTTGGCAAAAGACAGTATTCAATGGGAACTCATACCTCCTTTGTCTCCTCACTGGGGAGGAATATGGGAAAGTGGAGTGAAAAGTTTAAAACATCATTTACGTAGAACAATTGGACTAACTTCTTTAACTTATGAAGAGTTAAATACGATTTTGATTCAAATTGAGGGAATATTAAACTCGCGACTTTTGTGTCCACTTAATAATGACACGAATGAAATTGATTGTTTGACTCCTTCGCATTTTCTAATTGGACAAAATTTATCCAGTCTTCCAGAATGTAACTTAAATGTTAAACCTATTAGAAGATTAGCGGCGTACCATTAAATGATGCATATAAAGCAGTGCTTCTGGAAAAGATGCAGTAAAGAATGATTGCAACACTTACAAGCACGAAGTAAGTGACAGATCCGACAACCTAACAAGTAGGAACAGTTGTCGTATTAAAAGAAGACAACCTACCTCCATCAAAGTGATGTTTAGGGCGAATAATAGAGACTTTTATTAGTGAAGATGGTTGTGGGCGCTTAGTTAAACTATTAACAAGTAGTGGAGAGTGTATGCGCCCAATAACAAAATTATGCGTACTTCCAATAAACTAAATTTAGTCTTGAAATCGTTATTTCAAGGGCGGCGGTATGTTGATATCTTTGTCATTTTTATTTTGGTAGTTGTAGTAAACCTTTTTTATTATTATTATGTTAATTTATTATTAATTAACAAAAGTCGTATTTGTATGTCTCGTTAATATATTTTTCAATCATAATTTTTCTTTTTACTAAAAAATACTCAAGCGAAAGCTACAAACACATAGTGATACCAAAAATATCAGATAACACTCCTAGTGCTTTACTTGAATGTTCAAAATTATCTATACCACCTAACATAAAATTAGCTGATAGCAAATGTAATCAATTCCAAAAAATATATATATACTACTTGGAGCACCAATATTTTTTGACTTTATGTGCATTGGTCAAATTAAATTAAATTGTGGTTTTACGTTGCAAAAAACAAAATTTTGATGGAAACTGGCAGGTTCATTTAATTAGAACCTCAAAAACAATAACACCTACTACAACGTAAGCGCCGTTGAGAATTGCATTGTACAAAATCAATTGGCTATATTCTGGGAATTAGAAGAATGTCGCGTTCAGCCCTCATTAACTAAAGAAGAAAAACAATGTGAAACTCATTTTTAAACGACTACAACTTGCTATAAAAATGGAAGATTTTGTGTTTCTATCCCCTTTCAAGAAAACCACTACATCACTCAACCATGATGGGAATAAGTAGATTTCATTCTCTTGAACGTACGCAATTAAAAAAAATGTACGTCGATTTTATGTTGAAATACGAACATTTGGGGCATATGACGCAAATTAAAAACCCAGATGAAAACGCGAGATCTCTTTACCTTTCACATCACGATGTGCTTAATGAAGAGAGCTTTACTAATAAGCTACGCGTTGTGTTTGACGGGTCCGCCAAATCAAGTACTGGTGTTTCAATAAACGACCATCAAATGATTAGTCCCGTAATTGAAGATGAATTGTTTTCCATACTCACACGTTGGCGAAAACACAAATACGTATTATAGCCCGATGCAACAAAAATATACTGTCAGGTACTTGTTAAACCAGACCAAAAGAGACCTTCAACGTATTGTGTGGGGAGAGAATCCATTGGTGATACCGCGTTGCGTAGATATGTGCGTGCGCGCTTTATGATCAAATTTAAACTGTAAGTTTTACTATACATTACCACCTTTTAATTTCGAAATTAACAACACTCATTTATTGTTCATTGGTTAAATGATGATTCGCTAAATAATGCACGTTAAAGTAGTAGTAGCACATATTGCTGGTATCCGGTTATATTGGTAAAACGTCTGATCAGAGTTGAAGGTCTTATGATTTTCATTACATGCAATAACATCGACTGTTGTACCTTGATAAATCTAGTATCAAAAATTGCGATATCAAAATTGATAACCATAGAAGTCGGACCAGAGAAAGTATACAAAAAACAAAATTACGTTGACGTCTTTTTTTTCAAAACGAAAACCGCAGAAGTCGGACTTGTAGAAGTATAGAGAGGTTAAAATAACTTTGGCGTTTTTTTCAGAACGAAAACCATAGAACTCGGACCAAAAAATGTATAGAAAGGACAAAATAACTTTAGCGTCTTTTTTTTTTTAAAACGAAAACTATAGAAATCGGACCATAAGAAGTATAGAAAGGACAAAATAACTTTGGCATCTTTTTTTTCAAATTAAAAACCACAGAAGTCGGATCAGAAAAAGTATAGAAAGGACAAAGTAACTTTGGCGTCTATTTTTTCAAATTGAAAACCACATAAGTCGTACCAGAAAAAGTATAGAAAGGACAATATAATTTTTTCGTTTTTTTTTCAAAAAGAAAACCACAGAAGTCGGACCAGAAGAAGTATAGAAAGGACAAAATAACTTTGGCGTCTTTTTTTTTTCAAATTGTAAACCACAGAAGTCGGACCAGAAAAAGTATAGAAAGGACAAAATAACTTTGGCGTTTTTTTTCAGATTGAAAACTACAGAAGTCGGACCAGAAAAAGTATAGAAAGGACAAAATAACTTTGGCGTCTTTTTTTGAAAACGAAAACCACAGTAGTCGGACCAGAAAATGTATAGAAAGGACAAAATAAATTGGCATTTTTTTTCAAATTGATAACCACAGAAGTCGGACCAGAAAAAGTATAGAAAAAACAAAATTACGTTCACGTCTTTTTTTTTCATAACGAAAACCGCAGAAGTCGGACTTGAAGAAGTATAGAAAGGGTAAAATAACTTTGGCGTTTTTTTCAAAACGAAAACCATAGAAGTCGGACCAGAAAATGTATAGAAAAGGCAAAATAACTTTGGCGTCTTTTTTTTCAAATTAGAAACCATAGAAGTCGGACCAGAAGAAGTATAGAACAGACAAAATAACTTTGGCGTCTTTTTTTTTAATTGGAAACCACAGAAGTCCGACCAGAAAAAGTATAGAAAGGACAAAGTAACTTTGGCGTCTAATTTTTCAAATTGAAAACCACATAAGTCGTACCAGAAAAAGTATAGAAACGACAATATAACTTTGGCATCTTTTTTTTTCAATTTAAAGACCACAGAAGTCGGAACAGAAAAAGTATAGAAAGGACAAAATAACTTTTGCGTTTTTTTTTTCAAAACGAAAACCATCGAAGTCGGACCAGAAAATGTATAGAAAGGACAATATAACTTTGCCGTCTTTTTTTTTATAACAAAAACCATAGAAGTCGGACCAGAAAAGTATAGAAAGTACAAAATAACTTTGGCGTTTTTGTTTTCAAATTGAAAACCACAGAAGTCGGACCTGAAAATGTTTAGAAAGGACAAAATAATTTGGCATTTTTTTTTCAATTTGATAACCACAGAAGTCGGACTAGAAAAAGTATAGAAAAAACAAAATTACGTTGACGTCTTTTTTTTTCAAAACGAAAACCACAGAAGTCGGACTTGAAGAAATATAGAGAGGTTAAAATAACTTTGGCGTTTTTTTCTAAACGAAAACCATAGAAGTCGGACCAGAAAATGTATCGAAAGAACAAAATAATTTTGGCGTTTTTTTTTTCAACAAAAACCATAGAATTTATACAAAATTAAATATATAAATATACAATAATAAATGTAGCAAACAGTAGGTACTAAGAAAATATAATAATGGTTTCTTTTTTTCAAATATAAACGACAGTAGTTTACGTAATATGACGTAAACGGCAATAGCAATTACTATATATTAAGTCATCAAATTATTACAAGTTATTTAAGAATTGTGCCAACAAATTCTATCAAAGTAAACATGTTAGATATTCAGTGTGTTCGTAAAATATGAAACAAATTTATTTTTAGCTAAACGGACCATTTTAGGTAATAATCCTGAAACACGTCGATTTTTGATTTTAATTTACCGTATTTTAAAATAATAATCTAATATACAGGGTGAATTACTTTCAGTAATGACGTCACCGTCATTTTTTAATTGGAACACCCCATTTTGTTTCAATTTTCGGATTACTCTAGCTGAGCTGATTCCAAAAATGTATCACATGTTGATTTCAATTGGTACAGGGTGGACAAAAATACAATAGTTTTGTGTGTGCTCATAAAGTAAGCATAACATTCTTTATTAGTTAAATTAACAATATTATCAATAATACTTATTGTCTAGCGGACAAAATATGATGAAATACATGACTTTATAAACGTTCGAACTTTTTTTTAAATCGATAAGAAATAATTTCTTTCATATTCTGTCTGCTAGACCTAAGTACCAAACATGTTTGGAAACAGCACATTTTATTAATCTAAATATTAAAAACTACAAGGTGTTACATTTAAACCAATTTCCGCTTTGTTCCATCCTTTACGGACACACTGTATATTATACGTCTTTGTTTATACATAAGTGCAAGGATATATTGAAAAATTCTTAGCCTACTATATAACCAAACAAAATTTCAATGTCTAAATATATTATTACTCAACATATTCTCTTCTTAATTGGATACATTTATTACAGCGAACCTGCAATGTCTCTAGACCTCTCAAAAAAAATGTTTCTTCTTGCTTTGCAAACCAGATCTCCACAGCTTCTATTACGTCCTTGTTGTAAGAAAATGTACGACTTTTTAAACTTTTTTTCAGTTGAGGAAAGAGGTGATAGTCGGACGGAGTCAAATCGGGTGAATAAGGGGAGTGTTCTAGTAATTCAAACCCGAAATCACGAATTTTTTGCACGGCAACATGATATTTGTGTGCAGGGGCGTTGTCCTGCAAAAACACCTTTAGATAGCTTTCCGCGTCTTTTCTCTTTAATATTTTTCCGTAGAGTGGTCAGTAATGTCGAATAGTAATCTCCAGTTATATTAAACGTGTGTATTCCGCTATCTACAATGGTGTTCACGAAAAGACAAAAATGCAAATTGGTTTCTATCGTTATGGAAGTATCACAAAAAATTGTAAATGTAATTTTAAACGATAAAGCTTTTATTGAATCATTACCAGTCAAAGTAGCAGATATTGTCATACAAAAAATGGATGATAAAATGGCGCATCTAGAAAGTAAATTAAATACTTTGAAAAGCCAATTAAAGACTGTTCAAAATGAAAAGAATGAATTATATATGAAAGTAGATGAGTTGAAACAGTTGTTTAAACAGAATCAACTTAGATTTTATGGGATACCAGAAAATAATGGCGATCTAAAGAAAAAAATATCAGACATCATACAGACCAAAATGGGAATTACCGACATCGAAATAGAACACTGCTATTGGTTTGGAAAAATTCAAAATAAGAAATCAAGACCAGTTGTAGTCAAATTTACCTGTCTTAAACAGAGAAATAAGGTTTTCTTAAATAAGAAACAACTCAAGGGCAGCAACTTTGTTATTGTCGAAGAGCTTACTGTACAACGTTATCAGCTATTGATGGTAGCAAAAGATAAAATCGGTAAGGATAAACTATGGACTATGGATGGAAGAATTTTTACAAAATTAAATGGCAATAGGATCCTAATAAAAAGCGATGAAGATATTTTGAAGATTTGTGGAAGAGACTAACCGGCTATACTCGGCAATAGTGCAATGTGCAACGTTAAACTCTTTTTTTTTGTTTTTTCTGTGTACATTAGGTGTTGAAATTTTAATTTAAATTATTTTTACTATTACTTTATATATACATACCTCTTCAGTCACAATTAATTATTATTTTACGCAATATTTTGTATAGGAGAATGAAAAATTACACTTAGCTTTTTTGAATGTGCGATCGTTGGTACCTCATTACTTAGATATTAAGGAATATTGCTACAGGGCAAATATGATATTTTGGGTATATCAGAAACGTGGTTAAATAAAAATATTTTAGATAAGCAAGTAACAAAAACAAAGCAACAAGGCAACTTGGACTTGTATAAGCAGTTACGTAATCAAACAAACATTGCTATAAGAAATGAAAAAATACGTTATTTAGAATTTTGTGCGACTAATAGGAAAAACAATACGTTATGCAAACGGCTTAAAAATCTAAATATAGTGAACCAATCAGCAGTAATACCTTTGCTAGATTTTTGGACAAACCGCATGAAATCAATGCTCACTTTTACAATTTTCAACAAGAAAACAACAGATAAATCCAGATTTACGTTATTATTATTCAAATAATATAATGGCGTGTATTAAAGAAAAACTTGAATTTGTTACAGTGACTACTGATGACATAAAGTTACAACTTTATAATATTAAGTCACTAGTATACGGTTCAAATCTTATAAATTTAGAAATGTTGCTGTTGTGTTGTCCTAAAATTTTGCCTTTTAATACGAACATTATTAATTCTTGTTTACTAGAAGGAATTTTTCCTGATCTATGGAAAATAGCATGTATTCAGCCTCATCCAAAACATAATAACATTAATAATTTTAATGAGTTAATACCAATTAGTATTTAACTTTGTCTCTCAAAAGTCTTGGAAAAATAATTAATAACCAAATTAAAACTTATTTAGAAATAAATCCAATTTTGCCTGCAAATCAATCAGGATTTAGGAAGGGTTACAGTTGTGCAACCACTCTTCTGGCTGTTACAGACGATATCATTAGGGAATCCGATTTAGGCAAAACATCTATTTTAGTGCTTTTAGACTATTCCAAAGCTTTTGATATGGTAAGTCATGATTTACTACTCGCTATTTTGAATTTTGTTGGTTTCTCTAGTAATGCCATTGAGTTGATTAGAAATTATTTGTTTAATCGATTGCAGTACGTTGAGACTGCTAGCGGTCAGTCGTCGCAAGAACATGTAGAGTGTGGAGTACCACAAGGTTCCATATTAGGACCCTTACTTTTTTCATTATATACGAGTAATATAATGTCTTGTTCGAACTACGTATCGGCATTCTTTTATGCCGATGATACACAGTTACTGTACTCTTTCTCCAGCGATGACTATACTATAGTGGAAACTCGTATAAAACATGATTTACACAACTTAATGACATATTCTAAGCGGCATGGGTTACAAGTCAATCCTGAAAAATTGATGGTCATGATATTTGGTAAACAGAAAGAGCTTCTGGAGACAAAAATTAATATAGCTGTTGATGATAAAATACTAAAATTTATGAAATGTACAAAAAATCTTGGAGTTAGGCTTGATTCAAAATTACAATTTAAAAAGCATATTAATTATTGCCTACAAAGGTCTTACTGTTATTTAAAATTACTTTATCCACATCGACATTTACTAAATAAAACGCTTAAAACGCAATTAACAGATTCTTTAGTGTTAAGTTGTTTCAATTATTGTGACGTTGTGTACGGTCCTTGTTTAGATAAATCGGATAGGACTAGAATAGAACAAGTCCAAAATGTTGCTTACGTTTTATATATGGCATACGAAGATATGATCCGGTGTCACACAAGCTAAAGGGTGCAAAATGGCTTTGTATGGAAGATAGGCGTACACTGCATTCAGTAGTACCATTCCATAATATTATATTAAGAAACTGCTCTCCATATTTAACCAATAAAATAACGTATAGAACGGATGTTCACAATTTAAATTTAAGATTCAGAAGTTTAATTACCACAACACTTCACAAAACAGTTCTCTTCAAAAAAAGTTTCACGTATAATATTTACAGAAATTATGATAACGTAACACCATTTTTAAAAACTTTGAGACCTGACATGTTTAAGACGTGCTTGAAGAAAATTTTGTTGAACAAGTATAAGTGAACATCTTCCACCTTACTTCAGGTACCTTAGATTATAAATTTAGTTACTTATTTATCAGTTATAACTGTTTTCTCATTCTCCATTCTACAGATAAATATGGAATAGGAATGTATATATATATATATATATATATATATAAATGATAAGTTTTTCGACATCAAGTGTCGACTCGTGAAAGCGTTCACGTACGAAAATGTTAGCAACTTTGCCGACAGGTATGTAAAGCAGTTACATAGTCGATTCTTTAATAATTATAGCCAACCTAACAGTTGGCAAGTATAAAAATTTCGAATCGCCTGCAGTAAAGTACGCAAGAGGTTGTACAATAGCAAACAAACACTGAGAATCACCCGACAGCTGTTTCGTCCTTTTGGGACTCATCGGGAGTGAGAGAACTCGAGTGTAAGTTCACTATTGTACAAACGCGCGCTGTCGACTATATGCCCTACTGGAGGGATCACAATATTTAAATGATAAGTTTTTCGACATCAAGTGTCGACTCGTGAAAGCGTTCACGTACGAAAATGTTAGCAACTTTGCCGACAGGTATGTAAAGCAGTTACATAGTCGATTCTTTAATAATTATAGCCAACCTAACAGTTGGCAAGTATAAAAATTTCGAATCGCCTGCAGTAAAGTACGCAAGAGGTTGTACAATAGCAAACAAACACTGAGAATCACCCGACAGCTGTTTCGTCCTTTTGGGACTCATCGGGAGTGAGAGAACTCGAGTGTAAGTTTACTATTGTACAAACGCGCGCGCGTTATACTTGCCAACTGTTAGGTTGGCTATAATTATTAAAGAATCGACTATGTAACTGCTTTACATACCTGTCGGCAAAGTTGCTAACATTTTCGTACGTGAACGCTTTCACGAGTCGACACTTGATGTCGAAAAACTTATCATTTAAATATTGTGATCCCTCCAGTAGGGCATATAGTCGACAGCGCGCGTTTGTACAATAGTGAACTTACACTCGAGTTCTCTCACTCCCGATGAGTCCCAAAAGGACGAAACAGCTGTCGGGTGATTCTCAGTGTTTGTTTGCTATTGTACAACCTCTGCGTACTTTACTGCAGGCGATTCGAAATTTTATACTTGCCAACTGTTAGGTTGGCTATAATTATTAAAGAATCGACTATGTAACTGCTTTACATACCTGTCGGCAAAGTTGCTAACATTTTCGTACGTGAACGCTTTCACGAGTCGACACTAGATGTCGAAAACTTATCATTTAAATATTGTGATCCCTCCAGTAGGGCATATAGTCGACAGCGCGCGTTTGTACAATAGTGAACTTACACTCGAGTTCTCTCACTCCCGATGAGTCCCAAAAGGACGAAACAGCTGTCGGGTGATTCTCAGTGTTTGTTTGCTATTGTACAACCTCTTGCGTACTTTACTGCAGGCGATTCGAAATTTTTATACTTGCCAACTGTTAGGTTGGCTATAATTATTAAAGAATCGACTATGTAACTGCTTTACATACCTGTCGGCAAAGTTGCTAACATTTTCGTACGTGAACGCTTTCACGAGTCGACACTTGATGTCGAAAAACTTATCATTTAAATATTGTGATCCCTCCAGTAGGGCATATAGTCGACAGCGCGCGTTTGTACAATAGTGAACTTACACTCGAGTTCTCTCACTCCCGATGAGTCCCAAAAGGACGAAACAGCTGTCGGGTGATTCTCAGTGTTTGTTTGCTATTGTACAACCTCTTGCGTACTTTACTGCAGGCGATTCGAAATTTTTATACTTGCCAACTGTTAGGTTGGCTATAATTATTAAAGAATCGACTATGTAACTGCTTTACATACCTGTCGGCAAAGTTGCTAATATATATATATATATATATATATATGTAGTATTTTATTTTCCTTGTTTTATTTTTCTGTTTTGTCCTTTTTTTATATTTTTGTTTTATAGGGGCTGAACTTAGACCAATTTTTAATTGTTTTTAAGTCCTCTTTTGCAAATCTTGTATAAGATATTTACAGTTATATATTATAAATATCTTTGTGTATAATTTGTAATTTGCAAAATAAACTTATTATTATTATTATTATTTGAACCATTTTCTCACTACACGTTAAACACAGTGAGTTATGGCATTTCTGCCGCGCTTTTCTTGGCCATAACGATGTCTTCAACAGCTAGGACACGAAAATAAAGGGGACCATTCACAAGCATTCGAAATAATTCTAAATAATTTTTACGTTGACAATTTGTTGTCCGGAGCAAATACAGTTCAGGAAGCAATCCTTTTACAAAAAGAAATCACATATGTACTAAACGTAGGCTGTTTTAAACTAAGAAAATGGGCATCCAATTCTCCAGAGATCTTAAAGAACATAAACAATCAAACATAATTTAAGGTTATTCATTTAGGACTTCAAGAAAACAAAAGGACTTTAGGATTAGTGTGGTTGCCGTGTTCATATAAATTAAGCTGTAGCATAAATGCGAACTGCACAAACACCTCTATAACTAAGCGAACAATTCGCTATGCCATTGCAAAAATTTTTGACCTCCTTGAAATTTTGTCCCCTGCTATTATCATTCCTAAAACTATGTTGCAGACTTTATGGTCTTTGAAACTTTCTTGGGACGCCCAATATTAATGGATTTACATACCAAGTGATTAAAAATTCAAAATCAAATAGCTGCTTTAAAGCAATTACAAATTCCAAGATACGCATTAATTAAAAATTTTCTAAATATTCAACTTCATGGATTTTCCGATAGCTTTAACATGGGTTATGGAACGTACGTTTTTGTCAAGAGCGAAAACTCTCAGTGTGATGTTCGATTAAATTTCATGTGTCCAAAGTCTAAGGTGGCTCCATTAAAAACCATATCAATCCCAAGGCTAGAGCTTTGTGCTGCACTATTGCTTAGTAGACTTATGTCTAAAGTCATAAAGTCAATAAAGCTAGATTTTAATCAAATTTTTTGTTGGCCTGACTCTACAGTAGTTCTTGCGTGGATCAAAGCTCCCCCAAGCTCTTTGAAACCTTTTGTATATAATCGGATCAGCGAAGTACAGGACTTCACTTTTGGTTTTAACTGGCGACATGTCAATTCAGCAGACAATCCGGCAGATCTAATATCGCGGGATGTCATGCCCAAGCAATTAATCAACTGTCCTTTATAGTGGCACGGTCTATAATGGCTATCTGAAAATAACGAAAACTGGCCAAAAGCCTCTTCAAATATTCCAAATAATACCTTGTTTAAAAGTGAGCTTCGTGCACGCAAAATTACGTGTGTTTTAGCAATACAAAAACCATTTTATTTGTTCGAACGTTTTTTCTCTTTAACCAAGTTGCAAAGAACAGTGGCTGATTGCTTAAGATTCATACGTAATCTTTGAAAACCTTGTATTCAACAAACCTTAGGTCATTTAGAATTAAATGAATTAAACGATGCATTAATTATTTTAATATGAATTGCACAAAAAGAAACCTTTAAGGCAGAATTAAGAGATTTAAAAAATGATAAAGTAATTTCCTTTAAAAGCAAGCTGCTTTAATTAAATTCGTTTATTGACCTATTAGGTCTTGTTAGGGCAGGAGGCAGACTGTGTAGTTTCAACTTTTATCTTAATAAAAATTTCCTTTGATATTACCCCCAAAACACCCATTAACAACTTTAATCGTTAGATACGAGCATTTAAAAATGCTACATGCAGGACCTTAAGAGTTGTTATCGTTCCTCAAAAAAGATTTTGGCCAATATCAAACAGAAATATTTGCAGAAGCACGGTGCATGCTTTCGAATTATACCCAAAACTTATGAGCAATTAATGGGTGCGCTTCCGATCAAACGCGTACAATTGTCACCTTACTTCTCACGTTACTAACGTTGATTATTGTAGTCTAATTGTTATAAAAAATTAAAAAGGTCGGGGGAGTAAATTAATTTAAACTTATATTTGTTTGTTTGTTTGCGCCGCTACTAAGGCTATACACATAGAAGTAGTAGGCGACCAAACCACGGAAGCCTTTTTAGCGGCTATAAAAAGATTTGTATCGAGGCGTGGCAAACCTACAAAGATTTTATCTGATAATGCTGTGAATTTTGTGGAAGCAGACGCAGAACTAAAAAGATTTGTGCATAGTCTTAAGGCTAACCCAAATAAGGGTACCTTGAAGGATTCCCTATCTAAAGATAAAATCTAAAATCTGAAATTTATTTCACCTAAAACATCGCATTTTGGTGGACTCCACAAAGCTGGCGTCAAAAGTGTCAAATTCTATTTTAAACGAATTGTTTATCACACAAATTTAACATTTGAGAAACTGAATACCACAGTGATTCAGATAGAGGCTGTACTAGATTTCCGTCCTCTATCCCCTTTATCCTCTGATCCTAGTGACCTAAACCCTCTAACTCCTGCCCATTTTTTGATCGGAAGAAGTCTAACCGCTGTTCCAGAATACAATTTATTAGGTGTTTCCTAGTCCAGATTGTCGCGCTTTCAAAGGACGCAGCAACTAACTCAACATTTTTGGAAGCGCTAGTCGCAAGAGTATTATGCGAGCGAATTATAGCATCGAGTAAGATGGCAACAAACCCAGAATATTAGTTCAATACAAATTGGTGCTATGGTTCTAATAAAAGACCCGTGTGTTTTTTTTGTGTGGAAAATTAATTACTATTTTTTATTGTCTTAATATGTATTTTGCGTTTGCAATATGTATTGCTTGTATTTCTATTTATACTGTTAAAAATGTTCATGTTATTATAGTTATGTTACTTTGTATTTTGTATGTCTTGTTGAAAGACTCTCTTTCAAGGTGGGAGCTATGTTAAATACTTAAGCATTTTTTGTATAGGTTCGACCCTCTGCAAGAAGTGGGGTAGAAAGCTTGCTGCCAGAAACAGCACTTGCGTTTAAACCTTACTTGAGTGTACCACTGAAGAATTTGCTTTTAGTCAATTTTTGTAATTAATAAAATAAATAATATAAAACATAAATAATAATGGTATAATAAAATTGATGGTATCCTTCACTAATATAATTATTTAAAATGACCAAATAGTGGAGGACGACTGGACCTTTACTAATTGAAAAAAAAGATCAAAACATCAGGCCAGACCAGGAATAGATGAGTTATGAAATGTCGCTAAATGGAAAAACACACTGATCATATAAAAATGAACACACAAATTAACAAAATATTTATCACTATCGTTAAAGTAATGTATTGAAATCTAAATAGAGAAGACATTAGAAAATCAACCTTGTCATACAACAATTACAATTACTTCAATTATAATTTAATTTAATTATAAAAAAGTATATTAAAAATCTCTTGGGATACCAGAAACAAGAACCATAACTACAGACACAAGAACAGAAGTTGAAAATGCTCTTGAACTGACAAAGAATAGTAAAACTATAAATGAAATTCCAATAAAAGTATTAAAAATAATAATGGATAAGCGATGCCTATTAGTACTAGTGGATTTGTTAAATGACGTACACAAAACTGGAATAATTCCAGACGACTGCTTAACATTTACAACATTATTATAACCTACTGTAATACATTGCAAAGACTATAGAATAATTAGTTTGATGATCCATGTCTTGAAGCTACTTTTTTTATGTTGGACAATCCACGAAAGCTCAAGGTACTAGGTACCGTGGTTGCTAAATGAAGGGGAGAGAGAGGAAAGTTGCAATTTATTAATTCAAGACTTAAAGGACTAGATATTTGGGGATACAGGGAATACGTGAGATGGTAGGAGATTCTATAGTCGAGGTACCCTAGGAATGAAAAAACGGTCGTAGTGAGCAGTTCTGAAAGTTTGGAGCTGAACTGTAAATAGGTTCATACGCATCGAAGAAATTATAGAGCGGTGAAATTATAGAGCTCAACTCAGAAGAGCACATACCATTGTAGTACCGGTAAAACAAACAAAGATCACCCACCATCCTACGGTGTTCGAGAGAAAGCAGCCTTAGAGCAAGTATTGGATCACCAATTGGCTGAAGATAAAATTTTTCTTGCCCGAAAAAGAAAACTCAGCTTCTTGGCTGCAGCCGATGTCAAAGATAAAATGTGCTTCTGCCATCGAAGGTCTTGCTTGATTTCGACTCCAATCAACTTGAAATAATTCTTCAGTTCGAGGTTTTGACCATTCATTTGAATAGAATGTGAATTTAGAGACTGTTGACAGGTTTGTGTTTTGGTAGTGTTAAATACAACAAGATTTTTGCTTCTCCATTCTGTAATTCTTTGAAGATCGTTTGAGAGGGATGCCGATGCTGCACGGCGTTGCTCATCCAAATGGATGCGGAAACTGGTTTAGAAAATCGGATGCTGGAATGAAGAGTACTGTCGTCAGCATAGCTGTGAATGAGATTTTCCCTGGAAGAAAGAAGAACGTTGATATGGATAAGAAACAGGGTCGGGGCCAACACAAAACTTTGCAAAACACCGGCGTTGACATTATAGAATTAGGAGGAGTAACCAACGACTGATACACTAATACTTTGATTAGAGAGAAAATTTGCCGTCCATAAACAGAGCTTAGGAGGTAGGCCATAAGAGAGCAATTTGTTGAGTAGTGTTGCATGCCATACCTGATCAAAGGCTTTAGAAATATTAAGAGCAACTACTTTAGATTTACCATGGAATTCAATGAAGGAACTCCAGCTATGAGTGACATAGGTAAGCAGATCAGCAATAGATCTACCTTGGCGAAATCCGTACTGCCTATCATGCAAAAGTTTTTGTGATTGTTTTAGCCAAAGTGTGACCAAAAAACTCCACTTCCGTTTGGACAGGACATCACTTTATCTCTTATACCTCTGTTGACATCATTTTTGGATTCCTCCATTAATCGATTGTAGCGATTTATACAGTGTACTTTTTCTAGATGGTTTTTAGGTGATGGATCATCGAGAAATTTTCTATAGGCGTGCATTTTTTTGCATTTTTCCATGCTTTGGAGAACCAGGGCTTTTGTTTAGATGATCTAGAAGATTTTATACTGTAAGGTATAAATGCCTCTATTCCAGCTAAAATCGTATTGGTGATTTCTGCGCAAATATTTGATGGATCATCAGAGAAAAAGCAGACAGAATTCTATGGGAAAGAAAAATAGAAATTTTGTAGACCCTCCCAGTCGGCGGTGTTATAATGCCACACAGTACGGGGAGGCGCTTGTTCTGCTATTTGATTATCTTTTATTGAGCAGGTCACGTTAATCAAGTTGTGATCGGAGTTACCTAAAAGATCTGAAACAGAAGCCTTGTAAGGTTCAGGATGGATTGTAAGAAACAGGTCAAGGGGATTTTTCTGTGGTCCGTATTTTGTGGAGTGTGGGTCGGCTCGTTGACAAGATTTGTTATAGATTGACTTATAGCGAATATTGCTGCTGCTCTACCCTCCGGATCAGTTTTTTTAGATCCCAACCAGTCCTCGTTATAAACGTTAAAATCGCCAAGAGCGATTACTTCAGAGGAAGGAAATTTTGAAATAAGCTGTCCATTTTGATTAAGATAAAGTTAAACAGCTCGTTAAATTACTTATCAGAAGGGAAGCGATAAATACAGCAGATAAAGTTTATTGAAGCTTTTATGTTTACTTTGAGCCACAGAAGGCCATGACATCCGTCCTCCAGATTAGTAAGTCGTGCGCATGCTAGGTTATCGCGCACATATGCGCCAACTCCACCGTGAAGACGAAATGAGAACATAAGCTCATACCCCTGAAACAGCAAATGTGTAGTGGAGTTCTTGCTACTGATTTGTGTTTCTGTTAAGAAAAGAATGTGGGACTGGAAGGATTGAAGGTGGTGGTGGACTGAGTTTATGTTCAATGTCAGTCCGCAAATATTTCCAAATGAAATAGCAAAAGTTGATGGTGAAGCCTCCCTGGTACGCCTACCCCGAAGATCCGAGGAGCTATCATCATCATATATTTTATAAAATAAAATTACCATAAAGATAAGGGACAGAAACTAAAACGACTCACACATGCAGAACCAGAAGCATCAAAGCATCAGCCAAGATTCGTAGGGCCCCTTATCACATGTGTACAGAGTACTGCCTCGCTCGAGGTAAATTGCCTCTACTCTCGTCAGGATGATGGGATGGGAAGGAAATATAGGATAAGTCAGGAACTTATTGAATGTAATAATATAATTTTCTCCAATTTAAGGTGTTGGAGGAAAATCATAGCTCGCGTGGGCAGGATTGCTTGCCTGAAGTAGATTTCATCTCAACCGGGTTCTTTGAGTGTCATCTACCCGCTACCTTAATTGTGACAGAATGCAGTATAATGCAACCCTCATTTATTATAACTGTTCTGCGATTTACAGTTTCCTGGGCATTTGCACGGTGTTATAACTCAAAAAATGTCAATCCAATTCATTCGAGAGATAGGACTCGTGGTTTTTCAACAATATAAGAAAAATTCATTTGTTTCTGAATTTTTGTTTTGAAATTTTTTAACAGGATTTCTTGGTTCTATGGTTGTAAACAAAATGTTATCTATTGTCAAGAATCCTACAAATCATAACATTTACTTTACTAACTTCTGAAACAATTAGAGACAATAGAAAAGGTAAATGTAATCTAAAGTCAAAAAAACGTTTGCAGCGAAAGCAAAGCGGATCGTATGATTTCAGATTCAACCGAAATAAACAAGTTCTGATTGTTAGATGAAACGACAATGAATGTTTAGCGGTCAAAACAAATTTTGGTAAAAGGGGGCCAATGGTTAATGTTTAGCGTTGGAGTAAAAAAGAAATGAAATATGTTATGGCCTCTCAACCTGCTGCAATTTCTAACTACAACAAATATATGAGAGGTGTTGACTATTATGGCTAACTTTTAGAAAACAATAAAATAGCAATTAGAGATAAAAAGTGGTACTGGTACGAGCATCATCGATATGGCTGGGGTAAACAAATATGTTTTATTTAAAATGATTCATGACAAGCGATCAATTTCTATGACAGATTTTAGAAGAACGGTTTTCTTGTTAATTATTTAGAATTAGGACAAAGCAAAAAAAATTTTGGAGGAAGATCGACGATTTGTGATCAATTTCTGAAAAAACCATTGAATAACGTTGACCATATCTTGAGAAAACGGAAAAACCAAAGGCGTTGCTAGCATCTAAGCTGTTTGGGAAAACGAAGAACATATTGCAAAAAGTGTAATAAAATACTATGTATTACATGTTTTCCAAAATTTTATAACAAATAGTAAATTTTATTTAGTTTACATAATATTGTCATAAATGTTAATAGAATATTAAGTATTGAAGGCGGTAGGTGCAATTTACTGGTAGAGGGTAATAGTGTGGGGACCAACGCGTCAGCACTACCGCCCGAAAGGCTTATACTATTTTTTGCCCGATTAATTGCTTAATTAATCAATAAAAATGTTTAAAAATAATTGCACACCAAAAATGCTAATTTTGTCAAGTCGTCTAATACACTCTGATTGTTATAGAGTTGAAGTAAACAAAAAAATAATTTGAAAAATTTGGACGAATATCAGTGATTTTTTTTCGATTTAAATAATGCTCGAGGAAGTATTAAAAGGCGAACATAATAAAATCAAAATTTTTTTTGCCATCGGATGCACTTTAATGGTTCCTGAGAAGACAAAACTGAGATACGAGGGAACCTATGCTACATTCAAAAATTAGTATGACGAAAGGCAAGTTAGTGTTTCAGAGAAGGTATTAGTGGCGTATTTTGACAGTTTCTGTTAATGAAGATATGAGCAGACAATAAAATTGACTTGTCCCTGCATCAAATTTGGTTTATTTCAGGTAGTTTTGATAGTGGGTGTAGCCGAAGCGACCAGGAGACAAGAAGTGTTTTATTTAAACATTAATGATATAGAAGACCGAGGTTCCATGATTGTGGTTAAAATTTCTAAAACAAAAACAGGTTTTAACCAACCATCGAAACGAGGAGATAGATTTTGTAAAATATTTAGAAAATATGCTCGTTTGCGACCTAAAAACGTTGATTTTACACTGTTCTTTCTGAAAATTTATAAAGGGAGATGTTTCAGACAAGTTGTTGGTAAAAACACTATCGGAAGTGTTCCGTTTCAAATTGCTACTAATATGAAAAAGAAAATCCGAAGAAGTACACTGGCCATTCGTTTAGACGGACATCCGCTACGTTATTAGTAAACAAAGGAGTAGATGTGCTGACTTTGAAAAGACATGGGGGCTGGACGTCGTCTAGTGTCGCCAAAACTTACATCTAGGAATCACTTGGAAACAAATCAAATTCTGGATAACGGAAATGTCAATGTCGGTTTCGTACAGCACCAAGTACCAAGTACCTGAATGTCCAAAATTTTAAATTTTGAAATAATTATAAAAATAATAAATTGGCCTTTAATGGGTTAATACAGAATATATAAAATATTACTCTGTAAGCATTTTTTATTTGATAGGTATGTAGTTGTAATTTTGGGTACGTCCTGTATACAACTCATATTTCAATAAATAAATAAATAAATATTTTTGTATAAATTAAGTGCAAAAATTGTTAATTAGCAAATTAAGAAATAGACTTAAAAGACTATATTAGTTGGATTTTGAATAATATTAATTATCTAAACCATATTGTATCTGAGGATGTCGATAATTTGATTCTTCTGAGTAGTCTAGCTTCAAATGGCAGACAGGTGTTATTATTAAAAACTAAAAGTACAAATGTCAAACAAGAAAGAAAGATATTTTTAAATCACAGCTTGAAAAAAGAATATTCAAATTGTCAAGAACACCTCTTGCTCTTGCACGCTTTTAGTGGATGTGACAGTACTTCTGCCTTTTACAACAAGGTTAAAAAGATATTATTTAAGAAATTTAAAGAAGACTCTGATCATCAACAATATGTTGCAATCTTTAAAACATCTGTAGAAAACGTTGATCATCTGGTTGATAGAAGCATTAAATGTCTCTGTACAGTCACGAAAGTATAGATGAAACAGTATCTCACGAAGACAGATTGGCAAAAGTCAGGCATCAAAGTTTTCAGAACCAATACCAATACCAAAATGATACTACCACAAAAAAGTAGTAAAAAAATACTACAGAAGATGAAGGGACTCTGGCTTTGCAAGTGGTCAGTGCTCAAACTGCTGGGCTACGTTACAGGGTCGCAGGTGGTGGATAGCAAACGACTTCTAGATATGGAGGTCAGCTGTGACATACATAAATAAGCAGTGCCTAACCAAAGCAGCGACAGAACCGAAGGTGTGGACTGGCGGGTGAGGAAACCGGTGAGCACTAAAAGCCACATAAGCCAATTATGATTCTGTGACATAGCGAGTAAACGCCGTCAAAAAAGCGTTCCCAGAGAGATGAGTCTCGGAAGAAACTCCAAAATTAAACCGCCGCCAACACGCAGGGCAAGCGTTGCGGGCTACGCCAAAAACCTTTCAAAACAAACCAAATATATGAACATGTCAAATTTAAATACGTTACTACCCCAGGCGAGTAGAACACACAGTTCAGAATCTCGCACCGACTCGTACGTCTGCCTCAAGAATTCTGGGGGAGGTTAAAATTTGATTACCAAACAAAGACATAACAAAAATTAAAAAACAAAAATATTTATAGCTACTTATAACATGAGAACCATGAGTAAAGAAGAACATTTAGCGCATCTTAAAACCGAGCTAGAATACATAAAGTGGGACATAGTGAGTGTATGTAAGACAAAATTGCCCGGAGAAAATACAACACTTCTCAAGTCTGGTAACTTTTTGTATCAGAATAACTCTGACACTGAATCACATGTAGGGAGTTGCTTTTATCTTTCACAAAAGTATCAAAAGACAGAGTTGTCAAGAGAAGAGCTATATCAAATCGTGTAATATATGTAGTCATAACGGTGAATAAGAGATATAACTTGCAAATTATATATGGATACTCCCCAACAAGTACCTCTGATCATCAGGAGATAGAATAGTTTTACGAGGACATAACAACAGCTATCCGTGCTAAGACAACTAATTTTCGGGTACTAACAGAAGACTTTAACGGAAAAGTAGGCAAAAAAGAAGATGGTCACCCTCAAATATTGGAAATTTTGGACTAGGAGAAAGAAACCCTAGAGGTCAACTTCTTGTAGATTTTATTGCCAGTGCGAACTTGTTCTGTATAAATTCCTTTTACAAAAAACATAACAACAGGAAATGGACTTGGATAAGCCCAAATGGTCGCGTCAAAAACGAAATAGACTACATATGTACATCTAAATAAGAAATGTGTGTCCTTAACTGCTTCGACACGGGCAGTGACCATCGCATGGTTAGAGCTCAAATTCAGTTAAATACTACTTTAGAGAGGAGAGGAGAAATAGGGGAAAATTTATTACTTCAGAAAAACTTATCTCACAGAAACCACTTTACCAAGAAACGATCGACAGGAAGTTACCAGGCATAGATGCTGACTTTATGGAACTGGACCAATAATGCTCAACGGTATTGCAAGTTATTCATACTGCGACTAAAACAGTGTGTGCAAGATCTAAAAGAAACAAGTCTAGCAAGATCAGCCAAGAAACTCCAAGGTGATAAATGACACCATTGAGAAGAATTGCTCTATGAAAGTCCTTCGTTTGAAACTTAGCCGTGGCAAACAAGTAATTACAAAAATGAAAGACAAAAGCGGGCAAATGGTTACAACAAAAGCCGAATTAGCAGCCGTAGTTGAAAACTATTACACGAAACTGTACAGTTTAACTAAGCCGAAGCCAAACAAATTAAAAAATTGCACGATTTTAAATGTTGGGTCGGAAGAGATATCTGACGTAGATAGAACTGAGTTGAAAGCAACTCTGAAAAAAACAAAACACAATAAAGCTCCGGGTGGAGATGGAATAACAAATAAAATGTTAAAACTAGGGGGTGATACGCTGGAAAAGGTTATTCTTGCTCTTCTGAGCAAATGTTTTAAGGAAGGAAAAGTTCCGAAAAAATGGCAAAATTCAGAAGTAAAAATTCTCTTGAAAAACGGTGACAGCACAAACATGGAAAACTATAGACTAATCAGCCTACTTTTGTCCCTGTACAAATTGCTGACCAGAATCATAACAAATCGCCTCACCAACAAACTAGACTTTCATCAACCTGTGGAATAAGCAGGATTTAGAAAAGGATTCAACACTACTGACCATTTGCAAGCAATACATCATCTTGTAGATAAATGCACAAAATGTAACATACTCCTGTACTTGGCTTTTGTTAATTACGAGAAGACATTTGACTACATTGAAACCTGGGCATTCTTGGAATCACTAAATAATGCAAGAGTTGACTCCAGATACACGAATTTATTAAAAAATTGATGACGAAGGATGTGTTTAAAAAACTGTGCTGGGAAAAAAAATGGGTATTGTTAATTGACGATAAGTATTTGAGTCACCTACACTTTGCAGATAATGTAGTTGTTGTAGTGAGCTCAATAGAGGAACTGCAGAAAATGCTTAAGAGCTAAATGAAAAATCACTTATGGTCGGGCTGAAAATGAATTTAAAGAAGACCAAGATAATGACCTTCAAGCCAGTAAACATAGAAATACAATACTATATTCTAAGAAGCCAAGAAACCTCTATAAACCTAAAACGAAAAATGTTTGAATCATGCATTCTCCCAGTGATGACGTACGGGCTGGAAACAACTGCAATTACAAGAGCCATAGCCAATAGTCTGTCTGTCACACAAAGAAGTATGCTCGAAACTCTTTGAGAGATAGAGTAAGAAATACTGAGATTTGTAGCAAAACCAAAGTCACAGACGTGATACGGCGTATAGCTTTGCTTAAGTAAGAATAGGCGGGGCACGTTGTAAGGCAAAATGATGACAAGTGGCCAAAAAGAATACTTAATTAGAGGCCGAAAGCAACAACCCGGAGCAGAGGAAGACGACAGAGACGCTGGGCAGATGATCTACGCGATGTGGCAGGTCAAACCTGGTGGACAGTAGCAAGAGACAGACTTGGAAGAAACTTATGTCCAAGAGTAGATTGAAAGTGGCTGAAAAAAAAAAAAAAGTGTGGTTAAACTTGCTTCATTACCTCCAACACTAGATGCCTTGAAAAAACATCTGAAGCAAGTTCATTTTCAAGTACAGACTTGGATCGGTGTTTTACCCCTAAGTGCAGAAAATTGAGGATGGAAAATTATAGATGGAATTTTAAATCTAGTCAAGATGAATCTAGAAACTGTTTCAGAAGAAATTTTCACTACAATTTCCCGCTTTTGCAAATTAGGCTGCTCAGGTAGATGCAGATGCCTCAAGAAAAACACGAACTGCTCCCCAGCTTGCAAGTGTTGGAAAACCGAAAATTGCATCGATTACTCTTAACGAGTAAAGGACGATTTATTTAAAAACCAAGATAATGCAATACAAACATAGAAAACAGATAATGAAAACGAAGATGAAAATCCTAAATATGTTCCATATTATATTATTTGAATGATGTTGACGATAGTGACGTAGATACACCAATATAATAAAAATATTTATAATGTAAATGTCAAATTATATGTAAAATATGTTACAATGCACATTTAAAAATATATATGTTATAATATACACTTTAAAAATATAATGAAAAGTGTTAATATTTTTTTATTTCATAACTTTATTATTTAATTCATCTACATCATTGGCATTACCTGAATTTCCCTCTAATAAATCTTTTCTGATAATTAATTAAAATGATGCATCAGGTGTTCGTTTGTTGCGTGTATGCTACTGTACAAGATATACTTGGTTTTATCGACACACGTGTGTTTCAAGCATTTAAAGTTATCGCTTTGATAACGTATGCACTTTAACACTCACAGTCGTTACAGTTAACTGTTGGCATTTTCTTAGTATAATTTATTAATTTTGCTAATTTGATGATTTAAGTGTTGATTAAAATGAATAATTTTTACAAAATACTTAATTAACAATTTTGGACTTACTTTATACAAAAATATAGTTTAGATAATTAATATTATTCAAAATCAAGTTTTCAGTCGTTTTTTAGTCCATTTTATAATTTGTTAATTAGTCAATTAAATTGTTAATTATGAAACTAACAAATTAATCTATCTTGTAATAATATGCGCTATAAAATAGAATTTAGCATGTTAAGATTACTCAAAAACGAATACAAACTCTAAATGTTTCAAATTTTTATAAATTTGCACTAAATTAATTAATCAATTAATAATTAAATCAACAAATTAATTTAACTATAAAATATTTTATATATAATCTTTAGTGATAAGATATAGGTATGTAAAAAATGTTTACCGGTAAAAATTGATTAAAATTAGCAGTTAGAAATGAGCCTTATTACGTCAAAATCGGTTCATTATTACATTTTTTTATCTAATACCGTTTTTAATGCACTATTAAGAAAAACATACGTCTACATCAATTAAGTTATCATATATGACAAATATGATATGCCCTCCTGTGCGTAATGTAGTCGACAGTTGCGCATTTGCACAATAATGGACTTACACTCGAGTTCTATCTCTTGAAGAGTCCCAAAAAGGACGAAAGAGGTGTCTTGTTTGCTATTGTACAATCTATTGCAATTTACAGTTAGCAATTTGGGATTGTTACTTAAGCCAACATTTAGTTAATTATACTAATTAAAAAATCGACTTATGTAACTTGTAATACATCCATCGCTTTAATACCTGTAAAATTTATTACGAAAGAAAATAAAATTCAAACTTTTCATCATAACAAAAGCTTTGTTGTAAATTGACTTCTATTTATTGTTTTGATACAGTTTGACATTAAAATTCTCACAGCGGTTAATTTATAAAAGGAACTACTTATTAAAAGCGTAAATTAAACATAAATCGAAAATAAGACAATAATATCATCATTAGGTCTTGGCAATAATTTACAATTTAATCTAAAAATAACATAAATAATTCGCGGTTTTCAATAATAAGGTAAAGTAATTGTAACGCAAAATTTAATTACTGGCGAAATGAATAATAAAAAAAGTTATAAGTACTAAATGTAAGTCATATGAGCTAGAGATCACAGTAAACTTATTTACGCCAACGTTATTAAGTAAAAATCTCACTATCACAATTTCGTTTTGTAAACTTCAACTTCCTCGCCAGAAATTTCGTTAACAAAAGTAGGATTCGCTGTACCACCTTTAGTTTCCTGCTTCAAGGTGATGTTCGCCACCTCGTGGACTGAACCGTCTCTACCGGATAATTTTCTGTCTTCCAAGTATCGACGTTTCGAACCTGGAAACCAATTTGACATTCTCTGCGCAATGGGATGTAGTAGACTTTCTGGATAGAGTTCGTCTTCGCTAAAACCGGTAATGTAGGATATTGCCCAACCCAATACGACTGTTATCAGACAGCCGATTAGAGAGTAGTACATGTACGTTATTGAATACAATTGGGTAAGAGGATCTCTGAAAGTAACACAAATTACTATTAACCTTTAAAATCTAAAATAGTTTTAATATTCAAATTTTTCGATTTAGTTAAAATCACTAAAATCGCTTTAATAGAAAGCTTTGAAGTTTTTACACAAATTTCCATTACCGGCGGCATCATCGGTGAGAAATACAGAAAACGTTCGCTTACATAAATTTCTTCAATAATGGTTAAAGTACAATAGATTTTTTATGTCAATAATGAAACCACGTTAGAACACAACAAATACAGCTCTAAATACATTAAAATTTAAATAAGAGGAGTTTCTAGGAATCCTTGTTAATTACCAGCTTATATTAACATGAGCTTATATTTGAAGTAACAATGCAGCATACTAAACACAAATGTTCCCAATAAGAGTTATTCGTTTTTGCGACAAAAATAATCAATTGCAGAATAAGGTTCTCGTTATGTTAGTATTTTAAATTTAACTTTAAAAAGCTCGGTTGCATTTCAATCAGAGTTTGATCATATAAAGGAGTTTGGATATCGAGAAAGTAACTTTCGAATTATTAATTAAAAATGAATTGGGCTAAATATATTTTTATTATCTTAACATTTATGTCGTCTATTCTTAATTGATTTTTAACATTAATATTAGAGTTCGAAAGATATATAGGATATGAACATGTTTTGCTAAGAACCAATTCACAACTGCAAACAGTTTCATCAGCACACTATGTATAATATTTGTCCTTACTGATCTTTTAGAGCAGCATTCATTACACTTACATCAAAACATAATAATAAAAAATAATTTATTTAATCTTATGGTACATTGTAAATATTGTATTGTGACGTAAGTGTTATGTATGGTGATTCAGAAGATAAGTATAAACCTGTATAGTGTGATGACGAAACCGTGTGCAATAGTAGATTGGTTATAATAATAAAATAATGTGTTATTGCTAAAGTATCATTATTGGAATTTTTGAAAGCCGTTTACCACCTGAGACCATTAGCTAAAAAACGTGAATAAATTTTGTTAATAATTGATTTTTTTTCCTTTTCGGTGTAGGATGTGTCAAAAAATAACGGTCTTAAAATTACTTCAAGCCGACGTTTTGCCCAAATTTGTGAGGGTTTTATTAATTTGCCTTGATAAAACCCTCACAAGTTTGGGCGAAGCATCGGCTTTGAAGTAACTTTAAGTCCGTTATTTTTTTATACAATCTCCACTTCGAAGGAAATCACCTTTAAATTGTATCATTAAAAATGAAAAATGGTTAATGTTTTGGTGTAGATTGTTCTACATTACTGAAATGCCCTTCAAATAAATTCGGTTCAAATGTATTAAGAAGATAAGGCTTAACAATGAAAGACTGTAACTTTAGCGCACGCGATCTAGCGTTTTTTTAACATAAGTATTCCTTTCTCGAAGTGAGAGTGTAGAAGATAGTGATAATATTCCTCAACAGTCAACAGTCAAAACGTACTGGCGGGATCACTCCTCTCCCACAAAGAGTAGATCTCACTCTATCATTATTGTTTTTCCAATCTATTGCTTTGATTTCCAAAGGATACAGTTTTTGTAATAGTCTAAGTGAAGCACTATTTTTTGTTATCAATCTTGCCAAGCACATTGGTGTGACTCTATCAGAAATCAATTCTTCCATATAACCTAATGACCAATCTATTTTTTTCTGATTTTCATATCCTATTAAGACGATATCACTCACCTTCACCGTTTTCTTGCCTTGATGATTATTGTTAAATAAACGTAACGGCCCCAAGTATTCATTCCTAAAGTTTTCATAAATCTTCTTTCAACTGCAATCTGTACTGGTAGTGTTTTGATGATAAAACATTTTACAACACATTCTTTTCAAAAACATGGCTGGTGTTAAAGGCAATAAATTTTACAAATCTTTAGAAACATACGTTAAATGTCTTGAATTAATTGTTAGCAATTTATCGTATGTGGGTAAAGATTTTTAAAAAATTTTATGTAAATTTTTTTTTTACAATTTGATTTAATCGCTACTACCAACCTTCCTATAGAGCAGCAGTAGGAGGAATCAATTTCCATCTTATTTTCAGTAAATTATTTGCAGAAACAAAATTCCAGCAATAAATCTTCTTAAACATTGTAAACAATATAAACATTACTAACTCTAAATGTACTTCTCTATAGATGTGTATAAAGTAATCCAAACTTTGTCACCTTTCTTAATAAACTTGTTAAATCTATACCGACTATCTTAAAAACAGCAGCATCTCAACCTTTAGTTTTAGGTAAAAGTGTGGGTGGAGTTACAGTGTTTAACTTGAACAAATGGTACACTTTGAAATTAATGATTTGACTATTTTTGATGATCCAAAAACAATCGCTAAATTTTAAAAGTAAAATTTGTACATCTAAGTAGCCAGCTTTGACGTGTTCTTTCCAAATGAGCCTTTCAACAACAATAACGTGTTTAGATGGAAGTACATAGAAATATCAAAAAACTTCAATATCTTTTTTATCAAATATCTCCGTTTTAAGGTGAGTACAATTAATTGTCATCCAAAAAGGACATAGCAAAGAAAGTTTCTTTCAAAAATTTCAAAATTTTCTTTCTCAATCCAATTTATGGCACAGTTTCTTGCAACTATAATTTTTCCTTTTTCCTTTACTCCGCTAGTTGCAAATAAATCTACTTATAATATTTTCATAATCAGAAAAATACCTGTAGTACCATGCTGTAATTTCTTGCAACAGAAAAATTGTTGGTTACACTATTGTTTTTCTGCTTGAATTTATTCTTCTTCTACGTATAGTTCCTTCGATTATTCTACTTCTGGATTCATCAACTGTAATGAACCTTCCCACAAACTTCTTTAGAAATCAACCACAACTTGTAAGATCAACTTGATTTTGTTCACTTGGAACATAAAACCTTTTATCCTTCTCACAGAATTTTCTAATCTCTTAGACGCAATTCCACATTTTTTTAATCCACCTCAAACTGTCGTAGAATCAGTAGTAAACGGATAGTTAATTTCCATCTATATGTTCTACGACACTATTGAAGAGTCTAACTCGTATGACAACTGCTATCAATACTCATCCTTTTTATCGTGCTACTCTGAATTTTGCTTGCACCAATCTTACGTTACCATAAATATCTTCTGATTGTAAAAAACCTAGTGTATGCGTTTTTAAAAGCATAATTTAACACAAGTAAGCTCTTTACAAATGCTGGTGATGTAAAAAACCATTGTGGAATTCGTACATATCTTAAAAATGGAAGCTCTTCTAACCGCCGCAATCAACTCTTTAATTTCAGAATCCTTCGAAAATTTTAAAATTTTAATGTCTTCTGCAACATGAGTTTGTACCATAAAACTACTAGACAAACAAATCCAATAAGATCAAAAAATTGTAGTGTCACTCAGAACAACATTCGATTTGTGATTTTTTCCTTTTATACCATAAAAATCTCAAGAAGCCTTCTTCCATAAGACCAATTTGTAAAAACGCTTTTGTTAACATCTGAGGTAACTCCAACTATGTCTATTCTAAATCTAATCAAAAACAAAGGAATCGTTTCTATCAACTTAATTCCTGTTTCAAAAAACTGGTTCAAAGGTGGAGAATCTTGAATCTTCTATTCATGCTTAAACATCAAATACAGGTCTAATTTTCGTAGTAGAACTTGACATGTTGATAACAGGATGATAAGTTAAATAATGGCATTTATTCCTCAAATTTTTTGTATTACTAGTTAGTACTTCTTCTATTATTTCATCTTAAAGTGATTTTTCAAAACTTGGTTATATTCTTCATAATAACTTTAATCTCTACATTTTTTATGGCTGTATTGAGACTTGTACAAACTAGAACGAAATTTGAGCTCAACGGTATAGAAACTTAATATCTTATCTTCTAACAGTCTGGAGAAAAATATTTTTAACAGCTTCTTTACAACTATCGCGAGATACAGTCTTTTAACGTTCGGTAATGGCAATATATCCAACTTTCAAAAATGTGCCAAAGCAACCTCTTGATAGCATAGATTTTGAAGTTGTGGGTGGATGACTTGAGTTATTTATATGATCTCCTTCACAAACTTTACCCATCAGCGTACAAATTGTCGGACTGTTATGATATAAAACAATTTTTTGCCATTTTTTAATTGTGTCTTCACTAAACAACACTGAAACTTTTCTTTACTTTTAGTTTAGCACTTTTATGTATCTGCCTGAATTAATCCAAAAATGGAAACCATTCCTTCAGTTTCCAAGAATACTTATTAAGCTCAAAAGTGGGAAGTTTTAACATTATTTCTTTAACGACAACTTGTTAGTATGATTTAACTTTCAACTTTAAAGAAAGGAAATAGAAAGAATACTCATCATCTGAATTTCTGCAGAAATACCTTTTTCCACATTTTCCTCATTCAAAAGTAGTTGAAAAATAGACTCGTATAAAGTTCCATTTTTTCTTCCAACATATTCAGCGTACTAGAGTTTTATTAAGAGACCTATCTTTATTTGACTTTTGAAGCTGGTTGCACAATTTTGCGAAAGCTGTTCTTTGAGCATCTCTCACCTTTTCAGCCTATCCATCGTGTAGTCTTGTTACGGTTGCCACGAATGTTGAGATTTTTCTCACAGAGTTAAAGATATATAATATTGTGCAACAAAAATCTATCGATCTCTTTTTTATTTCTTTTTTGACATAAACGTCATATTTTCCTAACAAAGTTTTTCTAATAGTTTTACAATTCAAACACGGTACAATTTAATTGTTAATTCGGATTAATTCTTATCTTATGAAGAGGAAATTATCTTGACGTTGTATGTGAGTAGAACGCATCTTCAACTTTTCTTGCCACTTATTCGGTATTTACTTTACTATGAAACTTTTGACAGTAGTTATCTTTCTAACGTATTAGCTCAGCATCATTTGTTTTGTCTTATTCTTGAGCTGGTTGTTTCTTAACCTACACTAGGGATCTTCATTTTTGGAGTTACCAAACATCTTGTTTTTGATGATAGGTAAATAGTTTCTTCTATAAGTTTTATTTAAATGATTTGTTCTTCTTTGAGGAAGGACACCAAAAAACCACTAAATCGTTTTTTTGGGCAACGTTTTGTACAACAAATGTGCATTTCTTTTTTAAAGGCCTGTGGAAGTACATAAAACGTTGTTTAAAGAAACAACTTAGTGGTTTTTTAGTACCCCTCCTCAAAAAACTTGTTTATGATGTTTCATTTTTTTCTCTAATCCTTGTAATACTACTTTTGTTGAAAAACAGGAATCCTCGACCGACATTTTGGCAAATAAAGCACATTATAAAAGTTAATACAAAAATTTTCTAGGTTTAGTGTATCAATCTAATTTTTCTATAGCAAAAGTCCTCATTTACATTCTTCGTCCGTTCATGTACAAGTGTGTCATACTAAAATTTATTTATCTAAATTATTATTTTAGTTATTGACTGCCATTAACACACGTGATGAATGTTATAAAATCATTTTATATCATAGATATTTCTTGACAATTTAATTTTAATGTTATATGTTGTGACAATCACACCATTCATTCAAAGCCTTGACAAAGCTTACAAAATCCCTAGGAGGATCTAAGTCTAAAATGTAACTTTAGAAGATTTAGAAAAATTAAACTTTTAACATTGAGGTTTCCATGACGAGTGTCATTGTTAAAACAATGTATATCATCTTGTGATTTGTGACAAATATTCCTTATTTTATTTAAATTTAATTCTTTAATTCTAGAAATTTTTCGTTTAGGTATCTGCTAAATTTTATTCGCTAATGTTAAACTTTTCTTTAGACATTCTTCAAATTGTTTATTTCACAAAGGGAGTGAAACAAGAGAAAAAAACTTTAGCTGTTGCACAAATAAAACAGTTCTAACTCGCTTTTGTCTCAGAATTATTTAATTAATTTTGTAGGATTTTTATCCAAAGTAATTCTTCGAATGTGATTCTAAAACTTTTTAATTTTTTTAATCATGTGAGCATTTTTGAATTCAAAGGAATGTAAAATTTGACAAAATCCCATACAAGTGGAAAACCGTTACTCCACAAAAATTATTTTCTTTTATTCTTTTCTACATAGTCCAGAAGTTTTTATTAAACTCTACAATTTAAGTTATTTTGAGACACAAAAAAAAATTCTAGAAAAAAGTCTCAAGCAAAAGTCTTCCAAATACAAAAAAAAACAGATTGAAAGTTTAATCAAAACTAAAAGAAATTTAAAGTTTTAATTAAATTTTAAGAAAACGGTAACAAAAAGTACTACGTTCCAAATAAAAAAATTATAAAACTCTATTATGGGGATGAATACGCTTTCTTAAAATTAATCGTTGGAGCTTTATTTTTGTGGAAGATACAACGTTTTCAACATTTTACTTCATCAAAACCTTTTTACCCAATTTCTGTAACTTAGCAAAAAAATTTCCCAGGATTCATCAAAATCAAAAACTATAGTTTTTCCTTTTTATATAGAATTTGCCTCAATTTTCTACAGAGAAACCTGCTGAAAGAAAAATCAACCACTGACCTACAGAAATTTATATTCAAAACAAATTGCAATTTAGTATAATTCGGTGACATTGAATTTGTTGATCAAATAGCAAACTATTTACTACTAAGCTAAATAGTGTCTGATCACTAGCCGCCAAATGTTCACGTTAAAAAGAAAGAAAAAGAAGTAAAAGGAAAAAATAAAAGATAAATTATAGAAAAAAGTATCATAAAGAAAGCGATGGTAGAAAGAGAAAAATATGGTGGAAGTAGAATGTAGAGAACTGAAAAAAGCAATGATAATGTGGAGAAAAATAAAATAAACTGGAATATGTTAAGATGTACAAAAAGGAAATTCAAAAAAATGTGAGGAAAAAGAAGAAATCTAAGAAGGAACTGAAAAGCGCATAAAAGAAATAAAAAATAAGTGAGTACCATGAAAGCTACTAAAGGAGAACAGATCAAAGGGAAGAAAAATAAAACAATTTAGAGAAGTGGACGGAGTACGTTATAAAAATGTTAAATGGAAAAAATAGAACAAAAATTAAAGGTAAATAGATGAAAAAATAGGTGGAAAATAGAGATATATAAAATAAAAAAAAGTAAATGAAACAATAAATAAAATAAAAAAAGAAAAGCGACGGAGGTGATGAAATACAGGGAAATCAGTGGATATTTACGGAAGAAGGCAAAAATGGGTGAGATAATAACTGAAGACAAAAAATAATAAGTCCAGTATACAAAGAAGGAGATCGGAGAGAAGTGGAAATTACAGGGGACTGAGAGTGGGATGTATAAAACATATGCGATATAAGAGATGACAAAAAAGATTTAAAACAAATAGGCAAACAGGTTTTACAAAAAAAAGAAGAACAATAGATAAGATATAGATTTTGAAACGAATATTAAATAAAGAATTAAAAAAGGGGTAAGTCTGAGCGATGTTTATCACACCAAGGCAGCATTCGACAACGTAAATAGAAAAAAAAATGTGAAGAAGACTGTGCAGAGTGTTTAAGACGAAAAAAGGATTATTTCAATATACTTGGACAAACTGGGAAAGGTGTTGAAGGGATAACAAAGTGGGGGAATCATGTTTAGAAAGGAGAAAGTGCGGATAATGGGATAGGTAGACGACGTTGTAATGGTAGCGAATAAGCAAGAAAAGATGAAAAGATAAAGACAATAAAAACATGCTTTGAAGAGAAAGAATTCAGATTAAAACTAAAAAAAAAGATGTAAAAATATGAAAAAGAAATTATGGTAGGGTAATAATGAGATAGAGATATATGTTGAAATATAACAATAATAATGAAGGACAAATACAAAATTTGGCAAAAAAAAGTAATAGAATACTAGGACAATTGTGAGGTTTGTGAGAGATAATATTTGGAAAGTATATGGTAAAATAAAAATGGCAAAAAAAATTTGTAAGAAATAAGAGAGTAAGAACAATTAGAAATAATTCAAACAAAATATTGGAAATAGAGTTTGGGAATGGAAAAAGAGACGCCAGCATACATAGTAGAAGAGAAGATGAAATTGGATAACCGCAGGGAAGATCACAATAAAGTACAAAATTAGTATGAAAAAAAGACAAGAATCTAAGAAACTACAAGTAAAATAAAAGAAAGTAAAAAAAGAAAAATAAATAGAAAACAGGAAACTAAGATCTATACTATGGAAGTGGACAATGTGCAATAAACAAGATTGAGAAAAAGACGGAAAACAAAGTATGATAGAAAAAATAAAAGAAAGAGATAAGAATAATCAGAAAAATAATAATAATAGACGCTTGCATATTTAAGAGTGGGAGGATACCAAATATATAAAAAAATAATAGCAAAATTTAAAGTGGGAAACGAAGAAAATGAAAATAAAAATTGTCAGGTGGACAAAAAATGGAAATGTAGATTATATGGGGAAGAATGGAAAAACATTGAGTATATGAGAGAAGAGTGTGAACAACTAAAAGGAAAAAGAAAATAATAAAAACTTATTAGATGAGATAGGTGAAAGAGCGAATGAATGGAAGAGATAACAAGAAGAAGAAAAAACACAGGGAAAAAGTAAAAAGAAATTAAAATTTTGTTTATTTTTTTTATATTGTTTATTTTATTTATTTGGATTTGTTTACTTTTTGTTTTAATTTGATAAATAGTAACTTTATATCATTTCAAAGCAAATATTAATTAAGTGACTGAAATTTTGATTTGATTTTGATAAGCAAATTACTTTTATATTATTTATTTACGGCTGTAAACTACAACTCAAACAACAAAAAACAACCTTAAACTTTTTGACGGAAAAAAAGGACTAACACTACAGGTAAACATTTAAGGAAAAATTAACAATTTTATAACGTTAATGATGTTGATCTATGAACATGGAAATTAGAAACATTAACGGAAAATACATAAACAATTATAAGAAAAATAATAAACATCTCATCCCTAAAAATTTTAGTTCTAAAATTATATGAAATTAAGCAATAAAAAAGTTGTCATTACTACATTAGTAGGGTAAAGGCATGGTATATTAACCCAAATGGTTAATGTTAGTAAATGAATGACTAATGCTATTATGCAGAATTGTTTCGTAAATATGTGTAATTTATTTTAAAAGTCAAGAAGATATGAAAAATAGAAATCGGTTGTTTAAGAGGGTAGTAAAAAGTGTGATGATTTGGAAATAGAAAAATGAAAAAGGTAGGAAGGTTATAGAAAAGGGACAAAAGAGAATCAGGGAAAGAAAGTACAATATGAGACACATGAATATAATAACGAAAAGAATTCCAAGGTACTTAACAGGGGGCTAAAAATTCAAGAAAAGGGATGATAACTAGGTTTAGACTAAGTGAGAGGAAAAACAAGAATAAATATTGGAGAAAGATTTTGTAGAATAGGTGAAAACGATTTAAAAGATAATAAACATGTAAGAGAAGATTGGGTGGAATTAAGAGGGGACGGGATAAGAAGAGAAGGTGTGACGGTTTTATTTATTCTAGAATCAAAATACGCTGTTGGTTTTACAATAAAAATTGTGGGTATGCAACCGAGATTATATACATATCGGTAGAAATCATGTTCAATACCGATTTAGAATGTTAGAATTTACAATTGGCTCTATTGCTTTCTTTTTGGGTTTGTGTCTTTGCTAACGTTGTGATAAACTTTCTATTCTATACTCAAAAGCTGGCGTGTAAGGGTGTTGTAATTTTAAAAATCCAATTTAGGGATCCAGATAAAAAAATAATTAATTGCTAGTGGATTAACGCAATGAATAACTCCCTTTGTCACAAGGAGATAAGCTGGTGGCACTTTTCATTAGTCGTAAGTAGTATTTCTTCTTATATTTCTATTTGTGTAGATTTCGTCTTTGACTACCATTTTGTTCACCACGTGTAGACCTCCGACGGGGATACTGGTTTATTGCTACTAAATAGTTATCTAATCTACAAAACCGTGAAATATGGTTGGTTATCAATAGATCTAATCGTTCGCTAAAATAACGAACCTGCCAAAGTTATTGTTGGAGAATCGTACTTGTAGTTCGACGTTAATTTAAATACCTAAATTAATGCGCTTTGTTACTTAATCAATGTAATTTTGAAAAATCCTTCTAAAATTTTGTTTTATTGTTCTATTATTTTAAATTCGTCGTCTATTACCGGTACTTCACATAATTATTGTTTTTTGTTGTTAATGTCGGTTTTTGTGACACGTGTATGTATGTCACAATTAAATCGGGTTTATTTATCGGGTTGTAATTACAAATTTATGAGGCCACACCCTACCAGAGACATAGATACAGGCGCGGCTATTAACTATTTTGGCAGATCAGATACTTTCATACGAGAACTATCTTTATTGATGAAATAATTTATATTGTCATATCTACACTAGTTTACGGTTGTTTTAGTGTTTTAGCTCTTTTGATTTTTTTTTGCAGTATGGGAGTACATCTACGACCACTCTGCGACTAACAGAGCTGCCGGCCAGTTTTTCAACACTGATTACACTTTATATTTTGTTTACAAATAAACCGTATCAAAAGTTTACCAGGAGAGAGAGGAAAAGATATAAAGTGTACGAAAGAGGTAAACAAGAGAAGAAACTTGTTAAGAGGAACGGAAAAAAATAATAAAAATTAATATTTTGAGTTACACTGTGAGATTTTTTATTATGTGGTCGAATTCATTTGTTAATTTTAAAAAAACGAATAAAAATTTTTGTTGTATATAAAATTACACAATTAAAAAGTTGTTATTGCCACACCAGTAATGTAAAGACATGGGTATATTAACCAAAGTTGTTAGTGTTATTAAATGACTAATGCCATTATGCGTATGCGTACTAACACAAATAAAAAAAACTATGCTAGGAAACAATAATTAAATATAAAATAATAAATAAGTACTTACAATGTTTCAGCTCGAGTTATGTTCAAACCACTGTACGTAGTCGTAATTGGAGCAGGAGTGGTCGTAATGGGAAAAGGGATGTCAGATCTTAGAATATGAGATGTAAAAGAGTCATTGGTACATCCTTCGATTGAAAGAGGCATTTCACGAATGGGTTTGTCGATGGTTAATGATCCAAACATTATCCATAGCGTCAAAACGTGAGATACAATAATTCCGACTGAAGCTCCCTTAAATTAAACGCAGTGTTAATAACAACCTTAAATAACTTATTTCAACAATTGTTTAAAGTTAATTATTATAATAACAATACCGAGGGCGAATGCAAGAAGTTCGAAGTTTAATTACAAGAACGGTTGAAAATGATACATCTCGGCGTTAATTACAATTTCATTTACAAAAGTCGTATTTACTTTAGCCACATATAAATTTACTCATCCGAACAAAATCGACTACGTTTAATTCAAAACACAAAAAGTCAGTACAAAGTGGAATATTCATAAATAAATTTAATTTACGACGTACTTGTAGTTTTAATTTTATCCGGACTTACTTTATGAATTAGTCATTACGTACTTATACAACAAATTTCCATTAATCAAATCTATCGACTCGCATTTCGATGCACCAATAAACCTATAATTGTTTTCGGGGAATAATAAATTTCGGGATTACAATCCTATAATACGTTTCAGAAAATAATTAATCGCTTCTAGTTGTAATATAACAAGCGTCATCAAACATTCTATATAGATTTTGAAACAAATTTTCTTAATCAAAATTATTGAAACGTGAAGAAAATTTTGTTATAATGCTTTGTATAATATTTGAAGCGATAAAATCAACTCGATATTTCGTAAGCAATAATTTTTATACGAATATATAGCGTAGACGTTTGTTGTTTATTCAAGCACCGGAGGGATATCGAAAGAAATTCCCTAAACTAGTTAAAGATGTAGTAAAAGCAAGAGGTACATAAATCTCAGAATTGTATATTGTTATTATTGTGAATTTCAATGGCTTACCTTCCAGTTGCAGCACGGTACTAGAAATGCTAAAAGGAATACTCCTAGAAGTGGGCCCGTAGTTGCTGAAGTGACCAGCAAAGAAGATTCAATAACCCCAGACAAGAGACCTACTCCAAAGCTAATTCCCATGATAACGAAACCATATACAATACCTATAGCTTTGATAACGTACAGCTGATGTATGTCCTTCAGCGCTTTCAGTCTAGGAATTGGTCTCAGAAAATCTTCGAAAGTGACGGTTGCCAAAGAATTCAAATTAGATACATTCAAGCTGCAAAATAAGATTTCAGTTAGGCACATATACAATATACGTATCAAAATATTTTATTCAAATGAATTCGATTATTAAAATTTAAAGTAATTGAAGAAAGGGACGTCAGGAGTTTAACAAAATATAAAAGAATATAAAAAATAAGGCATTTTGTATAAATGTGAATATAAATGATTTCAATAAGCTTTCAAAAGGAACATCAACTGCTACATAAATGTATAACCGTATCTCAAAGGATACTTTATAGGCTCATCCAATATTTTTTATTATTTTTAAGAAAAATTTACATATTTATTTTTTATTTATGTCCGTATTTAGTGTTGTATAGAGAAACCTAAAGAAAAATTGATTTTTTGATACACTTTTAAGAAATAGACGCATATTGCATAAAGCAAAACATCACGCGGTACGCACCTAAATTCAGTGTATGTCATTGTCTTTATAACAATAATAAACGCGTTTTACTTAAAATACTTAAGAAATGCATTTTACAAAACGTTAAAGACATGATAACGCATTCTCGATATGAATAAATTTGATTGCAATGATGATCAACAAAAATAGTATATTAAAGAACTAGTTTCAGAAGACGCATTTTATAAGACGAGTACAGTACGAGTCGCTAAACTGTCTACTGAAACGAATTCTTTATATTATATAATTGCTAGAGTGGCAATATTTTCATTAAATTTTGGTTTAAATGCTAGAACATTTATCATTTGTTTATTTTAAAAAAAAATTGGTAGAAATAAAAATAAGTTGATAAATAAATCTACTGAACATTAATTACGATTTAAATTAACGCACGCCGAACGTAACGACCACTTTGACGTTTAATATCAAATCAGTGTTACCACCGTTCGGAATTGAAATTATCCTATTTCTATAAAAGAACTCAACTTTCTATAAAAGAACTCATTTGGGTGCTTTTATAGCTCTATAAGCAACTCAAAATAAAAAAAAATTTTTTTTTAGTTTGTTATAAAATGCTTATTTTCTGATTGTCTACAACAAAAAGTAATCAGAGGATCCATTTTTCTAAATAAAGTTTGTTTTTGTAGATTTAACAAGGAAAAATAAATATTCAGACAGACACTTCGAGTAGCAACGGCGTTAGGACGCAAGGGTCGGGGTGAAGGGGGGTTACGGGTGAGAAACGGAAGGTGGCATGTAGTCCCGGCAATGTGCGCGCGCGCATTACACGAAACCGACGTCATTTGTGTGGCTCGCAATCTAAAATAGCTTCCAAAAAGTGTAAAAATGATGTTGACTCTTTTTGCTACATTTGTGGCAAATTCATTAAAGTAAGAGCTAAAAAAATCGGTTTGACATCAAATATAAAGCTCCGTAAAGCTTATGAAGCTTATTTTAATTTTCTTATTCAAAGTCAAGATATACCATGGGCATCTCACTTCTCATGTAATAACTGTAAAAACACTTTAGAAGGTAAGAGAATAAATACATCACAATTTTTACGGATTTTTAAACAAAATATGTTTGATTTGTATTAAATGATGTGCATATAAGTATGCTAATTTATATCCAGCATGATATCGAAGAGAAAAAAGTATAAAGTTTGCAGTTCCAAGAATATGGAGAGAGCCCACTAATCACATCAGCAATTGCTACTTTTGTGTAGTTAATCCACGTAAGCGTCGGGCTGGCAAAATGCCAAAAGATGTAGTACCCAGATCTACCATCAACAGCCGCTCTAGTACCGCACAGTAAACATTTTCCTATGCCTTCTCGAACAAAGTTGAAGGAACAGCTATCGCTATCACAAATGTCTAGTACCACGTTTCCCAAAGTATGGGTCGCGACCCGGTACCGGGTCACGAGATAGATGATACCGGGTCACCGATGTGCTCGACTATACTCCGAGTAACCCACCAAGCGCGCTCACAATGCAAGATGAGACGAACGGCGCATGGCGTGAACAGCTTACGCTTCTACCTACACCACGTGCGCGTCTACTTCAGTAAAGTTCAGTTTCAGTTTCAGTAGCGAGCCGAGACTCGACTAGTAATCACATGTGTATTAACAATAATTCTGGTGTTTGTAATTTGTATTAGTTTTTACGCAATGGATAAATGGTTGTTGAAACAAACTTCTGTGAGTAGCACAAATAAACAATCGAGTGATGACGATCCGATCGCAGGTTCTTCAAGTAACGTGATCACTGAATCGAGTAATTTGCAGCAAAGTTTAAGTACTGGTAGTGGTACCAACAAACGCCCGCACGATGCACCACAGTCGACCATTATGAAGAAGAAGAAGGCTTGGACCAGACAATACCTAGAAGACTGCATACAGTTTGGTTTCATCAATGGTACTGACAACAAACCACTGTGTGTTATTTGTAATACGACGCTTTCTAATGAGTCTACGAAACCATCAAAGTTAAGGAGCCACTTAGTACTAAAACATACAGAGTATGTTGATAAACCTAAAGACTTTTTCTTAAACAAAAAGTGAGAACTAACTGTTACTAAAAAAAACCTGTCTTCATTTTTTTCTTGTAGTGCTCAAAGTGAAAATCTTGTACTGGTTTCTTACGAAATATCCAAATTAATTGCTGAGACCGGGTATCTGCACACAATTGCAGAGAAACTAATACTTTCCGCCATAAAAATAGTTGCCTCTCAAATTTGTGATAAAAAACCAGAGAGGCTTGTACATTCGCTGGCTCTTTCAAATAATACTGTAAAGCGCAGAATCGTTGAGATGGCAGACAACATTGAAGAAACAGTCGTAACTCACTTAAAACAGTGTCCATTATTGTTGACGAAAAGTACAGACGTAGCAGATAATGCAAATTTGATGTGTTTTGTGAGATATGATTTTGAAAATAGTGTTCACGAAGAGTTCTCGTTTTGTAAACCTCTTACAACAAGAACAACAGCTGAAGCAATATTTGACTTGATTGACTGTTATTTAAAGAAAAATGGCGTTGAATAGAGGAAATGTGTAGGGCTGAGTAGCGATGGGGCACGTGCAATGGCAGGCGTTCGTACTGGACTGTTTCCTAGAATCAAAGCTGTAGCTCCTGACTGCGTATGGGTACATTGTAGCATCCATAGAGAAGCACTTGCTGCCACTGCTTCTAACAGAAACAATGCAACAGTGCATAAAATTTATTAATTTCATCAAATCCCGTCCATTAAACTCGAGACTATTCTCTAATTTGTGCAAAGAAATGGGAAGTGAACATGAACATCTTCTTCTACATTGTGAGGTGCGATGGTTATCGCAAGGAAATGTTTTGAAAAGACTCATAGAGTTAAAAGAAGAAGTGTCAGTGTTTTTAGAAGAACATCCACCCTCAGTAAAGGATGTAATATCACCATTCAAAGACAATTTTCGTGATGTTAATTTGATATTTTTGACTTTTTAAATAACTTAAATCTGACATTACAAGGCAACGACGTAACTGTATTCAAAGTGCAAGAAAAGATAGAAGCTGCCATGAAAAAACTCAACTATTGGTTACGTCGCGCGGAAGCATGATATTACAATGCTTTTACAAAGTTGACTGAAGTACAAAAGCAGTATATATGGGTTCATTACCTGAAGATGTCTCAGTTGTTATCAAAGAACATTTATTAGGTTTAGAAAGCTGTCTGAAGGAATATTTTCCTCCAATAATCAGCACCAATGCGTGGATACGGAATCCATTTACGGTAAACATAGAGACTGACACAGAACTGTCACATGGAGATTGAGTTTAAGTCTCTCATTGAAATGTCTTGTGACACATCACTCGAACACATATTCTTAAGACAGCCACTGATAGAATTTTGGTTATCATGTCGTCAGGAATATCCCGCTTTATCAGAAAATACAATTAAATTTTTGATGCCATTTGCGACAACTTATAAATGTGAAGCAGGGTTCTCAACTTTGGTATTCCTAAAAAATAAGTATAGGAACAGATTAGCAGTCGAACCGGACCTAAGAATAAAATTAACATCATTTCCTGCAAACTTGAAGATTTTAGTTGATAAGAAAGAGCTTCATACTTCTCACTAATAAAATTTTGTTAAATGCTTTTTCACTTTTTTCACTGTATTTTTGCTATACTTAATTACTTAAACGTTCTGTAACCAAAACACTATTGTTTTTCATACTGTAAATATATTAACAGTCAAAGGGTCACGAATATAAACTTAGTAAATAACCGGGTCACGAAAAAAAAACTTTGGGAAACGCTGTCTAGTAGAAGCGGAGGCAGCAAATCTCATTCATTCAGAAGAGTTTAATGATTTCGTAAGAAACTTAAACCTGCCTAAACTTAATGCAGAAATATTAGGTTCACGGTTAAAACAGTGGAATTTGCTCAATAAGAATGTTAAAGTAAGTGATCAAAGGAAGCGTCATGAAATATTCTCTGGATTTTTTACAAAGATGGACTTTGATATTGCAACAACGTGAAAGGCTTATTTGATGCAATTGGAATCCCTTGCGTTCCTTCTGAATGGCGTCTTTTTATCGACAGCTCTACAAAAAGTTTAAAAGCAGTCCTTCTTCATAATGAAAACAAATTTCCATTTCTACCTCTGGCTCATTCTGTAATGCTGAAGAAAAATTACGAAAGCGTTAAAATGGTATTTCAAACTTTAAAGTACGAAGAGTATGCTTGGCTAGTGATAGGGGATTTCAAGATGGTAGGTTATCTAATAGGAATGCAAGGCGGAAATACTAAATATCCATGCTATCTTTGCTTATGGGATAGCAAAGCCAACGCACTTCACTACAAGCAGCATTCATGGCCTAAACAAATTGAGTTTTAGATAAGAAAACATCATGTCAAAAATGAACCAATTGTGAAGGCCAATCGTATTTTGATGCCGCCGTTGCTTATAAAATTAGGCCTCATAAAGCAATTTGTAAAGGCTCTTCGTCAAGACTCTGAAGCTTTTGAATATTTAAAAAGTTTTTTCCCTAAATTGTCAAAGGCTAAAGTTAAAGCTGGTATTTTTGTCGGTCCACAAATAAAGAAAATAATGGCCAGTAAAGAATTTCCAGTGATACTAAATACCCATTACTTAAAGCAGTGATCGATGGCTTCCTTGGCAATAAAAAAGCTGCAAATTACAAAGAGCTCATTTCTAATACGCTTGATAACTTCAAACTCATGGGTTGTAGAATGTCACTTAAAGTACATATGCTTTATGCTCACTTAGACCAGTTCAAAGATAACTTAGGGGCTTATTCAAAAGAGCATGGTTAAAAACCGTTATCAAGGACAATATAATGAGAACATGATAGGTGACTACATTTGGAATCTTGTGCGAGAAAGTTCCTGCCTACACAGAAGAGAAACTAAAAATATTCATTTTTAATGCTTCTTTGTGCTTTTTTTCCCTAGATTTATATTTATTTATAAAAGCAAACTTTATTAAATAAACGTATTTTTTCTTCGATTAGTTACACATAATTAATCAAAATCAGACATACAGAACTCAGACTTAAAAATTGTGTTAACTAGTGATTATTAGTGAAAATTAATATGGTTGCTGATTGTGGGGTTTGTAACAACGGATTTAAAAAAGAATTTGATCGGATTGATTGTAACATATGCAAAATATTGTAACATGGAATGTGTGCTGGGTTATCTTGTTCCAAATAGATCCAAATAGAAAAAATAGCTTCTTCTACAAAAGTTGCAACATAGTTGAGGCCGTATGTTCACTGCAATCTCAAATACTGAAATAAAAAAAATATCTGTACAAGGAGAATCACTGGTAACTATAGGTATTGATCAATGCAATAATCAGATTGAACACTAAACTTACCGACACAAAATTCGGGACCCGCAAAATTTAGACCAAATTCAATATGCAATAGCACTTTCCTTCATGGTCTGATTTCAATGTTTTTTTTTTCAAAATGTAGATAATTGTTTTGGTTTTAATTAATTTTGTTCAATTTTTAAATACAATTTACGTGTTGAGATATACAGGAAAATAAAAATATGTATTTTTTATTTTAACTTTGTAACACTCTGTAGAGTAATGTGGCTATTAAAACTACACTGGATATGCATTTCTGCCGAATTTGATGCATTTTTAACCTTCTTGATGTATTATGTTTTCTTGGTCTCGTTATTGGTTTAGGAGATATGAATTTTTGAAATAAACATAACACTTTTTAATTAAATCTAACTTTTATTAAAAATGTAGGGAATTTAAAATTTAGTATCTGGTGTTACGTCCTCTAGCTCTTGTAACAGCTACTATACATCTATTTATTCCTCTAATTAAGTTTTGGATAGCCTTCTGTGGAATAGCATTCAATTCTTCTTCCAGAGCATTTCGGAGCTGATGGAGAGTGTCCTCGGCGTTCCCTTATTCGTCTACCTAACATGTCCCATATGATTAATGTCAGGACTACGAGCGGGCCAGCGCATAACGTTTATTTCAACCTCTTCTAAATATTGGACCACTATTCTGGCAGTATGCGGACGGGCATTGCCATGCATAAAAACGAAGTAGTTACCAATTAATTGTGCATAAACAACAACGTGTTTTTTCAGAATTTCTTAAATGTACCTTTGTGCAGTTAGAGTTCATCTGTCAATAAAAACAAGTTCTGTTCGAGCGTCAAATAAAATACCGCCATACACCATAATGGATCCACCACCGAAGCTAACCCTTTCGCTAAAATTACATTGTGCGAATCTCTTCCCTTGTCGTCTCCATACTCTTTCTCGTTGATCAGGAGACCACATGCAAAATCTGAACTTGTCAGAAAATAGAACTTGTCTCCACTCATGTAGATTCCAGTTAAAGTGTTTTTGCGAAAAAAGAAGTCTATTAACTCGATGCTGTCTGAGGAGCTCTGGTTCAGTTGCCGGTCTTGTGGCCCGTAAATTGACTTTATTGAGTCTTCTTCTTAACGTTATTTTGTTGACATCAGCCACTTCTCTATAGGAATAACCAACATCATGTAGAACAACGGCTCTAGCAACGTTTTAAATACTGTAAATGTTTGACAAAACTGTTTGACAAATGCAGACAGAATACGTATCCAGGACAACTTAAACATTCCAAACAATCAACAGTGTTAAAAAATTGTTGCAAAAAAGTGTTATGTTCATTTTAAAAACTTTCAAAAACTCATATCTCCTAAACCGATAACAACACCAAATAAACATAAAACATCAAAAAGGTTAAAAATCCATCAAATTCGGCAGAAATGCATATCCGGTGTAGTTTTAATAGCTACATTACTCTACAGAGTGTTACAAAGTTAAAAGCAAAAATACACTTTTCTATTTTCCTGTATATCTCAACAAGTAAACTGTATTTTTAAAAATTGAATAAAATTAATTAAAACCGAAATAATTATCTACATTTTGAAAAAAAAACATTAAAATCAGACAATGGAGGAAAGAGTTATCGCACATTGAATTTGGTCTAAATTTTGCGTGTCCCGAATTTTGTGTCGGTGAGTGTATTTGAAGAAAACGAAGATTGTTAATGACGTGCTAATAATGCAATAATCAGTGACATAATTAAAAAAAAAATTAAAATATATTGGTAAAGATGAACAAATTTATTGTTGATGATGTGTCTAATATTATTTTAAAAGCTGGACTGAATAACAATGATATTAAGATAAAGGAATTCTTTTATTTATTTTATTTTGTTTAATTATTATCAAATTACCTTCAACATTTAAGAATTATTTGACTCTTAATCTCAGGGTTTTGTTTCACCGAGTAATTGTATCAGCATCTAGGTAGTAATCTTTAATTTAAAAATAATAATTATTTTAAAACTTTGTTTACTAGAAATAATAACATTTTTTGCTTTTCTTTCAAAGCTACTAAATCCTTATGACTCACGATATGGCAATTGATTGAAATTAAACAGTTAACAACAAGAAATCTTTTATTTTCACACATAAAATTTAAAAATTATAAACAAAAGAAATATTCGTTTAATTTTACGACCGTGTAACGTCGTTTTATACTCTCAAACAAGTGCTTGAATATTTCAACCTCAGCCGCTTTTCAACAACCGGTGGTTATGCTCAAACGCAATTATTTATAAATTTTACTTGAAACTACCTAAACCAATTACCTGATCACCAACCTGGTTAAGAGTGCAGGTACCCTATTAATTATTGCTTCAATCCTTTGTCTGTTCCCGTTTTCTTTTAGATCGGTTAAAATTCTCGTTCCGGACCGTGGACTCTAATCTCCAACTCGACCAAAACTTATAATTCATAGCACACACTTTTCCAAAGTTAATAAAAATTAACAAAACTTTACTCAGGTAATTTAATGCTTTAATTTTACAATTTAATTAATTAATTAAAATTTTACCGGTGCATTAATTTTAATTTCTCTGCTGTTTAAATTGTGCTCGGCACTCGCGTTTACTTTATTCGTCATTTTAAAACTTTTCAAATTTTTGTTAGGTTTATTTTGTTTAAATGCGTGACGTCATTTCTCAATCTCTCTAAAATTTTTATCAATTGATCATCGTTCAATTAAAGCGGATTGAATGGAAGAAAGCTGGAGATGGTTTTGCGCTCGTGTTTATAACATTTTTCGACCATACCCAACTAGATAACAAATTTTTGAAATTTGTTTTTGCGTGGTTTTTTACCTAATCTAGCGGTATACATCGGCAACTAGATTCCTTTATTCCTGCTGCTAATTAATTTTGCTTGTAATAATCGAGGAATTGTTTCTTAGTCCTTCACACTTTTTCGTAAATTAATTATTTTTCTCAATTTTGCGAACTGTTTTAAGCACTGGAAAATGTTTCGACACTAATCCCTCGTACTTTATAGTTAGTTTCACTCGCGCAACAATGTTTTATTATATTGTGATTTTGTTTATTGACCCATTACCTTGACGCCCTCTTTATTTTCTTAAAAACTATGCTACTTAACTCTTGGGTATGGTGCCGTATTTGAGTTTTGTAGCTGCTGGTGGAGGATAACTACATGTTTTGAAATCGGAACAAAGCAAATTACGTCAAATTTCCTATCCACCTGCAAACGTTTTTCTGAACACCACGATCAACATTTGGGGTTTAATTGTTATAGATTTATTGTGGGATGTCAATTACTTACTTATTTTAGACCCAGAGATGCGGATGTAGTGGTTTAATTGCTGGAAATGACAGTTTGCTTGTTTAGAGATTGTCTCACATTTCACCTGTAAAATTTAGTGGCTGTTAACATAACCTATGGACATATACGTTCCACGTTCTGTTTCAATTTATGATTATAATATATTGTTTAAAATTAAGCATCAGTGATTGCATTCTTCAATGTATCTAGAGTCAAAAGTTTTGTACACAGTACCCAAATAAAAAATAATCGAGAGGTGTAAGGTCAGGTAACCGAGGTGGCCATAGTCCTCTACTAATAAACCGATGTCCATAGAACTTGTAGTGTCCTAGCTGCCGTGTGTGAAGTTACATTGTCTTGTTGAAGGTACCCTCTTTTTATCTCGTAATTATCAAATTGATTTATGACGATTTCCATAAATTCTCTGTAACGATCAGCTGTGACACAATTTTCAAAAAACACAGGTTCAATTATTCGTCGTCTGGACATTGCAATGTAAACGTCAACATTTACAGGATGTAATAAAACTTGTATGATTTCACCTGGTGCTTCCGTAGACTATATTTTATAATTATGTGAATTTACATATCCCGAAGAATAAAACCATGCTTTATCGATAAAGAACGTAATGTCTAACTAATTGTCGTTCCTTAAGTGATTATTAAACCAATGAAAATATTGTATAAGAAATCCTTAATCTAGTGGAAGTAATTCTTGCATTACCAAGACTTCAAAATGATGTAAATGTATTTCCTTCTTTTGTGCTTTATGGCATGTACTATAGCTTAAACCTAAAAGACAGAGTGTAATAAACATTCATACTTGTTTGTTGCGATAACTGCTTTAACCATGTTTCATATGTGTTCAAACATCTTCTAATACATTTTCAGTTAAAACTGTTGGCCATCTAGTTTGTTTTTCTCTACCAACACTGCCTATATTTCTAAATTTTTTAACGACTTGTCTCACATGTCTGCTAAGGTTACAAATTCTAATTAAGAAATTGGTTTATAACTTCATCGATACACAATGCAACAGAATACGTCCACTCTGCATCACGGTTGTGTTGACCATTTCAGAAGTAACTTTCAAAAATAAATTGGTTTCTTCTAACAATAAGGCATTACACAGTAATTTATGAATTTTAAATTAATTAATATCGGTAATGTTTTATCAATATTGTAGGCTTACCTTATACAAACACGTTTAAAACAATATAGTCTTAAGAAAGACTTAATGCAGTAATTAAGAGAATAAACTAATTACAAACACAAAACATCAAAATAAGTAAATTCGCTAAGCAGTTAACACACAAGTAGACATTTGCAATTATTTGACATTTACTTTCAGCTAACTTCAATGACAGACTAAACATTTGATATCAACTTCGGAAAGTAGTATGTAGGGACATTATTGATTGCAGTGTATTTCGATAACATCTACAATATGCACTATAAAAACCTAAGTCTGAAGATAAACTAGAAATTCAATATTACCAGCCAATTGACTTATTATCAGATTTTGCAAAATTATTTGAGAGTATTGTGGCTAACATCATATATGCACTTGTCAGTAATAAAATAGTTCAAGAACAATATGGTTTATGTGAGTTTTCTCAGTTTTTATCAGAACACCTTGAAAAAAGATGCAAATTGCTTATATGGAGTAACACAAGGCTCAAATTTGGGTCATCTACTTTTTATTATTTATTTTAATGATTTTGTAAGTTGTATAGTTTTCATATACGCAACGACTTAAAATTTGTAAATATTATCAGAGATAATACTGTTTAGATTTAGAGAGATGTATTTATGAAATTGTGCAATAGTGTAACAAGAACTTATTACAGCTAAACATAACAAATTGTAAAATAAAAATGGTTTTTTGGGAACCCTTCAGTGTGGAGGTAGGAAAACAACCAATTCAAAAGGAAGGGGTCCAAAAAAACTTTAAATTGAATTTTTGAAGGAATACTTACCTAAATAACAAATTGTAGAATTATGACATTTGCAAGGAAAACTAATTTACTCAAGTATCGGTACAATATTCACGGAACTATACTTGAACGCTGTGATAAATTTATTGATCTAGGAGTTGTTATGGATCAAATATTATCTTTATATTCTTACATTAATTATGTAGGAAATAATACACTTAAAATCTCTTGGATTTATTATAATAAATACAAAAATTTAAGAACATACAGGGTGGGGCACTACCAACAAATTATTCTATAGCATTAAAACGACAAGTAATGTTAAAAATTTTAAAGCAAACATATGTCAAGATTATTCAAAACCACATTTTAAAAATATTTTGAATTGTACAGGGTGCTCTAGAAACACGTAACACCTTGTATTTTTTTTATTTTTGAATTGTACGATAAAAAATATTGTATGTTCTTTAACATGTTCTTATACCTACTTTCTTCCGTTTCTGAGATAAATCGATTTTACCTGATTTGCAAACCCTCCAAAAAAATGCAATAACTTTAAGCTAAATAAGAACGAACAACTTTAGCTTACACCACCTTACTAAGAGCTTTCAACATCTTTTTTGCAATATTTACTATTATGTTATGATGTACAGGGTGTTTTTAATACTACCGCATTACATTAACGACTTAAAACTTAAATAACTTGCTTAACTTAAAGAAAACACCTTACATTTTTGTAGTCTGTTGGAATCAAGAACTAGTTACTTTTTAATCGGTATTAATGTTACCAACCCCTAACTCTGATAGTTTTTGAGATAATTTAAAATTTGCTAGTTTAACAATTTGCAATTTACTGGAATTTAAGTTACCTGTGAGATATCAGTAAAATAAACATTATCTAGCAAAAAATTTTAATGTTTAGGCCAATCCAGCTTTAAATATTAACCTTAAAAAATTTTTTTTCAAAACAAAATAACAGAAATGTGCTCATGACTTATGCCGGGTTCTAAGAGTCAGTCGAATCACGCCCACCTGTCACAAACTACAGCAACCGTTATTAGTTTTAGCAAAAATCAACGACAGTGTAAATATTAATAACTTTGTTAAAAAATTCTAAAAATAATGGTTTTGAAATTATCGTACTACTATTAGAGTGATTTGTATTACATTCTCAGTTAACAGATTTAAGTTTGTTGATGTTTACAGTATGATTGATTTTTGATGTACCAAATAACGGTTGCTGTTGTTAAACATCAGTAAATTGTGACCGGTGTGCGTAATTCGACTGACCATTAGAGACCGGGAAACTGTCATAAGCACATTTCTGTTTATTTTTTCTGAAAAAAAGTAATATTTTTAAGGTAAATATTTAAAACTGAAAGTTGCAAAACAATTTCCATATTGCGGATATTTCACAGGTAAATTAGATTCCTGTACCTACAATGTAAATTGTTAAACTATCAAATTTTATAATATCTCAAAAACTATCAGAGTTAGGGGTTAGTAACCCTAATACCAATTAAAAGGTAACAGACTAAAAAAATGTAAAATGTTCTATTTAAGTTAAGCAAGTTATTTAAGTTTTAAGTCGTTAGTGTTATGCGGTACTATTAAAACACCCTGTACAACATAATATTAAATATTGCAAAACCGATGTTGAAGGATTTTAGTAAGGTGGTGTAAACCAAAGTTGTTTGTTCTTATTTTTCTGGAAGTTATTGCAATTTTTTGGAGAGTCTGCAAATCAGGTAAAATCGATTTATCTTAGAAACGGAAGTAAGTACGTATAGGGACATGTAAAAAAACGTACATTATTTTTTATTGTACAGTTAGAAACAGAAAAAAATACAAGGTGATCCATTGAAAATAACCAAACTTTGATATGGTACGTGTTTCTAGAGCACCCTGTACAATCCAAAATATTTTTAAAATGTGGTTTCAAATAATCTTGACATATGTAAGCCTTAAAGTATCTAACATTAATTGTAGTTTTAATGCTATAGAATAATTCGTTGGTATTGCCCCACCCTGTATGTCATTAAATTACTGTCTTGATTTACTCTGCCCCGCCAAATGATAACGGCATATCACTGAGTGTAACTTAAAAGAACGTTTTTTGAGGAATCATGTCTTCTCCAAATGGATCAGCTTTAGGACCACAACATTTAAAAGATTTAGTTAGGTAGTCCTTTGGAAATCATGGTCAGCAACTTCTTTCTGCAGTTATAAGATTATGCAATCTGGAAAGGTGAATTTGTCAGTGACAACGTTTTTGTATAGCACTACTTTGACTGCTATATCTAGAAGGACGGCGGAATTAGATATACCTTTTGACGTCCAGTTTCTAAATTAAGTTGCCATCACACTTTATCTGAACTTTTAACCCTCTTTCAACCATCCCAGCTAGGAGACTCAGTAAAGAGTGGTTGCAAAGCTATGGTCTACACAATTAGATCTTATATTTTCTAAGATATTTTTGCAGAAATATTACTAAAGATTTGTGCAAGAATGCATTCAATTCCATTGAACATAATGTTTTGCTTCAAAATGTATAGGATTTATTCCACAATTTCGTCCTTGTTTTTGGCAATGCTATTCTTTTTTGTCTACTTTATTATACAACCATAGAATTATTTAATCTTGTGTAGACTGCCATCAGGGAGAGTCTTTAGGTCCAGCTATCTTTAATCTTGCAATTCGTTCTTATATTAAAAAACTTAAATCTAAACTTAATGTGTGGTATCTTGACGATGAGATTTTAGGATGTTTATTTTCCAAGTTCTCAAGATCGTAAATGTCTCTTCAAAAAATTTAATCTCCTGCTCCTGGAACCCGTGTTATTTCAACTAAAGATTTATATTCCTCGGTTTGCCATTACCTAAAGAAACGATCAAAAGTTTACTTGTCTATCTACCAATATTTTTACCATAACTTTTCGCATGGCCCTATTTCTACTACGCAATTGTTTCTGGATTTCAAAATTAAATTGTTGTTAACGTTGTTGTCCGTTTTGGAAATAATTGTGAATCTTTTGATAACAAAATTAAAAATACTTTACAAACTCTCCTTAATATTCAAGTCACGGATATTTGTTAGAATCAGGCATCTTTTCTTATTTGTTTGGGTGGTCTAAGCATTCGCTTCCTTTTAGATTTGTCTTTATCAGTTTTCTTAGCTTCTGTCCACTGCACCTTGAGTCAATCAAACTAGTTTAACAAAATCAAGTTTATCAACATGCTTAAAGTAAAGTTTAAGGACAATGTAATCAACCCCCTTGCAGCAGAAACTGATGAAGTTAATATGTTGACAGTAACTTTAGATCTTTCGCAACTCAATCCATATCAAACCGTGAGCCAAAAAAATTATCTTGAAATTTTTTAAATTTTTTATTTCCAGTCCGCAAATTTTATGTTTTTCCATTTTTTATTTATTTCTCCTAAAATGCTAGAATTAGTAGATTTTCGACAATTGATAGAGTGCATGGGTGAACCGAAATATGCAAAAAAATACAGGGTGTCTCATTAAAAAAAATGACTTTCATATCGTCACACTTATTTGAGACACCCTGTGAACTCAAAAATATTTTCCAAAAATAGACTCTTACAAATAGTATAGATTGACATATGAACGAAATTCCTAACCTCATTGGTTTAGGAGCTATAGACCGACGCGCGCTTAGTTGACAACTCTGTATTATGCACACTGTCCAATGCGGTAGGTGAAACACATTTTCTTTATCTATGTAAGCGCCGTTTTGATATCCTTTTTTGAATTTCTACCGGATGGACCAACCCACGAATAACTAAAGGAAAACTAGTCTATTAGTTGCATTCCATTCTTTACTTATACTGCTGGTGTTAACTATCACAACCCTTTTCACTTTAACATCTGTCTGTCGTGACAATATTAATTTGACATCTACGTATCTTTGTTTTTAAGTTATTCGTGTGTTATTCGTAAATTTCCATGATTGAAGTTGGATGTGTTTTGGAAATCGATTATTTTAGTTTACCACTAATTGATAATCAGCGTCTTTTGTGATCGCGGAGCTTCTCAACGAAACAATTTTACGTATGTTTGTGGCAATATTTTGGTATTAGTTTAAGTCACTTTTACGGCTTTACGGAGTTAAATACGTATTAGAATAATTAAGGTACTTACTATCAAAACGTAAATGGTTTATTTAGCGTTGACCACAGCAGTTTTGGGGAAAACCGTAATATTGCTGTCAGATAACTATATAGTTAATTTACCTGTGATACGATTTTTAATGAAATAATAACACAATAAAAAAAATATAGACAATGGAAGTCCAGAATATTGTTATTATTTCAAACATAACATTGTCTAAACCATTCAAACGTACGATTTTTAATGTTCACGTAATTTATTTGCTAATTGTCTTGTTGTTACTTGCTATCAGAATATGTGTTATATCTTTTTCTGTGACACAAGTGGTAAAACAAGCTCTATATTGTTAAATTATATGTTTCGTGCGCTGTCAGCTACTGCTTAAGATTGATAATTACAACTGTAGGGTAGCGCCCCTTCTCTTTAAGCATTCTATCTACTACTACATCACTAAAAATTTCTCACAATCCCTCGCCGACAGTAGTTATCGGGTGGTGCTTTGAAACGACTACATATTTCTTTCCAAATAAATTTTCGATAGTACGAAACTGTAACCAACTTTCGAAAAGCATTTTGATTTAAAGATCAATAAAATTTTATAAACTGAAATGTTAATATTATTTTTCAAGCTCTTTAGACACATTTATTTATTGATCATAATTTTGTCCTTAGCTTTACTTAACAATTATATTAGGAATAAATAATTACCGAATCTTTCGATATTTGAAAAGTAAGTTTTTCAGTATAGGTACAAAAAGTTTGTTTTTTTGAGCACCTCTAACTAAATTTATTGCTAAAAATCATCTAACGGCCTGAATTATTTATACCATAATAATTCTTTTATAACATCTGGACAAAACTGACAAATATGTTTTCTTTACATTCCATTTTAAAAAAATATATGAAAATCCGTATCGTATATAATGATTGAATGTTTTACCGTTTCGTTAATCATGATGAATATTTTAAGCAGACCAATTTATTACGAAAGAACAACGTTGCAAATTTATAAATTTTAGAATTTTAATTAAAGGTACAGTCAATATAAGGCCCTACCTCATAAATTTATATCTGTAATGTATTTATAAAACAAATTATAACGATAAATTAGGGGTAGTTCCTATTTGTACAGTATTTATTGTTTGATACATTGTTGGCGTTAACAGATAACAGATTATAAATTTAGAAATGTTTAAATTTTTTTAATAGCGTCTCCCGAAATTTATGTATAAACACGCATCAAAATACAAATAATAAATGGCAGCTTTACATACTGCACGGTATCTAAACAATCCCACATAAAATTTTAAGGCATTAAATTACACGATATAATACGTAATTTGTTTACATTCTCACGTATTAGTTTGTTTAATGCGCGTAAAAAAATATAAACACAAAACGTGTGGATTTAAATAAAAGCACCTTTTTTCAAAACATAAATTTAAAACGATCCTAATAAATAAACGAAAAAGAAAATGAGTTTATTAAAGTAACACCCAGCAGTATGAATTACTTCCAGTCGCTTAAACTTTCAGCAAAACTTTGCTTATAGTGAATGTATGCGATCAATGTTCTGAAGTTATTTAATTCCGCTTTGCATATCCTTCTCCGTGCGGTTAATGGATAAAGAACAAAATGCTTTACTTTACCGCTCTATAATTTTTTTAAAGAAAACTTTATGTTGTCTGTACTTACCTTAATGCCCCATTGAATAAGCACGCCATAAACAATCCCAAAACACCCGGTAAATAATTAAAACGATCCTCAACGAAGAACGGTAAAACTTCATCGTATTTATGTATATATCCTGCTTTGTAAGGATCACAATTTACATACACTGCGTACACCACCATTCCGACTACCCAAGACAAACTGAATAATACAGTAATCACGGGTATGTTACACATCAAAGTTCTAAAATATTGTATTGTTTTAGATTTCATATTATTTTTATATAGTAATACTTACTTTGTAACTTTCTTCTGTGTTCCCATGCTGCAATATCTTTGTACAAAGTTTTGTTGACAACCAAGAATTGAAAGAGACATAAATAACTGGCCCAACATTGCTGAGTTTGTTGTAACCCGTATAGTCGGATCCCAATCAAAACTGAAAAAAAATTAAAAACTATTCAGTAAGAACAACTGCATAGATAATAATAAATAAATACAGTAGAACAAAACTTGTTTGCAAATAATGCATCAATATGCAGTGGTATTCATTTCAAAACTAAAAACTACTATATATTACATTTTAGGTACTACCCCTTTATCTCCAGTCGTCACCAATTAAGAATTTTAAATGGTACTCCGCATCTTCAGACGCATTAATTTCTACGAGTCCCTTAGAGCTTTTGTTTTTAAAAAAAAAATAAGTTGGTCAATTGGTTTCTGAATAAAAACCAAACTTTATAGAAAGCAGCTTTTCTAGATCATCAGCATTTAACCGCTGATAAATATTCATTTTGAAAAGAAAATTAAGTTAGCCATGGAAATCTTCAGAAAATAAATTGAACTTAACATGAATATTTGTTGATAGACTTGTTGATCTAATCAATGATGTGTTATTAATAATTTTTGAAAGCACTAAACAATTTTTTAAAAATAAGATATACTCTGCAAGAGAGAACTTACATCATGACAGTAATAATGGTAGCTCAAGCATCCAACAACAACTATCCTACAAAGATCGGTATGTTATTGATTTAATAAAGAAATTTTAGGATACTGGTTCGGTGGGTAAGTAAAAAATCAATCAACCAAAAGTTTTGAATATTGGAACGCAAGTTAAAATCCTTGGTCAATTTACAATGGACCTAAGCACAGGTATTTGGAGAGTGGGTCAGCATTTCCATCAGATATGTTTACAGATACACATTTTTCACTATCTTTCTTTAGCTTTCAACGAAACTCTAACGTAATGAGTCAACAATCGTTTCTTTAACGCCTCCTATGATTGATTTAGTCTCTTGTATTGAAGGTAAACGCAGCCCCACTGACACTGCTGCTCCAGCCCCAATTTATTGCAAAACAACTCAGGTTTTTTTGGCATTGACAAACCTTCTAATCCAATTGCGTTTAAACAAAAAGATCTACTTTCACTTAAAAGTTCTTTTAATCTCTCTAACAAAACTCTCATCCAGATAGGATTTTCGGACGCTATTGCTTACACGGATAATTGAATCTCTAGACTGTTTTTAATTTCTCTTTAAACTCTAATTATACATCTAACTGATTTACCTCGGTTATAAAACTACAATTTATTCCACTTCCACCTAGCCTGTCATGACTTTCAAAAAAGCACAGGATCTGTTTTAGAAAGATCGAGATTCTATAAGTAATAAAATTCTTACAAACAAACCTTTTTTAAAGAACGATATTGTTGATATGGGGGAGGTTCTTTGTTGGTTTGTGAAATACATAAAATGAGATTCTTAAATCCATCTTCACACATCCACGCATGCGATAATCTATTTGTCTACACTACACGAACTTGATAGGGCATAAGCTAGCGTATTTATTTATTTATTGTATGGCTACAAAGGAAACATAAAGTGAGTAATATTTAAAAACTGTAAGTACATTTAGGTGTCACAGTGCCAGATTCAGGTTTCTAATCCAGTCGATCGCGGAGGGTGTGAGGGATAAAAAATGGGCTACTTCTCCTGGGTATGCTCTATTTCCATAATGTTGGACAATATGGTTTATGGTGTGGTTTGGATTACCGCAGTTACATTAAGTCGTTGGTAATCTGCCCCATTTGTCTAGCGTTTCTGCACATTTCGCATGGCCAGTTTGAATTCTGTTGGTTGTTTTCCATATTTGTCGCGGAGTGTCAAAACCAGCCGGTACGTCTCGGACTAAGATCATATGGGCCACACCAGGCGGTATGGACTGCTTCCAGGTCGCTCTCCAACTCCATTTGGCGTCGCTTGAGCATATCTCGGCTGCGGTCTTGATTGGCGGCCTTCGGGATTTAAGTCGGCTTAAGGTTGCCTTTGCCATGTCCTCGTGGATGGGTAGTTGTTGGTCGGCCAATATTTTACGATACTGTTGAACCAGGGGCTCTTGTCTTCTGAGATGGAGCGGAGAAATGTGGCTGAGTATCGGTAGCCAATATATCTTGGTGGATTTAATGCATCCTGTGATGTTGCGCATAGTGAGATTCAGTTGCGTGTCGAGTTTGTGGGCACGTATGCTATTTAACCACACTGGAGCTGCATACTTGGCAGTGCTGTAGACGAGAGCAACAAGGGCAGAGCATTGTAAAGTGTTTGTTGTTGCTCCCCAAGTAGTACCACAGAGTTTCTGGATAATATTATTTGTAGTACGGACTTTGGTTGATGTGTTATTGAGGTGCTGCTTAAACGATAATGTCCGGTCCAGGGTGACTCCTAAGTACTTAGGGGTGGCATTGTATTTAAGCAGGGTGCCGTTAAAAAATATATGTGGTTGTTTGTTTGCCTGCTTATTATTTAGATAGAAACAGGTGCATTTGGTTTTGCTGAAGTTGAAGGTTAGTCTCCATTTTCGGTAGTATTCTCCCAGTTTTTTAAGATCGTTGCTTAGAATTGCTTCCGTGGCATTTATAGATCTACCAGTGCCATATCGTCGGCATATGCTAAACATTTTCAGCGTTGTTTCCGGCATATTTGCAATGTAGATGTTAAAAAGCACCGGAGCAAGAACTGAGCCCTGTGGAAGCCCGTTCTGTAAGTGTCTCGTCCTACTGGTTTTGTCACCCATGACCACGTAGAACGGTCTATCGCTCATCATATTATTTAGTTGATTAGTCAGTTTTCGGTAGATCATATTAGATCCAATCATAGATAAATATCTAGATAAGAAATGATGAATGTATTAGAACAATAAGAGCATGTGCAACAAAATATGTACATTTCATTAATAAGTGACGTTACTTAGAGAAGCTGGAATTACCGGCAATATTTTTTTTATGCAGAATTTGTTTATCCAATATTGTTTGCATTAAATTTAATAAAAAGCCTTATTTTTTGGTGTAACTGCAAACAGCTCAACACTCAAACTTCGGCTCAGAGGAAAAATTTAGTGGACACGATGAGGTTTGACAAATCGTATTTTTTTAAAAAGAAAATAAACAAACAGATTATAAGAAATTGTTAATAATTTAATAATTTGTTGATAAGCACAACCAAAGGCTTAGAATTTTTGGAAAGGATATTAGAAAGAAAAACTCAGTCAATCAAAAAAAAAGAGGAACAGAAAAACTATCATAGATCAGTGCTGTCGTGTAAAAAGTTAAGGAGTTAAGAACACGTAACAGTAATTAAAAAAAAAACAAATTACATTCGAATAAAGTTAAAAAAAACAAATAATATACAAAGTGTATGTCGAAGAGTTAAAAAATCATACAAAACAACAATAACTAAAACAAAAAAAAATAACACATTTTTTATTTGTTTTTTAAATTTTGGAATATATTTATTGGTCGGTGTTCTGGATCTATTAGATTAGACTATTAATAAAATATTTAAAACATCTGATTTCTAAGGATATTAAAATAAGGATGCATATGGTTAAAGTTTTAAAACAATGGAATAAACTACATGGGAACGAAATGCGCGATTAAAAAATAATAGTTACAAAAAGGAAATCTAGAATATAAACCGTTTAGTTCGAAATTCTTTACTTTCAAAGATCTATTGTGAAATAAACTGAAGAAAGAAGAAAAGCTACATTTGACCAATGAGGAACAAAGAAATGTTGAAAAAGACGTAGAAGAGTAGTAAAATAAAATTTTTAAGAGGAAGGTGTAAAGCCAAAGGAAAAAATAGAACAAAATGAAAAACAAAGAAAAACCTAAAGATTTGGGAAAAAAACCAACATAAAGTAATTAAAAGTGAAACAAAAGTGAGAGAAAAGTAAGAAAAGGCCAAAGAAAGTGGACGCAGAGGAAAGAGGCAATAATAAACGTACGTAAATAAAGGAAAAACAAAACAGAAAGCAAACAATAAATGAGAATATAATCAAAAACAAATAAGAGAAGTTTAGAAAAATTTAGAGAGGAGGAGGTTTTACGGAGCAATGGAGAAACTATGCAGAAGCGAACATTATTAAAGCAATCTACAAAACGTATGCAAAAGTGATAAAAAGTGGATTTAAATATAAAATACACAAAAAAAGTTTTTGACAGAAGAGCTTATAAGTGCTATAATAGTGTTGAAAAAGGGAGTAAGAAATAATCGCACAAACGGAAAAAGATCTGGGGAAATCCTGACTGAAGATAAATTTGAGATTCTAAATCTCTATAACTCGTGATGCCATTCTTGTACCAGCAATCCAAAATGATCGTTTTTTAGAGGATTTTGGGAGCTACAATTTTAGTCCTCTGGACCAAACTTAAAAAATTGAAATTTTTTGAGATATAAGCTTAAAAATGGAATTTTCAAAAACAAATGGATTTTCTTGAATTCATAAGTTAAATCTCTGGAAGACATCAATTTTGTTCAGTTTTTGACGTCCGACATTTGCTGCTATCCCTCGAATTAATTGGGTTAACACTTTATTAGTTATAGAGTTGGAAAAGAAAAAATTTTTGAAATTTTTATCTCGCGACCAATTTCCGCCCGAAAAACGACATATCGCACTCAGATTGGACAGTTTTTTGCGGACAACAATTTTGATCAAAACCCAAAAACTGCCCAGATTGATACATTTTCAGGTGTAGCGTTGCAAAAAAATTACCGTTACCGTCCATTTTGCGCGTGTAGAAGCGTCTGAGTCTTACGAATAGTGCGCTTTTTACCGGCAACAATTTTAATTCTCTAACAAATTTAAGAAATCAATATTTTTAAAGATACGGATCAAAAACTGTTTAATTTTTTTAAGTCACACGGCGACTTTTGCGCGCTTAATATGTTTGGATATAATCATCGACCTCAAAAATTCGATATTTTTTGAGATATCGTAGAAAAAATATTCCAAATTTTAAACAATGCATTTTTACTTACTGTTAAAAAGTAAAAACTGTTTTAAATATGTCAGATGAGTAAACTGTTTGGGGTAAAACTTCAGAGCCGTTTTGTTTTAACGTGGTGTCTCCGGGAGGCTTAATCCACGGTGATGTGTTTACACATTTTTAGTACTTTTTTGCTGTTTTCTTCACACTTGCATCTGTATTTTTTTTTGTCAAAGTTTTTTAACTTCTGTTTGAACGATTTCCTTATATTTAACATTAGAATCGACGGTGGTGGTTTTAATATTTTTATCTTCCTCTTCAATCTATGAGCAGCTGGGACGCGCATTCGAATCCAACTCGTCCTCTTCAAACTCGAGATCATTTGTTTTGTTGCTGAATTCTGTTTCACAATTGACACACATGTAGCCTACGTTATTTTTTCCTTGGAATAAGCCAAAAAAAAATTTCAAAAATTTTTTTCTTTGCGACGTCTAAATGCCGGATCAATTAATTTGCGAGATAAAACCAAATGTCGGATATCTGTCTTTTAGAAGCACCTGAACTTATGGATTTTCGCCAATCCAAACAAATCTATTTGTTTCTGAAAAATCCATTTTCGAAATTATATATCGATTTTTCGTGTTTGGTCAAGAGGATTAAAATGCTCTAAAAACAATCACAGTATTTAACTTAAATTAAAAAAAAATTAAAGCGCAAATGTGGAAAAGTCAAAGATTATATTCTAAAAATACGATAAGATAAATAAAAAAATTTGTGGTAGAAGAGAAGTAAAAATAGAAAAAATTTGAGGAATTTGGCAAAAATAGAAAATCAAGTTACTGAAAGGTATGTATAATAGTATGCGGAGTTGAAGTGGAAGGTGTGATAGTAATGAAATAAGATACTACCTTACAAATAAAATAGGATAAAGAATAGAGACGAGAAAATCACAAATGAATAAATACGAAAACAAAAAAAAAAGTTTTAGGAGTAAAATAAAGTTAAATTGTCGATTGAAAAAATTAAAAAAAAAACGTATACTAATAAAATGTATTAAAAATTGATCCGACATGTAGATGGCTCTACCGTCGATTTAAACTTGTTCATTTTATCATTTGTGCAACATAAGTAGTCATTGTCACAGAAACAACTCCTATTCAACTACGACCTCCCAAAGCAAATAAACAACTCAGGTTAAATCTGCATGTCAGAATAATATGTACATTTTATTCATATGCATTGCGTATTTTCCCAAATATTTTCAATCAACTATGCAGGGTGTTAATTTAGTACTTCTACAAACTTTAAAAGGTGAAACTGTACCTGTACCTCTAAATCTTTGATTAATTTTAAGATAAAAGTTCATATAAACATGGGTCCGCAACAGCATGGTTTCTAAAATACAGGACGTTCAAAAAAAGATTTTGTTTTAATTTAGTAATTTTCTGCTATTATTATAAATGTTATTAATTACTTTAGTCTTAATTTTGTAAATAATCTAACTTTGTTCATTGATCATGCAAATCTTAAAAAATTCCAACGCAAAATTGAATGACATACAATGCGAGAAAAAAGTTATGTTTGTTTGAATAAATTAAACAATGTTGTTTAATGACGTTTGCATCTAGCACAAGCAGAACAATTTAAGTGTAAAATCGGGAATACACTAGAGAAGAAAAAAAAACAACACACAAACATTTCAAAACTAGAGGAAAATGCACTCACAAGCATATGGAAGAAAAAATTTATCAAAATTCTTCCAGAGGACAAAGGAACTGCAACTGTTTTCATGGATGCCATCACCTACGACCAAAAAATTGTGGAGAGCTTAAAAAACTGTTGTAGATTGAAAGAAGATCTCACTGTAAGCTATCGCACCCTAAAATTGTACAAAGATATCTAACGTCACGGATGATGACAACAACACTACACTACAGCAAACAGCCGCATCTACCCAAAATTACCCAAAATACATAAAAAGAACATGCCACTTTGACCAATAACCAGTTTTTGTGATGGACCTAAATATCTAGTTTTGTACCACTACAAAATTGTGCAACCACTACAAAACAACAACTTATCTTTTGTCGAAGACTCTAAACATTTCGCTGAAATTATGAAGACAATAGAACTACAACCACAAACTTAATTAGTCAGCTGTTCTAGTTGATGAAGCATTAGGAATCATTTAAACAAAGCTTCAAAAAGATGAAAACATCTACGAAAGATCAAGGCTACCAGTAGAAGGAATAATGAAACTACTAGAATGCTGCCTCAAAAACACGTACTTCCAGAACAAAAACAGATTCTACGCTTAAGACAAAGGGCTTCTAATTAGGTTTATCTAAATCACTAGAAGAAGAGGTCAGAGCAGTCATCAAACAGCTTAAAAACGGCCAAAGCTCCGGGGCCCGTTGAAATACAGGCAGAGTTCCTGAAACTCCTGGATGATGGCAGTGTCAAGAAAATTACAAACATATTCAATAAAGTATATGCAAGTGGAAATATTTCTAAAGAATGGCTCAAATCAGAATTTGTAACATTAGCAAAGAAAACATCTGCTAAAACATGTGATGACTACAGAACAATCAGCCTTGTGAGCCACATGTCGAAATTGTTCTTAAGAATAATACATAAGCGAATATACAAAATGTGTGAAGAGCAAATGACTCTAAATCAGTTTGGTTTTCGAAATGCAGTAGACACAAGGAAAGCACGGTTTAGTGTTCAGATTCTTTTCCAAAGAAGCAGAGACGTGAATTGCAACATTTATGCATGTCTATCCGATTACAAAAAGGCATTTCACCGTGTAAAACATGATAAAATGGTGGAAATACTCAATAAAATAAGAATAGATAAGAAAGACCTCAACATAATTATAAACTTGTATTAGAAACAAGAGGCAGTTCTAAGACTAGTGGGTGAACATACACAAGAAGTCAAAATGCAACAAGGAGTAAGGCAAGGATGCATACTCTCATCAATCCTATTTAATTTATACTCAGAACAAATCTTCAAAGAAGCTCTTGATAACATAGAAGATAGAATCCTTATCTATGGTATGTGGATTAACAACATCAGATATGCAGATGACACCATCATATTTTCCGGCACAATTGAAAGACTACAAAGACTCATAAACAAAGTAGTTGACGTAAGTGCAGAATGTGGACTGGAGATGAACACTAGCAGAACAAAACTGTTAATAGTCAGTAAGGAGAACATCAACGGAGCACACCTGTATATTATTCAGAACCAAATCAAATGAGTATCCCAATAAAAATACCTTGGCACTATCATCAACTAAGACTGGGACAACTCAAAAGAAATCAAATGTCGAATAGAGCATGCACAATCTGTATTTAATAGAATTTGACCACTATTTACAAACCACCATCTTAACCTTTACACCAAGCTCAGACTCTTAAAATGTTATGTATTCTCGGTACTCTTATATGGCGTAGAAACTTAGACAGTCAACAAAGAAACAACGGCAAGACTAGAAGCCTTTGAAATGTGGTTATACAGGAGGATACTTAAAATACCATGAACAAATAAAGTAAGTAACATGGAAGTCTTGTCGAGAATAAGAAAAAAACCAGAGATTGTAAAAATTGTGAAATGCCGGAAACTCGAATACCTAAAACACATAATGAGGAATGAGGAGAGATACTGCCTGCTTCAACAAATCCTCCAAGGCAAGATCAACAGCAAAAGAGGCCGAGGAAGACGAAGAATATCTTGGCTTGCAAACCTGGCGAAATGGTCTGAAAATTCATCGGCAGAACTGTTCCGGATTGCAACAAACAAAATCAAGATCGCCATTATGATAGCCAACGTTCAAAACGGACAGACACTATAAGAAGAAGAATAACCAATCGTCGCCAACATAAACTAGTTTGAATTTTAGACAATAGAGAAATCAAAATTCAAGCTCAAGATATAGATCGATATTAGACGTCTATGTAAAGAAGAACAAGAACAACTGTTTACAAGAAACCGACACACACAAAGCGATATCTCAATTTTGTATCCAACCATTCCACAACAACAAAAACAGGAGTAGTAAAATCTCTAATTGACAGAACGTACACAATGTGCAACATAAAGAAAGGACCACAAGAAGAAATCAAAATCATCAGAAGAGAGAAGATCTGAAACTAAATGGTTACCCAGAAAAGATAGTAGAAGAAATTCTACAAAAACACCAATTGAACACAAAACAACACAAAAAAAACGAAAAACTACCTAATTTACTGCTCACCATCTGATATGTCAAAAATTTATCAGAATCAATAAAACGCATACGGAAAAGTTGCAACTTAAACGGTATTCAGATCTTCAACCACCATTTAAAGTATGATTTCCAACACAAAACCAAAAATCAATCAAAATTCTAAAAACAGAATCTATTAAGTTCCGTGTAAATGTGGCCAGCCCTACGCAAGAAAAACCAAAATACATTTCACACACAGAGAGGAAAAATTTATAAATTCGGCATCGCGCAATATTCCTGGGTTAACGAACAAAAATGATTTGAAGCAAAGACCATACACAAAGAGGAACATTAGCACCAAAAAAAATTTATTCACTTTTAAAAATTGACATCGGTTATACAGGGTATGAGAAAAGAATGTCTAATTTTATTTATTTAATTGTATGTTAAATTTTTAATACTATATTGTGATGTATGGATATGTATGGTGCCCCAGAAAATCAGTATAAACCTGTATAGTGTGGTGACAAAACCGTGTGCAACTGTGGATTGGTTCGTTTTAACAAACCGTTTTCTTTAAAGTTTAGAAAAACCACTAATCAAGATTAATACATAACTTAATAAAATCTTGTATATTTTTACCAAATTGATGTAGAATTAAACTGTCTACAATTTTGCTATACGAGTACATGTTTGGCTACCAAAAATTTACTGTTAGCTGTGTAACTTGTTTATATCAAAAAATTTAGTAGACAATAAAATGAGAACGTCAAAAGTTTATTGTTGTCACGATTGTGCTAGTAATTGTCCAATCTATCACAATTTTATTGTGTCTTTGTATTGTTAGTAATAACGAGTGAGTTTTTTACAGCAGAATTAGTTAGTATCGTTTATTACACAAGAAAATCAAACGGAAAAGTTTACTGGCAGCTCATAATTATAAAGCAAATAATCTAACGCTATCCCCGAGTTGACGTTCAAAAAAACTACCATTGCCAACTACCAGAAAAATACTAGGAAACATGTTTGTACTGAAAAAAATGTACAATTTGACATCGTTATCGTTATCAGCATTTGAGTATCCTGTCTTTGGAGTACGACAAATAGTAGATAAGGTTGGAACTTTAAAAACTCCTGTAAATAAAGTATTACAAACAAACAAATTCTATCCTTATTGCACACAAGACTATTTGAATATCTGATAAAAACAGATTTTTTAATGCTGACGCGTTTATTAGAAATTCTTATTGTATTTGACATTTCCAGTTTATTCAGATATTTTTTGGTTATTTAAAAGCAATATCAATGGTCTGCATACTACACAGACATGCAGTATATAAGGGCATTATCAGAAATTGATTTTTTGTTAAATTACAAAATACAAATACCGATTACCAATATCAGTTTATTTGTCTTTGAAATTAACAAAAAAAATTTGGTTTATATACATATTACTAAACACTAAAAAATTAATTAACACAACATATTCTGCAAAATAAAACTTATTTTCTTTTTCTGTCTTTTAACCACACCTCTCTGTTACATGTTTTTTATAATGTTGTTTTTCCTTTCTTCCATCCATCTTCTTCTGTTTTCTACCTCTTTCATCCACTTTATGCCTTCTCCATTTACCCCTAGCAGAACTTCTCTTCTCACTTTCTCTCTCCTTAATTCTCTACACTCTTCTACCATATGCTCTACATTCTCCCAATTTTCCCCACACATTCTACACATTCTTTCTTCATCTTTTCTCCAATATTTATTTTCTCTTACTCCATTTCCTAATTTATATCTGGCTACCATACGTTTTCCTTTATATCCAATCTTCCTGTTATATATTTTGGTATCTCTTCCACTATTATGTCTTTATATTTTACATTATACTTTGATTCATTTATCTTTATTTCTATTTCTTGTTTTTGATTGTCCTTGTCCCTTTGTGTTATCTCTTCTTCCATCTTTCTTCCTTCATTCCTCAATCTTCTTATCTCTTCTGTCGCGTAACCCCCTTTTCTGTAATATGCTCTTTTCTCTTCTTGTCCATGTTTTGTTCTTCGCAATTGTACTTCCTTCCAACATTCATATAAAATTTCATTATCTTTTCTATCTTCCATCCTTTCCTCAAATCTTATTCCTCTCTTTCCTGCTTGTATTTTTATTTTTTCTATTTTCATTTCTTCCTCTATTAAATATCTTGGTGTTTCCCTCTTCAATCTTACTCCGTACATCATAACACTTTTAACAATTTTCTCAAATAGCCACTTTCTTTTCTCTACTTCTTTGCCAAATAATTTTTCTCCCAAACCCCACGCTTGTCCCATTATATTACTTCCTTTTTTCTTAATTTTCTTAAATGATCACTGTCTTTATTGTCATACCCCATCATGTATCTTAAGTATTTGTATTTGTCGACTCTTTCTATTTCTTCTTCTCCCCACCACTATCTCTCTTTTTTCTCTTCCTTTTTCTTCTTACATATCATTATTTTGGTTTTTCTACGTTTACCTCTAATTTTTTCTTCTCTAAATATCTTCTCAACGTCTTTAATGCTTTTTTCATCTCTTCTTCTTTATACTCGTAAGAATTACTATATCGTCCGCATATGCAAGCGTTATTACATTTTTTTTTCTATTTTTATTCCTCCAACCTGATCTCTCTTCATTTCTTCCTCTAGATCTCTTAGAGACATAGAGAATAGCATCGGACTCAACGGACAACCTTGTTTCAACCCTCTTTCCGTCCAAAACGCTTTCCCTAATTTCTCTTTTACCTTGACTCTATTTTTTGTTTCTTTATAAATCTCTTCCACTGCTTCTATTATCTCTTCTTTTATTTCACTTTCCCTCATCATTTCCCACAATATCTATCTATCTACTCTATTAAATGCAGTTTTTATATCCACGAATACTGCATATACCTTCCCTCCTTTCTTCTCTATCTCTTTATTTTTGAATTGTTTCATTATATATGTGTTATTAATTGTCCCTCTTCCTTTTCTAAAACCTGTCTGCCAATCTGGAATTATCTTTTTTCTTCTATCTTTTTCCATTCTTCCTCTTATTATTTCTGCGTATATCTTATATCCCATGTTTGTTAAACTAATCTCCCTGTAGTCTTATACTTCCTGTCTATCCCCTTCTTTGTATATTAGAAAATAATTGCTTCCTTCCATTTTTCTGGAAATCTTTCCCCATGCCATATTTTTCTAATATTTTTCTTATTCTCTCTCTCATTCTTTCCCTGTGTATTTCCACTCTTCCCCTTGTGTATCATCTGTGCCTCCTGCTTTTCATATTTTTATTTTTTAAGGCCTCCTCCAGTTTTTCTTTTTGATTCCCTCTTCTCTTTTTTTTTTTTCTCTTATTTTTCCGTTTTCTATTATGATCTTAACTTCCTTTCCTTGTAGCACATTTTTAATGTGTTTTTCCCATTTTTCTCTATCTATTGCTGTTTCTCTCCTATTTCCTTTTTCTTAATTGGTTTACGAATTCCCAAGCCTGCCCTTCATTTCTGATTTTCTTCATCTTTTCTTCCATCAGTTTTCGATATTCTATTTTTCTCTTTTCACATCTATTCTTGAATTCTGCTCTCATTTTTTATAATCTTCTATATTTATTTTCCCTTTTTCAATTTTTTCTTCTCTTTCTCATTTTTTTGCACTCTCACACTCCCAATTCCACCATTCTGACTTTATTTCCCTATTGTTTTTGTCCTTTTAAATCTTCTCTTTTCCGTTGCCATCTTCATTTTTCTGTAATTCTTTTCAACTCTTCTTCGACCTTTTCTGCTACTTCCTGCTCTTCCTCCATTTTATTCATATACTTTTCTATGGTTTTTCATTCCATATTTCTTTCTCTCCCCCTTCTATAATCTCTTCTTCTTCTTCCTCTTCCTCTCCTATCAGAATCACTTCAATCGGTTGATGATCAGAATCTACTTCGTCTCCAATTCCTATATGATCTATTTCTTCCCTATTTGATTCGTTGACCTTAACGTAGTCAATTATCAATCCCCCTCTCCCTCCTATATATGTTAGCTTTCCTTCTCTTCCTTCTTCCATATTCCCATTCAGAATCGTCCATCCTTTCTCTTGACATAAGTTCCAATAATTTTCTACCTTGCCCGTTTATTTTTTATCTTTCGACTCTCTTTTGTTTTGTTCTCCATTTATTATTACCTGTTCTATTCTCCTGTTCTCCTGTTCTCCTGTTCTCGCGTTAAAGTCCCATCCTATGATAAGTTTCTTTTTTCTCCTTCTTTAATTGTATTCTCTAGTACTTCTCGTCTTCTTCATTTCTTTTCTATACATCGTAATTATTTTGTATATCTTCCCTTCCGCAGTCCTTACTCGTGTGCTCATAATTCCTTTTGTCTCACTTTTGTTTCCTATCTCTTCTTTCTCCCATTCCTTCCTTATTCCGGTGATTATTCCCCCTTAACCCTCCACATTTTTTACTTTTTCTGCGAATTGTACTTCCCATTTAAATTCTTCTGGCAGCCTATTACTCCAATTTTTCCAATCTTTTTCTTCCAACTATGTCTCTACCAGTCCTACCATTGTAAAACTCTTTATGTACTTCCAGAAATCTTCTTTTTATTTTTAATCCGCAATATTCCAAAACAGTATTTTTTCTTTCTTTTTAGGCCCCTCCCACTTTATTACCCTTCCCTTCCCTTCCATCCCCTCTCCCCCTATTTTTAGTTTTTGCTATCATTTGTCCCAAACCTCCTTTTTCCTCCCCCATCTCCTTTCCACTCCTTCTACCCATAACTTCCCATACCCTACTTTCACTCTCTTCTCTTCTCCTTGCAATTTTCTAGCTTCTTTCCTTAACTTCTCTTGTATCACTCTTTCTTTTTTCGTCAGATCGTTATCAATATAAATTTCTGTAACTCTTAACTTTATTTTTCTTTCATTATTTTCATTTTCTCTTCCCAGTTTCCCAACTTCACTACTATCGCACTCTTTCCTACTTCTTTCCCTATTACGTATGCGTTTGTTATTTCTACTTCTACCCTAATTTTTTCTCTTAAAATCCTTTTTACTCCTTGGTTGTTCTATCTTTATTGGCCATTTTATGAAGATGTTGTTCCTTCTGCTTTTTTTTCTTGTATTTTCATCCTTTTTCCATTTCCCTCAATCTTTTATCCATTTCATCTTTCTCTTTTATCCAATTTTGTTTTTCCGTCGCCATCCTTTTTTTCCATTTCCTTTTCATTCTTCTAATTTCATCTTTACATTCTTTAAATCCCTCTATCATATCTCTTCTCATCTCCAATATCAACATTTTTATATGTTCCATTATTTTATCTTGATGTTCCATCTTTCCCTTTCTTTCTTGTTCTGGCGTCCTCTGTATATTTGTGTTTCTTCTCTTTATCTCGTCATCCAATTTTTCCTCTACCTTTGTATCTTTCTTCCTTTTCAAAAACTCTTCTATATTTCCCAAACTTCCCGATCTTTCACGTATCTCTTTTTTTACACTCATTTATAGAATCCTTATATATATGCCCACCAAATTAAATTAATTTTCTATATGACTAACAAATACGCAATCAAAATAATTTTCTTTTATGTAATATATCTTGCGGTTAAATTTTTGTTTATACATTAATTTAAAATACAAATTTACGCCGCACTCTTCCACTTCTAAACACCGAATCTTACAAATACCAATTACTTTTTCATTACATTTATAAAAACTTACTTAAGGATTGAAATGCTTTATGCAACAGTGTTAATAAACATCCTGCAAGAAAAAAAATGAAACAAATTAACACAAAAATTCAAAATATTTCTAAATCAGTTAGCTAAATATTATTTCATTATTACTGAAATCAACAATGACATTACTATCACTCAATAAAATTTACTCAATTTTTATTTAATGGAAACGTTTTCTTAACAATACCCAGTCGTCAAATTAAAGCAATTATTAATATTGGTCTTACTTGAAAAAATCTAAACGTCCTCCTACTTTGTTCGTTTCGATCACTTTACCAACACTTCCCACTTCCACGCATCCTTGAATTATAATTGCAACGCTCACTGCAATCATCGTTAGTCCTTGCATTACATCAGCCAGGATTGCTGCTTTGAGACCTCCCTAAAAATTCATTTATTGCATAATTAAAACATACGTTATCTAAAGTGGAGTATGATAATTTTATTAACTTTATTAATTATTAATGCACAGGTTGGTGTCTTGTGTATAGTCTACTAGTTTTCATTAACTAACTGAATATTTGGGTTTAGCATTTTACAGACCCACATCTTCTCGAAGGATTTAAAGTTCTAAACTGATTGATAAACTTAAGAACTAGATTATAATGGCTTAGAAATTTTGTGCTTTCATTAATAGTAACAGAAATTTTCGTACAAATGTGTTTTTATATGCGTTTAACGGTTGATTGCTATTAATTTTAAAAGGTTGATTGTGATGGTTATATTTTCACTTCATATATTATATAGGGTGCCCTACGTTGCTTACCGTTGCGATATTGAAAACCGTACAAATACGGTTGAATATTCCTTAAATAGTATCCTTTTCAAACTGCATTTGATATTCTAAAAAGGTATACAGATTTCAAGATATAATGGAAAACAAACAAGTATTTCGGACAGAATTCCACATTGTTTCAATACTAATAAACGTGAAAGAGCGTATACAAAGTGAGCCACGACTCACAAATTTAATCAAATTTAATAATGGCCAACACTCGCTTAGATACACCTACCAGTTTGACAAAACATAATAATAAATTTTCAGTACAGCCCCTTCAAAATATTCGAGACCAGGTCCTACAATTTGTCTCTGTACAATTACTCATCCTAAAAGTTGTTAAATAAAGTCACGTGAGAACCGGCCAACTTGTTAATTAGGGCATGATTAAACAACGAATCAACGAAACAATTGTTGAAACAAAAATTGTATGCAATCTTATTTTAAAAAAGACTGGTATAAGTTTGGCGCCTCCAAAAAAGTTCTATATTTAACGTACTAACTCTAGTTCGTCGGAAAAAAAATAGTACGGCGACCATCATAAATTTTCTCGTATCTACGAATTATGTCGTTATAAACCGATAATAGCGCCATATTGTTGACATATTTTATTGACTACTTACCAAATTTTAGAAAATTTCAAGAAATCAAAGTTGGTTTAGTGGAATTTAGAGTTTATAGTATTTATAGTGTCATTAACTAAACACTAACTTAACAGATGAATTTTTTTCTTAATTAGGTTTTTATAAAATAAGTTAGCCATTTTGTAAACATTGTAATATTCTATAAGTTACAAATTGTTTTTCACACCTCCACTGATAAATTCAACCTCTTACGCTTCTGTTAGCTAAAAATGCATTTTTGTCACGTACGCGACGAGTTTAATTCAACTTCTGTATCAACACTTCTTTATCAATGCATACACGTTTGAAAAAATACTATTTCTATTTACTTATGTTTAAATGTTAAACTTTTTATTGCAACTAAATAAAATTATATTTACATAAATAAATATAATTTCTTTTCTTAAATAATTATAGGTCCGTTTTTTAGAAATCTTAATCTTTAACTACATTAAATCTTCGTTCGATTTGAATAAAATGTTTGCAAAAATATAAATAATCAATATTTTAATCGAAATAAAATTTTCTATTATTTAAAATTGCTCTTTCAGCCCAATACTTACATACGTTTTTTTTCAAACCGCAACCACAAAAGTAAAAGAAGATGCGTTTCACTTTATGGTATGTAATCAAATTAAAAGTAAAAACATACAAACAATAAAGCTAAGGTTTCCTCCAAAAATTATATCTATTTAGATTTTGGTCTATGGCTTTTTCTTTGTGACGACCAAAACAGCTATTAAATATATAGTAAAACTTTTTCTTTTGCCAGTTTGTAAGTTGAAACCAATATGTAAAGTTAGAGAAGTATGTAATTAAAAAAAAAACTATATTTTATTACTGCAAATAATTTAATAAATTAGGCAATTTTAAATGTTTAAAGTGTATCAAGTTTGATAATACACAAGCGTATCTCTATTGAACATCTTTGAAAGCTTGACTAGATTACTGAAAGCTTTTTCTATGTGACATCATAATAAATCCCCGAAAAAATGGTATAAAGGATTCAGGGGGAAGTATTTAATCGCCAATCTAACACTCATGTGACACTTTTCTTTCCATTTAGCTATCCATCTAGAAGCTACCCATTTCTGCTCATCAAACTACCCATCTAGCTGCTTATCTAACTACCCATTTTACTACTCACACACATCTGGCTACCCATCTGGTTATTCATCTAGCTACCTATCTAGATATCGATCTAGCTAAAATATAAAAAAAAAGAAATTACGATAGAAATGGAGGAGAAATATCATTATGCGGAAAATGATCGAATACATCCACAAAAACAAGGAAAGCACAAAAATAAATATGCTGGGAAACACAGGAGAACGGGACGGTAATTTGGTCCCAGCAAGAAACAAAAAAAATAACAAATCTAAACCAGAAGTCATAGATGTGAAACCAAGACAGGGAAAATCATACACGGCCATTCTTAGAACAATGAAGGAAAGTATAGATATATACAAGATATGAGTTCGAGTACGAACGCTGCACAAAACAAAGGAATGCTACGTCAAAGTGATAATGTAGGAAAGGAAAGAGGATACAAATTATAACTTTAAAAAACCGTTAACAAAACATTCAACAACATAACAACGATAAAGTATGATAGGAAAAATATCGTCATCCAAAACATTGTGGAAGTTACAACTATAAAAGAGCCGAAGTCTTCAATAAAGAATGAAATACAAGTGCCAGAACAAGACGAGGTAGAAACAATACATTACCTGAGACATAACAAGGCGGAAAAGTACAAACAGTACTGATAACTTATTTAAATAATTTGTTTTCTTTGAGGAAGGGCAGCAAAAAACACTAAGTCGTTTTAGGCAACGTTTTGTGCAACAAATGTGCACTTTCTCAGGCCATTAAAAAACGCACATTGATTGCACGAAACGTTGCCTAAAAAACGACACAGTGGTTATTTTGGTGCCCCTTCTCAAAGAAGAACAAATCATTTAAATAAAACTTATAGGAGGAAATATTTACCTATCATCAGTACTGATAATCTTACCCATCACAGTAGCGGACAGACTGCTAAAAAAAGCACGCCTGAGAATTTGATGGATAAACTGTAGGGTACAGGAAAACGTAAACCATGCAGGTGTTTCAAGTGTCGAGAGGCTTGGGCACTATGCTAGTAAATGCCCGAACGAAAAAAATAGCATCAAATACAAGTGCCTCAAATGCAGCAAAAAATGGCACAAAGTTCAAAAATGTACAAACGGGGCCATATGTTATGAGTGAAATATATCGGGTCACAGAGCAGACAGTATGGTCTGCTCAAAGTACAGACTACTTATAATCGAGCTCAAGAAAAGACTGACAAGTCCTGCAATGTAACACATACAGATCCAAAACTGAACAGGATCACCTACATGTTACCGTACTAGTGAATAGGGTCTACTTCACTCTAATATCAGAACCCAATTGTGATGTGGCGATTAAAGTCACAAACAGCGCAGTTAAAGTACGGAAGAGCGGCGGAGGACCTGGATTTGTATAGATACAAACCAATGACTTGGTTATATACTTATGCTATTGCTCACCCAAAATCAACATAGAAAGCTACGAACCGTATTTGAAAAACCAAAAAATTAGCCTCTATGTTTTCATACAACTGATAATATGGACACTAAACCTAATGTTTTTAACGTGCTTGTTTATGCTAAGGAATTTTTGTTTTTGCTGATTTATTAACGTAATTAATGCCAATTATTTTGCAATTTGCTTGGAAATATCTAGAAAACATATTTATTGATTGATTTCGTTGATTTTTTTAAATATACTTTGTTTAAAACGCAAGATTTTTGTTTTTTTTAGAATAAAAGTTGCAAAAATTATTATATTTTGTTCAAATTTTTTTTTCTTCGTTAGTAGGATTATGTAGCGGTACGTGTATTTCATATAAAAAAAAATCCCTTACCGTGTGGGAGGGTGTATTGGTCGTCAACTTTGTCACCTCTTTTTGGTGAAAAATTGTTTTTTTGTACGCGCAAATGATTTTGGTTAGTAAAAAGCTTTTTGAATTGGATTAGACTATAGTTTTAAAGTATTTCATTTACATCGCAAAGCACGTGTGCTTATGGTCATATTTGTCAAAATGTTGTTTTTGGTCATTTGATATTTTTAATTCAATTGAAGTAGAAAATAGCTTATCGTCACGTTTAAGCAATTAGGGTTTTGATGAAACGCCGATTTCAATAATTTTCACTCTCGATTTCTTCGAATTTAAACATCGCATGTTGCATTTTGTTTTGCTATCTCAAAGGTTTCTTTGTTTGTTCTCTGAAAAAACAGCTCGGTGGCGGCCGTCTTTATTAATTAAATAAAAATTTGTTTTGACTAATGAATAACATACGGATTGTACCCACGTTTAAAAATTCTGAGTAGTTGGTTTTGTTTGTTATTTTTGAGAAAATCTTAGCGCAATAATTTTTGTAATGTTCTTTGTGTAAAAAAAATGATAAAAAGGGGAGACTCTCTTTCCTTACCTGATGATAATAAATATTTTTTAAATTTAGTTTTTAAGAAGACTCTTAAGTGACATGTAACTAATAGACATGTACCGAATAGCGCGGATTAATGTTGTTTTTCATTAAATTTAAACAACCGCCTAAATACCGAAAGTACCAAAAGTTTAAGTAAAAACTTTTTGAGGGCGCGAGTGAAAATTAAGGACCTTTCGTTTTGTGGCCGCGAAGGAGAATAACGTTTGATTAATTTTGCATTCAAAATAACCGTCCTGCGGATGTCGGACTATCTCTTATGCACACGAAATTTTATTTAAGAAACATGCAATATAGTTAGACAAAACTTCGGATTATACTAATAGTTTCTGATGGATTATTCATTAATTAATGGTTCATGTTTTGCATTTTGGATTAGAAGAAAGAAAGCCTCAACTGTAAATACTCTATTCGTTTACTTCAGACACTTCCGCCAGTTAGTGACTTTTGTTGTGTTTACGCGTATTAAAGGTAATTAAGTACCGTCTTGGTTAATTTTATTATTTTTAGAGTTGTAGTAAATTTTGTCAGTGGTTGATCGATGATTGATGATCAAACCCAATATTTTTTTGTATTAGTTTTAGGCCGTTTAAAACCTCCCGTCTTGCCCGGTACCGGAGTAGTTTAACTGTTTTTGCACATTTATTTATTCTATTGTGTTGATAAGCCTCGAAAAACCTTGTAAAATTTTAGTTAATAGAAAAGCGGTCGTACTTATGTTATTCTTTTATTGCATCAAGTGTTTGCATTTCTCCTTTTTTTTAGTGAACATTTGACATAATCAATTAAAAGAATAGGGTGACGCCTGACAATCCCGAATGTGACTCGAAAAATCTTTAGATTTTATAGTGTAACAAGCTCTCAAAGTATAAGAATGTGAATATAACACGTTGTAGAAATTTTTAATGTATTCTTATTAAAGTGTGTTTAAGTGGGTCAGTGACCCTAGTTTGTTTTTGTGGTTATTGTACGACTTTTTTCAAAATATGTACGTTTTGTGATAGCTAAGATTAGAGTTTGGTTACTCACTTTTTCGCTATAAAAAAAAATTTGGTTTTGGTGAACCAACTAGTTTGCTTTCGTATTTCCAAATGGTCTTCCTCAAACTCCTATTGCGTAAACAATATTTTTTGTGTGTTCTAAGTTAATTAACAGTTTTGTAAATCACGTAATTAATAGCAATTAATTGTAAACTCTTGTGACAATCTCTACTACTGTTCTCTAGATTATAGATTACTAATTTTTTTGTTTATTTTTTTATCATGTAAATGTTTCCAAATGCATTAAATTATGTTAATTTTTTGTTGAAATGAGCTTTTTTAATACGTAATTTGTTGTGTTTGTGGGCGTTTTGTTAATTTTACAAGTTCATTAAAGTACTTTCAAAAAGTAGGTTCTAGAAAGTACCCACCCTACAGGTCGGGCTTCTGGTAAACGGAGGTTAGAAGCTTCTTACTACATCATCTCCGTTTGGCGCTCTTTAAATGTCTACCATTTTCTTAATGATTGACGACCCAGCAATATTCAATTCGACCCAGGTTAATTCACAATACCAGTTTTCTCGCAAACCATCCTCTCTTTGCTGACTGACCCAATTTATGTTGCGTTTCTATTTCTTAAAAACGAGGGTCCTTTTTGAAAATAATAAATTTAAATGATGTATAGCAGGTAACAGTTAATTAAACCGAAGTTTTATTTGTTAATTTAAATTTACGATTAGGTGGTCCGTTCAAAACATATTACCTTTGTTTCCTACGCTTTTGCGTAGTTTTGTACTCATGTGTTTGATTGAACGGCATTATTTTTTAAAGATAGTTCCTTAGAAAAAACTTTATTACAGTCTGGACCAGCTTAGAGCCGAAATTGTCGAAACCTTGGTTAGCGCCCTCCCGATTTAGCCAACCGTACCCTGAGCTAAAGTGCAATTTTTTTATTTATCTTACGTTCTCCGTTTTTTGGCATGTAACATCCCCACTTCATTTTTTGATGAAAGCTGGTATGTGTTTTGATTTAGCCAACCGTACCCTGAGCTAAAGTGCAATTTTTTTATTTATCTTACGTTCTCCGTTTTTTGGCATGTAACATCGCCACTTCATTTTTTGATGAAAGCTGGTATGTGTTTTTGACAGCTATGCTGATTAACTATCAACGTATTATGTTAAAATAATTATACATAAAATTATATAACAAGGGTTGCTGTAAATTAAATTTTCCATTACTGTTAATTAAACTATTGATTTCTAAAGTAAGTAGATATCGATAACTCCAATACTACTAGTACAATTTTAATCAAAGTTATTATCTTATATGTGTAGATGAAAATTTAACTATAAATGGTGGAAAGAAACCAGCACTTTAAAGATGAACATTTAAGTTAAAGTACTTGCTACACAGTATTTTGATTTAGTAATAAATTACAGAGACATTTGTTTAATAATATATTTTATTATCCAAAAAAAATTTAGCATGTGCAGTTTTACTTCCAATGACATTAATGAAGACTTTGTATTTTAAAATCGAGAGAGTTTAAATGAATGATAAAGCTAATAATTGAACTTTAAAGTTTAATCTAATATCATGCATGAGAAAATTAACAACGGATTAGCTTTTGAATGGTGTTGCATAATATTGTTAATCCAGGGAGGATCATACACTCCATACTTCATATTGTGTATGCATATTTTATGATGCACTTACTCTAGTGCTTTCACAGCAATGTAGCTTCCAACGCTTTTAAATGAATAAGATATATACTACTTATCAATGCGTGTAAAACTGCGCTTGTACTAGTTATGTATTTAATTTTGGATTTTTAAAATACACGTAGTACGCCATTTCAATTTGCGTTAGCGTTCGACTGAAAATTTTTTGGCTTTCACACGCATACACTTTATTTTTACTTTTTATAATAAAAAGGTCTCTAATGTCTATCTTCTCGGGAAGGAGAATCAGAAATTTGTTGTGGTTAATGCCTCTTTTAAAACTTCTATTTATAAACAAAAACGTTTACAAGTTGCGCGATCGTTATGGTTTATAAATTTTAGGGTTGTACGTTCTGACCCTCGTTAGTGTTTTAGATATATCTTGTCAAAGCAATGATGAATAAACTACTCTCATAGAATTTTTCAGATTTATAATTTTTTTGTACATAAACCTTTTGTCTTGATCATTTAATTTTTTGCGCGTCCCTTTTTATTTAAATTAAATTGCACAACATAAAAAAAAATATAAGCATCACAAAATAGAATCTTACGATATATGATACCAATGTGAGTCATCAGAACGGATTGAGGAAAAAAGTTAGAAAATTGATACTCATGGGGTTGAGAGTTTTCTGAATCCTGGCACTTCCTAATCGAATGTCGTATACAATTTTTCCGTTACCGATTTGCCCAAAAATTTTGTTAAATTTAATTGAAAACCGAAAGTAAATACAAATCAGAACTTATTCCTTGGTGTGTCTCTATGAATAAACAAATAACTTTTTTTACAAAAGTCAATTATTTTTACATTTTAATGATTTTATTTATTAATAAAGGTGAACAATAAATTTTTGTCAGTGCTAATATGATCACATATCTATCTTTTTTACGTAGTAATGTGTTAAGGTGAGAAGAGAGAGAGAGGGGTGCTTTATAATCAATAATAAAAAACCTAAAAATATTTAGTATTAAGAGCGCCAAGTTCAAATAGCCTAAGAAAAGAAAACTAAAGACGAACTACTCGCTAGTAGCAATTCTGCATCGTAAAAAATTAAAGTAATTAAGATTGATCAGGTTTGTAAGACAAGAAACGCAGCTTACCAATAACACGTTATATTAACTCACACGAACAAAAAAAGAAACAATATAAACTAAAAGACAAGTAAATATCACAGTAATTATTACATAAAATTTCAACTGATCTGTCAAATTATATGCAGGACGCCAATGTTTAATTCGAATAGTTCACTTGTATATTCAAAGTACGCTCATGAATTTAATAATCTATAAATGGTTAACAATATTGCACATATGTAAAATACAGAAATTATGTGCCTATGAGTTATGTAAGTAGTTAGTTTTATAGGACAAGATCGTAGCTTTTAATTAGTTTATGTATATTCAGGGACAGCAATAGCGGTAGGTTCAGCGCCAATTGTGTACAAAAGTATTAAAAAACCTACAAACGGTGGCTAAAGAGATGTTCCCAAACAATATACTTTTACAAGACTCTTACAGAAAATTAACTGAAAGCAGACGACACACAAGACTAGTTAAGCGTACGAATAATAACGAATTAAAAAGTTGAACACGTAAAATTGCCATTTGCTAACGGCACGTTAGTGTTAACACTCACAAGTGCTAACGTTTAAAATCTTAATTTCAGAGATGCGACACTCGCGGGATAATAACATAAAAGTGCAGACCTGTGTGTTGACAACCACCCAGAGTATTAGAATTGTTTGTCCATTAATGACAACCTCCAGGGTGGTTGAATCTCGATTGTTCCTCCAACGAGTATCCACTGATAACAGTCCAGGTGGTATTCAAGGCTCGGCCGCTTGACCAGTAGCCGCAACAACTGCACGAGAATAAAAATTTTTGGTAGTTAGAAAAAACATTGACTACGTCGAACTAGGATAATAAGAAGATCAACAAAGAAAAGAAACCAAAAAAAAAAAGAAAAAGCCTGCGTAGGTTTTGCCAAAAAGTTCACAAATTTTTCCTTGTATGGAAGTGCTTGAGTATCGATTTAAATTGTCCCTCACTGGATTTTGTGCATTTTAAGGAAACCGTTCCCAAAAGTTCTCGGTGGCACCAGAGTTACCGGTAAAACACAACGAGGCTTTTCGTTAAGCAACTCACAAAAAGAATCAATCACGGAAACGAAAATCGGTTATCAATTAGAAAATAAAATCTCTAAATTGATTACCAATCCAAAATCAGAATTGCGCGAAAAGTTTTTGAAAATTTTCAACTGTAAGCATATTCAATTAGTCCACCTACACACAATATTTTTAATAACCCCACGACTATAAGTTAGCTCTTCAGCAATTTTTATTATCCACATTAGGAACTGCTTAATGGTATGCTCTTTCAGCTTCAATAAATAGTTTAGCACGCGTAACAATATTGAATCCATGACTTTGAAGTAGCGTCGCGTTTAGGTATCACTTGGATTTCTACAGAAAACTTGATTTTTAATTTTTTTGTGTATTAACAAAATTAATTACATGTTGCTATCATTTAAGAATTCTGCAAATTCTTTATTAAATAACCAATAGATGACCTCCAATTATTTTAAGAGTGACATTATTAAAATTGGAAATTTCTTTTTGGCAAGCTATTACAAATCTTGCTTTTAAGTATAGAAACTGATTGAAAATATTTACAGTTTCTTGATGATTTATTGATTTAGTCTGTTGTATGAAAGTGAGTAACACTGTATATACTGTATTGTGATCTAATGGTGGAGCATTATTAAATAGCTGCAAGTAACATAATTGTGTCAACGAAAAGACCGCTAGTGATTGGCTCCATAAAATTACTCTATTCTGGAATTTCGGGTACATCTTTCCAATTGCCATAAAGAAAAATTATATTGACCAAAAAGGGTGCAATGGTATTAGGTAAAATGAATAGCCGTTTGAGGTCCTCAATGTTAATATTCTTTGCGGCAAGAAGACCTACTTTATTAAAATGTTGGTCTACTAGTGATGATTGATACATGAAGATAAACAGTTTTGCAGAGAAAACGCAAAATCTTAAGGATAATACAGCATCAACAGTTTTCGTGACCCATACTTTTTATTAAAAGGCTGATAGTCCAATTAGTAAAGGAAAAGGCCTCTCAACTAATCGAAGACGATTTTCCCGTACCGATGATTGTTTTTGTTTTATGCCCAGAATTTTAGAAACATACCTCGGTTCTTATAATGTACAGTTTTTTTTAAACGCTTGTCATGGTACTGATAATTGGCAGCCACAATGTTTGTTATCGGTTGTATCATGTTGATATCTGATGCAGCAAATCATCTCTACGTTGTTAAGCTTGTTTGAGAACTTCATTTTTCATCTCTATTTTCATCACCTGATGTATACAATTACGTTCCTGACAAGATCGTCGTTGTTGTAACCTTGCGTAATCTTGAGAAATTTGAGCACCACTCACAAAACAATTTGTTTTGATATAAACATACATTATTTTTAAAAATATGCTTGATCAAGAAGCTGTTTTTAAATGAGCAATTATCATTGTTTTACTTATGTAACTTTTTTTGATATAATAGATGTGTGCCTACAGATCTATTTCCGACTAAAAGAGCTATTTTTTTATTATTTGTTATTTAATTAGCATTAACTAATGATTCTATTAAAATTTGGTGAAGGCAATTAAAGAGATATATCAAGAAATTAAGAGTAGAATAAGAGTGAAACAAAGAAGAAAATAAAACAAGGAGTTTGCTTACCCCAGGCCCACTTGAAATATACATTGATGATTTGGAAGATGAGTTTAAAAGGAATCAAAGAGGGGAGTACTGATAGGTAGAATAAAGATACGGTTAGTGGCATATGCAGGTGATGTAGTAGTGATGGCAAGAAATGAAAGAAGTAATGAGAGTAGTGAAAGTATACCTAGAAAGAAAAAACTAAGGAAAAATCTGTCAAAAACGAGAATAATAAAGTTTCAAACAAGAAGAGGAAGAGGGAAAAAGAGGTAGAAAATGTGGATAAGTGGAAGTATTTCGGTTATAGAATTATATACAATAATAAAAGACACGTAAGGGAACTAGCTTAGAGAGAAATAAAATATTGGGACAAATGTGGGGGATGTGAAAAAGAGGTTGGTTTTTTAAATAATCCAGTAAGAAATGTAATGATGTATGGGGCAGAAATATAGCGATGGAAAGAGTGGGAAACAAGAAAGATACTGAAAAAGAACATTAGGGTTATAGAGAAAAATACCTGGGTATATAGTAAAAAAAAAGTAAAAAAAAAGATAAGAGTAGAAGCGTGGAAAAGAGAAATAGAACGTAGAAGAGAAAATGTAATTTTTTACGAATGTTACAAACAGATAAAGCTGTTTGGGATTAAACATGGAGAGTAGGATAGAATGTTATCCTACACTTCAGGACAAAAAATCCTGGACATCTAAAATTTACCTCATGTTTGATCCTAATTATCTTCTGAACCGTTGATTCGATTTAGACGATTTTTTAAATTGTAGTCTGATCCATTAGAAATGTGAGTGGATAACTGATTTTTGAATAAACTTCAATTTTCATTGAATACAGGGTGTTACAATGAGCTTATGCTTTTTTCAATTTGTTTAAAATTTGGAACGCCCTGTGAAGTATACCAGTTTTTAATATTTTTTTCTTTTTACTTACTTTCCTATCTATGCTATTAGAAGAGATATGCAGTTTTAAAGCGAGCCATTAGTCCGGACTTGAACCACATACAACACGTTGGGATTTTCTAGATGTCGACAATCTCAACCGAAGAAGTTGAGTAACTTAAGAGTGGCGCTGCAAAAGGAATGGTACTATATATCGCAAGCGTACATTGCTTCCACTATTTAAAACATGCAACGTCGTTTGAAGGACGTCATTATAGCTCGTGGTGGTAACAGCCATTATTAATTTATTGTTCATGTCTTCTTGTTCTTGTTGTGTTTATGTTTAAAAATTAAATAGTTTTTTTATGCATGTCGCGTGTTTAAAACTGCATTTCTCTGCTACTTCTAAAATCTTCTACAGGGCGTTTCAAATTTAATAAAGAAACACAGATTCATTTTAACACTCTGTATTTAATGAAAATTTAACTTTATTTAATAATCAGTTACATACTCATATTTCTGATGGATCTGACTACAATTTAAAAACAAAATTACCCAAATCTAACAAATGGTTCAGAAGCGCCAAACACATGGTAAATTTTAAGTGTCCAGGATTTTTTGTCCGGCAGTGTATAAAAAGGTAAACTATACAAGGAAAGAGGTGGAACGTCTTAAAGGAGAAAAATGGTGAACAGGAGAAAAATATTGAGAGAAGAAATGTAATTTAAGTTAATTATTAATGGGTAGTATGTACCCGAATCTATTGTTTATTTTTAAAGAACAAATTATTATTATTATTATTATAATTAACAATTCTATTCTTTTTTTCTTGACTATTTTCACTATCATTATCATCATCAACCAGCCAATTGCGTCCACTGCTGGACATAGGCCTCCCCTTTAATTCTCCAATTTTTCCTATTCTGGGCCACTTACATCTAATTTTTGGCACTTCTTCTGACGTCATCCTTCCATTTAGTAAGCGGTTTTCCACGGCTTTTCTTTGTATTTCTAGGCCTCCACTAGAGTATGCGTCTAGTCCAACGTTCATCTTTTACTCTTGCAACGTGTCTAGCCCAGTTCCACTTTAACCACGCCACTCTCTCGATGGCATCTTGCACTTTTGTGGTCTGCCTTATATTCTCGTTGGTAATTCTATCTCTGAGAGATATTCCAAGCATTGCCCGTTCCATAGCTCGTTAGGCAACTCTTAGTTTTTCTGCGGATTTCTGAGTCATCGTCAAAGTCTCCGCACCGTCAGTTTTCACCGGCAAAACACTCTGGTTGTATACTTTTTGCTTAAGGCAGATTGGTATTTGGCTCTTTAGTATATACAGCAATTTTTTGAATGCTGCCCACAAAAGGCTTATTCTACGTTGTATTTTGCAAGTTTGGTTATCTCTTCCTATTCTTATTTCGTGACCTAGATATTTATAAGCGATCTGCAATCTTCAAATTTCCACTTAAGACAAGATTGGTCATAAATTTTGTTTTTTCTATGTTTGTCTTGAGACTTACGTCATTGAAAGCTTTTTTAAGAGACTTTATCATAGTTTTATATCATCAAATATTCGCACTATGTTGTCAACGAACTCCAAATGGTTAAAAATTTATCCTAGACTTCTCCCATTCTGTTTGTTTAATTACATATTCTAGAGCCGCTATTAACTTTGGAAAGATGGTATTGCCTCTATTTTAATCTTTTTCGTGGTTGTTCCGCAAAGCTTTATGCATGATGTTGCATTCTTGTATATATTCTTTATTAGTTTTGAATATCTGTAATCTATTCTACCTTGGTTTAGAGCTTTTAGTATTGCTTCAAATTCTACCGTACCAAATGCTTTTTCATAATATATAAAAGTTAATATTAGAGGTCTGTTATATTCAATGCATTTTTCAATTAGAATCTTTATGGTTTATAAGTGATCGTTTGTACCATAACTTGACCTAAAACCAGCTTGGTAGAAGTCTATTTTCGGCGTCAATAGCTTTGTTATGATTTTCATAAAAAGTTTATACATGGGTGCAAAAAGACTAATGGGTTTATAATTTTCCAATTTTGTAAGGTTTTTATTTTTATATAATAAGACTATAAATGCGTTCTTCCATCTAACTGGTATTGTTCTTTCTGTTAAACATTTATTGAACAATATGTGAAGAGATTTTATAAGAAATTTCCCTCCAGCCTTTATTGCTTCGATGGTAACTTCGTCTTCTCCAGGTGTTTGGTTGTTTTTCATTTCTGAGGCCTGTTTTATTTCATTCACCGTTATACTAGGTATCTCTTCCAAACCTTGATTCATGACTCATTTTTTTGTATTTTTTACTTTATCGGGTTGCTCTTTACTTTTATATAAGTTTTGATAAAACTCTTCCGCTATCATAAGAATATCACATCTTTTTGTTTTTATTGCTCCATTTTGATCTTGTAATTTATTTATCTCATTCTTTTCTTGCAAAATTCTGGATCTTAGAACCTTCATACTTTTGTTTGCCTCTATTGTTTCCTCAATGACAACTGTATTAAATCCTCTTATGTTCTTTTTTATCTTCTGTAATATTCTTCTATTTAAGACTCTCAACAGCTGCATATTTATATCTTCCATCTCACCTAAGATTTTTCTTTGTTTCATCAACTTTTCAGTATTTGAACTGAGTTTTTCCTTTTTTGGTTGTTTTACGGCACTACTTTGTTTCGGCTCTCTTTATCGCTTTTATTATTTTGTCATTTACATCGTTCATAGTGTTATTCTCAACGCGATCGCATTCTTCCAGGTAATTTTCGATCTCTTTTACATAAAACTTATGACTTTTAGGTGCATTTCACCTTACATTTCTAGACTTTGTAACCATTTTTGCTCTTTCTTTGCGTACATTTATTGTGATCTTAACTCTCACTATCTGGTGATCACTACCTATTAAGTACTGTTACATTGTGTACAATTGTCTATAATGATGTAGTCTATTATGTTTTCTATATTTGGTCCTGGACTCATCTATGTCCACTTTCTTTGAGCCTTTCCCGTGAAGAATGTATTCATAGCATACATCATTTCTTTGCCCGATGCCATATGTTCCGATTGAGGTTTCTTCCGAATTTTGTTTTGGTTCCAAGTTGGCATTAAAGTCACCAATAATTATATTATAGTAAGCAGTAGTTAATCTTTTTGCCTTTTGAATGTTTTTATAGAAAGCTTACACTTCATCGTCTTCATAGTCGGTTGTCGGGGCATATTCTTGGATTATCTTTATGCTCTACTTGGTATTTAATTTACGAACAACATATTTTACTTTTGAAGATACACTTGCTATGTCTATTATATATCCTATCTGCCGTCTATGCATCAGTACACCCACTCCACCTACGGAGTCAAACTACTATACCCGTACTCAAAATGTTTCCAAAATAAAACAGTTATCATTGGACTTTGAAAGTAAATCCGTGCCATTGCCACAAACGGAAAATAACACCACAGAGGAACTGACAATACAACTCCCTTTTTTTAGCCATAAAGACCTGCTTTCCTTTGAAATTTATAAAAGTGGAATTGATTTTGCCCTGTTATTGGTACACACTTTCGTAGAAATCATTCGACGTACAAAAAACATTAGCAAGATGAGTTACAAGAAAAATGTTCTCATTTTTATTGTATCAGTGGGCTACTTTTTGCGTAAATACCTGGATAAGTTAAAGACAAGTGAAACATAATTTTTAGTGAATTTTTTATGATTTTTCATATTTGTGGGAAAATTGTTGGACTCCAGATTCGTATTGAACATATACCACTAAAACTAATTACACCAGAACATTCCACTTTGATTACCTTTTGTTCACTATTTGACTAAACTATAATCTCTTTGATAACATTCTACGTCACGGATACTGCTAATGCTGAAACAAAAAACCTGTGATTTCGTAATTAAGGTAATTAGTTGATTATATACGTTTTGTACCTAAGTGCTTTTTGAAGACCAACTCCACTCAAATGAGATATAGAGTAAATATTAAGGAAGCATAGATCTGCAAAATATTTATTAAACAATAAAAAATGTTATTAATGAATCCAATTGTTTGAGGCATTACAATCAGTAAAAAACGTTGATAAAGTAGTTAAAATGTAATTAAATATGAAAATATTAATGCGTATACTATCTCATAGTAGGAGAAACACTGAAATTAAAAAATAACGCAAAAAACTTCAAAAAATACTTTACTTAAAAGTAAATTGACATAATAGCTCACCGTACTCAATTTAGAAAAAAAAAGTTGTCGAAAGTATTTCAATAGATAAATTTTGCGTCAAAAAAAAATTAAAAAAATTAATCATAATGCAATAAACTTCAAAAAATACTTTACTTAAAAGTAAATTGACATAATAGCTCACCGTACTCAATTTAGAAAAAAAAAGTTGCCGAAAGTATTTCAATAGATAAATTTTGCGTCAAAAAAAAATTAAAAAAATTAACCATAATGCAATTTTTTTTTAAAATCAAATATGAGTAACTCTATGGAAACAAAAATTAAATATTTAAGACCTTAGATGACGCCATCATTTTTGAAATTTATTTTTTTGAAATTGGTTTAGTTTTATTTTAATTAAGCAACATTCTTATTAGAAATGATTATTATTTTACAGAAAAAAAATAGTAAATAACAAACAATAAAAGCATTAATTGATTTAATATACAATCATAGTTGGTGTTGATTTCTCTAAAAAAATAAATGTAGTCAATTTTACAGACATAAAAATCAGTTATTTACAAGCATTAAAATTAATTACTTTCGTTCATACAAGAGAAAAGTGTAAATACGTGTTATGCGTTTTAGTGTGTACCTATTTTTTTCTAACGGTTCTACTTAAGGAAGTTATGGATTAAAATTGTTTTTAGAAAATTTGCGATGTATATCTTTGTCATTATCGAATATTACAGATGTATTACCGAAAATTTAATATGACTTTATAGTAAGTGACGTGGGTGATTAATGTGCCCTATGAAACTCTATTGACATAAACATAATGAAGATTGATTACAGTAAAACGAAATTTTCAACGAACAGGTACCAATATGCTTAATTATAAATCAATAGAGGACGTTCTTTTTTAAATTTTTGGTTTAAAACGAAACGAAGGATTGCAATAAACCGTCTTTCATTATTCATTTGTAATTATCTCTCCGATAGCGGGCAGCTTCGGTTTCAACTCTCCTATGCATTACTTTTAGACATTCCAAGTTTAAAATCAATGTTACGAATTCCAGATAACATTTAATTTAATGCACTAAATTACATCAAAGGGAATGCGATTAGTTTATACAACCAAGACCGAGATAAATTCGAAAACTTCTTGTAACTTTATAGCGACATAAAAATATATAATCTTAAAGTTAAAATTGAATTTAAAATATATATAACTAATATAATATAATAACAAAACTCACCAGAATCGTGAATATAATACTAATGATGGTAATTCCAAATATCGAAGCCCAGTAAGGGATACCAATTACTGAGTTTAATGCAACACAAGGTGTAAATACAGTAACACCTTGATTTAATAATTGGCGCAGCACGTATGTTCCTGATGCTAAGCATCTTACTAAGCGAGATTTAAACCTCAGATCTAAGTATTGATAAACCGACGTAATTCCTAAGCTGTAGTAAACTGGCACGAAAACGAAACAAACTATAGGATAAGCCAAAATCATTCCGTATAGCGTTTCCCACATTGTAGTCCCCCTGTAGATTAGTTCAGATGGAAAACCTGTAAGAAAAAATAAATATTTGAAATATTTTTATCTAGTAATTCAGATGAAAATGTATCAAAGCAAAGATTTTCAAAATAAATGTATTTGTACACTCGAGTTCATTTGAATCGGGACATGAAGGGGTTATTAAAAGTAAACAAATTTATGGAGACTCTCTAGTTTAATGTTTTGATGGTGATTTTAATAACTGTGGATACAGCATTGTTGTAACCAACAATACTTATCTTTTGTCAAAGTAATGAAAAATTTGCTAATGTCAAAATCATAGTCACCTTAGCAGTAACAATTACTTTTTTTGGTCAACCTTTCCTTTTCGTCTTTTTTGCTGAGTATTTCATCATACCCCTTATAGGTTTTCCATTCTTCCCATTCTTATTTACTCACCGGGTTTAGAACACTTTGCCTACTGGACACAACGCCCAATTTTTTACAGTTGTGGCTGCCATCTTGGACAACTTCCAACTGCAATTACTGAACACAACGCTTAACTTAGACGTATTGTTTACTTTTCATTTGGACACAGTGCCCAACTTGGACACATCGCTCATTTCAATACTTGGACGCAACGTTCAACTTCGACACATCGCCTACATTGTTATTTGGAGACAATGTCCAACTTGAACACGTCGCCCACTAACGCCAAACTGATTACGGAAGTCACAATATCTAACATGGATGCATCGCCCACTTCTACGCAATGCCCTACATGGGAACATCGCCTAATTTTGCTATTCCTCTACATAAGAAGTTTAGTAGATGTCAGAGAGTTGACAACTTTTGACGCAATTTTTATCACAATTACTTACCCGTATACAGCCACTGCGCCTTGTAGAAGTGTTTTAGAGTGGGGTTAAAGAATAAACACAATATTCTTCTGTTCAATGGGGCTACTTTGTAAACTGACTTTTTTGCCCGTTGTTAGATTAACTGGTAGTAGGTTAAAAGAACTTTTGATTTAACATATATTTTGTATAAAATTAGTATTGAGATGAGCCCAGGCTTTGAGGGATATTACGTTGAAAGCAAAATCAGATTCAACACCTCACCTATGGGGTGAAGTGGAAATTGGCGGATTTTTTTTTATAAAGTTCGCTATTTTGACATTTTGCTTAATTATCAGATAATGTTAAAATTTAGGGAAAAATCGACCCGCCCATCTATTTCTAAATTGCTTTTGCAATAAATTAGCTAATTTTCCCGAAGTTTGCGAGATTTTATAAAAAACTGATTTTCTCTTCTTTGACACCGCATAAAACATTTAGTAGAGGTCGGATGGTTGAGGACTTTTGGTACAATGTATATTATGATAATATCTCGCCATACGCAAAAATCCAGCCGTATCAGCAATTTACCGAGGTGAATGCTAATTTGATTATACTACATTGCCTTCTTCAGTTTTGAATGATCCAAGTTCTAAAAGTAGGTTTACATCGGACATTTATTGCATGATGTTTATGTCAGTCAGTGATATATGTAAATGTAAAGAATAATCGAATTTGTATCTGACATAAATGTATCAGTGTCTTGCACTGTTTAAACATTATTTCCGGTTTCTGTCTGGCATAAATACATCTAATAAGTTTCAGATGTAAACGCACCTTAATACTAAGTATATGTAAAAAACAAAGTAGGCGATGTGTCCAAGTAGGGCGTTGTGTCCATAAAACAAATTAGACGATGTATCCAAGTTAGGCGTTTTGTCCAATAATCAAAACGGACAATATGTTCATGTTAGATACTGTCACAGCGTACAAATAACAAACTAGGCGATGAGTCAAAGTTGAACCTTGCGTCCAAGTATCGAAGTGGGCGATATATTTAAGTTGGACGTTGTGTCCAGCAATTACAAATGGGTGTTGCGTCTAATATGACAACCGCTACAGCGTAAAATTGGGCGTTGTGTCTATTGGGCGAAGTGTCCAGACCCCATCCCACCATTCCAAATTATTGTTAAAATCACACTCATACTATTTTTTTTATTCTTTCTTAAATTCTCTTTGGTGCTTCTTTGTCCTGTCGTCTTTATTATATTTATATTATGTACTTTTTTAACTTTCCTCCACTCTCTATTTTCTGTCAATATTAAGTGTCATTTATCTGTTAAATTGTATTATTTTTATTTATTTTCTATTATATTAGAGACCAATTTGTTTTTGAATGAATTTTTTAAGTTAGTTAAAATTTATTTTTGGGTTAATGGAATTATTACTTACATATTTTATAATAGAACTTTTAGACATTGAATATAGTCAGATGTCTGCTCTGAACAACATAAAGCCAAGATTTTATAACCCATTCATAAATAGTAAATTTTTGCACAAAGGTAAAACTGGACACATCAGTATTAATGAGGCTTTTTGTCATTATTACTATGTTGTATTGAAACGAAACACAATTTTAATCTGAATTTAATAAAATAATGGGAACTTCAATAGTTTTACAATATATCATATCGGTTGTATGTATTGTAGTCTTTTTTACTTATCGATCTTCTCTCTAGTGTTCAAATTAGTAAACAAGATAGTGGTTAAGCGGCCGAATTACTTGCCAATGTAACCGCATTTAATTGGGTTTAGTATAATCGACAAAGTTTTTCTGAACATCTTGTTCTTGAATGGTGTTGTCTATCTAATAGCTTAGGTCTGACAAAGAGTTTCTAAATCCTCGATGGAAAAAGTGCTCTATTGGTTTAATGCGTAGGCATGCACTAAGCTATTTGAAAGAAGCGGCTACTAACATACGTGTCGGCAGCGAAAACGGGGTTAAATTCTCTAATTCTGTTTAACCTTGTCGTGGACAAACTGATCTGTGCATCAGACCGCAAGTGTGGCAACTACGGGGTATGCTTATAATCTCGTGCTTCTTTCCAACACACAAAAAAAGGCAAACACCGTTTTTACATTGGTAGATAAGTTTTTGAGATAGTGTAAATAGTCATTGCTACGGTTATTCCAATGAATTGGAACAAAGCGTAGTTTTATCAAAAGAGTGCAACTGAAGACGAAAATGCATAATCATAATTAAACTGTTTCTAAAGTTTACTACTATATTTATTTTTGTTATCAGGAAGAGAAGGCTGGCTGCCATTTGGTAGAATGAAATATTTGGCTTTTTTCTTTAAATGTCAGTAGAAGAATGAAATGAAAAAAAGGAACTGATGTAAAAAAGATTTTGGACCAGGCTAGATTTAAAGCCAAAATGGCTCATTGTTTGACAAAAAAAATCTACATTGACAGAAATACCAAAAAGAGGAAGACCTTCTACTTCAAAGGTCGAGCAAAAAGTGCAAGCAAAGGAAAAGAAATGACCAGCTCAACATGCGCCATCATAAGATATTCACCATGATCAACGAGAACATTGGTCTGTTCCTGTACCTACTAAAATAAAATGCAAATACCCTGATTGCAAAACTGTAGATTTGGTATTACAATAAATCAGTTTTCTTAATGTTTAGAAGAGGATTACTTATTGCTCGCTTTTTTCACTTTTGGAAAATTTAAATTTAAATGTGAGGGTCCCATTAATAACATTGATTTGGAGTAAATGTTAACCAAGTCAAAGGAATATCTGATGGTTTGTTTTACATCTTATCTTGGTAAATCTGGTTATATAAAAGAGTTATATAATTCTATCCTAAAAGTAACTACTGTTACACTATATTAAGAAGTTTAACAGCATTCGCTAAATTCTATTCCCAATTGCAGTAAACGAAATCCTTCTCTTACTAGTATTCTTTTTTTACCCGTTTTTTAGACAAACAAATGTTTTAGTTTTTATAAATACTTTAGACTATTTCTACTATGACGTACTTTGTTACACATTTTGTTAACTACTTTATTCCATTTTTTAATGAATATTTTCTTAACCCTGTGATGGTAATTTTTCTTTTAATCTATTTCTTTTGGTCTCACTGGTGGCAATGTGTGAATTGTATTCACTTTGTTGGTAATTTTACTATGGTAGTTAGGCAATTTAAATTAAACTCGAGCACTCCGGTGACAGAATCATTTAGAGTTAGGGATATAGAGTTTCTATAAGTTGGTTTTAACCAGCATTTAATTACGTTTCCAAATAAAACTTTACTTTTCTTTTTTTTTTTTGATTTGTGCTTTTGACGTAGAAAGAAGTAAATCTTCCGTTCTAAAGTTTAGCAAAAATCTAATAAAATACTAATGATAATTAATTGGTGACGGAAATCAGCACCATGCCAAGTTCTTAATATTATCAGAAAATTTATTAACTTATTTTACATCAATTTCCATCAGATAATGTTTAATTGGAATAAATAACTACAAGACAATTTGTCTAATTGTGGTTGCTTAATTGAGAGATAAAAGATAACAACATTAAGTACATCAAAAAGCCGTTTACTATTTACCTACTTTTTAAGACCGGTTATTTGTCTGGTCAAGGTGTCCATGAAAAATAATCTGACTTATCTATATATCCAAGAACCACTACTCTTTATCGTAACCATCGATAACCCAGATAAACTGAAATTCTGCATATTCTTAGTTATTATTTAATTTAAAACGCGATTGTGTCTGTATTCTGATGTAAATTTACCAACATAACTCTTGCGCTTTATATTTGATCGGTGTGTTTTAAAGGATCTTTCAAAAATTATTATTTTGTTTAATTTTAAACTTATTTTTAATTGCAAGAGAGTTTTTATATTCAACGTAAATAAAGATAATCTTATTTAAGTGAGCTCTTTAAGATTCAGTTACCTGTTTTGTCTTTTCGTTATTTATTTTTAGGCGACTACGCCCATTTAGTGGCGTATCATACAGAATGGTTATTACTTAATTTAATGTTATTTATCTCCTTATTATGTTATTATATTATATTATTATGTGTTTTGTGCATATAACTAGTCTAGTCATTTTACAAAACTTATATCTCTACAGTTTAACGGTTTGTTTTTGTGTCGAAAGCTCTTTGTGGCTCTAGAGAATTTTTTTGCAGTGTTGAAACCTTCGACTTATCTACTACCGCATACACACACGATCCCTCTTCGATTGGTAAAGCTGCGGGTAAAGTTCTTGACACGGCCGTCAAATTTAATGCAGTAACTGTACGTTATTCTTTCCCACTGTAATGTTGAATCTTATGTTATAATTGTTTTTCTTTTAACCATTAAAGATTTTTTTTACCTCTTGGTTGAGCCGTTTATTTGTTTTCCTGTTTCATATGTAATTTCTATCAGCTTTCATTTAATTTTGCTATTTTTTCAAGTTATTGTTTTTTCTCTGCTCTGCTTCTTTTTGTGCTTTTTTTATGTTTTATCATTTTACTGATTCTTCCGAAATTTTTTACAAACTTGCAACCACATTTTTGGTTAAATTTCCTAAGTAATATTTTTAAGTACCCAAGTTTAAAATTTAAAAATTAAAATATAACACAATCCGTTATTTCTAAAAATTATTAGATTCTTAAATTGAACCTTAGTTCAGCAAAGTAATTTTTTATCTGTTTTTGCATACATCGGCGGTGACTTTTGAAGTGAGAGGCAGCATAAAATTAGAGTCTTAGTTTGAAATTCTCAACTATTGATCTATTCTATGGGTGTTACTCATAAAAAAATCTTAAAAAATTTGTGTTTTTACCAAATGAGACAATATCAATATTCGGTCACTGTAAGCCAAATATATCGACGCACATAGTGGAAGAAATTATTTATTGTACCTCCATTTGCGTCATTCGTAAAATCGTTTCTATTCAGCTTTCAGGTAGTTGAACACTACATTTTATGTACACAAACAATTTTTTGGCAATTAACTAACGATTAATAATGACCTACACATAATTGCACTTAAAAGAAATAATAAAGTTTGAAATAGATAGGTATTAACAATTTATGTCAACAAGATAAATTATACTTTAATGTTGGTGATGCATTAACACATTCTGGGAAAAATAGAACTAAACGCAAACAAAACAATATCACGTAATACCATCATCAAAATTAATTTAATTTTTTTCTTGTTAAAAGTTCAATTACTTCAAAATTATGGAAACATGTTTGTATTATCTACGTATAATTAAACGTGAAAATATTTTTTACTCACGAGGTTGTTTGAATATAAGCCATAACTGCTAATTATCGTTTGCGGTTTCAATTTTTAATGTGTTCTCGATTGAAAACGTAACGGTTAACGTTCACCAAAATTGTAGTATCTGCTTTAGTTTAATTAAACGCCGTTTTAATTTTAGTATATGTATTAACAACCGGTGGTCGTGTCCAGTAGTAAAATGTGGAATTTAATTTAATTTATCGCTATCGTAGATGGGTAGTTAGACTTTTATGTGTGCTATAAAAGCCTTAAATCCATTTCTAACTGTAAACCAAAAAGCAAACATTATTGTTATCATTTTTTTTACATTTCTAACTTTTTATTTATTAAAAAGTTGCGTTTGATTAACATTTTGGTGTTATTTGGATTTTTTTTAGTTCTGCGTGTAATTAATGCGTAAAATTTGGCACTTACTCTATGGGACACGCAGTAAAATGTTTATGTTAAGAGAAGCTGTATTCTTAAACACATTAAATTGTCATTAATTTTGCAAATTAATCTGTTTAATTTTTGTTTAATAGGATCGTATTTAAACGGTGTTATATAAAATTATATTGTTAAATTCTATTTAAAGTTAAGCGTTGTACGCATGAACGCTACTGACGTGAAACCAATTTTTTATTTTTTATTGCATCTACATATTTATAAAAAAATGTAGATATATTTATTATTATATAGGGTGAGGCACTACCAACGAATTATTCTGTACACTAAAACGACAAATAATGTAAGAAACCTTAAGACATACATATATCGAGATTACTTGAAACCACATTTTAAAAATATTTTAGAATGTACAGGGTGCTCCAGAAGCACGTACTATATCAAAGTTGGGTTGTTTTAAATGGAACACGCGGTATTTTTTTCTATTTTTGAATTGTAGGATAAAAAATAATGTATGTTTGTTAACATATTCCTATACCTACTTACTTCCGTTACTGAGATAAATCGATCTTACCTGATTTGCAGACCCTCCAAAAAAAATGCCATAACTTCAAGATAAATAAGAACAAGCACCTTACTAAGAACTTTCAACATCCCTTTTGCAATATTTACTATTATGTTATAATGTACAGAGTGTTTTAAATACTACCGCATAACGCTAACGACTTAAAACTTAAATAACTTGCTTAACTTAAATTGAACACCGTGTATTTCTGTAGCCTGTTGGTATCAAGAACTAGTTACCTTTCAATTGGTATTAAGGTTACCAACCTCTAACTCTGATAGTTTTTGAGATATTTTAAAATTTGAAAGTTTAACAATTTGCAATTTACTGAATTTAAGTTACCTGTGGGATATCAGTAAAATAAACATTATCTTGCAAACATTTTTAATGTATAGGCCAATCCAGTTTTAAATATTAACTATACAAAAATTTTTTTAGAACAAATAACAGAAATGTGCTCATGACTTATGTCGGTCTCTAAGAGTCAGTTGAATCACGCCCACCTGTCACAAAACAAAAGCAACCCTAATTAGTTTTGGCAAAAATCGATGACACTGTAAACATTGGTAACTTCGTTACAAAAATTCTAAAAATAACGGTTTTTAAAATTATCGTACTACTATTAGAGAGATTTGTATTACATTCTTAGTTAACAAGTTAAAGTTTGTCGATGTTTACAGTATGTTCAATTTTTGAAATACCAAATAACGGTTGCTGTTGTTAAACATTAGTAAATTGTGACCGGTGTGAGTAATTCGACTGACTCTTAGAGCCCGGGATACTAGTCATAAGCACATTTGTGTTTATTTTTCCTGAAAAAAATAAATATTTTTAAGGTAAATATTTAAAACTGAAAGTTGCAAGATAATGTCTATATTAAGGATATTTCACATGTAACTTAGACACCAGTACATCGTAAATATTTAAACTATCAAATTTTAAAATATCTCGAAAACTATCAATTTAGCCAGGTTCCAAACCATTTGTGGTCCCGCCTCACCGCCATCTTGTAATCAGCCATTTTGTGGCCCCGCCCTCAACTTAGCCAGGTTCCGAACCACCGCAAATGTTCTAGGATCGGCCCTGTATATCTACTGAAGAAGGAGTGAAAAAAAGAAGAAGATAAAAACAGAAAAGGGGAAGTTGTTCACGGTAAAAAAATAGGAAGTAAAAATTCAAAAATTGAAAAGATGGTAAGGCAATTAAAAGACGAAAATTATTTTTATAGAAGGAATTTTAATGCTAGAGCAGAAGATTAGGATGGAGTAATGAAACACCGAAAGGTTAAAAAACAGAGATCGGTGGATAAAAAATTAAATCAAGATGGAAAACTATTGATAGACTTATGCGAAGAAAGAGGATAGACTATAATGAATGGAAATATAGAAAAAGATAAATAGAGGGAATACATTTTCTGCGGAAAATGATGAGAATCTGTCATAGACCACGTCCTAGTAAATGATGAAACTGAAGAAGATATAGAGCAGTTGTGGATAGGAGAAGAGGAGAAATCGGACAATCAACTGTTAGACGTGATCATGATAGATGAAGGAGAGGAAGAAGAGCAAAAAATATAAAAAACGGAGAGAAACAAAAATTTAGACACCAGAAAGTATAGAGAGATAAAGAGAAAAATTGGACAAAAGCACGAAGCATTTCCAATAATGGAAGAAGAAATAAATGTAACAGGAAAAATGGGCAAAGCTACGGAAAAGAAAAGATATAAAAAGATAAAAGTAATAAAAAATAAAAAATAATGGAATGGTGTATGTGAACATGAATTTATTAACGGAATGAGAAAACATTTAAATTGGCTGGTAAATGACAAAATGGAGAAACATGGGGGAGCATTGCAGAGCGTTATTAAAAGGAAAAAAAAAGAAAAACCAATATCTATAGGAGAAAGGATAATGGAAAAATAAATAAGAAATCTATACACATAAAATCGTAGCACGGTTTGTCTGTCTGTCTGTTTGTATGTTTGTCTTCTCCTCCGAAACCACTGAACCGATTTCGGAGATTGATACGTGAAATTGTTTAGGAGGTCCAGGCGCTGATTTTAGACTGGGTCACAAATTGACCTGACCTTTGACCTCTGACCTGAAATGGCGATCTTACGTCTTTAATTTTAGGTTTGTCTAGATTAAGCCCATTTTCAAATGGGTTTGGTTATTAGTTAAGAAATAAAAGGATAAGAGGTGGGGGATGCGATTAGAAAAGTGAAAAAAGGCGAAGTGAAATGTACAGATAGAACGCAAAGAAAACAATTGAATTAATTAGGGAAGAAAATGATAATGTGACTAAGAAAATTATATGAAAGTATATGGCAAGGAGAAAAAATTTTTGAAAAATGGAAAGAAGCGTAATCTGTTCGATACATAAGGAAGAAAATAGGAACGAAATAAAACGATACGCCAATAAGTATTACAAATGTAGGGTACAAGATGCAGGGGAAAATAATTAAAAAAAGTTATAGAAAGAAAGAGGCGGAATTCATAGATACGCATTCATAAAAAGTAAACTACAGAGATGATTAGTGGTAGCAGTTTATTTATTTTTAGACTAAAAATCTTATTGTAAGTAAGAACAAGCTGCTAGTATATACTGCTATAATACAGATCGTATCACATATAAATTAACTAGTATCTGGTAGAAAAATACTGTGGGAAAAACCGTATAAACAATCTTTATCTCGAAAACAATTAAATTTCTCATACGAACGCAAATTCAATACTAAATGAATTACGTTGACTACCTAACCGATGTAACTCTAGTACTAAAATACTTGCGTTAACAAACGTGAAAATAATTTGTCGAGAGACCGTTCAAATACAAAAATTATTACAAAACGGCTGTGACGGTATTATTTTACGAACAAACAAAAATTCGGAATTAAAAATTGATTTGGAACCCAAAATCTCCCAGAGTATAGACAACCGTGTTTACACTTATGCGATGGGGACGAATTTTGTGTTGTGAATTTTTCTGGGGATTTTGTTGATTTGAGATTGTTCAAAATTTCTCCTTATTAGCCGATCGAAAAACGTACTTTTTTTCTATTTGGTGACCCGTCTGTGAAAGGTGTACATTAAACAACATCTGAAATTTCAACAGATAGACATGTGTTAATTATCTAGTATAAACTGAAACAAAATCATCCCGTACAACTACGGAATAAGTTTTCACCTACTGTTCGTACACCTTTTTTTGGTTTCGTTGTGTGCTTTTTGCGTTTTTCTATAAGCCTGCCTTAATTATGGTTATGCTAGCGTATAGATAATAATCCAAAAATACTTTAACATAATGAAGCTGGGTCTGATATTATCAGTAAAAGTCGTCAGCGTTGGAATTTAAACGTACATTGGAGCCTTTTTCGTTATCAAAGACACCACACAAGATAATACTGTTGTCTGGTTCACTGTGAGCAGCCCAGCAACTGTTATCAACCGAATCTTTCTTCACTGGACACTAAGTACTGCCGGACTTAAATACGAGAGCTGTCACATCTGTCTATTAACCTTCGATCACCGAAAACTTTGTATGTACAAGCTAAGTTAATTCTTGTATGCATGTTATTCATTATTTTTGTCGCGTTTTGTGTACCGGTACTACGGCTGTAAATTTAACAACCTACCTTTGCTCTGTGTAAAGAATCTCTGTAAACTAGAAAAACTTTTCCAAGTCTTTGTTTAATCGTGTTGCGCTTTGGAACTATTTAGAAAATCGGCCAAGGTTCGGTACCTCACCTAAATTGTTTTCAAGTACATTAATAACAATATTTGCCACGCAAAATTGGTGAATCCCTTGCATGGAACTATCGGTGCTACCACTGTCAAAATTTTATAGCACACTACGACAGCTAACTTATTTGGGTGCTTGGGCCTCAAATTATTACTCGTTTCTTAACTCGCTTGCTTGAGTTATTATTACTTGTTTACTAACTGAATGTTGTTACTAACATATTAACTCTAAACCATATTATATATTTGTGTGTCTATGTATTTCTATGTGCGTTGTGTTTAAAGTCTAGTCGCTATAATTATATATTTCTACCAACGTACGGTTTGTTTCTTGTGTCTACGTGTTTCTAGTGGCTCTAAAAGAATTCTTATACGCAATACTAGGTGGCGCATTATAAATTCTTCGTGCAGTGTAGAAGCCTTCGTTCTAACGATTCTAAATAGGTCCACGATTATTCTCGACTAATAGTGGCTGCCGGATATCTTTTCTAACACTGCTCTTATTATTTAGTTTGTTTACAAATAAACCGTAATACGGCGTTAACTACTAATTAATTACAATTTGTTAACGATCGGTTTTTAACGTAATACATGCAATTATAATTATGAAAGTATTTGAAAATAAAGGCGTGAGAAAAAAACATCATAAAACTAGATCAATTTAGCGTTTGAGTCGGGTTACTTGTTATTTGATGAGGTTTTTTATATTTCCAGTATACTCTAAGTTGGCTGAAATCTAAAGACAAGTGTCAAGGACAAAAGTCGTTTGCTACCAATACTTTGCAACACCTCCGTTGTAGGTGGATTGCAACAACTTGTAGGAAGATATATCCAAGAGATATCATCTCCAGCAAAAAAAAAATAAAAAACATAAATGTGGTTTACAATTTTACCTCCAGGTGTTAATTCTAACACAATCAACTAAATGGTGCTTGCGTAAATTCCTTTAATCTTACGGCATTCGACAGTGTGCACAAACCAAACAAAAGAAAGGCGGCATTTACTAATAACGAACTCGTCAACAAACAAATAATTAACTAATTCAAAAATTATGTTTAATAAAAAAAGTGTTTCACATTCAACAATACTCAGGGTGATGATTTTTATTATTCTACAGTTATTGCTGTATCCCTAAGTTTCTTAACTTGTTACAACAAAAATTATTAATTAGTTTCATATTTCAAAAACCAACTCAAACAAAAATGTGATATTTAGAGACTTTAATAACGGTTTGTAAAAAGTTTAAATTTTAAAGCGGTTTTTAAAATATTTTATTAAAAAAAAATTTCACCCTGATTTCTTTCACCTACACGATTTTTTTAATTTACGTTTTAGCTTTGATAAAACTTTCAGAGGTTTGGACAAACATCGGCTATACATGTAATTTGAAACCGTTATTTTTACTGTACCTCCACTCAAGAAGGATAAGAACTTCAATTCCTTCAATTGCATTTTGGTAAATAATCATTAGTTTAATGTAAAAACAAATATTTACCGTATATACGTGCAAGTCCAGGGTTTGTTTAAGTGTTTAGTGATATACAAGGTGGCCCACCAAAAGCAAAACAAACCGTTTTTTAGAGCTACCTTACAGTTTAAAAAAATTGCTCGGACACGTAAACTTTGTTTTAAGGGGGACGTTTCTTGAAGACAAAGGTGAACCCAAAATATCTACAGGGTAGTCTCGGCAACCCCAATTTTAAAAATCTTAAATAGCATAATGGGTCAACAGGCGTCTCATATGAAAGTTCCTTCAATTCTTTATACAGCTATTTTGGTCAGAGGGCTCCAAGGGCTCTGGTCACCCTATTTTCAAAAATTTAAAAAAAAAGTCAGGAAATACTGCAATATGATCTAGAATGCCGATTCATTAACGGTAAAATATTTGCCCTGACAATTAAAATGGGGTCCTGGCAGACTCTATCTCAATTTACATGGCTGGTTAAGTGGTACCTTTTATGAAGGTATTGTACATTTTCTTAAATATTTTAAGACGTTTTAAGCAACCCTAGTTCTAGTGAATGGTTTTCTTTTACAAAAATGTAAATGTTTTGAAGCGTACTCCTAAAGGTGCAAGAATCATGACAGTCTAAAAGAATAAGAAGATTTAACATTTAGAGTTAAGAAGAACATTTCTAATTTTTCTACACACGCTTTGGATTTGGAACGAGTAATTTTTGGCAGTGACGGTAATTGTTTATTTAGAATTGTGGATATGAAACATTTCTATTATTGATGATTAAAAAATAAACATCTATGTCCGGTCCGTAAATTACGTTTTACTCAAGATCAAGAAAATTTGCAAGTGACAATTGTGAAAATTTTGAAAACGGGTTCTAGATTTCATAATAGTTCTCCGGGTGGAATGGTTGGCATACGTCTTCAACATTTTAAGGATTTGATTTAATCTGTCAATGGCACTGCTGGAACAAATTTTCTAAAGTATTTGACTGAGTTGAGAAACTTTTTGCTTCTTGGAAAAGTAAATCAGGAAATTTTTCCTATTTTGCACAAAGCTAGTCTCTGTTCATATCCCAAAATAGTAGCAAAACTTTGATGTAAAGCTTATGCTAAAAAAATAGGAGATTACCTGAGGCTCTTTCAGTTAGGGTTTGCTACGAAAAGCGGTGGCAAATCAATTGCACATTCAATCCGTTTATTTCTGAATATCAACAAAGAAAGCTCAAAAGTACTTCTTATAGTTGACTTCAAGAATACATTCAACTGTGTAGAGAGAGAGACTGTCTTTTGAAGACTGTACAAGACTCCAAAGCTTTACAGTTTTTTATATCAATGTTATTCTACTACTACTCATCTTTTCTTTAGCGAGGATATTATTTTATCTCGAGTTGGAGTTCAGCAAGGAGACCCTTTGGGCCTTTGTTTTTGCTTGACCATTTAGCCTATCATTGAGGAGTTAGAGTAAGAATTGCAATTATTTTAACTTGATGATGGAACGGTTTGTGGATAACCGGAGAAAAAAATTATAATTATATTGTTGTTCAGATGATGACAGATTGCATGTTTCTAAGTTTAACTTTTTTATTCTTAGAATAAGAATTCTATCATCTGAGGAATTGACTCTGTTAGGAACCCTTCTAACCAATTAAGCCGACAGGAAGATTTTGTAGATAAGTCTAAGGAGTTAAAATTCTTTTAAAAAAATTACATCTTAAATCTCACATCGGTTACATTTTACTTAAAATCTGTCTCACAGTCCCAAAAATGACTAATCTCCTTCGAACAGCTCCTTTATGGCTTTTTCTTGGCGTTATTAATAAATTGAATTATTTAATCAAACTGACAATCGAGAAAATTACCAATACAAGATTTGACACTGACTAGTGGAATCAAACCACCTTGCCAATTAGATATAGAGGTTTAGGAGTTTTGAAGATTTTTTTTTTACTTTGGTTTGTCCTGTTTAATTTACCTCCAAATTATGGATATTATTGATATCGCTTTTACACCAATGCTATTTTATATGGAAAGATAGTTACAATCCCACTTATGCAAATTCCAGCTTTTCAGAAAAAATTGAAATATTTTCACTCTGGACACTATACCTTCATTCTACCATTACATAAATTATATTTTCAATGATGTAATTTTAGAAATATTTGTTCCTATTCTTAATTGTAATTTAACAATAAACATTATCATACTATTTACATTTTTACATAAAAATGTAACATTCATATTGTGGTTATCAAAATCGTATTTGGTCGACACAAAACCCACACATTTTGTTGAAACTCCACTTTATACCAAGAAAATTAGAGCTTGACTGTTCATGTCAAAACGTTGAATTACTGTCCCTTAGTAATCAATTAGATGATGATGAGTTACACCAGGGTTATTTCCAACAAGCCCACACAGCAGGAAAAACATTAAACCATTCAAAACAGTTCTTCGGTAAAAACAGATGACCTCCACGTTTACCATACTTAGCACTACTGAATTTCTTTATTTTTGGTTTGTATAATAATATTTTAAAACACAATCCACACTTGTAAGTCGATTAAAGGGCGATCTTTTCTAGAGAAGGCCTTTCTGTTGGGATTAACAGAATAATGGCATTTTTATTACTTGACAGGTAAATTCGTAAATTACATTTTTTTAGTCGGACTTTCACAGAGAAAGATGATGGTTTTACCTACAATTTCTTAGAATATGTATACAACAATTTAACTTAAGTGTTTAATTCTCATCTACAATTGTATGAGTGTTTTTTCTATTCTAAAATAATTTGAATAAATTAATTAGAAACAGTCTGATTTTTAAGAAATAAGAAAATAAGCAAATTTATGCATCGTGTAGAAAATTGGCTAAAATATGCATTAATTGGAAAATATGATTAAAATATGCAATTATGCATGCAACATGCTAATACAAAATTATCCTCGGTTTATTTATAAGTATTTAATGCTGTGTTGTCTTGTACATTACGTATCAAAACAAAATGTTATCTTAAGTATTCAATCACAAATTGCACAGCTGCTAAAAAATTAAATTTCTATTACATTTCAATAATAAATAAATACATAATAATAAATTATTTGGCGAGCGCCAAATTTGAACATCTTTCAATCATTTACGAACGCATGGTAGAATGCTTAGTTCATCAGTTATTTTCTCAGCTTTTTAAAAACGTTAGTATTACAATGAACTTAATTACATGCGTTAAAATAAAAAAAATAACAAGGGACTGTAAACTTTGTAAAGTGAATGCAGAATAATTAATGTGAATCTACATTTTCAACGTCTTGACAATCTGTCGAGCAATAAACTTTTCGAATATCAAAGCAACTCCTAACTTCATTTGATTTTACATCAAAATTGCAAACATTTTCATTCAAACTTTCTGTAATGAAAAAACACTCGTATTACACAATACTACATAGCATTAATAGAATTAAACTTGCGGATATGCTTACACAGTTTCGAAATTATTGCTGAACATAAAATTTATTAATGGTTGTATGTATTAATGAAATATGGCTTTTAAGGTGTACTTCCTCCAAGTAAAGGTTATCAATTACTAAGTAAAGCGACAAATGTAAATATTCACATCAAGAAATTTGGGATTGGATCAGCTTTGTATATGTATTGTGAGAACATTCAAAAGCCAACGTTTATATTTATGTTTAAATTTATTTAGGGTTTGTTTCGTGTAGAACCCCGTCTATTTAACGTAGCCAAATTTATAGTGTTTCAGGAATATATGAAAATGGTCTGAATACTTACGAAAAGTTTATTTTTAAAAATTAATTATGTACTACCCGTATGTTCAAAACAAGTTCAATTGATTTGATAAATTTTATAAGAAACGTCCATTGGAAATCTCAACAATTTTTTTTATGTTATTACTTGAACAAATTAGTTCTTTCGAAAACTCTACGTTCGCTTACTGGAATTTAATTATTTTAAAGTTCGTTTTTGTATTGAATCGACTGCTCTAGAAGTTCTAGAAAATGCTATTAGAGTAACGATCTTAGTGTGTGCAAGTCTAAGTTAACAGTCATTTGTTCCAATAATTTCAATTAGGAATTTTCAAGCTTCAAGTTTAAATGAACATCGCGGAAATTCCTCTTTTCGCTTAATTTCAGCGTAGGCTTTGTTTAAATAGTCTGGAGAAAATAAATCTGTGGAAAATTTTAATTAGATAAAGGAGATGTGAAAAAAGTTAAAAGGAAAGTGCGTTGAAAATGAATAAGTACCGTGAGATTCAGAAAGAAGCTGTTAAAATTAGTGAAATTGTTACTTTTTTCTTAAATTTAATATCAATGCTAATATTTGTCGCTTGAATTACAATATACTGGGTGTGTCTAAATTCGATTTCATAATTTCTAGTGCGTGTTTCTCACCTAAACTGATAGTCTATATAAACATGTTGCGGTAGTTGCATTTTTGTATTAAATAAAATAAATTTATATTGTATATAAACGTGTGACTCTATTTAATTATTATTTGTTTCAATTTACAATATACCAAAATCTTGGATTCATAATAAAAACGTGGTTTATGATTTAACAAAATTTTAATCTTAGAGAATAAAATAATTTTACGTACATTTCTTTTACAAATATGAATAGCAATTTATATATAGTTACATGCACAACATTTACGCAACTAAAAATCTTCCGTTACAAATTTAATTTTTTTTATACAAAATTAAATCTTCTAAAATTACATTAATCTTGTGCGTTTTATATGTGACGCGTTTCATTATTTTAGTTGTTGCTTTCCGTTCACTTCTTCGTATTAAATTGTTTATAATTTTATTATATTAAACACTTTGTTTAACTACAAACAAAGTTTAACTTACAACCATGCGCGGGCTTGCAACAATTGCTGGTTTCCTACAAATGCGCTGTTTTTATTCATACTGTACCCATATCCAGGAACGGAGTTGATTAAATTTATAAGTATAACACGATATTTTATTATTAACGAAGAAACCTTTTATATTAAATGATTCACTTTTTACACAAAAAGTTAATAGTTCTATTTTTGTTTCTAGTTCGTTTGATAAATTTTAATCTATTATTATTTCTAAAACTAATAATAAGTGCTTATGGATTACCAACATACTATTCAGCTAAGTACTTGGCATCAGTGTTCTAACACATATTGGAAAGATCAATTTAAGGACTTGTTATGCAAAATTTGGGAGATCAACATCGGACCCTTGTAAGCTATGAAATAGTCTTCTTTCCCAACTGACATCAGCAAACTTTTGTAAATTGGTCTTACAAGGAGGTAGATTGTTTGAAAAGGAGAGGTCTTTAAACAGGTGGATGGAGGGACAATAAAAGGCAACTAAGTTTAGTAATGTCCAATTTATTCATTCAAAATTTTGAAAAGAAAGTCATCGAGACAGCTGAATATAAGCCAGTAACTTGGTTTTAGTATGCTGACACCTAAGTTATTCGGAAGCACAGCATAAAAAAACTTAACTAGTTTTTTCGACACCTAAACAGTAAACACACAGTATCTAGTTTACAATGAAGACGGAAGTTGAACGATAACTGACATTCTTGAATATTAAACTGTGAAAACGAGAAAACATCTAAGCCCTATAGTGTACAGAAAGCTTACATAATTAGACTAGTACCGTCATACCTTATCTAATAACTTCCCAGGCCAAAATCCGGAATCATTAAGATCCTGATAAAAGAGCTCAAAAGATTTGGAAACCGGAGGAGATTCTTCGGAGCACCGGAATCCAAAGATCCATTTACTACTGTCTATGAATACTTTCCATAAAAATCTAAAATTACAGACCGCAGAGGAAGAATTCTAAAAAGGCACAACCTCAAAAAGATCTTCAAACCAACTAAGAAGATCTACCAGACCACCAGATCAACAAAGAACGACAGAAATTCTTTTTCAGCAACAGTGGTTTACGGTAAACTTTGTTCTTGTGGCAAGATATACATAGAAACCGCCATGAGATCGATTGAAAGCATCGAGGAATCAGCGGTACCTAAACATGGGCTTAGCAAAGAGAATGTCTTTAAACTCCAAGTTGTTATCAACGGTTGATGGTCATCATAACAGATTGGTTAGAGAGCAACGCGTTAAAAAAAACTCCCATCCACCAACACGACTTAAGCTTAAGCAATGCTTAAAAACTTAGATACAATTGTTAAAACTATAGAACCAATTGTTTACGTTTAAGTCGTGTTGGTGGAATCGACTATATACCTAATTCTAGACGGCACGAGCTCATAATTAATTTAAAAACAATATTTCTTTAAAAACAATTTATGTACAGAAAATATTTTTTAAATAAGATTAAATAGATCACGTTTTTAAGGTAAATTTAAAAAAAAAGTTATGGCCGGTATACACAACTTTGATCGAATTTGAATTTTTTATAACGCAAATTTTAGTTTGTATTGTATTGCATACATTTAAATAAAATATATTAGTAATTAAAAGAAAAACAAATTACATTTACTACAATTTTTAGTTTTTTCAGTAACCTATTTAAAATGTAAAACAAGCAAGGATTTACAAATCCATAATTAATAAAAATTTGTTTATAATTTTTTTTCTTTAAAAATAAACTGAATTGCAGATAAATACTAATTCTGGGCAAATAGTTGCAATATATAATAATCAGTAAATTCATTAAAAAATTTTAGGTTTAAATAAATTGTACATAAATTGTCGTTAAGTTTACGAGAACAAAAATTAAATTACTGTTTCCTAACTTTATGAAACCGATTTAGAAGTTTCAGGCAAACTCGAGCACAGCTTATTTTGATTGAAAGTGAACGACAAAATAGAGATCGAAAGTGTTATATATTTAGATCTATTAAAATGAAACTTGGTTGCTTAGAGTGACTGATAGTCCTGGCAATAGAATCTTACAACTTTATTATTTGTTTGTTAAGTGCGACAGTATTGAATGTTAAAAGTAGAAGTCTTCATAGTGTAAATGTAAGAAAAATAATAAATTGAGAAGTAAACAAAGATTATCAAAAATACTTTAAATATTATAGTATAGTATCGTCGGTGTAAGGTGTACGCAAAATATATTACCCATATTTAAAGGGTTATAAAAATTTATTAACTTAAATAAGATTAAAAAATAATACGGATTGTTAACGAGTAGGTTTTGGAAATTTTGTGACATGTTTTGACAGTTGTTAAAATGGAGCGTTAGTCAGTGGAACGTAAACCATTATGTCGTGGTCGAAGAAGAAGTCGGATCAATTTTAGAGAAAAAGTCAAGCGGAAGACCAAGATCTGCTTGTAATGATCGTAACCAGGAAAGAGTAAGGGCTGCTGTAACTGCTAGGCCAACAAGATGTATTGTTCATCATGCTCAAGTTTTTCATTTAACAGACAGGAGCATGAGAATGATGCTGAAAAAAAGAAAGTTCCACCCATATAAAAAACTTTTCATAAGAGATTAATTTAAAGACATGGTAACTTTCTTTGGCCTGTACGGTCCCCAAACCTCTCGGCTCCCGATTTCTTTCTTTGGGGCTTTTTAAAAGGTAAAGTTTATGTAAATAAACCTAGAGACCTTGAAGAACTGAAAGCCAACATAATAAATAAAATAAATGCCATTCCAAGATACATTCTTCGTGCCGTAATGCAAAGATTTATCAAGAATTTGGAAGACTGCATTGTTCAAGAAGGCGGTCATTTGTTAAACGCTTTTTTCAAGAAATAAAAATCTCCCGTACTTTGTCTTTAAAAATTTGTGTTGTTATTTAATTTTATTAAAGTAATTAAAGTGTTATAACTAGTTAAAAATGGGTAATACATTTTGCCGGACCCGGTATAATAAATAAAATAAATATAAATTTATTTCCGAATGATAAAAAATTAAATCTGTTTCAATAATTGATACAGGTTATATTAAAGAAACTTATATATTTCAAACAACATATAGTATAAACTGATTGTACGAGGGTGAATCAAATGAAAACCTTAAAAGTGCTGTAAAGTTTCGAGAAGTTGTAGGATTTATCCGGTAGATGGCAGGGATGTTCGTTGAAGTTCACACAATGACCACCAGGTGCGATAGTGACCTTGCTACACACAACGAGCAGTGACTTCAGTTACAATATGGCCGCCCCAAACCAATGGAAATTCATCGCAGGATGACAGTACAGTATGGTGATTCATGTTTATCCCTGCAGCAAGTGTACGAGTGGTGCAAAAATTCCGAACTCAGCGATCAGCAGGAAAACTCATGCTGACTCTCTTCTGGGATGTAAACGGAGTAATTTTGGAGCATTACATGGACAGGGGAATGACAGTAAACGCTACTTCTTATTCAAATCTCTTGAAAAATCAACTTAAGCCAGCAATCAGGAGTAAACGGCGAGGACTTCTCACTTCAGGTGTGTTGTTACAGCATGACAACGCCCGACCACATACAGCCCGTCTCGCGGTTCAAACTATCCAGGATATCAAATTTGAATGCCTCATTCACCCACCTTATTCTCCAGACCTCGCCCCTAGTGACTTTCATGTGTTCGGAAAGCTTAAAGATGCAATGGGAGGCAAGCATTTCCAAAGTGATGAAGAAGTGAAAAACCGCGGTGCACGAGTGGCTACAGGCACAACCAAAAGAATTCTTCAAACGTAGTATTCATGCGCTTCCAAAGCGGTGAAACACTTGCATAACACGTCAAGGAGACTATGTCGAAAATGATAAATGTAAGTTTTACTTAGTTGTCAAAATAAATAATTTATAACACTTTTAAGGTTTTCATTTGATTCACCCTCGTAATTTGCAAAAAAACGCGTCAGGTATAAATAATAAAACAATTCAAATTTGTGGTTAAATAATATAAACAAAAAGCCCATTGAAACTCGGTGATAATATTGTGATTAGTATTTTTATTTTTTAATTTAAAATTTGCTCTATGGGGTTGCAACAGCAAATTTATAACGGATACATGAGAAAGTATAATTTTTGATGAATGCGGAATATAAACAAAACACCGTCAGCACCATACATGAAGCATACTTCCAGCAACCTTGCTGATTCTACAACGGCCTACTCAATACAGATAAATAAAGAAGGATCATGAGCAGAAGAACATTGACAGTTTCAGTTACAACAAACGTACACTCTTAGTAATGTAGTACACAAACACGCATATCAGTGCCAGCAATTGCGCTAAGCAATTTGTCCATTTATGTAAATATTGTATCTAGTGTAATTTAATGTATTTTAAGTAATAAATCGTACATAAATCGGCCGCTAAAATTTATTTTCTCTCTACGACTACAACCGGTGTCTATTTATCCCTAAGGACACCACAGTTCTATTCGCTAACTTCTCGTATTATTTTAATTTGGGTGTAGATAACGAACTTAATAATTATATGCAATGGTTTTGCAAGTTTAATATTTTTTTGGGTTTTATACATTTTAAGAGTAATTACAAAAATTGCGTAGGTGGCGACCAATACAACATCGGGAGCCTTTGTTAACATGTGTATAAATCCTCCCCGCGACCCATTATGCGTCATTCGAGCTACGATTAGGTTTCCAAATTATACCCAAAAATATCAACGGACTCTTCTATTGGAGAATGGATAAAAACTCCCGGTTTAGTGTTTGGCAACGTTGGCATCGTAAAACAATGCTTCATCAATACAATGCTAAAAATATGTTGAGATTGTGCAAGTTACATATGAAACTTTTATAAAATAATACATAAAAATAAAAAATAAATCGCCATATCACTAAATATTGTGATTAAACGTATTAAAACACATTAAATTTGAAAAATGTTATCAAATAATTGTGTCTGGAACTCAAACTTTACTAGATAAACAAAAAAACCTAATAATAGCTTTTAATTTCAAGTTCTACAAAAAATTTTATTCCTAAATTGCATGGAGAATTGTCTTAAGTTTAAAAAATATTTAGAAGTTTATTCTATACACATTATTTTGGCCGGCGCCGCTTTGTAAGTAATACAATTTTTTGTCGACAATTACACAGACTGTAAGATCAACATCAAAATTTGCGAGACAGTCTTGGAAAGTTTTTCATTATGGATTTAGGACCTTGACAAAATGTTGGAAGTAATCAAAATGTCTTGCAACTGAGGACTACGTAATTGAAATTGTGGTATTTATATCACGTCCGACAATCAATCTAAGTACAGGAAACTTTCAAGTTTTTGTTACGTTAAATTACAACACACTCTGTGAATACAGAAATACAAAAATCCTGCCAATACTTTTCCTTTGTGCGCCGACAGGTGGCCACAGTAGCGCTTTCTTTAGAATTTTACGCATAATGTGTCATTTTGTGTTTTGTGGTATATATCTTTAATTATCCTCATCAACGGTGGTAATCCTCTTTACATTATTATACTTGCAATTTACTTGTTTTGTAAAGATGTCACTGACTTGTCTGGTATTTTAATCGGCAGCCGTGAGTTAGTTTAAAACCACCCAAGGAATTGCATAATGCAATCGTATCCTTTTTTTAAACAAAATTGTTAAACGAAAAATTTCTAGCCAAAATTCTACTCTAAAATTCTAGGCCTAAATGTACTATCATTTTCACACTTAATTCTGGACGTTATTTTTAAACATGTTGGTCTTTAGTCCATCGGTGGTCGAGTTTAATCCTAACAGGTAATGGTAGATACATCAAATACATCTTCCCCGAGTACACCAACCTTTAGTTTTAAGTGCGAATTTGCGTCCTATTTACGTGAATGAATAATTCGACTGTGATAACTATTCGTTTATATGTTGTGTTACTCCGTACCAAAATCGCTCTATTAAAATATAGTTACTGCTTTATGGTTACGGTTGTTTTAATTATTGGATTTAATTTTGCCTGTCGGTTTCTTGTTTTTACCTACAACGCTTACGGACAAATGTTGCTTATCAAATAAACAAGTGGCGCTCATTTTTAAAGATCTAGTAATACCGATTAATTCAATTTTGTATACCTACGACGCTTGCGATGAGTTTAGTTAGCTGAGTTGGATACGTAATTGATCACTTGTATTGACTTATCGAGTCTTAGCCAACTAAATCAATAATTAACATCAAATTCTCCATTTACTATTGTAACATTTTTTAAACTTTCTTACAATCACACTCAATTTGTTGAACAGTACGTTTTTCAAATTCCAAGGTACTATTACTCAAGAAAAATCAAATTCAAAAACTTAAATTTTTATGAATACTTAGGAAGAACTAAGTCATTTATCCTCAAAACCTTGTTTTCTCTTACATGCAGTACTTTTTTTTTATATTTGCAAAAAATGCTATTGCAAGTAGGTACGGACATAATCGATCCATCTCAAACAACTTTGGTGTTTGGACAAAAATAATAAAGCACGGTGGTCACTTCAAATTTTACATTCTTTGAACAATCGCATTGCTTTCCATGAAATAACTTTTCACAAAATTATGTGAAGATCCTCTCTCTCAGAATTTATATACCACCAGTTTAGGTACCTACCCTATTTGTTGTTGCTTGCATCAGCTTGGCGTAGAGTCTAAGATCACTACCACTACTTAATATTATCTCCATGGTATTTACACTTTATTCCCCGCATACTCTCCTCTCCTCGTACTTCCCTCCTCGCATATTTTCTTCCCAGCGTACCTTCCCACCCAAAAACTTTCCCTCCCGCATATTTTTGTCGCCGCGTACATTCTTTCCTTCTATTTTCTTCCCCTCGTTTTAGTCAATTTAAGTTGTTTTCATGCGATTGGCGCTAAACGGTGCTGGTTGGTAGGTTACAGTTATTATAATTTCTTTCTTTAATAAAATTTCAATTATAATAACAATTTTAAAGCAGATTTTTTTTTCACGTAAACTTGTTTTAATCATATATTTTTTTGTCATTTTTTATAATGAGCGGGGAAGAAAGAGTTTTGGGGAGAAAAGTACGCGGGGAAAAAGTGAGGATAACAATCTGCTTACCTAAGTTTGCATATTTTTATGCCAGAAATGAACCGTGAAATTTTCCATTTTGGGTTTCATTACCATAGTTACGCTTTGTTATGGTCATTCCTCTAATATTTTAGACATTTTAATTAAGGCTTTTTTTTAGCACAGTTCATAAGAAACACCTTTTATAATTTTTCAATGTTTGCGAAGTTTTGAAACCTATCTATTTATTTAAATTCAAGCTCATGTTACATGAAGCGTTAACGCCGGTGTTAGGGATGCGAATAAAAATAAAATTTTAACCTTTCTCAAATCGTTTTTGAACTAAAATTAATGAACAAGTAACATTAATGAGAATTTTAAATGTTGATTTAGTTTCTTCCTACCCTGTTGTAATATTAGATCATGAATCTCTAGCTTAAAACAATATCATTTTGTTTAAAATTTTGTTTTATTTTTTAGTTTGAATAACTTATTTTTTCCTGTCCCAAATATTTGAGGAAGTCGATGCACTTAATTGTTAGGTAAACTGGACACTAATTGATAATTTCTATCATCTAACTTCAAGAGCTTTTAAGAAATTTTTGAATTCATTTTTTCTCAAATCTGTTCTTTAATTGTCATTTAATATGATTACTTAAAAGTAGACGTCAACCATTTGGTTGACGATGAACTTAAAAATAAAGTGGTTGTTAGTGGATTCAGTCCTGGAGTTAACTATAGAAATCTTCACAAAGAGTTCTCAATCATGATTTCATGTTTACAGTTAATCATGGAGCAATTATTACAAACAAAACTTCTCTTCAAACTTTGATTTAATTATTTATGGTAGATATTGATGACTGTTTAATCATATTTCTAGGTTAAACCATCATTTAATTTGTAGTGCACAAAAAATTAATATACGCAAAACAACATGCGTTGCCACTAATTTGAACTAACTAATTTTAATAAAAAATTAAAAAATTAGACGTTCTATTCTAATTTTATCCGCAATAAGAACAGAAAAATAAAATTTAATTTTTGATTTGGTTCTTGTCTTTTATCCAATAGTATTTTTTTTTCTTCATGCATACGTTCTTTATTTTCAGTTTTAAAGTTATTGTACTATCTTTTATTTTTAAGGTTATCATTCATAGTTGTTTGTTTTTACGTATAGAGTGTGTGTTTTATTAGAGATATTCATTTACATTTAATCGTTAATTTATTTTGCGATTGTTGAAATCCATTTGGTTTTTATATTATTTTAAGCGGCGGAACATTTCTTTGTTTTAAAGGTTTAGAAAGTACACATTCGTTGCACAAAACGTTGTTTGCAAAAACGAGTTAGTGTTTTTTTTTGTCTCTCCTCAAAGAAAAACGAATCATTTAAATAAAACTTAATGGATGAAATACTTACCTATCATCGTTATCAAGAATTCCTGCTATTGTTTGTATTACTTATTTAGGAGCTGATCTTTATGTAAAAATAATTTTTAAACAAATTTTCCTGTTTGTACCGTCTAAAATGTTTTCATAATATTGATGTTTTAGGACTTTACACCATGCTGAAGACTCATAGAGTCTCTTTGCTACTTTTTCGTGTAAATATACTTAAACTTTTTATGGTATTGTTTGTTTTTCCTGTATCTTTCTTATGTGTTTTCTTTTTTTGTTGTTTATTCTACGTTTTTTTCATGTTTCATATAGAATGGTGCTAATATTGACCATTGAGGTATTACTGACGTAATGTCTATTTTTTAATTGTTCTTTATTATGGTACGAGGGTTGCCTTTTAAGTGTCGGGAATAGAACGTTTCTTATCACCTAGCAACCAGAAAAACTGTTTATAAACAACTGTTGGTATTTGTCAATGTCAATGTTAAAATATCATTTAGATCGGGCTGATAGTTTTTAAACCGTGGAGTGTTAAAGTTCCCAAGCCGCTGTACGAGATGAAATTAAGTCCGAAACAATACCGCACGATTATTTTTTATAACTTTTAACAAAGCCTCACCCAGCAAAAATGCTTCGCAGAACTTGTTGCTGTTTTTGGCGAAGAAACACCATCAAAGACAACCATTTATCGCTAGTATGCAGAGTTTCAGCGAGAACGCTCCAACCTCAGTGACGAACAGCGTGAAGGGCAACCAAAAACCGCCGTCACTCAAGAAATCGTGGAGGCTGTTCGCAATATGGTTCTGGAAGATTCTCATCTGACATACCGTGAGATTCAGGCATCATTGGACATCTCAGGGACCTCAGTTCAAAAGATCTTACACAAAAAAGTAGGTGTTTTAAAATTAGTTTCCCGGTGGATACTAAATCTCACAGAAGAACAGAAAGCAGCTCGAGTCAATTGGTGTCAACGAAGTCTACAACGATTCAACTCAGGAGCATCAAAACACGTTTACGACATCGTAAGTGGTGATGAATCATGGATCTATAGCTATGAGCCTGAATCAAAACGCCAATCTGCAGTATGGGTCTTCCAAAGTGAACTGAAACCGACAAAAGTTGTTCGCTGTCGCAGCGTTGCCAAGAAAATGGTTACGTCGTTTGTTGCCAAATCAGAGCATGTAGCAACGATTGCTCTTAAAAATCAAAGAACAGTCAATGCTCAATGGTATACGACCATTTGCTTGCCTGAAGTGATCGCCGAGCTTCGGAAAGATAATCCAAATCGACGCATTATGCTCCATCAAGACAATGCAAGCTCGCACACCGCTTGAGCCACAAAGTCGTTTTTCGAACAGCAAAATGTCGAAGTTCTTGATCATCTTTCATACAGCCCGGGCCTAAGCCCCAATGATTTTTTCACATTCCCAAAAATCAAGAATATGCCACGAGGAAAGCGGTTCCAGACGTCTGAAGAAGCGGTGGATGCCTGCGATTTTGACTACACCTACTTCGGAATGGAATAAATGCTATAACGACTGGTTCCATCGAATGCAAAAGTGCATTGACAGTCGCGGAGAGTACTTTGAAAAACAATTAAAAAAATGCGTTATTATACCTCTTACACTTTTCTTCATTCCCGACACTTAAAAGGCAACCCTCGTGCTTTTATTGCTTAGGTACTTTCTAATTATGTTAATTAAGTATTCGCTGATATCCATTTTAATTATAAGTCTCCATGATGCCGAGTTAAATATGTTATTTACATGTATTGTTGGTAAGATGATTTATTTTCTGTTTTTATTGCTGTAAATGTCAATAATTTTTTTGGTTCAGTTTTTCTTCTAGTTTTGATTTTATTATTATTTCTAGTATTTTCTCAGTGACATCTATTAGACAAATTAGTTTTTAGCTTACTTCGGTGTTGTTTGGTATTTTTGGTTTTTTTAATAGTATTAATTTTGCTGATTTCCATATTTTCTATATTTAGTTTGCAATTGTAGTTTTTTAATGGCTCCTTTGTTGCTTTACCCTAGATGTCTTCTTTTAATTATTGTCATAGTTGCTCAATATTTTTCTTTTTACTGTTCTATGGTTTTTTATTAGTTTTTTTGTTCTATTATAATACGTTTGTTTACTTTCTTTTTTATTAATTTAGAAATTTTTTCTGCTACTGATTGTTTGTTTTGCTATGACAGTTATTTCTTCTGTTCACCAGGATACAGGTTTATGTTTGCTGTTTTTTTATTTCTTCTTAAATACGTTGTTGTACTTTATCGTTATTATTTTAATTTTTTGTTTAGGTTTTGTATTAGTTTTTTGATTAACGGTTCATCTAATGTGCTTCTTTACTTCGTATGGTGATCACTTAAATTTTTTGTAGTTTCTTACTTGCCAGTTTCGTATATTTTGTGTAGCTATATTTCAAGTAGCTATTGTACTTCGAGGGTTTTCGAGAGTTGGAGTCTTTTCTTGGTTAATTGCGACAAATTTGTTTGATTTCACCCACTCTTCCAGGATTTTTTCTGTTTTCCAAAAATTGACGATTTTGCGATTTTTCCAGTCCTATAACTAAATCTAGTTTACAGGTTTTATGAAAATTTGAAATTTTGTAAACAATTTTTATATTCTTGTATAGTTTTGTTTGGCAAAAATTATTACAATGCAGTGCATATCACATAAGTATTGTTTTGCTAGTGCTAGTGTTTTATTTTGTTTTGGCCTAATTTATTCATTTTCTTTATTTATTCTATCATTAGTCTTAGCATTATCTTTGCTCTATGTCTCTTCAGTTTGAAATTTACGACAATATTCTTTTATGTGTTGTATACTTTTCTACTCATCTCTACACAATCTATACATTCTGTCATCATTATTTCTGTAGTTCTTATTTTGTTCCTCCTCATTTCCACATTTGAATCTGGCTATCAACATCATTTTTTTTTACATATTTCAGCTAATTTGGCATTTTTTCGGTTAATATCTCTTTGTACTTCCCATTATAGCTTTCATTTGCTTTTTTTGTCTTTATTTCGTGAATCTGTTTGTTATTGTCTCTTCTTTTTACCTCTTTTCTGCATCTCCCAACTCGTATTATTTTACTCTTTTGTAATAAAGTTTTTTTTCTTCACCGTATTTGTTTTTATTACTTTCACTTCCTTTTAGCCTTCCATTAATTTTTTTCACATTTTTCATATCTTCCAGCAATATATCCCACACTATCCTAATTTGTCAAATTTTACTTCCTTATCTACGATATATCTTGGTGTTTGCTTATCTAATTCTAGCTTCCTTTTTAATACTTAATTTGTGTCTTTTCTAGTCTCTTTCTTTTTTTTTCTATCTCCGTACTTTTGCTCCATTCAACAACACATTTTTTGTTAGTTAATCATACAAACATCTTTTATTTTCCAGATTCCCATACTTGTCCTAGTATCATATTACCTTTCTGCTCTAATATATACCTCATACTCATTGTTATAATTTAAAATATATCCCATATACTTATTTCTTTTTTGCCCCACTACTATTTCTTACTTTTCTTTTTATTATATTTTTAATCGGAATCATACTATACCACTTCTTTTGCTTATGAATATTTTTTTAATTTTCAATTTTTCTTATTCTTCCTCTTTTTTGAAATAAGCACAACATCATCAGCAATAAGCTAATACCACACTTTCTTTCTTCTTGTCACTATTTGTTTTTGTGGTTATGTTTTTTTGTTTTCCTCTAGAATATGTGACTTGAAGACATTTGTCACTAGAAACATGTTGTCATTTCCAGTTATATTTAGATTTATTGTTAAAGTCATAACAATGATTCATGTTTGTAAAACCGATGGCTGTTAGTTAACTAAAACTCTTTTTCCAAACTACCCTCTACTCTCGTTCTACACTTGGTTTTCATATATGTTTCTTCTATAATTTTTACCAAATCTTTGTTTATTCTTTTCTATCTCATAACGTTCCATACCATAACTACATATTCATATTGTCGAATGCTACCTTGATATCTAAGAACAAAGAATACACTTTTTCAGCTTTTCTTCTTATTAACAATTTAGTTTAAATATATGTTATTAATTGCCCTTTTGTTTCCTAAAAATCTCTATTTTTTATCTAACCTTTTTCGAATTTCCCATATATCTTGTATCGGTTTTTTTATTTTTTTATTAATATCATTATTTTCTATTGTCGCTCTGTACATTTTCTTTATTTTCCCAATTATTTTTTCCTTCACTATTTAAAATGTTTCTTGTACTTCCTCCAAGTTTTCTCTAAACATTTCTATTTTTTTTCTTTAACCAAATCTTTCCTTATTTTTTATTTCTTTTTGTGTTTGTTTCTCTGTCTTCTCAAGGTCATCTTTAACGTTTAACGGTTTAATTATTTCTCTTTTCTTACCTTCAACTGCCTTACTATCGTCATTGTAGTCTATGACTGATTTACTTTCTTCTCCTATGAACGTGTACTATCTCTTTCTACCATCTTTCATATTTATTTCAAATTTTAGTAAATGAGAAATTATTTGAACTCTAAAAGATAAGATAAAGGTTTAGTTTTACTATTTTTCTCTGGGAGTAACCGCTCACTGTAATTTATAGGCGTGTTTTGCCAAGCCAAACATTTGTTTCGCTGTATTTGAATTTAAGAGTATGCTTAAATTTTAAGGTCTGTATCTTTAGGGAGCGTTTCAATTTTATCCTCAATTTTTTTTAATAAACGTATGGTTTATAATGTTATTGCTGGGGAATTTGTTATGTTCATTTCTGCAATTCAATTTTTTGAGGGATAAAAGTAATATAGTATAATGTTATACTGATACATCAAGTTTTACAAATTAATCACAGATCCTAAGTCGATGACTTAAACCCGCAAAAATTGTCAAGACATATAAAATTTACAAAAATTAGCAAACTTTAGGGAGGATTTTTTTATCTAAAAAATTATCCAATTTTTTACACGCAAGGTGGTTATGATTAATCCAATTATTGACACAAATAACGTATGAAGATTGTTTACATATAATTGATAAACTAATGCGTCTCTGAATTTAAGAATGTGCTTAAATTTTAACTGTTCCCTAATTTTGGAAATAAACTTATAGTTTATAATGTTGCTGGTGGGGAATTTGTTATGTTCATTTCGCAATTGATTTATTTGACGGATAAAAGTAATATAACATAATTTTTTACTGTTACATCAAGTAAAAATATCTTACAAATTGATAACAGATCCTAGGTCGATGACTTAAACCTCAAAAATTTAAAAATGTAAATTTTATAAAACCAACAAACTTAAGGAAGGGTTTTTTTTTATCCAATTGAATAAATTATCTAATTCTTTTATACGCAAGGTGGTTATAATTAATCCAATTATCGACACAAATAACGTGTGAAGGTTATTTACATAAAATTGATATAAACTAATGTGTACTTATCCTTGATGCAAAAATTTTGCTCAATAAATACACTACATTATTTTGAAAATAACATACAGTATACGTACACAAATTGGAAATATAGTCGTATCACAAGTTTATTCGGGCTTCTACATAAATTACATAAATATGTACAAAGCGGTTATATTCAACTCAAGTATAAGCAGAAGTAAATGCTTTTCTAGTACCACTTGATATCAAGAAGCTTTCCAATTTCGTTTATAAAATTATTTCAGGAGCTGATGCGTTGATATCGACTGAGTAAATGATGATGCTTTCCCGTTTTTCAACATTTATTTCTCCTTTTACGTAAGCTTTACAAAATTAATAAGAAGTTGTAGGGGCTCTTTTTTTTAATAAATAATTCCAGTATTGTAATTTATTAGTTAGTATTTCAAATATAATGTTAATTCTTTGCCTGGTTAAAAGCTGAAACGCGGAAATTCTAAATGTAATTTAAATTATGAATTTAACAGTTGAATATGATTCTGAGAGTTTGAAAGGTTCTATATTAATACAATAGTATAAAGTAGGTACTCACCTAAAAACGATCTGACTCCAAGTGTTCCTCTCGCTATGCTTAACATCATGGCTGCCATAGAAACCTTTCCTGCGGCAAAAACAAAATCCGCTTTTGTCTTTTCCTTTCCTTCCATAAATCTGGAATACACAGCGACGAATGTGGTTGCGATCACAAATATTACAAACACCAAATAGTCCCACAACAAGCTACCCGCTTCTCTAGTCATAATGTCACCGTTATCGCTTCAACTCTACAAAAAAAAGACATTGCGTCAAAAAACATCCTTTATATTAAATGCAAAAGTTTCTGCATGCATTATACAACGTTAAATTCGAAACGATTTATTTATATGAAAAGTATGATGAATGACTTCCGGAAGGGAAATATTATAATCGTATTACAATGAATTACACAATTCTAGTAGTTTCTTGTAATAATGGTGTATTTTAAACTAATAGTTGAATTAATAAATGCGGAAAGCTTCGTAAATCCGCATATTTGCGTAACAATGATTAATATAAATTAAATTAAAACAAAACTTACGCCAAAACACTACCACTCTCACTCATGTACATTCATTTACACAACTGCATTGTCACATCTAATCCTAATCTTTAATGCACGTGTATAAGAACGGATTAGAAGGTTATTAACACGTACCATTTAGTTTTAACAATTACTCCAATTGCGAAATCGAAAGAATTGTTATGATACGTGGATCTGTTGTAAGCAGCGCTTTCCACTCTCGCAATTCGCGATTTATTCGTAAACAAATTTGCGAAAAAGGAAATAATAAATTATGTTATGTCGATACAATATATGTTAAAAATCTGCTATTAGAATAATCAACTAAAACGTTGTGTTGATGATTTTTACGATTATTATTCAGCGGAATGTTGTTTTTGAACATTTAAAATTTGATTATTTAGCCTGAAAATATATAGTTCATAGAAACTGAATACTTTGACACCGCTCGGAAGAGGTTGTAATTAATGACTAGAACTTTTTTTTGTGCCCTCATTCTGTCGATAGCAAATATTTGATAGAACATCAATAAAAAAAAAGGTGTTATTGCGCTCACATTACGTACGTACTTGGATAATTCAAAGTTTTATGTAACATTTAGTGCGTACTTCAATTTTAATTGCTTCTCTGATTTTGTTTGTTTAAGAATTATATGCATATGTTAACTGCAGTTTATTTAAGTGATAAATAAAAGTAACGAACCGTGAATGAACAATTTTAAAGACATAGGTTACAAACAACATCAGAACCCATTAAACATACAGTGCGTCCTATCAAAAACATCCAATTAAAAATAAAGTTGGCGTGTTTTGGTTTTCTTTAAATTATCCGTTTTGGTAAACAAAGCTGGTTACCTTTTCGATGGGACCCACTATATGATATTATAAAAGGTTACATGACGTAGCTGACACAGGGTGGCTCAGTAGTACAGTAAATAGATATATATTTTTGACAAAAATAATAGTAGGATACCGCATGTGCCATGTAATTGTAAATAGTGTAAAGTATCTTATATTCATGTTTTATACCGAAAATGAATTGTCATTATATTGTTAATTGACATTTAAATGCAAAAAAAGTGTTTTTTCTCAACTTTTTTTCTGCGTGAAAAGTAATGAACCAACATTAATAGTGTAAAAAGAAAAGTATAGAATAAAAATACTAATAAAATGAGCACCAATTTGACTCGATCAGGTAATAATATTTCCGAGAAAAATAGGAAAAAATGTTTCTTTTAAATTTGTAAGTCCGTCATTTTTTGAGATGTAGCATCTTACAGAAAATAGAAGGTAATGATACGTACTTAGTGTGTACAAAACGGGCAAATAATTCATGCAAAATTGCGATTTAATTTTTTTAATGCAATATATTCACTTGAGACTGAATGCTCGTGTGGTCGTCCGGTTGCCAGAAATAATAAAAAAATGTAAAGTTGAAATAGAAAGAAACAAAATGTATATTCTCATTTTTTGATAAAATAATATTTAACACGCAAAAAATGCATGCAAAGATGACTGAAAATGACCGAATGTGAGAAAACGGAGGAGTATAGGGAGTACTTGTCCTCAATGCGCTTATATATATTGCAGTCCTCTTAAACGGCGCTAGCGGATGGGTACCCCACTACTCCGCCGTTTTCTCACACTCGGCAATTTTCAGTCATCTTTGCATGCATTTTTTGCGTATTAAATATCATTTTATCGAAAAATGAGAATATACGTTTTGTTCCTTTTTATGTCAACTTATATATTTTTTTCATTTGTGACAATCGGACGATCACACAAGCATACAGCCTCAAGTAAATATATTACTTTAAAAAATTTAAATCGCAATTTTACATGAATTAATTGCGTGACAATTGCATAGTTTTGCACACACTAAGTATGTATCATTTACCTCCTATTTCCTAACAGATTTATTCTACATCTCAAAAATAACGAATCTTTGAATTTAAAAAGAAAACACAACTATTTCACTTTTTCTGATTTGTCTCGGAAAGTTATTACCTGATCGAGTCAAATTGGTGCTCATTTTATTCGAATTTTTATTCTCTACGACTTTTTTACACTATTATTGATGGTTCATTACTTTTCAAAAGTTGAGAAAAACACTTTTTTTGCATTTAAATTTTAATTAACAATATAATGACAATTTGTTTTCGGTATAAAACATGAATGTAAAGTACTTTATACTATTTACAATTACATGGGGCAGGCGATAATATTAGATAATGAGGGCAAGATATAATGAAATGGGCTTAAAAAATCTGATATAATCCCTACAAGTTAAACGTACCTGTTTGGGTGAGTCCTATACAGGTCACTGTGTCGTTAAGTTTAGAAACGGCTTTTGAACCCACGTTTTATTTTAATGTGCAAATGAAAGCTTATTACCATTTTTAAAATTTTTCTTATATTCTAAACGACTGACAAGTCTGAACGCCCAAGACGGATTTTACACTGACGTGTAAAGATTATAAATCTTTTGTTCTGCAAGTAAACCGTGCAAATGATTTTACTATATTTTGTCAGCGACTATTTTTACAAGGATGTAATTATTCCCCTACAATAAAACTAACAGGGTGACTGCCGCCATACAAAACCGGACCTCATTCGCCGTTCAATTTTTGTTTGTCAGATAATTTGAAAACCTATAATATCCCAAGCAACACTAAATATTTCAATAACGTTATATTAATATAATTCTAATACTTGACTGTTGGTAATCTGTGTTAAATATTTTTACGTGCAGATTCATATTTAAGAAATATTTGGTAGAACAATGATTATAATATTTACATGAATTGTGAAATAAATATTTATGTGTGATTATTTAAAAAAAATTATTTTACAGCACTTAAGAAATATTTAATAAATATTTATCTAAGCTTGTGTGAAAATATATAAAAAATATTTGGTAAATATTAAGTATATAAACGATAAGTTTTGCGACATCTAGTGTCGACTCGTGAAAGCGATCACGTACGCAAATGTAGCAACTTTGTCGACAGGTATGTAAAGCTTTACATACCTGTCACGTTGATTAAGTATATACAGGGTGTCCGGAAATTATGAGCAAAAAACTCGAGAGGTGTTTGTACTTAAAAAATTAATCCCACAAGTTCCTATAACATTTTCTGAAAACTCCAAAATAACGGAGTTACACGGCCTTAAAGCTTGATTTAAAAAATTAAGCTTTTCTAATAAAATTTTTTCTCGCGTACCGATTCTCTTCAAATTTGGCACACTTACCAATAATGTTCGTTTGTATTTTTGTTCCTAATTTGATGTAAATTTCCCAAAGCTAAAGGGTTTAAACTTCCTTTGACCTTTGGAGAATGATCCATACCTTTTTGTTCAATTTTTTCCAAATTTTGGTGACAAACAATTAAAGAGCATCAAAAAATCTTCAAAAACGTCCTCTTCTTACATCACGATAAAATCAGCTGTTTTTCGAGAAAAACGCTTTTGATAAGTTGCTTATTCTGAATGAATACCAACTACGTGACATACATTTTATTATTATAGTTTAGCATGCTTGGCAATACAACTGCCCTTTGTAAGCAATTTTGAGTAATAAGTTGTTAAGTTTCTTATGAATTGTTGGTAATAATAAGATAAGAGATTCATAATTATTATTCTAACGTCGAACTACGTGACATGCATTGGAAGGAAATCGGTACACAACAAATTATTTTATTAAAAGCTTGATTTAAAAATCAAGCTTTGAGGCCGATGTAACTCCGTTATTTTGAATTTTCAGAAAAAATGTTATAGGAACTTGTGGCATTAATTTTCAAGTAGAATCACTACTTGAATTTTTTGCTCATAATTTCCGGACATCTTGTATATTACATTTTAAGATAATAGGTATAATAATAAAAGCATTTGTGCTGTTGTTACACACAGTTCGTAACCGAAACCTAGAAAATCTTTTGTTTTGCAAATCCTCTTAGATCCATAAAGAAAGGATATAAATGCATCAAGCTTTAATTTGTGTTATTGGTTTACCCATTTTGTATCTTACCATCAGTCAGTATGTATGCGATCATTAACGTGGATGTTTTTATTTGTGTCAAATAAATTGAGTGAGGTTAAGTAAAAGTACAGAAGAAGGACAAACAAATAAACAAGTAAAAGTGCAGGAGCAGGACAAACAGTAAGAGGTAAGTATGTTTTTGTTTTAAATTTCTAAGTAACTGAAAAATTTTTACGGCCTGTTTTGGTAAATGAAACAAAAAATCGGCTCAAAATTGTTTAATTTAACTTTTATAATTAAAATGACGTTTCGCTAATTATTATTAGCATAATCATGCCTAAAATTTGTTAATTTTTAGTAAAGTGCATTACAACAATGACAAATTAATATAAAACTTACTTATTAATAATAGCTATTTATTGAATATGTGTTTTAGTAGACAGATTATCCACGCAAGAATTTTTAATCGCGAGAACAAAGTTTGAGCGTTTAATTTTCTTAAGGGGATAATATGCCACTAAAACACGAATGCAATACAAGATTTTATCCACAATCAAACCAATTTAATTGAAAATAAGTAATCTGACAGTTCTAAAATTTCAATGTAATAGCAAATATTAGAAAATTTAGTGAAACTTTGGGCGGCTTTGCATTATTAGTTGCTAGGATGCTTGTTTATTAAAACAATATTTGTGAAAAAATTAGAAATCGTTTGTGTGCGTCGTTTTGCAAAATGTCAGAAAGTGATTCTTTGCCGGTAGAAATTAAAGCAGAAGCTGAAGAAGTAACCCTGCAACTGTTGCCGACCAAATCTAAAGATGCATACATAAAAGAATTTGCTACCTTTAATGAATGGAGAGAGAAAAGAGGTGCAAACATCATAAACGAGGACGTCCTGTTGGCTTATTTTTAAATGTAAGAAGCAAGTTTGCCTCCTCGTCGATGTGGACGAAATATTCAATGTTAAGAGCAATTTTGAATGTGAATAGAAATATTGACATATCAAAATTCGGCAAATTAATTGCTTATCTCAAGAGCCAATCAAAAACTACAAGGCAAAGAAAGCAAAAGTGCTTAAAGGGGACACATCGAACAATTTTTGAAAACAGCATCTGATGAAAAGTACTTAATGATGAAGGTACAACCTATTTTCTTTTCTTTTGTATTAGTATCTTAATTATTTTAAATATTTCTAGGTTGCTGTCATAATGGGTGTTTGTGGAGGTTTACGATGCAATGAACTGGTAAACTTAAATATTGAACATGTGAAAGATAAAGGATCTTTTATCTACGTGTCCATCCCAGAAACAAAGACCAATATGCCAAGAATTTCGCTGGGAAGATTTTTTTTGCGATATATAAATTCAAAATGTACCGTGCAACCTGTAAGAATTAACACTATTTCCAGAATCCCTCACAGATTGCTTCTTTCTTAAAACTTCTAGACGCTAAATCCTACACGGGCCATAGTATGCGCCGTTCTTCGGCGACTCTGTTGGCTAATGCTGGTGGTGATATTCTCACTCTTAAGAGGCACGGAGCGTGGGGGTCATCTAGTGTTGTTGAGGGGAATAGAAGAAAGGGGGTGAAAAAAAATCGATATTGCTAGAAAAATTCAAGGAAAATTCAGCACAATGCAAGAGATCTCCGCGATGCAGTCTTCCTCAAACGTGGTTTGTGTAAATGTAAATCCTGATATTGCAAATAAGTTTACTTTTGATGTTAACGTGAATGTTAATATTAATGTTAATAAATAATTACTAAATTTTCTGCAATTTTTTCTTAAATTTTGTATATCACAAAACACTAATGTTTTATGGAATATAAAACACTAGTGTTTTACAGGTGTTATGATACGTTTTATAACGGCATAATAATAGCTATATAATATGGTGATTGTTGATAAATAAATTAAAATTAAAAATTTTAAAACATACATGGTATAATACGTCATAAAACACACACTTATAATACATACGAAAGTAGTTTGAAAAGTCCGTGCAAACTCAAAGAGATGGAACTACTGGTGCGTATCGAGATTATTTTCAGTTAGTAGCATCTCTTGGAAGAACACACACCAAGTTTCAAACAGATCATTCTATTTCTTTGTGTTTGGCGTTCATTTGAATCGAAGAAGTCTAGGGAATTTTAAAAAATGGACGAAAAAGAATTTCGTGTGTTGATTAAACATTACTTTATGAAAGGCAAAACGCCTCAGGAGTCTAAAGAAGAGCTTGATGAACATTATGTTGATTCTGCACCATCAATTCGAACAGTTTATAAGTGGTTTCAAAATTTTCGGAATGGCCATATGGGCACAAACGACGCTAAACGTTCTAGGCGCCCTGTTGAGGCCACTACTCCAGAAATCATTGATAAAATCTATAATATGGTGATGGATGACAGAAGAGTGAAGGTGTGTAAGATTGCTACTGCTGTGCGCATTTCGAATGAACGGGTAATGTAAGAAAAACGGCTCACAAAAAAGTCTTTTTCCATCACGACAACACACCAGCTCACGCCGCAAAATTAATGGAAATAATGTTTCAATTCGTTTTGCATTTCCCTTATTTTTCAGACTTGGCTCCCTCGGACTATTAATTGTTCCCCAATCTGAAGAAATAGCTTGCGGAAAAAAAATTTTAATCAAAGAAGGAGGTGATTGCAGAAACAAACCCCTATTTTATAGACTTGGACAAATTCCTATTATTCGGAAGGAATCAACAAATTAGAGCAACGTTGGACTTGTATAAGCCTCAAAGGAGACTATGTTGAAAAATAAAAAAGTTTATCTCAAAAATTAAGTAGTTTTTATTTTTGCACGGATTTTTCAAACTACCCTTGTATAGGTAACTTGAAAACTTTACAAAAGCACAAACAATATCAACGTCAAAAAATTTAAATGGCTATAGTTTAACTATATACTATTTTTAATTTATTTAATAATTGCCTTAAATAATTGGTAGTTTCTTAAATTTTACATCATAAGTATATCTAACTCAATTGAATGCATTTGCATTTGCTACTTATCTTTCTTTTTTCACAAACCCTTTCTCTGTCTTTTGTGTGTTGGGTACTGAGCCATTTTATTTTGATGTTTTGGCCTAAAAAGTACCTTATTTGTTTACATTAACAAAGAGCCATGACGACGTAAAAATAGTATATTATAAACCTAGGTAGTGAAGTAAGTCATTATTGCCCGACCGCTGAAGTTTATGTCCCAAGCAATAGCGAGGGACATAATCAGCGAGAGGGCAATAATGACCTTCACTACCGTAGTTTATATACTATTTTTCACTACTAGCTACTAAACTTAATTGGAAGTATTTTAATTTTTGAATTTTGTAAAACTATGAAAAATATGTTAGTCTTGATTTGAATAGAAATCACTATTCATTTGTTTATATCAGACATTTTGAAAAAGTGTAATTTCAAATTTGCAATTACTATTTTCATTTACGAATATTTTTATCATGTCTAGTGATGAAAGTGAAGGGTGTACTCCTCAGAATTGCATGAAGCTGCAAAACAAGTATACAATAAATTGCTTCCAGAAAATCAAAACATTTATATTTAAAAGTATACAAGGATTTCAAGGATTGGTGTCACACAAAAATGTTACTACAGTAACAGAAAACGTGCTGTTGGTATATTTTCAGGAGCACGCAAATGTAAAAAGGCATCTACTTTATGGTCAACATTTTCAATGTTAAAATCTACCCTTGCAATTCGAGAGAATATTGATTGCGGAAAGTATCCAAAACTTATATCTTTTTTTAAAAGGCAAAACAGATCATACAAAGCAAAAAGGCACCTGTTTTTTCCAGAGAACAAATTATAAAATTCTTGACTGAAGCACCTGATGACTTTTTTTTTTCTACAAAGGTAAATGTAGTAAATTTTTGTTAAGAATTTACAGAATAATCTAGTTTTCTATAGGCAATTCTGGTCGTTGGAATAGCAGGGGCTTGTAGAACAGATGAACTTGTGAAAATGATGTTCAGAGATGTTGATGTACGAGGAAATGATCTTGTCGTAGTAACCATTCCAAATAGTAAAAATGACACTAGCCGGAACTTTGTCATAACTGATCCACTGTGGCTTAAAGTAGTGTTAAAATATGCAGGCACTCGACCAACTTCAGATATGCAAAGATTTTTATAAGATTTCATGGTGGTAAACCAACCAAGCAAAATATAGGTCATAATACTATCAGTAATGTGCCAAAAGTAGTTGCCAAATATCTAAAATTAGAAGATGCAGATTGTTATTCTGGTCATTCCTTAAGACGTACCTCTGCGACCATGTTAGTAGAAAGCGGTGGCGATATCTTATCGTTGAAACGCCTAGGAGGCTGGAAAAGCTCTACGGTAGCAGAGGGATATGTTGAACAATCTCTTACTGACAAGAAACGGATTGCGTCAATGCTACAAGGAACCTTCGTTTCAAATCCTATTCAGTCTTCTTCGTACATTAGTGCCACTACGTCTAATTCTGCATCAACATCAACAGCAGTTGAAAGTGTCGTTGAAAGTGCAACACTGCACCTTCCAATGCAAAATGTAGCTAATACTTCTTCGATCACTAGTTCTTCGGGAATTAATGTGACCTATAATAATTGTTCGATAAACTATTATTATAAATAGATAGTAATGCCATTGTTTCTAACTTACCTAATGTGTTTGAACTTTTCTAACGTTATTTGTATTCATAAATTAAAAAATTGTTTAATTGTTTGAATTTTTGTGTAGCTTGAAGTTGTGAGGTTATGTTTATCAACTAACTGAGAACGCAGAGTCGGCTTTGGACTACCAAATTTGTTTTATTATTGACCTTTAAAAGTTCAACTTCACAACCTGCATTAAGGTTAATATGACTGTGTTTGATAGCTAGTAGTGAAAAAAAAGACTTATTTTGCTAGTCGTGATTGTAAATAGAATTGTTAACTTTAACTGAATTATTTCTTAATAAACGAGAACTAGACAGAACCTAGAAACCATAATCAAAAACATACAGAAAATTTAATTTTATGTAAAAAACTAATTAAACATGTTATTTATTTACTAAACTTGTTGTTGACGACAAAAAAAAAAAGTTTCCCAACGCTACCGACCAGGAAATCAAACAATTGGTTTTCCTGTTGTTATGAACAAGAAAACACAATCAATAATAGGTATGCTGTTCTTAAAACATTGAATTAATTTGTAATTGCTATTACCATACTCATTGTATTAGGTTTGTTTGTACAATTAAGTTTTAAAAAATATTAGTTTATATTAAAATATAATTTTGAATATGATAAAAATTAATTAATTTTAATATTTAGATAGCTTTGTGTAGCCTTATAATTAAAAAATTCAACATTTTGCTTATAAGATTGATTTGATTGAGAGGAAATCTAAATTATGATTATAATTTATTAGTATTTTATTTTGTAATTTGTAGTGTTTATATTTTATGTTGCAATACCTATAAGTTTGAGTATTTGTATTATGTAGTGAATATTGTATATATTACTTGTGTATTAAAAAATTCCTTTCGTAAAGAAGAAAATATAAAACAGTCAGAATATATTTTTACTTTTTTTGTAAATTGATTTAATATTATTGTACTACTTTAAATTTTGCTTACATATTATTTTTAAATGTTTACAAAATATTATTAGAAAACTTAATTCAAATATTTTAAATATATTTATTTAAAATATGATATTAGCATTTATTTTAAATATTTTTTTGAAACAATTTAAAACATTTTGTCCCCATGTAGTAATAATGTTTTCTTAGTACTAAGTTTATGGTGGCACGTTGGTCTAATGTGGCCTATCAATGACCACCAAAACAAATTTTGCCGTTAGAGACCAATGTGTTACCATAACAGACAAGGTCACAGTTAATGCATTTTTATGCACGATGTTGCACAAATCTCGATACACTATTTTCTCATGTCAACTTGTACTGTGAGAAGCTATGTTATCAAATATTGTTTCGATTGATAGGTAAGAGTAATCAATTTACTTGATTCAAGTTAATGTTTTTTTCTAAAAATTTGCAAAATTGCAATATTGTTTCCTTTATATTGCATTTCAAAGTGTGGTGGTGGTAAATTGCGACATTGTAAGTCTTTGAAAATAAAATGTCTTACAAAGAAGAGCAAAAACTTCTAGAAAAGTTTTTTTAAGAATTTTTCTCTGATGAAGATGCAGCGTATTTTCTTGACGGTATTACCTATTTGCCAGACAAATTCTTACCAAGGTCAGACACGTCTGATACTTCTTACAAGTCGCAGAAAATGTAAAAATGATACAATTTTTGAATTTATCCAAAAATAAGAGATAATAAAATTTACAAAAAACCCTGAATTGAATCAAATTTTCATTGTTATAGAGCAATAACTAAATACGTAAAACATCAAAAATGATAAATTTTTTGGGAAAAATATTTCATCATATTTTGAACAGTCTATAAGTAATACTATAAAAAAAGTCATTTATCAAATTTTAAAAAAAGTTTGCAATGACAATAAAACTGAAACCAAAAAGAACCTGGAAGATGAAATATCTTGACAACAAGTCTGAGGATCATCTTAAGAAACAATGTACGTAACCACAGACAAAGGATTCCAAGAGAATCTTTTCAAAAATATATTCGATAAACTAATAAATGTACACAACAATTAATTAAAATTGTACGTCACCAAATGGTATGAAGAAATGAAGAACAAAAAATTATTATGTGGATGAGTTTATGACAGTTTTCAACTGTAGAAAGTTACTGGTCAAGAAATAAAATATACGAAAATTTTTTACTAAGTATTATGTCTCGAAACCAGTTGCTAACGAGAAATGTCTATTTTAATGACAGTAATTTCAGAGGAAAAAAATTTTTTTTTTTTAGATAAGAATAAACCGCATGGAGATCTTTAAAACGGTAGAAGATACAAAGTTAGGCGATTTAGAGTACATTTACATGGTGTCTTAAAAGTTTAATAATATTCTTCGTTTTCGAGATTTTGCAAAAAAATCAATTTTTGGATTTTTTATTTTTGTATTTTAAACGATTATTTTTAGAAATTGGGTCTAGTCCTCTTATTTTGAGTTCTACAATACGTGATAGCTTTATTTCCCTATATATTAAATAAGCGTGATGTATCTATGATTTCAGGATTTATCGTGGCAAGGCACAAACTGAATGGTACAGAAAACTAGGAATAGAACTGATGATTAAAACGAGTTTTATCAATTCTTATGTGGCATATAAAGCAATCACAAACAAAAACATCTCAATTACAAAGAAGTAGTTAACGGACTGTGACGGTAATTTTTCTCAAATATCTATTTTCGGTAATTTCTTTTAAAGATTTTTCTTTGTTGGCATATAACCGTATGCTTAGGAAATTTATTTGAGATTATAGAGGATATATATTTCACTTAACTCTATATCCCGAAATTTCTTCTTAATGAGGGCGTCCAAATCGATGTTTGCACGAGAGTTATTTGTCAAAAATCTGCGTGTCTGAATGTTGGTTTTCGATTTGATATACGTGTCAAAAATATTATTTTAGATAATGTATTTTTTGGTTAAAACACCTATAATTGTTTAATTTCTTGAAGGTTAATGAATTGTAACCGTATGGAACTAACCTAAAAATAATACATCAAAACATTGCATCCATATTTCGCAATCATCCTTTGGAAACCGTGAGTAACAATACTTGTATTATTTTGTTAAACGCCATTTTGTCGTTTCTTAGTGAGACTTCCACCTGGATCTGATATCTTTAATCAAAAATTGTAAAAAAATTAGAGAGCATACCGGCTGAATAGATATTTTCTCATCCTTCTTGTTGATTATTAAAAAAATGTTATTGCTACAGGTACAATTTTGAAATTGCTTTTAACATGTTTTATGTTATTTTGCCAAATTTCTATAAATTAATGTTAACTAAATTAGAATTTTTTTTACTTGTATATATTACTTGTATATCAATTAGTGTTATGAAGAAAATGTGCAATAACAACAAAATAATGTAAATGTTAAAAATCTGAGAAAACCATTCCACTCTTTCATGTCTAATTTGCTTAAGATGACGGTAGCAAAACAATTTTATTTAACGCAATAGGAGATATTTCAAAGTTATTGGTCCATGTTTTAGCGAATTAGGTAAACGACGCCCTTAATGTAGAGCAAATAATAAAGATCCTTGTGGTGGACCGTTTTCACTTAGTCTATTACTTTCTTTTCCTCATCCAAATACGATCTCACCCAGTTAATGACAGCAGAGCTAAAGCGTCCTAATCGTGGCCGCATAAGCAATTTTTTTTTCCGATGCCGGAGAGTCGTTACACATCTACCCATAAATTTTTTATAATCTTTCATTTTTGTACTGGGTTCAGAATCTGAAGTGCTCATCAAATGCACGTAATTGTGTCTGTGAAACGTTACACCCGACTGCAATTGCTTTTAAACATAGGATTTTATGAGTTGTTGTCCCATTTCCAATAAAAATTCTCTTCGTTTGTGTGTAGCAATTTTTCTAAATTGTGGGTTCTTTGTTATCCACAACACACATAAGTTTAGACAGGCAATGTCAATTGCATTTTGAAATAAATCTATTGATCACCGCTTGGTCGATCTCTTTAGCGAGTATTCGTTTACCATTTAATCCCTGGTGTCAATTAATCCTTTATGTCATTGTAATTTTTGGCTTAAAATCCGTCTCGACTCCACTAATTTTGTCTTCTTGGTGTTCAGTGCTGAGAAGAATGGCGGCTTTATTTTTAGCAGGAACATATGAAACTAAGGTATATCTTGGAATGCAAAAACTGAAGACTTTTTGGTTATTGAAGATTGTGGTTAAAGAACTGGAGGAATATCTTATTTGTTTTTCTTTATGCTTTCACATAGGCTTAGTTTTTTTTAATAACTCTTTACCTAAGAAAATATCCGTAAAAAGTTGTCTGTTGTTATTCCGTAGCCACCATCAATGACCTTTAACTAAATTAGATCTAGAACAACTCTCTTACCTTGGTCCTTTTTAGGTTTATTGTTTACCTTTCCTGTATAAACAAGAAGGTTTAAAGCATATGTTGAGTCATTGTCTGCAAGAGCCCAAATTTTAATCCTGTATTTAGCGGATTTTTATTTTATGTAAACTCGGAAAGGACCATTCTCTCTAAAAGTTACTAGTTGCTCATCGACCGTAAGATGTGAGTTGGGTAAGTTGTGTTCTTTGAAATGGCCTACAAACTTTTCAACTGCATTTTTAAAAGCAGCCGGTTTATCAAATTTTTTGCGTTTTATTTGCGTTGTAAGATCGTCAAATTGTATAAAACGTAAGATATTAACAAAACGGTCACAAGCCATTAATGTTGGAAATATGGGTTTACTAAAAAGTGATTTTTTGTTGAAAGGAAGTGAATAACTTCTCTGTTTGTTTTTAAAGCTCCAGCTATGATCAAAATACCAAATGCTGCATACAATTTAATAGAATCGACAGGTTGCACTTGACGTTGTATGTTTGGGTTTTAATTGTTCCACTCTTTGTAACATTTCTGAGCTTTTTGATTAGTCTACACAACAATAACTTGAACTATTTTATCGTCTATAAACAATTTGAAGCAGTCGCATAAAGAGGAAATGTTTTCCGATGTGCACGTAAGTCCAGTTTTTTTTAATTATATTTTGCGTTTCTGTTCACCTTTCTATTCTAAACATATCTATTTTTTGATATATATGCAAGTTCACTGTCGTCAATTTCATCATTTTCTGAAGGCAAGATGTACTTGGTAAATATTCAAGTAATGTCATACCTCCATAATCTCAAGCTCAAAATCTTGAGTTTCTAGATTGTCATCTAATTCGGAACACTTTAGAATTTGCATCTAAATCGTTCTAGCCCACAACACATTCACCCAACCACTGTAAGGCAGTTATACAATCTGCTTCTATAGATAAATTCAATTTTCTTTTCTGCAACATATTGCAACACCGGCTTACAAAACTCAAACCACAATCTTTGTACGCGTATCGAACAATACTAATTGAAACGTCTGTGTATCGTATAAGCGCGTCGCCTACGGTCGGCTTTGTCTTCAAGTCGACGCAAACCGAAACAAGGTTTCACATCGATGTTGAAGGGGTACAATATGTACCCTAAACCATTGTTTTTAAATTTATATAAAAAACTAGTCTTTAAGCACGTCCTACGGACGCATGAATTTTGCCCTATAACTTTTGACCTCAAGGTCATAAGTCAAAATGATGTTTTAAAAGATGGTTGTTTTGTCAAGACAAACATATTTGGTACTAGAAACAAAAATTAATTTTAAAGTTTGGGGAAAGTGGGTGTGGCCAACCCCAAAAGGTTAAGTTAGAGTTTCAAAAACTCTTACTATGAGACCTCCTTAAAATCTTCTATTGAATGGTGTATTTAATTTTTTTGAAAGACTTTTGAAGGAGATGATAAACAGACAGACAGAGATTTCAAGGAAATTGTAATAATGATTATTGAAAAAGTATTATTTGTTATATTTACTGATAAATGAAGGTTTAACTGAAAATTACTTAGCAGCGCCATTCAATTCTTTATCTAAATGCAAAAATTATGCAGAAAAAATAGAATGTTGTACTCCCTTACGGCATCTGAAGGATAAATGTATACCGTGGTAAACCACGACAACGATAAATAAATTTTTTTGCATTTTCAAAAAAAGATTACGTTTATAAAAAATTTTAGAAATTTTTATGCAAATATTCAAAATCACACAAAGAAATAAAAAATATTGTGATAATCATGTCGGTTTTAGAGGATGTGATATTAATTTAAATATAAATTATCTGCATTCTTTTATACTGTACTTGTCAAAGTTTGCCATCTAATCAATATACCAGGTGTAAACAAAATAATTCCTAGTAACTTTTTTTTTGATGGGCATAATTATGTTTAAAAAAAAGTTAGTAACGTAAATAGTAGTCACTTAATTGAGTTTTTGATGTAAACTTGTAACAAACAGATTTCTATATTTATACAATTTATTTTATTAACAAGTTTACTTTAAGTATATCTTTATTCACCCTAAAAATTTGCAATGGAAAAGAATATTATGAAAGAGAAAAAGCTTTTCTAACGCTAACAATTCCGAATTCATTATGATTCATGATTTGAAACTTCAACTTGTAACATATAACATCAACTTCAACTCGAAAAAATACTTTTTGGCTTCCTGAACTGTAAAGCACATTTTTCAGTTCATACTTGTCTTGAAACTTGATTTTTACGCATAATGCGGTAAAGTACTGCTACTATGAGGCAAAATAGTGGCTAATTTATCTGCTATTTGGGAACAATTTAAAATAACCTAAGTATAAAATCCGATAGATTGATTTTAAAAAATTTACTTTACACCACACTTGACACTATAATGTACAGATTATAGCCGCATTTAATTTTTTTTATTTATGATGATATTGATGGCGCCATCTATACGTCAGTTAAACAAATGAACTAACACATATTAGGTAGTGTATGTCAAAATGGTTAAACAGTAGAAATAATTTTGTTCTTTTTGACTTTTTGATGATGATCGTCGGCCAAAAATATTATACAAATGTAAATAACTATTACACAACACAACTCTAAAAAATATCGTAACAAGATCTGAAAACAAATTAAAATTAATTATATTATTGAGTGGACATTAATGACATTGGAAAATTTATGGAATTCTACTAGACCGTTACAACTCTTAAAAACCATTTCATTATCGTATTGTGTTAAGCCTTTGAAGTTACAGAAAAAAATGTACTCACGTAAGAATTTTTTTATAGATAAATTTAAACAAACATTCCGTTCTGTTACTTTAAATTGATGTCAATTACTGTTTATTGATTATTATTGTTATACATTGCTTTACTAAATAAAAATAGAGTGTAGGTATATGTAAAGACGCAATAAATAACACAGCGCGAAGGTTTACGTAAGGACTACTAAATTCATTTCTCAATTTATCTCAATCCGCACAATCTAAGTTATCTTTATTACTTAAGCTAACGCAGTAGTTGCAAGTTCATTCTTCCTTAAAATTTGAATAACAATATTGTTGATAGTTTTTAAAAAGTGTAGTTTTATTAGTAAATTATACTTTAGAACTAATCCATGATGGTAGTATGTGAATAAGGGTGTAAGTAAAAAAGGAAAAACGTTTGTCACCAACACATTAAGACAAACGAGGAAAGATTACGGTATTGGGGATCATCAGTACATAGATATTCAACGACATGGTGATTAGAACGTTGTACCAAAGTTACCTACTGATCTGAAATTCAATGCTATAGCTTTTGTGGCACAGTCAGTCCTTAGCAATTGGATTTCATCTTATAGTACCAGTCACATTTTCTAGAATAGGTTGGACAACTTGTACCGCAGTTTTCGTTTATCATGTGGTGGCGGTTTGCCCAAAATAATTTAATTTGAGTTTAATTGAAATCCTCAGATACAAATTATACAATTTATTAATTAAACAAACAAATGTTTTTTAAATGTTTTCGTAGAAAGAAACCAAATTTTTAGTATGTTGGGATTACGCTATTAGTGCTATCTTCACCTTATCTGCAAATTCTTGATGAAAATTTAACCAATTTTTTTAACAAACTGTATTTCAACAATTTTTAGTAGTGTCAGTGTGGTTAATCTGTCAAAACACATGAATAATAGTAATCAACTAACAACGAAGTAAAACTATACCGGAAATGTAGAGCATGAACTACAAAAAAGTTGTTTGAAAATTTCAGGTGGTGTAGGGGAAAATTGGGTAAAACGGGATACTTAGTGTTCTAGGTCTCATAACTTCTCGAATAAGCCAATGTTGAGGACTATTTTTTGGCTCAGTTTCAGTTATTAATTGGCTTTGGATTGATACCATTTTTTATGCAAAAAACAGAAACCACACGACAAAAAATATATAATAAAAAAACAGGAAGTATTCCGTTTTATCCACCTAGTCGGATAAAACGGGATACTTAAGTTTGTATAGTTTTCATAACGTTTAGTCCCCAGCAAATAAGACACAACATGGCAAATAAAGAAAAGTTATTATTATCCTTAATAATATAAAAGGAAAGATTAACAAAAATAGTAGATTATTTTACTAGGAGTTAAACAGTATAATTTTGAGCTTAAAAGTTTGCTGGCGAGGTGTTAGCCGAGACAGCAAATTAAGCGAAAACAATTATATTTTTAACTCAAGTGAAAATATTATTTTCTTCAAGCGTTTATTGCTAGTTTTCATGTGTTATTTTCAAATTTTCGAGATTCTCGAGTCTTATAGTGACTTTTATTCTCGACGAATCAAGTTGGTACTCTACTGTTACATTCATAATATGACATAACCGAGGTACCAACCACTAAATAGTTATTGAAACAAAATAACTGTTTTGCTTTTTTATTGTCTAGACAGTAAAAGAATTTTTAGCGTCTGCCAGTAGTTCAATAATATGACGTTTTATTGTCGCTTGAAGAAAAAATATTTAAATATGTTACTGACAGAAGTCACAGGTAAAAACTTTGTCTTCGTCTTCCCCACTCCCGTACAAGCTTCATGGACCCAGCCTTCGCAATGTTGACACCTTATCCAACCTTTTTCTGCCTCAGAATTGGAATAAAAGTATCCCCGTTTTCTAAATTTGTTAACTGCGGTTTGGATGCTAGCGGCTTTTATAAAAACATTTCCAAAAGTTTGCCTATTTGAGAAATAGTAATAGGCCTGCCTGGATGTTGTTGCATCTATCTCTGGACCTCTGAACTGTAATATGAGCTGAGTGGTGACATAAAACTTACGTCTAGTGGTTGTAGACGGTGTGTTGTATGCGGTAAAAAGCACAGTAACACAACACCGTTATCCCTAGGTCTATGAATTAGCTCTATATTCTTGGTATGGATGGCATGGCCATCTAGAAACAAAGAACTGGATTTTCTTTAGAAAGGTTGGAAAAAGCAATGAATTTATCAAATTAACTCAAAATATTTCCGTTTGCTTCTACCCTGAAGAATGGTAATGAGCTGTACTACTAGGGGGAGCATCATCTAACAGTTCTGGCTTTGCCCTAGCTCTTGGAAAAACGAACAACGGTGGCATGAATGCACCACTATCACTCATGCAGATCTCCACTGTAACCAGAACTCCACGTTCAGCCGAAGACAAGCAGCCAACTTGTCGCTTTCCACGCAATGATAAACATTTAGACCGTTTTTTTGGTACTGTAATAATTGCTGTTTCATCGACGTTATAAATACGCTCAGGGGGTATTTTGTGTTTTTCCATCGTTTTAGTAATCAAAGAAAAAAATTTGTTTACGGAAGGCCTATTGAAACCCATTGCCCTAGCTAGTGAGGTTGGCTCAGGAGATCGAAGAGTAATAGTCGGATGCCGATTGAGAAAAGCATTCAACCATGCTTTACCAACCTTTTTCTTGCTCTTATTAAATCTATTAGGCAACACGTTGCGTTCTGCTAATTCAAATGCCTAACATCTTAATGCATTGAGAGTTAAACCAAACAGGCGTGATTCCATACACAAAATATATTCCACTAATTCCTTTTCCTGAGCAGGACTAAAAACAAGTTTACGACGTCCTAGTCCTTTTATTGCTGAATCCTCTCTGTTAAGAACACCCTGTTTAATTTTTCTTTACCCTTGCTTCAAGGGTTGTACGAGGAACCCCATATTCTTTAGAAATTTTGAGATATCCCATTCTTCCCTCCAGTACTTCCTCAACAGCCTGACGCATACTGTTCTCATCCCAAGACAGGCTTTGCGTTTTTCTTGTATACTTTCCAATTGGAATTCTAGCCTAAAAAAGACATTGTCAATGTAGTTGGGTAAAACGGGATGCCTCCAGTTTTACCCAACCACCACAGTGTCCGGTTTTACCCAACTTTGGATTGCTAAAACATGTGACTATATTTAATAACAAACAAAGCAAATTCCTAGAACTTATTGTACATAACTATAGTAAACAAACACAGTATCCTCTAAATCTACTCACCTTCAATTAATTTTGTCTGTAAACTAAAAATCACCGTTTGAAAGCACGTTAAATATTTTAGTTTAACCTCACAATTCGACACATCTACCTCTTACGCCGTCTAGAGTGAAACTAGAGTTGGCAGATGACTTGCTGGCCATCGGTAGGTACCGAGAGTTATCATTTACGGTCATATCCAATGGATCGTACTGCATGTTTTGAAATAAAACAGGGTATCCTGTTTTACCAGACAATCCTGTTTTACCCAACCTCCCCTACTTTGAGGGGCTAATTGATCAGACAAGTGTTTGACTCAATATATTTGATAAATTAACCTGTGTAAGTGTTTGCATGTCTTCAGCAAGAGATGGACTGTACAGTATGGACAATTGATACAGAAATAAATTCTAGGGTCGATTGATAACTACCTAGCCTGGACGCCTTTAAGTAGTGAAAATTGATCATCGTTGCTATGGTTACAACTAAGAAATTTTATAAATAAATTTTGAAAGTTTGACATACATAAGCAAACAGTAACAAAGTTGTGAATTTTTTCAAAACCATATATTTGAGAAAAATCTGGTTTTGGGAAAAATCGAGTTTCAATTCATCATTAAGTATTTATTTAAAATAGGCTTGTCGAGAAATGAATTTTTTGTTACTATGACAGTGTCTTTCTTATGTCACTATTAAAAACTGAGATGCTGAATTTAATAGAGGGAGATCAGATGTTAAAGAAGAACACCGGTCTGAAAGACAAATCTTAGTGTCTACTGCGGGGAATAGATTTTGTTTATGATATTGTTTAACAAGTTTGACGAATTGGGTGAAAAAGTATAGTAGAAGCATTGCACATTTCTTATAAACGTGTGTTTAATATTCTTTGTCATGATTTGGGTAAGAGGAAGCTTGGGGCAAAATATATTCAAAATGCTTAAATGATGATTAGAAGTGTGTTTGAGTAACAAAGTGGGTAGAAATGTGCAGTTGTTTTAAAGAAGATTATTCAAAGTTTTTGGACGGGGATTATTACTATGGACAAAAATAAGTCCATAATTATGACCAAAGAAAAATTCAAAGGGTGGAAGCACTTTATTTCTTCACAAGCGAAAAAGTTTTGTATTCATAAATTGATTGACAAGATTCATGCTTCAGTTTTTGGAACAGATATGGGATAATTCAAATATATTACTTGGAAGTATCATGGGAGCATATGATACTGAGTTGCTAACTAAAATTTGTCAGAAAATTGTGAAAAAACGCCAAGAAAAACTTGCTGAGGGTGTGCTCTTTTTGCAAAGTAATGCTGTCAATTGCGCCGCAAAAAAACATTTTAAAAGTTAAACAAATTTTGGCAAATGAGAAAACCATATGCGCAATTAAGGAGTGGTTTGAAACCTAAAAACAATTTTTTTTCTTTCTTAAATGTGTAAGTCTTTAAGGAGATTATGTTGAATAATATTTAAGTATTATCATGGCAAACTATACAGGGTGTTTCTGAAAGGTGTGTACATTGTTTTACCAGAGGTTCTCTGACACAAAATAGACCGTTTGACACCAATTTACCTATAACCAAAAGTGCACCATAAGGGCGCCAGAGAGCGTCAAATTTTCAAAAAGATATTGTATATTGGGAATAACTCAAAACGGTTGGACGGATTTTGTTCCGCTTTCGTATGCTGGTTGTCTGCTTCTGTGTAATGAGAATACATTTCTGTTGCCAGAAAAAGTCGCTTTTATACGGGCATGTCAAACAAATAATAATATTTTAACAACGGTCAACGATGCAAAACCAAAATAGTTTTAAAAAATAAAATGAACAATTTGAAAACTTTTTTCTCTCTTGTTAAAATAGTCACTAGTTTTTGAGGTAACCTAAGAAAATTAAAATTTTTTTTAAGTTTATCACCCTGTAACTTTTTAACGAAGCTTTCCTGATAAAAACTTTATATGAAAAACCCAATTTAAAATTTTTATCAAATAATACGTGGGTTTATTTTTGGCCACTACTAGTGAATCACCTTGTTTATCAGAAATTGCTAATATCATTATCGATCACATTTTTAGGAATTTTAACTAATTAATTACTAATAATTGAACTAGAAAATATGTACTATATTTTGAATGACACTGTAATAGATTTTAATGTGTTCTTAATGATATAATTAGGGGAGAAACATGGTATGTAATTATAACGATAACATAACTAATGATTATTGTTATATCATATCGGTATATCTTAAGGTGTACTTACGCTGCAGTATTTTATTGGAATGGCATCGAGTCTTGAATTTATTCCAAGAAAACACGTGAAGAGGTCTGCACTTTCTGCCAACAAAAAACTATTGTGCTCAATGTGTACAATTATTTGAAATGCAATAATTCGTTGAAAACAGTTCAAAAGACAGTTGATATGCGTTCACATATGACTGGAGCTGGAAAAACAACAATATTTACACTTTTGCGTGAAGACAAAGTTTCTGTGCATGAGCCTACTTTATCTCATGGTAGAAAAAAACTGAAATGCCCAAATATGTGAAAAGTACAATTAGAAGAATAGTGCATTCGTTTTATTTTTAAAAAGAAATGCCCACATTAAATAAAATTGTGTCAGTTGTGAAAGAGGAAGAGGGTATACCCAATTTAAGTAGAACAATGTTGGGGCAAGTTTTGCACGAATTAAATTTTTCATAGGAAAAAATGAATAGGAAATCAGCTCTCATTGATAAGGAAGAAATTGTATGTTGGAGAAGAAATTACCTAGAAATATCTCTAAATTACGTTTTGAAGGCGAAAAAATTTATTATTTAGACGAAACGTGGGTAAATAAAGGTTATACTGTAAAAAAATGTGGCAAGTCAAAAATGTAACCAGTGGATGACATGCTTTTTAGAAGGATTATCTACTGGTTTGAAAAAGGCGACGCTTAATTATTACGCATATAAGAAGTGACTAAGGCTTTGTAGAAGGAGGTTTACTGCTATTTGAATCAAAAATACCGGTGATTACCATGAGAATATGAATAGGAATGTTTTTGAGGAATATTTTGAACAAATGTTAGATTTAATACCAAAGGGTTCTGTAATTGTTATGGACAATGCCAGCTACCATTCCAGACAAATCGAACGTTTACCTACAACTTCCTAGAAAAAAACACGTTATAATGGAATGGCTTTCCTTAAAAAATATTGCTTTCGAAAATGATATGGTAAAAAGGAAACTACTAAGTCTAGTACAAGGTGTTAGGACAAAATTCAAAAGATATGCAGTTGATGAAATGGCAGCAAAACGTGATATTTTTGTTCTACCCTTACCGCCATACCATTGTGAATTAAACCCTATAGAATTAATATGGGTGCAGGTGAAGGGTGCAGTAGCGATAAATTATACGACGTTTAAATTAAGTGACGTTTGACAACTTTTAATGACTTCTTTAAGTGATGTGACTGCGGAAAAATGGAAAAAGTGTATAGAACACGTAATGAAAGAGGAACAAAAATGTGGGAACTTGACAATTTGATAGAAGTCACTATAGAGCCTATTGTAGTTTCAATACGGTCAAATGATACTTTCTCGAAGAAACAGATGAATTTTCAAAATTACTGTATTTTAAAATTATATATTTATTATTTTTTCTATAAATTTAATTTGTTCTTGCTATATTTTATTATACCTTAAATTTCATACAAAATCGTGTACCGCTTATATGTAAAATAAATGAACTATTTTAATTTATTACTTCGCTTCGTTTCTGGACAGACTTTAGTTAATCTAGTATAATTGTCAGCGATACTTATGTAATACCAGTTTTTATGACATTTCAAAGACACAATCTTAAAAGTAATGTGTTTAGGGTAATTGCCAGAAAATATAGGTATTTCTTCTTATGGTCAAACTCCTAGCAAAATTTAGAATCTAGGATGAGGTACTAATAAAACTAACTAGCGATTTACCATAAGAAAATGGTTAAACATTTTTAATGTCTAATAAATCGACCCACTACAAAACAAAGTTTTAAGTAATAAAACTCACATTTTATAATTATTATTATTCAAACCATAATTAATTTTTTTTAGTCAATTATCTCTATTTGTTAGTTACAGTTTGTTGTTGTAGACAAATTTATTTTAAAAATTGTAATTGCTTTAGTGCTCTTACCGTAGCTTAGTCAGTGAGGGGTTGGGAGCAATTTTTAAAGATGTAGCAGTTAAAATATAATTTTCAAGACGTCACCTTATGAGTCTCAAGCAGCAAGGACTTAAGATACAAAAGAACATAATTTAAATGAAAGAAACATATAATTTTGTAGAGCTTCACTTGAACCACAAGTATTCACCTACAGAATATAGGTATAATTGTGGATAATAACATTATTATTAACAAATAGTAGATAAAAATAGTGCAGATTGTATCACAGGTAAATAGACTAGAATTTAGCAGAAAAATAGTTTTTCCTAAGAAAAGGTAATGCGGCAATGGCCAAATGCGTAATCTATGCGTCGAGAACAAATTTGTTTATAGTACAAACGCAAATTTAGTATTTAACTCTTATAATAAAATATTGGGGTAAACAAATGTATTTGTCAGGCTGCCGTAAGTAATTCTGAATCTACGCTGACCTCACTTAATATGTACGTTTCTTTTTTTTTCTTGTAGACTACTGTTTAAACTACTGCTCAGATTATTTCCTATACGATTTCTCAGATGGTTGCTTATACTATTTTGTAGACGAGTTCTTACACCTAGGGCAAAATGGATAAACTATGAGAAAAGCAATAGATGATTTCCTCGACGGCGATCCTGATTATAATATAGTTTCTTCTACGTGCATGGTTTCTTTGCCTCGTTTTTAATTCTATTTTTTTGAGCCAATGAGCTACGGACATCTTCCGTGCTAACTTTTTTTGTGTTTTGTCGTATGAAAATTGGTTGTTTAATATAACTGCACCTGTTTTAATTATTAAATTTCATTTGCCTGTCAGATTCTTGTTTGTTTACGTACAGTGCTCATCGACATTACTCGTCATTTCTCTTAAAAAACAAACAAGTTGCGTATTCAAATAGTTTTATTCTTTCAACCTAAAACGCCTTCAATGTAGTTAGCTAGCCGTGCTAGATACGAAATTGTTCATATTTAATTTTTATTATGTTTTTTGTTGAACAAATCAATAATTAAAATAAACGTTGATATTTACTACTGTAACAATATTCTGTGTTAATTTAGTTGGAAAACGTTTGTAGTTTAATTTAAATGATTAGTTAATAAAATATTGAAGTAACAAGTGTAACTTTATTGCCGTTTATAACGTTTATAGAAAACGGGGCTTAGAATTAAGCTAAAAATTTTGACAGTGTCATAAATAAGCACGATCTTTCTTTCTAAATTATTTTTATTTTGGTAGTGTTGTTCCCTCTACTTTTTTATTTTTAATAGGACATCTTGTATTTTATTAATTTTTTTTTAACAGTTTTATACACATATCTGCACATAATAACTTTATTTCAACTTGTACAGAGCGGATTTAAATTTATGATTTTAATATAAAAAACAAACAAATAAGGCAGGGTCAAATTTTCAAAATAATCGCAATAATTAATAAAAAAAAACACACATTAAATTTACATAATTTGAATTACTTTGTCATGGAATGCTGCTTGATTTGACAATTGCGTAGTTGTTTATTCCGTTTGACAAACGCTTAAGTTTCAAAATTAATTTAGCAAATTTTTATTTAATAATTATTTAAAAATAAGTTAAAATGGACAGAAATAACTACTCAAATAAAAATTTGTAGACATTATTATTGTCCTTCATAGACAATGTGACAGAATTGTAGCAAAAAATGCAAATAATTTAATGAAATGTATTCTGATTATGGTTTAAATAGCAGAAAAACTCAAAATTTGCCAAGGCCTTTAACGTCAAATAAAGAAAAAAATTTTTTATTTAAAAAGATAAATTTTACGCTATTTCTGTGTGTCAAATTTATGTAACAACGACAAAAAAGTGCACTTTCATGTACGAAACTGAATTTGCTGGCCGAGGCGTTAGCCGAGGCAAGCAAACAGGCGAGGTTATTAAAAAGCACTTTTTTCCGAGGTACATAATAATTTTTTCCGTTGACCTTAAATTAATTAATTTTCTATTTATTACCGTTTACTGAAAACAAAATGTTTAGTAATTTTAAACAAAAATTTTACGTTTGTTCTGATTTTACTGTACCTAATGTTCACTTCACCGTTCAGTATTGTAACATTTGTGTCAAAATTTATTAAAGGAAATAAAAGCTTTTTGCGTTCGAATATTGTACCGATAAAGCATTTGTTTACAACAATCACATAATTTTTATAAGAGCACTTGATTATGATAGGTAATAGGTAAAACATGTACTTTTTTATAATTTATTAAAATAATAAAAATTACATTTAGGTAGTGTTATTTTGAAGTATATTTAAAAATGTAGTTATAGTTGGAAGCCTACCCTCAAAATTAATGCATTTCTTTAATTGTTTATGATCAAAGATGTAATGAAGTTTCTCCTATTAAACACATTAAAGTCGATTCTTACTAATTGAACATATAATAGTTATAAGACTGAGTTTGTACCGTGGTCAGACTTATAATCATTTTATATTCAATAAAAATATTGCCTGACCGTAAGAAAGTATGCAAACGTAGTTTTTGATTCACTCCGAAAATGTTTCAAAAATGTAATAATCTTCTTTCAGCTTATTGAAAACTGTGAAATTCACCTTGTTTTTGTGTACGAATAAATCTTGAACCCAGTAACGTTGATGGCTTATATGATTCTATTTTTGTTATTTCCTGCGACAGAATCAATACTCAAATGATTTTTCACAAGTAATTACTGTTCTTGTGTTTTCCATTAGCATTATTACTTATTTACATCAATCAAATACAGTAATAGAAAGGTACCCATAATTAACTCACTTCTACTGTAAGTTTTTGTATTTTATGATCGTGAAAATTTTGTATCGGAACTCCGCTTCTGTATCAAAATGTTACCTAATAAAATTGTCTAAAGCAATCTCAAGTCGTATGAATTCTGTCTTACCTTATAAATGAATAACTTTAAAGAAGTTAAAGTGTTGCATATTGAAAACAATGTATCGAGTATTGTGAGATTACAACCAGGCTCTTCTATATGCTTCGCACATTGTAGAAACTATAAACAATTTATTATTATCATTTCAAAGCACTTAAAATCATTTACTTGTAATTTGAACAACAAATTGTTTTTGTTCAAAGTTGTGTGGGATTGAGAAATTGAGGTTATAAATGGAAGTAAACAAACAATATTCTGCAGTATCTAAAATGTTTCAGTATGTACCTAAAGTACTGTAATATCCTATGTAGTCACTAAATTCATCCTTTCTTAAAAATGGGTTTTCATACTGGTTACTTCGACTTTATTTATTTTGACATAAAATAATAATTGACATTGACAGATGTTTGCGGACGAAAAGTGTTTGCAGACGAAAAGTATTACAGTTAAAAAAGTGTTACTTTATGATTATTCAGGGAGTACGTAAAACTCAATTTTATAATGAGGTCGACGGAAAAATTATTTATGTGACTATTAAATACAAAGCTTTGTAAGTTGTGCCCAAAATTTCACCCGTCTGTAGGTTCAAATAGCAGCTAAATTAAAATTTTAGTGGTACCATTTTTCTGACAGAAAAAGAGTAAAATAATTGTTATCCCATCCCGATAACCGGTGTAGTTAGATATAGGACATTATTCATAAAAATAATCATAATGAAACTGCAATTTAAAAAATAAAATAATATACAGGGTGTCTTATTAAAAATAAGAAAGTTGTTACTATTTTTGTGTAGAAGCAGCCACACCGCCAAAATAAAAATATTTAAAAAAAAAATTGTACCTATTTATAACAGTGTCAAAATTTTTAGGTTAATTGTATGTTTTGTTTTTCATATAGTGTAACATATCATCAATATAAATATTTTTTTCTATTTTAGGTCGCTACACTTAAGTACTTAAACGCTTTTTGACAGATAAAATGCAACCATTTTGGATGTGAAACTTATTTTAGAATGATAAAAATTTAATTTGAATAAAAAAAATAATCAAGTAAAAATTTATAGTAAATATTTCTATTTAAATCGAACATAAAATTTAAATTGTCATAACATAAAGACTTCTAAATATGGATCTACTATTTATTTAGTAAATTAATTTAATTTATGCGTAAATAAATATTTTCCGTTTAATTAGTAAATTAAAAACATTGTTTAGTAGTTAAGTTTTATGTTTGTGGCATTTAAAAATTCAATTCCGTATAAAAGTCAGTGTTATCGAAGTGTGCGAAAAACAAAACAAACAATTCCTTTGTGTGAATAAACAGACGATACGTGCATTAATTCCATGAAGGTCAAAAGTCGTGTTGAAACGAGATTCAAATGTCAAAAGTAAAAAAGAATTACTATGTGTTAAATTAAAAGCAAGTGAACAATAAGTGAAAAACTGTTTTATTAAGATTGTGAAGGTAAGACATTGTAGGTGGTGTCAAGGGAAAGAAAAGGCAAGAAACAACGCGTTCGAAGGTAACATTCGACAACTATTTTTCACATTCAGACAGTTTCACAATTAATTTAACGTTAAATTACATATTTGTCAAATATTGTATATTGAGTTTGTTACGGTTTATTTGTAAACAAACTCAAAAATATAGCAGTGCTAGAAGACCTTGCCGACAGGTCTTCTTAGTCAGAAGTGGTCGTGGGCTTATTGAGAATTGTTCGAAATGAAGACTTCTAAACTGCACAAAAAAGTTATAAAGCGCCACCTAGGATTGCGTATAAGAGATATTCTAGAGACCCTAGGAATTCTTAGAAGCAAACCGTACGTTGATAGAAATATGTATATTATTATAGCGACTAGAGTTCAATCAACACCCAAAAAAATACATAGACACACCAATAGATAATATCATTTAGAGTTAATAACAAAATATAGTTATAAGATAATAATAACTCAGAAGGAGTTAAGACACGAGTAAATAATTCGAAGCACTAACGCCCAAATAGGTTAGCATATTATAAATTTTTGACAATCGTAGCACCGATTATTCGACGTGAGCAATTCATTGATGACATCGCGTGGCAAACCTTGTTCTGAAGGCACTCGTCAACAATTACGTAGAGCACTGGACCTTGGCTAATTATTTCAATAGTTTAAAAGCGTACAAAATTAATCAGGTACTTGGAAAGATCTTTCTAGTTTACAAATTGTCTATACAGCGCCAAAAAGGTACGTTGCTAAACTTACGGCTGCAGTACGTATACATAGAACGCGGCAAGATTTACGAATGACATGCATAAAAGAATTAATTTAGCTTGTATAAATAGGAAGTCTTTGGTGTTCGACAGTTAATCGGCAGATGTAACAGATTTCGTTTTCAAATCTAGTATTTTATTATCTAATGAAGAAAAAAACAAAATGGACTCTGTTGATAACAGTTTATGGGCTGCTTACAAATAACCAGATAACAGGCTTATCTTGGGTGGTGTTCTTGACTAGAAGGAGGTTTCAAGGTAGGTTGAAATTCTAACGTTAGTGAAAATACCAGACCCACTTCGTTATTTTATAATTTTTGGATTATTATCCTTGCCAGCATAACTAGAATTAATAATCCATTAATTAATTAATCTATAGTAGAAAACGGAGTTCTTCTGAAGTGACCAGCAGAAGAAGCCAAAAAGTAAAAAAGCAAAACAAAAGAAAGTAAAAAGTTACTCACACAGGAACAGTAGTCAAAGATTTAATTTCTAATTAAAATAGGATAATTTTACTTCAATTGATACTACAAAACACATGTATAATTGTACAATTTTTAGACAAAATTTTCCATGTACACTTTTTCACAACGGTCAATAAATAGGAAATGAAGGTATATCTTTTGCGAGCAAATAAAGACAAATGGTCAGAACTGGAAATTTTAAATAAATAAAATCTCCAGAAAAACCTACAGCACACAAGTTCATCTTCAACGCATTGGTGTAAACACGGCTGTCTATACGGTAGGGAGAAATTGGTCTATAAATCAATTATTTGCGAAATAATACCGTCATAAGTTTCAGCCGTTAACAATAATAGTTCAAAAATAGATCGATCAACAATTTTTTTCAATAATGAGTGAGTGCACTCAAATTGATTACAAAATTAACTACGATGGATCGTGCAATTAAAAAAAGACGTTTCTGACTGGTCATGATAACATCATCAATTAGAAGAAGACATCAGGTCGGTTATTTAGTTATTAATTAAATTTGTTTTTTTTATTTTTAAAGTTGTAATGTTAAATTAAATTTCATTTACATGCACGACGTGGATTCATATTTAGGAATTAGTTTTTGTATTGTTTTATTGTATTGTTCATCACATTTATGTGTTAATTAAATTTATTAATTCATAAAGAAAAAAATTGCAATTTATTTAGAACCCAAGATTTTGAGTAATTTAATATCGATTAAACAAAATGTTTAATATAGAATTTTATTGCTCAAAATGTGTATTACTAAAAGCATTCAATTTGTTGTAATTAAAAAGCAAGTAAAATTGAATTGAACAATTCAATTCTTCGTGTAAAGGTGTAGATAGATTACTTCTTAAGTGGCATTGGATTATAATTCATTTTGGATCTTGATGGTAGCCACTTCTTTTACATTATTCAAACCGCGTCCAGTGTTTATTAACTATCTTGAAATATAAAATTTGCGTAAAAAGGAAATACTACTTCAACTATTAAAAAACGTAGTTGAGTGCATCAGGGGATTTAAAATCTACCACCAATAGTGCGTTCATATGGTCACATAGATCAAATCACTACAATAAAACAAAAATGTGTTAAACATTAAATTATTCTGCTTTTAAATCAATAATATGACCAGCAATAATAATTTAACTTAATTCAAAGAAAACAATTAAAATAGCTTATTTACATGTGCATAACACTTCATAACAAAATAACCATAATATGTAGATGTAAACAAATTTATTTGACAATAACATTTATTAAACAACATTATTAGTACATTTGCAATGCATTTTTAAAAGAAAATTATACAGTCCGATACCAAATATACGTCTCGAAAGGAAAAACAGAAAATAAATTAAAAAAGTATTATACAAAATTATGAATGAAACCACGTCACGTAATTCATATTATTAATTATTTACAATGTTGTTTCTAAGATGAATCATGTTTTAAACTAAGATCTCTTACTTACGCAATAGTTTGATTAATTGCTATTTGTATAGAGTTGTAGAAATCCATAATCTTGAGATTATTTACATAATAAATTATTGAGAATCTATCAACTACACATTCCACAACATCCGAATGTGCTATTCTGAATTAATCTTAAAGAGCACACCGACCAAATTAAATAATTATGCAAATTAATATTCTGTATGTAGAAGTTTTGAACCTTCATAATAGTGTGCAATTAATAATCCTTGTTTGATAGTGAGTAGTATTTCTCATTTTCCTTCCTAACATAATTTATTAATTTAGTTAAGTATATTTCTTTAAAATTAAAGTTTATTTATTATTTTGAAACTATTGGAAAATATTATTTGCTAGATTAAAAAAATAGAAAATCAAATCATTTGTATTAGAAAATCAAAAAATTATATATTATTTAATCAACACCATATTACTCACAAGAATTAATTGATTAATAACAACAAAAAAACTTTAAGCTAAATTGTATTTTATTTTTAAATTATTTTTAAATTATCTGATTTTTTATTGTCGGATTAATTTACCTAAAATTTCAAAGTCAAAAAAACCTTAATTTTGGTCACTGCATTGTTCCTCTTCCCAAAATTAAAAAAAAATTTAAATTTTGATTTAAAATTAATTTTTTGAAAAATTAAGTATAATTTTTATCTTTCATCATTCGTCATTTCCTTCAACAATTTTTTATTTTTTCTTTATTTATATGCATTTACTGTTTCCATTTGACTACTACCTATCTTATGAAATCCTGAAATTAATCTTGTGGTATTCTCTTTATTGGGTAGTTAATTTTATTTTTATTAAGTTTTCTATCTCTTCTTTGATTTGATTTTCCACTTGTTCTTGCATTCTACCTTTTGAATATTCCTCTTCTGTGGTTTTTCGTCGATTCTTACTTTATTTTTCTTTAATTTTTATTTACTTTCTTTATTCTTTTTTTTTATATAGTTTTTATTTTGTTTTTATTGCTTTTTATTGCTTTATTACTTTTATTATATAATTCAGTTTTCAATTTTCTACTTCTTGTTCTCTTTTAACTTTTTCAACATTTGCATTTCTTTTGCACATTTTTATTACTTTAAAGTCATCTTACTTTCTTTTCTGTAAAACTTTAAAGTTTTTATTTGTTAAAAACCGTCGATCTATTTCTTTTAGTCTCTATCGATTTTTTAATTTATTTTCTTTAAGTTGTCGTCCATTTTGAAATTGTCATACATTTTTTGTCAGTTATTTGTTTACAGATATTCTTAACATTAACTCACCCACTTTAATGTTTTAGACTTTATGGTTTTCAATTTTGTATTCCGCTGTATCTCGTTGCGTGCCCCAAATGTAATTTTTTTTTATTTTCGTTTATTTTTCTTACACTACTATTTATTTTCACTTTGAAGCTACATCATGTAACTTAAAATTTGAAACGTCGAAGTTGGCCAGGCTAAGGCCATGCCCAATAAGGTTGTAGTACTTAACTTTTTCCTGTTTAAACACTGTATAGAATGAAGTTTCCCTTATTGACTGATGAAATTTTACTACTATTCTAATTTCGAAGATATCGGATGTCAAGCAAGAGCATTTTGACACCACACATGCGATTCTCGAATTTTTGAACTGGAAACGACAAGACTTAGAGACTTTTTATATAAACACTTAACTTTTTAATAGTTTTATATGAGGTCAATACACGTGATATCCCAAATTAGTGATTAGTCTGCTGTCCAAAAAATTAAGATTAACTTATCAGGTTTTTTTTTCTAGCGCACTTACTAAATTCTGAAGGTTCCAAAATAAACGTTGATGGTTTTCTAATTATTTCATTTAATTGGAAATGTCAAGAGAATCTTCCAGCATTTTTCTTAGAATGTAGCCCGTGAAGACCACACTTGTCAACTTGTTTTTCGAAACACATGTGTAGGGGTAGCAGATTTTAGTTTCCAATTTTAACCCAACGGAAATATGGATATTCTAACAAAGTCCTTATTTGTTTTGAAGAAACATGTTTCATATTCTGAAACTAAAGAAGCATTTTATGTTTTTTAAGAAAAAAGTAAGCAATATGGTGTTTCAGTTAAAGAAGTCGTTTAAAAAGAATACAAAGCTTGTCGTGTTTTGAAAGTAAAAGCTTCCGCCGCAAATAGGAACTCAAAAGTGAGGCTTCATCCGTAAACAGTTTTATCCCTAGCCATAGATTTTTAAGCAATTCTGACGTGCAAATCGATTGTCAGAACTGGGTATAGAGGCGAAATACCAATCAAACCGTCTAGTAGCTGGTTCTCTCCGAAGTTTTCCTCCGCGAGATCGGATCCAGAGTGCCAAGTGGGCCAATTTTGGTAAGCAGAACTAGCGCTGTGGGATGAACAACTAAACGTTCATCTCTAAACATTAACATATTTTACATTTTTATGGTTAATTTTTTGAGTCCAAGGGAAGACATGTAGTACATCCGCATGGTCATCCCTAAGAATTCCATCATATAAACACCAATCATTAAATTTTGAGGTGATTGTTTCTACAACTGTATGAAACAAGTCATAGATCCTGCGGAGTCTCTTTGTTGTATTTGGAGCTGTAATTTTATTTCAAAAAAACAAAGATGAAGAAATAAAGTAGCATTGTCACAATGGATGCAGGAGAGAAGTTTTAGACTTAATTTCTTTCAGAATTGTATTATATTTTATAGAGTTGAAACCATTTCTATCACCAATTTTTAAAAACAATTTATTAAATGTCTTTTGTAACAAATACAACTTGTATTGATTACAAGATATTTTCAATTGTTGTACTAGGGGCACGCTGGTTTTGTTACTAAAACGTCTGCATGTGGCACCAACAGCAATTAAACGAATTCTACCATTTTTTTTGTTAAAGTTGTTAAATTATCTCTAAATAGGGAAAATAGGCCCACCACTTAAAATTAAACTAGGAAGAGAGCTCATTAAATAAAAAAATGCTGCATCACCCTGGGCATTTGTTAGTAAATTCTTCAGATAGTGTGGACGTAATCCGGTTACCATTGAGAAGGTGCTATTTTTTAAAGGGTTTAAATGAGGAAGTAATGTTAGTCTACTAATAACTGGACTGTAATGTTGTAATTCCACTCGTCTATGAATAAAATTTTAGACAAACTATTTTTTAAATTTATAGAAATTTTTTAGGTATTAAAAGTTTTAACTTTTTTCTTCACAAATTATTATTATTATTTTTATATTATTTAATTTTTTGTGCCACTCTGACAGAAGGAATCCATTAATGAGTGAGCCAAGACACAGTACATATACACAGTAATAAATCAATTATAAGTTAGGTTGAATGAACAATACCATAAGACTTAAATTAACATAAATTACAATGTATCCCGAACAGAAAAGATAAACAAAAAATTAACATTATGAATAATAAAGAAAATAACAAAGTAGAATCTCCAATCTACAAATAAAGAAAACTTATAGTGATGCTAGTGAATAAGTAAATATCACACATTATAACGTAACAAAAAAAGTTATACAGAATTGGAACGCGTTATAGAATCATATAACAATTTTGTAAATTTTTTTAAAGTTTGATGATAAATATCTATATCAGCTCCACTTTGTAAGTGATTGAAAATTGTACACATTTCCTGAATTGGCGAATAAAGCATAACATTTGAATTATACTTCAGAATGTAGAAAGTTGGATGACTTCTAAATTTACGTGAGGGAACATTAAAACACAATGTAGATAGCAAATGGGAATCATCAATAAGACCGTTTATTAATTTAAACAAATACACAACCATTGATATTAACCTGCGCAATTCTAGAGAATGAAAAATAAATTCTTTTAACAGACTTTCCTGTGGAACTCTCCTGGCTGGATAGATTCCATAAGTACTATACCACATTACTTTTAAAAATCTTCGTTGCACTGCTTCTAACATTAGTTTGTGATATTTGGTATACGGTTTCCAAATACTTGAGGCATATTCTAATTTAGAACGGACTAGCGTAACGAATAGAAGTTTAAAAGCGTCAATTTTTACAAAGTCACGTGTGTTACGAGTAATAAATCCTAGTGTCTTTAAGGAAGAACATGTCAAATTGTTAATATGGTTTTGAAACGTAAACTTAGAATCAGACGTCACCCCAAGGTCCCGACTAATGGTTACTCTCTGAAGACATATATTGTTTATAGAGTAATCGAAGTGCAGAGGGTGTTTTTGTCTACTAAAGGATAAGACTTTACATTTGCTTATATTAAGTGTGAGAAGAGTTTGATTGCACCATAATGATAAAGCGTTAAGGTTATTCTGGAGACGTATACAACTTTGCTCGGAAACAATTTTGGTAAAAATCTTTAGATCATCAGCAAATAAGAGGCATTCGAAGTCTATTTTACAAATAATGTCATTTATAAAAATTTTGAATAGTAAGGGACCTAAATTGAAACCTTGCGGTACTCCACACGATAGAGAAAAGATAGATGACTTATGACTCCAATATTCAACATACGCTTTCTTTCTGATAGGTACGATTTAAAAAACTTGTTGATCTTACTATAAAATCCAAATGATAGAAGTTTTTGACATAAGACACCATGATCAATTCAGTCGAATGCTTTGGAGAAGTCAATGAAGATAACATCCACTTGACCTTTGGTATTGAGGAATGTTGCCACGTAGTTTAAAATATTACTAAGATTTGTAGTTGTGGATTTATGTTTGAGAAAACCATGCTGATTTGGGGATAATAGACTAGTTATTCGAGGTGAGATCTGGTTATATATACATAATTTGGCATAAGTACTTAGTAGAGCAATAGGTCGATAATTACTGATGTCATGACAATTTCCAGATTTAAATATTGGGCAAATGCGTGTGTATTTCCAGACTTTGGAAAAATACGAGCGGTTTAACGATAAGTTAAAAATGAAGGAAATAGGAACAGCAAATACAGCAATACAGTCTTTCACAATAAAATTTAGGATGTGGTCTGGACCAGATAAAAAAGAAAATTTTAAGTGTTTAGCGGCTAGATAAATATCATCAGTCGAGACCAACTGAATATTTATACACGGCAAATTAAGAGGAATGTGATAAACTAAAAAAAAATCAGCAAAAGCTTAGACTACGTTAGGTTACCCATTAATTTCGGTACCATTAAAGTTGATTACAGATGGAATAGCTGCAGAAAACCTCTTGAGGTTAACAATTTTCCAAAAACTTGTAGGATTACTCAAGATCGAAGACTCTGTCTCGGCTAAGAATTCTTTGAAGGCCATTTTGATATCAACTTTACAAATAGAACGCAGATTGCGGAAGATTGTTTAAAAAATCGAGTTCAGTGGATGTTTACGCGAGAGTTTAAAATACTTCGATTTTTTTTGAGATTTTTATTAATTTTTGGGGAAAACCAACATGGAAAATTACGTTTTAATAGTTTCGTTATGGGAACAGTGGAATTAAATACAGAATAAATTATGGAGTAAAAAGAATCGCATGCGCGGTCCATATCATTACAAACATATAAAAAGGTCTAATCGACATTGAGAAGTAGACTATAAGTTTTGCGTCAGGTTTACATAATTTGGAATATTAAAATCGCCCAGGATAGTAATATGACTTCTAACCTTAACCAGAACAAATTCTAGAAATTCTACAACAAGGTAATCCTCAATTAGACAAAATGGAGGAATATAAAGGTTTATTATATGTATATGGATATGACCGACATTGACCATTACAATAGAAATGTCAACACTTGTTTTTCAATTTGTTTTACTGTTTCTACACTGTGGAACAAAAGTCTGGAAACGCTCAATTATCTCACAAATGGGTAGTACAGAATTGTACAACATTTTGGATAAGTATATTTTGGGATACGAAGATTCCAGATTTGACATCTGCAATGTTGCTATATTTACCGTTTTTCTGATATTATTACTAACTTTGGTTTTTAAATAGATCACCCCGTATATTGTATCACGCTGATGTTTAATCTAAAGACACAAGAAGTCGAATGAGTCGTGCAAGTGGTTATACATCAACTGTAAAATTATATCTTTCAGTTTGTTTGCAAATACTCAGGGACAACAAAGTATGAATGAATCCATCTATAACCGTGTACTAAACAAACGAAGTCTTTAATTGGTTGGCTTGTCGTGTATCAACCGAGTGATGTATCCTTACAATAACTTGTACAAAAGGTTAACTGAAAGCATAAGACAATCACAATTCTATAAAGCGTACAGCAAATTAAAAAGTCTAGAACACGAAATTAATTGCTGATGGCACGTTGTGTTGGTTACAATCGATTGCTTGCGTTGAAAGTTTCTTTGTAGAGATACGACACTCCCGAGATAATAAAGAAAGAATCAGATCTTTATGGTGGAGTTTGGCGGATCCGATCGGGACTGATAACCCCGGAATTACTTCAGTTGTTGACACACCAGTAGCAATTACTCAGTGTTATTTAAGCTGGATTATACTTTCGACAATCATGTAACAGATTTAATTGTCGTGTTCAGAACGTTCGTAGTGACGCATGAGAACCAAGGAGAAAGAGTATAGAAAACCTCCCTAAAAATCAATGTGTAGATTATACATATTAAAGTCTGGTATGTAATCATTACCTGCCGGAAGTTAACATAAAATTCCAAAATATCTTTTTACAGCAATACTCGACTATTAGGACTTTCCCTTACTAGACATTCACTATTTTGACGAAACAACCTTAATAAACACCAATGGCATGCGAATAAACTGGCAAACGCAACGAAGTTCTTTACAAAAGAAATTGCTTCACCGTCAAGAAAACGAATAACGAAAATGGGAAATTGACCTATCGATTAAGGGAGAAAATCCTCAATTTGATTACCAATCAAAGTTGAATTGGAACGAAAAATTTTGGAAATCATCAATAGATTGAAATTTCCCATCTTCAAATGTAAAAATATATTAGGTATCCTATTTAAAATAACAAAGATGTCTAAATTTGAGGAAAATCTAATAATTTTTTAAAATACCCTGTACAAAAAAAAACTAATGGTAAATATTATAAATGTAGGTTTTAAATATGATTTGTTTAATTTTATTTTTTACCTGAAATATTAAAGTTTAACGCATGCTGTATTTTACAAATGATTAAATTATCTCCAAAACATTGTATCTAAGGAATAAGAAGTATTTAATAAACTTGGGTTTATTTTTTATAAACTCTAAAAATATGCAATAAATACAATGTTTCGTTAAAAAAATGTTAGTAAGTTTTATCGAGACATCCTGTACAGGGTGTCCTACGTTGAATAACCACGATTAATTTCTCGAAAACTAGACGTCTGATCATTCTGAAAACTTCCTCACATGCTAATGTCAACAGTTCCAACTCAGCTAAAATATTTTTAAGATAGTGGAACTTTCGGCTATACCGAAGTAACTATTAACTTTGTTATTTTAAATAGAACACCCTATATATTCTTGCACATTTGGATTTTACGACAAATTTTGAACATTTTCGATGTATAATGTTTTATACCTAAGTCTAGCCGTTTCTGACTTATTCAAGATTTTATGTCAAAAATGACATTTGCAGGCCAACACAGAAGTATCAATTTTACCTATACGGGAACTCGTATTATTTAATTTGAGGTGACTTCTTTGTAGAGGATGAATTACTTTAACAGATTCTTTATGAATAATACGCAAGAAGATTATTTAAATTTGTTTATTGTTTATGGCAAATGTTAGAAAGTTTCATCAAGAACATGCGAAAAGTTTGCTCGTAGATATCCTGATAAACAGAAACCTTCATTCAAGAGTATTAAATAATTTATACAAAACTTAAACAAAAACATTTCTATACCACTTTATTCTATTCTGTGGCTGGCCTTGCTAACTGATACCTGTGTTTCTATTGATGAAATTGTAAAATTGCGAAATAAGATTAAACAACAGAAAAACACCAAAAAACTGCACCACAAACTTTACTCGGGCACGTGTTTCAATAGCTAAACTATCATCATCAGCGATACCGATGCTAAAATTATAAATAACGGGAAGCTTATATATACTATCTGCTTATCACGCATCGTTAAATTTAATTGATTCTTAGATAAGCTTAAATAATTCCAAAATTCCTAATGGACCGTTATCAACATAATTCATAGGCAAATTTCTGTTTTTAAAAATTTCTAAACTTTGATAAGAATAAAGTTCGTTTTTATTATCTACCTTCTTAATTAATTCAATGTCGCCTACTCTATGGCCATTTTCAAGCATATGCATGGCAACACTGGACCTATCTGTGCGATGATGTTTGACATGAGCTAAGTGCTCTTTAAAACGAGTTTTAATGGGTCTCTTGGTTACAATCTATACAATTAATTTGAAATATTCCCAATTTATCACACATTTCTGTTGGGTTTTTTGGATTACCAAGAAGATTTTGCAATTTGTTACTACTAGAGGTTACTGAATTTTAAAAATATTTTTTGAAGACCTTTTGTGTATGTGGTATAATTTGGTAATTTGACATATTTCTTATCTATTTTGCTATTACAAGTTCCTAACTTTGTAATGTTTCTAATGTTTAACTTTTGTTTATGTTTCTAATTATGTTTGTGACAATTGATTCTTGAAAACCATTGTATGATGCAATCTGCTTAATATTTCGCAGTTCTTTATCAAAGTTTTGTTTTGACAATGGGAAATGTAATAATCGGTGAATCAAAAAGTTGAAAGATGCAAGTTTATGTTGCATACTATGGTTGGAATCATTTGTTATAAACCTCATAGTGTGTAACGGGTAAAGTTGTTTTGAAACCTTTCGATTTAGTTAAACTTTTTGGTGTCACTGGTTCGATTGCATTCTGGGTAATTTATTCAAGGGCAATTTTTTGGTTGATTTTCGATGCGGAAAACATCTTCCGTTCGTCGTCGAAAGAGAAAACACGCATGAGTATTGCGAACCCAAAATGGTAGCAAATACAGTAATTATACGTTCCTGCCATCCAAATCTGCATGTATGAAAGGTTTTACTTGCTAATTATAATACGATTCCGTTACGAATACGTTTAATTATTCGATTTTCCGTCTGTTTATGTTGGTTTTGAATTTTGCGGACACACGTGGTTGTTTCAAGGTTAATGAAATTAACCGCTTATTGGCTTCCGTTATGGTGATTTGTCCGAAGTATATTAATCTGATGTGCAACTGGAGCAGTCGTTACTTCTTTGTACAGTAGTTTTGTCCTGCCAGTGGAAATTACAATAATCTGCAACCTGAACTTTCCTATGGTTCATCAGTACCTTCGATTTAACAGTTGTTACCGCCTTGTCCACTAGTTTCGCCTTGTACAGTAGTTTTCCTTTGCCAGTAGAAGTTAGAACAATCAGCATCCCGTACCTTCTTATGGTGCACCTGTACCTCCGATTTAATCAGCAATCTACAAGCACAATCATAATAAAGGGACGATTCAATTCCATACTTAATAGGCAAGTGATGGCAACGATATCTGAAGACTTTACGATGACTTTAATGTATAAACTGTAAGTGAATTGAGTTTATATTTGTTTAATTACGTTTGAAAGGTTTTCTCTGTTTTACTTCAAACAATAACAGAGTTGCGTCCAACAATTATTATTAGTTTTTGTTCTTTATTGTATAAATATGTGATCTATGTTTTTATGTGTAAATCTGAAGTTTGGATAAAATTCCTGCGGCCCTACTATAATCTGATTTATGTATTTTTTTTATTCTCATGTTTTTGTAAGAATTATTAACAATTGAATTAAATTGGAATTAAGTTAGCTGGTGCACTTATTTTATTTATGTACTTATTTAAAAATAAAAGAAAATACTTGCAAGTGTTAGTATCTTTACGATAAATATCTATATCTAGTTTGTTGCTAATTCTTGTCACTAAAGTGTCTAAGAAAGGTAACTTAAGGTTTGTTTCTGTTTCATAGGTAAACTTGATCGTCTCAAATTTTGAATTTAAAATTTCAACAAATTGCTGAGGGCTGTAAACTTTAGTGTCGATGACTGCAAAAACATCATCTACATATCTACACCAAATTCTAAGAAAGTATTCGAAATTATTTTTTAAATCAGTTTCAAATTTACCCATGAACAGGTTAGCCATAAACGGAGATAAGCTGTTACCCATTGTTGTACCATAATTTTGTTGATAAATATTATTGTTAATTTGAATCTTGCTAATTTAATAAAATTATCTACTTCTGAATTGTCTAAATGGTTTTGGTGTAACATATTTTTCAAATAATCTAAAGTGACATCTATCGGAACGCTTGGAAACAATGAACAGACATCGAATGAAAGTAAAAATTCGTTCTCAGTCAGCTCAATGTTTTTAATTTTTTTAATAAAATCGTATGAATTTTGAACACTGAAATTTGATTGTTGATATTCAAAACTGTTGAATTTATTTGACAACTATTTAGATATCAGATAAGTAGGAGCATTAATACCTGAAACAATGGGACGCATTGCTTTTCCGGGTTTATGTATCTTAGGTAAACAATACATTCTTGGAAGAACCGGGTTAGATACCGTTAGTCTAAACCTAAGTTGTTTTGGTATAATATTTCCACATTCTAATAAGACTCTACGGGTATCAGCAATCATTTTGGGAAGAGAATTTTTAGATATTAATGAATAGGGGCCTTCATTAAGCATCACCTGAAATGACTTAAAATAATCCTCTTTGTCCAAAATAACTACTTTATTACCTTTATCTGCTTTGAGATAACAACAACTTTTCTCTTTAAGATTTTTAACAATGTTTATTTCTCTCGCGTTAAATTTAAATTTTGGTAACTGCTGAATATTATCTGAAATTTGAATTTTACAGGCATTTCTAATGAATTTTTTTATCATCTAAAAGTTTGATCGAACTTTCAATTTCTACAATAATCTTATCTATGGGCGCTTTGTTAAATTTGAGGTTATATTTCAAGCCTTTATTCAACAAAGTTAATTCGTCATTGTTAAAAATCTCCGAGGATTTGTTTACCACTATGTTAGATTTTTGGGGATCAAGTCTGTGCACCTCTGTTTCTTTTTAGATAATTCTGTGAACTTTTTTGTGGGTCATCTTTTTTGCCAAAATTTGTGTTGAATAATTTCATTAATATAGTGCAAAAACTTAATCCATTCAACATACTCGTCATCATTTAATCCTGAAGTCAGTTTTAAATGTAATTCATATGCTTCTAACTCTAATTTACCTAATTTACCATAATGACATTTAATTTCCAATTCTAACCATTTACGCTTAGCAAATTCAAGCGCCTTTTTACATGATTATGAATTAAAATTTGCATAAACTTTAATAAATTTTGGAAAAACATCTGCTTTGCGGCAAGATTTACGAAATTCAATGTCACATTTAACAAGAGAAATCTTACCTTTAATCTTGAAGAACCTGTTCCGTAGTGTAGACCTACAAGCCATCTTGATCAAAGGATTCTTATGAAAGTTTAGAAATTTTTAAAAACAGACATTTGCTTATGAATTTTAATGATAACGGTCCATTAGGAATTTCGGAATTATTTAGCTTATCTAAGAATCAATTAAGTTTAACGATGCGTAATAAGCAGATTGTATACAGAGTGGAACAAAAGTCTGGAAACGCTCAATTATCTCACAAATGGGTAGTACAAATTGTACAACATTTTGGATAAGTATATTTTGGGATACGAAGATTCCAGATTTGACATCTGCAATGTTGCCAGATTTACCGTTTTTCTGATATTATTACTAACTTTGGTTTTTTAAATAGATCACCCCGTATATTGTATCATTATTGGAATGTCCCCTTCAATACGAGTTCAACCATAATGTAACACTCAATATTTGATAAAGTCAGGAAGGTCTTAAATTAAATAAAACTGTCCGTGCAAAATAGAATTCAAGTAATCAAATCTGGCAACATTGCAGATATCAAATCTGGAATCTTCGTATCCCAAAATATACTTATCCAAAATGTTGTACATGTTGTACAATTCGTACTACCCATTTGTGAGATAATTGAGCGTTTCCAGACTTTTGTTCTACTCTGTATATAAGCTTCCCGTTGTTTTTAATTTTAGTATTGGTATCGCTGATGATGATAGCTTAGTTATTGAAACACGTGTCCAAGTAAAGTTTTTGGTGCAGTTTTTTGGTGTTTTTCTATTGTTAAATACACGCTGCAATTAGTGTTCCTTTCCTTCAATCGAAAATCGATTTTTGACAAATTTTTCAATAAAATTTTTACCTTCTTTGTTTAACCACCCTGTATTAATAATTTTCATAATGGCATAAAGAATCTGTTAAAGTAATTCTTCCTCTACAAAGAAGTCATCTAAAATTAAATAATACAAGTTCCCGTATAGGTAAAATTGATACTTCTGTGTTGGCCTGCAAATGTCATTTGTGACATAAAATCTTGAATAAGTCAGAAACGGCTAGACTTAGGTATAAAACATTATACATCCAAAATATTCAAAATTTGTCGTAGAATCTAAAAATGCAAGAATATATAGGTTGTTCTCTTTAAAATAACAAAGTTGATAGTTACTTCCGGTATAACCGAAAGTGCAACCATCTTGAAAATATTTTAGCTAGTTAGCCCTGTTGACATTAGCATGTGACAAAGTTTTCAGAATGATCAAACGTCTAGTTTCCGAGAAATCGATCGCGGTTGTTCAACGTGGCACACCAATATATCAAACTGTTTTTAAATTATAGCAGTAATTGTTCTATGAATGTGTCTTTAAATGGATTTTAGAGATAAATTATTGTTTGGCATCTACGGACCAAAGCGTTACTGGTGACCCACCCTGTAATGGATTAGAAAGTAAATTTTCTAATACAAAACGACTAGAATTTTAATCCTTGCAAAGTTTTCTTTAGTTTTTATTATTCTCTCCCACTATTCCTTTTATTTTTTTATTTTCAATTTTATCCGTTTTCAATTGTTCTTGACTTAATCTTTTTGTTTTATTTTTAATTATTATTGTACTCATAGCCTAAGATTGCTGATTTTCCGGTTATTCTCGATGCACGGAAAGTTCCATTTCCCTCACCGCGGTGTTTTTTAGTTTCCGAAGGAATAGGGAAGTTTTTGTTAGGTTGGTATTAGTTGACCACATAAAGCAAATTGTCAAACAATGGGCGGAACAGTGCTAAAAGAACACAAAGAACTAAGCAGCTGTAAATTTATGTATTTATGAATTATTACTACACTTACTCGTTACAAAAAATAATATACCTAACTTTTTCGAGAAGAAATTTTCCGCATTTGCACTAATTCCGCACAACCTTAGTGTTCATGCAGAAAATTTATCTTCCGAACTCGTTAGGTAAATAACTATTATTGTTCCTATTAATAAATTTATTTTTTTTTCATTTGTTATCTGTTGTAGTAGTATTTTCTTAATTTTTCGTCATTTGTATTGTAATTGTTACAATGTTCTTCAACACATGACGTTTTATAATAATTTTAAGTTAATTGTTAGTATACATAAATTTGTCAACATTTTCTACAATAATGACTATTATACTTCTCGAATTTTAAATTGTTCAATACCGATTTGTTTGAGAAAATATTTGAAGGTAGAAAAGGTAAATAAGGTTCAATAAATAATAGATGTAGAGGTTGTTACAAAATCAAAAGAAATCTGTTTGTATTTCGTTACTTACGTCAAGATCGGATTCAATTTCGGCATCAGAAAAAAACACGCATTCGAATGTTGTGGAATACTTTATTGAAACAGATAGGCCACCTTTGTAAATTTTTCATTTTGATTTCAACATATCAACGTAATACACGTTTTCAGTATCGCAAATTTAATTTCATCAAATGAATAAGTGATTGATAATAAAATGGGTCCGTGTTATTAAGAAAAAAACGACGTGATAACGTAATGATTGAGAAACGATTTTATACGTAATCTTAAATAAATATCTTACATTTCAGTAACAACACTAATGGCCTATAAGGTATAAGAACATATTTTAAACCATTTACAATAGAAAAGTTCTGAAAATAGATTTGCAAAGGTTTTGGAAACGTGATTTGAGGATTTTAACTTAGTCATCACCGAATATGGGCAATTAGGAAATTAGGATACATTTTAAAACTTATCAGTACGAATTTAATACAATTATACAACAATTAAAGTTTGTTTACTTACATAAGGTTTAGGTCAAGATCAATTCACTCACTAAATTTTTAATGTATATTTACTCAGATAAGCGCGCAATGTCTAATGACATCTAAATCATTAGCGAATTCTCGATCATCAAACAAACTCCGTCATCATGTATTCAACGGAGTAAAGTCCAAATTAATTTTAGTTACACTGTTATGCACACAGAATTGTCAGACTTCTAACAAAAAATCATCACGTTGATTGATTCACGTCTTCGGTTATTAGTTGAACCATCTGCGCGGATGATCAAGTATATTCTTCATCAAATTGTAAACGCTTACCGTCATTAGACTTAAAAAATCAAATTTTACAAACAAATATTTGCATTCATACTAAACGTGTCGAAAATTTTTGGCACGTTTTTGCAATACGTAAAGGTCAATTATTTATAAACTTATTCGTCGGTTTGTTTATGCCGAAAATAATTATAATGTTCTACGGTTATTAATCTTGCATGCATTTAGAAATCGATGAAAAAAAAATATAGCAAATGCAATAAAAATGTATAAAATTACTTCATTTTTATGCATATTTCATGATTTCTACAAATGGGAACCGACTGCATATTAATTAACACATCGATAAGAATTACTGTTTCAAATTACCTAAAAATATTCTAAAAACTTTTATAATCGGTTTACCACGACACCTACGCGAATACATACATTTTCATGTAAAAAAGCTTCCACTTTAAAATAAACAAATAGTATTTTCCAACTTGTGTAACACTTTTGAAGTTTGGCCAATATTTGTATTTTGACGTTAATTTTACATATTTACTTTTTACACATTGTTAACATTTATGTACTAATTGAAGAAACTCGAATGTAGCAACAAGAAATTTATTTCTCCAGCAGCAATTAATTTTTAATTGAGGATATTATTTAGATATAAGTAGTATCAGTTAAAAAAACCAACAATCTAATACAATATCGATTTAAAAGTTGTAGAAGATATTCGTTGCAGATTAGAGATATTGTTATTATATTATAATTAACTTTGTGGTTCTGGTTTTAAAACAAATTGAAAACCAGTTTCTATACAGTATGTGTGCGGATTGAGTTTACAAGAAGGAAAAAAAATATTTTTGATTTTACAAAAAAATAAAATTAAAATTAAAAGTTTTTGCTTGATTTCAAATGGCGACATCTGTAATTTGAATTACGAAACTGTCAAACCTTTGTTTAGATTTTTTTCTTAATCACAACATTAATTCATTAATGACCACCAATTTTCCAGAAAAGTTAAAGACGCTTTATATACGAAAATAGCATTAGGATAAGTTAAAACTATTATTAAAACATGGTATTCAGTGCAAACCGTCACTATACATTTTTTACATCTTTTCTAACTCTCATGCGGCACAGACGACATCTAAGTGGGTCTCGAATTTTTTGAGTATAATATGACCCGCAGGAACTTCTAAGACGCTTTGTGGTACTGAACCTAATGGTCTATTCCTGGTTGGTCTTCTCTGAATTGCCTTGCCATATGATTGAAGATAATGACGAGTTATATTTTGTCGATATAATAGCAAAACTATTTTACTATTTAGAAATAGTTTTCATGCTTTTACAACAACCATGTTTATCATATAGGTAAAAGTACCCACCACCATTTCTTGCCATATATGCTGATTCTGTAATTGTTTACTCCTTGGTCAAGTAAGTCAACCCCACCCATTGACGCATTGTATGCTTTGATTAACTGAGGTTGCGACACAGAATTATTTCTTTCTTCTTTGCAGACTACCGCTTAACTTGTGCCATTAGTTCTAATAAATCATAGTTTGTGGTGATAGTTACTGAGTTGTTATTGTTTCATCTTACAAACTATAGAGAATTTTCTTCATCATTTGGAATCATAATATCCGCGATCCTTTTTTGCTATGTTTTTGGAAGTTACAAGTGGGCATCGTTTTGTACGATTATCTCGCACTGTGCTAGTAGTTCCTATATTTTGCTCCCTCAGAGTCTTTAGAAGTTCGTGGCTTAAAAAATAATTGTCAAAAAATATAATGGGGTCCGTTGGAACATCAATAACTTTTAACAGGTCTAAAACTACTTGCGATCCTAATGAAAGTAAAGATTTTATATTTAGTCGTTCATCTTGTGCATCTGAAGGAATAGTACTACTGTATGTGTTAAATGCACAGCAGTATCCAGTAGAGCTGCAAAGCATCCAGTTTTAGTAACCGAAGCGCACTGGTTTGTCTTGGATAAACTGATTTGCATTTCCATTTATCAAATTTATTAGCGGCTGGACTTTGTACATTTTTATTAATATTTAAATTGTCAGCCAAATAAATTTACTTCTTTATTTCGCTGAACCTATTTCGACTAATGGCACTTGATATAAATGGAATACCTACATTTTTAACTAAATTCCAATAAAGACTTTCACGGGTCAGTCTGTGATAGCCGGTAAACAGAAGAAATCCAATAAAAATCTTTAGTTCATCACAAATGATGTAGAAAGTATGGTTATATATCGTGCGCAAACATTGTTTTGATTTTGAATATGGTTTACAATTTCTTCATCAAACAACTTATCAGAAATATTAACGCAATTCAGACCCGCAAATTCTTGCTGAACCTTCTCCACACGGGCATCAGATCCATTGGTGCCCTTTATCTCTATATTTACTTGTTTACAAGTTCACTTAGGTTCCGCCATCTTTTGCTTTTTTTTGGATTTTTCGGTTTTTTGGCACTTTTTTCAACGTAATTATATCTTCATCTTCCAAACGATCGCCATACTCAAGACTGTTGTTATCTTCCAGGTCATTGACGTCATCATCTAACTCTCCTAGAACATCTTTAGGTAGTTCAGTCGTAATCAGGTCATTATCGTCGAATTCCTTGTGTCAGTTTAGTAATCGATATTTGTCGGAATAATAACTAAATCTACTTCTGGTACAGTGTGTCTAGCATTTTCAATCCCATCTGATGCTGCTGCTAAGGTTTAGAGTCATTTCCCATAAAATAAAGTCGGGTAAATTTTTGTAAAATCCATTTTAGATTGAGCACTTAAAAGTTACAAAAATAATTAACAACCACTTTTGCGCACTATTTATAATATTTTTAGTACTTCCACATTATTTGGCAAATTTTCTATGTAGACTAGTTCTTTTAACCGTCCCGTCTCCATAAATAAAAATATAAAATAGTTAAGTAAATTGTTGATTGAGCCAGGCAGCAACAATGCACGCACGGTAAGCCGGACAACCATCGTGTTGAAAATACATTCTCAACCGATAGGAAAGCGGAAATTTCTTTAAACTAAATTGCTCAACATTTCCAAATAATTGTGTAAATTTACATTAGCATACAAAAATAAGGTCCTATTATTCCATGATAAGAAAGAGCACACCACACGTTTACCTTAACAAAATATTGACGTTTTGATGCAATTCTAAAGTGAGGATTAGTATCACTCCAATAACGAACATGTTGTGACGCAACAGTAACATTGATAGAAAAAGTTGCTTCACAATGTTTTTGTGAAAATTTTGGTTCTCCACTATTTTATCTCCCATACACATGCAAAAATTAAAACACTATTTATCATCTCCCTGTCGTAACGTATGATTAAAAATAGGTTTATAGACGTACAATTTACTTTTTGAATATGGGATATGCTCATATTCAGTTAAAGTGCCCGTCTCAGTAATTAAAGTTTAGTATATCTTCCACTAAATCCAAAATTGAAACTGTACAAGCATCATCTGCATCAAGTACCAATTTTTTTTATTTTAAATTCAATTCAGAATATGTTTCCAAATTAAATTTTACCCATACGGGAAAAAAGTTACCCCGGAAGTTTTTCATTAAATTTTTTCGCAATGCGACGGTAGACCATTATATTTTATTACACACTATGTTTTTTGTGATAATTTTAACATTTTCACCAAACATTACAGAATTACAGTTTAAAGTTATTTTTGAGAAATAAATTAGTGTTTAACGTTTTCAAGTCAAAACCTTCTACCACAAAAAATAATGTTTCTACGCTCGTTTTCGTGCAATTTGGACGCTGATCGTTTGACCTTCAGCGTTTTGAGCGCAATTATCGAATTTTTTGATAATTTATCGCGACAAACTAAATTGGAATTATGAAACTGATCATACCTCACAGTGTATGGAATCGCATGATGAGAATATCACGCACTAAGTATACTTATTTTTACTGCTTGGCTCAGATCAAATTGTAAATAACATACAAACATTTCTTTAACTGATAAGCATACGGACATAAGCTCTTTATCGCAATAGTGCAACAAAGCACGCCCGACCTGGTCAAAAATGAATAATAGCTGGTATGAAACTGAATGAGCACCATGGATGATACCGAATTAACGACTGTCAATCTCTCTTAAGTACGAGGATGTATTGATATCTAGTTAGCCTAGACCAGTGTCTTGCATAAACAAAATATTGCGTTACCATAGCAACGAACAATAACTTATTAGAAGTGTCAGTGTAAAGTTTGACGTCAATAAAGTAAACCAGAGTCACGCAATAAATTAAATGAAAAAAGATGTCCACCGAAATTGTGAAAATCGAAAAATTGGAGTATCGAGCCATCATCAAGTACCTGTATTTAAAAGGGTTAAGAGGTAAGCAGATTTACGAAGATATGCTTAATACCCTTGGTGATCAATGTCCTTCGTATGCGACCGTCAAAATTGGAATGCAAGCTTCAAAAAGGTAAATTTTCCATTGAAGATGATGACCGATCGGGAAGGCCAGTTTCTGTGTCAGTCCCCGAAAATATCGATGCAGTTCATGACATGATTTTATCAGACCGTCGAATTGGGCTAAAACGGATATCTGAAGCACTGAATATTTCATACGAACGCGTTCATCATATGGTTCACGTCAATTTGGACATGAGAAAAATTGCTGCAAAATGGATCCCCAAATGTTTGAATGTTGACCAAAAGCGTGCAAGAGGTTCGATCTGTGCTCGATTTGAAAACGATGTAGACTTCTTAAACCGAATTGTTACTATGGATGAGACTTGGGTACATTTCTACGATCCAGAAACAAAGCAACAATCGATGGAATGGCGACACTCTGGTTCTCCAAGACCTAAGAAGTTTCGTGTCCAAAATCTGCTGGAAAAGTTCTTGCTTCAGTTTTTGGGATTGCCATGGAGTAATCATGATTGATTTTTGGATAAGGGTAGAACAATAACTGGAGATTACTATTCGACATTACTGACCACTCTACGGGAAAATATTAAAGAGAAAAGACGCCGAAAGCTATCCAAAGGTGTTTTGTTTTTGCAGGACAACGCCCCTGCACACAAATCTCATGTTGCCATGCAAAAAATTCGTGATTTAGGGTTTGAATTACTAGAACACCCCCCTTATTCACCCGATTTGGCTCCGTCCGACTATCACCTCTTTCTTCAACTGAAAAAAGTTTAAAAGGTCGTACATTTTCTTCCAACAAGGAGGTAATAGAAGCTGTGGAGGTCTGGTTTGCAGAGCAAGAAGAAACATTTTTTTTGAAAGGTCTAGAGACGTTGCAGGTTCGCTGTAATAAATGTATCCAATTAAGAGGAGAATATGTTGAGTAATAAAATATTTTGACATTGAAATTTTGTTTGGTTCTATAGTAGGCTAAGAATTTTTCAATATATCCTCGTACACACGGTAACCAAATCTTATTCCAACGCGGTAACTTTATTAAAGAACCCATCCAAAGACAAAGCCATAGTTCTTCCCCTATTAGAAAATGTTAAAATATATGACTACCTAATTGCAATAGAATCAATAGTTCTACCAAAAAATATTTTATTTGCATTGCGAATTGCAAACAATCGTATATGCATTTGCCTAACTAACACTGCGCTGATTAGATAAACTTACTAATGTTTAGAAGTCTATCGATATTGGTGATAACGATATAAGAAAGCGTCTGACCCCTTTTTAAAGATTGGCATTTTTTAATGTGTGCCCATCAATTCTAAATAACGTTGTTGAAGAACAACTTAATACTTTGAAATTAAAGGCTATTTCTAAGATTACTTTTTTTTGGTTTGAGATGCCAGAGACAGAATACAAGCACATGCTTGTTTTCCGAAGGCAAGAATACATTTCATCGATTCAAATTACAGAAACTGTTCCCGATTCTATTGGGTTAACACACGAAAACACTGCACACAGACTATATTTTTCCATTGTGAACTTAATTGTCCAAAATCGAAATTAATACGATACACGTCATAAATTTGCTCGTAACTAGAGGTTCTTAAAATGACGACAACAAAGCACCATAGATTGATCATGACAACCTACAAGGTATTAACGAATTCCCGACTAATGAAGGAGAAATCATAAATCTGCTACCCTCGAAAGACACAAAGGCAAATACAATGGAAAGCATAGATTCTATCACTAATAAAATAAATTTAAAGGCATCACTTCAGTAACCCTATCAAATTCGCAAAACCAACTAAATTTTAACACAACAACACAGAAATTTACCAACACGATAGTTTTACCAAAATTATTAATTCCAAGCATACACACCACCAAAAACACATTTGGAATATCATCAACTCACCACATAACAAAAAGGCAAATTTCTACTTCACTTGAAATTCCAAAATCGTTAAAAACCACTATTTTACTCAAGAAGAAGCAAACAACAGAAAAAATCTAAACCTACGCCTGATGCCACTATATCAATGCTTGCTAGCATCAAAGAAAACATTGAAATGCACACTCTAGTTTTCTCTCTCAATTTTCATTAAATAAATGATCTTTTAGTAAATGTATTAAAATCTAGACATCGAACATATGACCATTACACCAAGGAATAAGGCGTTACTCTCAGAAAGCATAAATGCTACAAAAGAGGAAAAAAGGAACAAGCTCCAAAAGTTTAGAAGGTAAAGTGGTGATAGTATAGATAATGTCAATTACATCTAAAAAAATATAACGTTAAAGTGAAAATAAAATGGTATGAGTATAAGCCTGATCCCGTTATTGACACACATGATATAATAAATACAAAAATAGATCCATCTAGCCAACAAACCAGATCTGTATCTCCTAATAGACAGAAAAATTCTATCGTACTACAACATCATCCAGAAAGAAGCAGAACAATACCTCAAATATAAAGACCTGCAGATCAAAATTCATAGACTTTGGAACATGAAAGTCAAAATAATCCCTATAGTAATTGGAACGACAGGTCTCGTATTCTAAAAAGAAAAATAAAGTTATTAAAAACTAAATGGAACACACAACATCCTCACAATTCAGCATTCTATTGTGCTAAACACTGCGCACATAGTGTGAAAAGTACTATGAGCAAACATGATGGAGCACCAAAGTATGGTATACTCTCAGTTCTTTAAAGATAGATAGTTTGTTTTGATATTTTCAGTGTTTTTTGTGTAAAAACACCTTCAAAATCTAAATTTTTTTAAAATAAACTGTGGTTTTGCCATTTTTTCTCAGAATTTTAAGATAAGTAGAATTTCGTCTAATCTAGTGTGTTGGCGTTAAAATTGATTGTAAAAATTGATAATTTTCCCTCTCTCTGTTTATGAAACAATAATAAGAAAAAAAAATGAAATTTTTTTCTATTGTTTTTCATTTTTAAACTGATACTAGTTGTCTTGTATTGGAATCAATACTTTAGATAAATGTCTACACCTATCTTCAGAATAATGAATCTGTAAAGCTTGTTTTAATGACAATCTCTCTGACCGTTAATCGACAAGCCATCAAATTCTTATTCTGTCCATCATATTCTAAAAAGCTTTTTAAATGATTTAGATGGTTAAACTTGCATTGTAGAAAGGCTCACCTATATAGGATGTCGGGGTTGGAAGAACAATTCTCTCTAGCTTCTTCCGGACCTTCAGATGATTACAATCTTTGTAAAGAAAACTATTGTCAATAAAAGCTGAGACTCGGATTCTATAGAAAATATCTAGAGGCGTTTGTGTAATAGTTGCTTAGAAATTTTCCACTCTGATTAATCTGTAATGATCTCCAATATTATTCTATTCTTTTAGGTTCCTTCAAAATTTAAAACCTTTGACATCAAAAATGAAAAGTAATATTAAGACTATTAGCCGTTTAACTAAACCTTCACAGTATGAAGTTTTGTTATCTCCCAATCTAATCGGTAGAGTAGACGATTATCGGGTGGTCTAGATGGTATACGATCTCAACGTTTTATCATATTCAGCTTATTAAGTCCATTTAATCAATTTTAATGTAGGCTGTAAGAATTTAGATTTGAATTTAAATTGATTAATTAATGTTAAAGATATCTACTTATCTTCATATTCATTCACATAGTTACTGTTTAAAATTTGTTTTACGATTTTCATATATTAACCCTTTATTTCTTTTTATTATGTAATAAATTTTGTTTTGTATTTGTGAGCGTTTCCAAACTACTATCTCTAGTGTTTGACATTTTTTACATTCTAGGCAAAAAAATTAAAATGTAATGGCACCTCTTTAACGACATCAATTTAGGGATGAGTGCCGACCAAAATTAAACTTTTAGCAATTTTATTTAATTAGACTTGATTTAATAAATTATAAATTTTTTTAAAATGTGTAGTATTAAGTACCTATACAATATTTAGTAATGTGAATTGTACCATGAATTAGTATAGAATATTTATAAATTTTTAATCACAAAAAATTATACTTCGGATTCTAATTAATTTGTGTATTTACGAAATACATTAATTTTTTGTAAAATAAATGCATAATAATAAGCGCTTTACTTTATTCCTTTTTGAGTTAAAAAAAATTAGGAAATTTTTACATAAGATATTTTGAAGCATACGGATTGGACTCATCTGAAGCTGAAGAGGATCTAGCAGCTCATCGGAAAGAGTTATGTTCCTTCAGCGTTCCAGGGAGAGTAATAAAAATTAACTAAAAAACTATATCGATATTGACACGTCATAAGAAACAAGTCTCCTTTAATAGTTGAAAAATATTGCCCTCTTACTAGATACAACAGACGTAATAGTGGTCATGGAGGAACTTTAATTTTGTCTAGTAGTAACACATTTCAACCTGTGGATATTTTTGATTATTTGTTAATAGAAAACGTATTTGAATTTTCAATTGTTAGACACACTACAGTAAATTTATTTATTATTTGTATTTACAGAACACCAAATTCTAATGTTAATTTATTTTTAAAGAGCCTGTTTAATATGCTGGAATCTCTTCCGAAGTCATTCCGTAAAATAGTTTGTAGCGACTTCAATATTGACTACTCTAACATGTCCAATTCCCGCAAAACTCTGATCAATATATTAAATTTTTTGGATTAAATATGCATGTAACTTCTTCTACTACAATCGATTATGTTCTATCTGACTATGATACTTGTACCGTTAATTGCATAGTTCTCCATTTAGATCTCTCAGATCATGAAGCAATATATACCCAGATCACCTTACATCATAAACGAAACAATCAGAAACCTTCATTAAAACGGATTTTTTTCCCACGCGAATTTTGAAAAATTCTCAGAAATTTGCACTCAAACCAATTGAACTACAAAACGCTTTTGAAATATCTTTCCCTCTTAAAGTATTCAAAGAAAAAAATTCAAAGCAGTAGACAACAAAAGGAATTTGAATATCTGCTAAGAATATGCGCTCTCTGATTCACATAAAAAAAGTTACTTGTAGTACTTTCTTTCAAAGCTATTTTAAATTATATCGTAAAATTTATCTAAAATTAGTAAAATCGCCTAAAACATATACTATCAAAATCGTATTTCACGTGCAAAAAGTTCCGTTAAAGAGACTTGGTCGATTGTAAATGATCCTTAAAATAAGCACTCATCTACTCCTACGCAACTTCCAACTCCTGATGATTTGAACAATTATTTTATCATCTATGGCTGATAATATTATTTCAAACATAAACTTTGATAGAAATCCTATTTTATATTTAACTTCAAAAATCGGCAATAATCATAGTACATTCGTAAAACCTGTCGATAAGAATGAATCACTAAAAAACTATTTCTGATATTGTTCTCTCACGTTCCGTCAAACACATTGTCTTATTTCAACTACCTAATTAATGACTCTTTCTGTAAAGGGATATTCCCGGATTGCATAAAAACAGCCGTCAGCATTCCGTTGTACATGGGCGGATGTAAAGATGATGTATCTAATTATAGACCCCTAGCACTGTTATCGGTAATTTCAAAAGTAATAGAAAAGTTAGTTAAAAACAGATTACTGTCGTTTCTCGTGCAATTTCATATTATCAGTAACTGTCAATTTTGCTTTTTGGCAAATCGTAATACTACGGAGCTATGTTTTCTGTATTGGAAGAAATTCTTAAGGGTATAAACGAGGGATACTCTACGGCGGCTGTGTTCTGTGACTTTGCTAAGGCATTTGATTGTGTAAGACAGGATATTTTAATCACAAAAATGGAATACTATGGAATAAGAGGGACTTTACTCAAGTGGTTTGCATCTTACCTAAGCAATAGAAAACAATACGTCAAAATCAAAAATAAAAACTTAAAAAGGAAAATAATGTTATGCACGGAGTTCCACAAGGATCGGTTCTTGGACCAATCCTATTTTTATTATTTATAAACGATTTAACAACTTTAAATATTAACGGCAAATAACATTATTTGCAGATGACACCAGCATCACGTGGAGAGTCTCACAATCAAAATCGCTGCAAAATTCAATAAAAGAAGACATTCTAGCACTGAAAATGTGGTGTGACTCAAACAGCTTAAGTTTATATGCAGTAAAAACCAAGGCCATGTGTTTCAAAAGAAAATTAGATCCGATAGAGTTAGACGACAATAATATAATTCAAGTTGCTAAATCGAGTAAGTTTTTAGGTCTTACATTAGATTAGACAATTCTCTGAAATGGTCGCATCACATTGATTCATTAGTAAATAAGTTGTCTTCTACATGTTAAGTGGGGTTTCCACTATGCAATTAGTTGCTGCAACTGTGATGCTGCAACTAGTTGTTGCAACTTTTTGATTTACACTGTGCAGTTTTTGAAAAATGCATGCAACTTTGCATGCAACCGTGATGCATGGAAATAGAACAAGTTCTAATTTCCGTGCAATAGTTGCATTCAATTTTAGTTATTTATTCAATGCCAACATTTTTTTATATTGGTTAGTCTGTCGTGTCTGTCAACTGTCATTAACAAATCAGCTGATCGTTATCTCTCGTCATCGGTGTTGGCGTTCTGTACAATGGCTAAATTGGAATGGACCAGAGACATGGTAACTGACCTAATTCAGTACTATGAACAGGAGCCGATCTTGTACATGACTAATTTACCAGAATATAAAAAAAAATAAACGTCTGCAGGCCCTGGAGAATATTAAAAATAAACTTGTTGTCAAATATCCAACCGCAGCCATAACTATTACAACAATAAAAAGCAAAATACATATACTTCGAACTCAGTATTTTAAAGAATTGAATCAATTAAAAGGCAGCTTAAGAAGTGGTGCAGGGCGGGATGATATATACCAACCAAAATTGTGGTGTTTTGATAACATGATTTTCTTGAAAACGTCAGATCCTGTGAGAGAGAGCGTCTCAAATATTACAGTACGTATTAATGTTTTATTGTCGAACTAAAGTCTACTTCTAGTCCCGGTAATTGTAGCAAAAACAGTTACTAAATTGTAATAACAAATTTAGTGGTGTAGGCTACTACATATGTTATATCTAATGTTTAGTTTGATGAAACAAGTAATTATTAAAACTGTTTTGAAGTACAACTACGAAGAGGGCAGTCTGAGGAATAATAAATATCAGCATGTCTAATTTCTACGCATTTTAAAGATTGAAGAGGAGACGCAGGGCGAAGAAGGTACCGAAGAGGTCATTTTTGAAGGGACCTTACAAGAATTAGAAGAAGCAGATTTAAATGACACCGTAGTTATGTCACCTGCTTCAACCTCGACAAACAACAGTGAGCCGTGTACCAGTGGTGTTGGCCGTAAAAGAAGTTGTTCTGGGTCACTTACCCTACTCCAAAACTGACAAAAGACAAAAATGGAACTAGGAAAGTTAATTGAAGCTGCTAGTATGAGGCTACAAGCAGTCAATAAATTACCTACTACGTCAGATCACATTGACGCATTTGGAGCGTAAGTCAAGCTTTATTATATCATAACTATTTGTTAATATTTTCATATGAATTTACAGATCTATTGTGCAGGAAATGCGCAAAATACAGGATCAGGCCCGATTAAGGAAACTGAAACGCATAATAATTTCTGCGGTGTTCGATATGCAGGACGAAGAAGCTGCAGACTAAATTTATTTATATTATTTTATTAATTATAATGGTACAATAAAACATTAAACTCATTACATAATTATATAAACAAATATATTTTTACATATATGCATACTACAATTAAGCTAAATCATACTGCCACGGTACAGCACCTACACCATTTACGTACTCGACAAATTCGTGTCGAATCTCTGCAGCAAAATTTTTGTGTCTATTGGATCCCTGCTGACTCAATCCATATTTAAAAGTGTATCTCCTATCAACATCATTTTCATCAACACTATATTTTGTTGGGCAATGCGTTCTCAAATAATTATGCAAAGTAATACACGCCAAAGTAACAATTTGCGTTTTTCTGGCCGTAGGTTGCTTGTATTAAGTAGAATGCGAAAACGGTTTGCTAATATCCCAAACGAATTTTCAACAATACGACGGGCTCTACTTAATCTATAATTAAATATGCGTTGTGGGTATGTCATATTTCGAAAGGAATGGCTTCAAAATATTGGTGGTCAAGGGAAACGCTGCATCTGCAACTATTACAAATGGAACAGGTTTTGTTCTGCCAGGCAAATGCCTATCTTCTGGGAAGTTTAACTTATTTGTGGCAATAGCTTTAGATAAAGGACTTCTAGCAAAAACTCCACCATCTGATATCCGGCCGTTACATCCCACATCAACAAATAGAAATTTATAATTTGCATCAACAAGTGCTAATAAAATAATGCTATGGCTACCCTTATAATTAAAATAGGCAGAACCTTCGCAGCGAGGTGCATTAATTAGAATGTGCTTGCCATCCATTGCTCCCAGTACATTTGGCAAATTCCATTTATCCTCAAATTCCTTTGCGATATTTAGCCATTCAGCAGCAGTATTTGGGACCTAAAATAGAATTATACATCAACACTATTTACATTTTATTTGACGATTAATAGTACCTTTAAATAATTATCTTTCAATCTGTTGTAGATAGCTTCGCAACACTCAGGAATGAGTTTGGATATGGTGGCATGACCAACACGGCAAGAATACATGATGCTTTTATAGGTTTCGCCTGTTGCTAAATAACGTAAAGTTATTGTCAATCTATCCGTGCAGAAATAGCCTCTCTTAAATGAGTATCTTGTTTTTCGATATCTTGTCGAACAAGTTCTAACAAATTTTCAAACAGTTGTTTGTCCATTCTCAAAAAATTTCTGTAACTCTCTGGGTCATTTGCTAGATCATTATGCACTAAATGTAAATTTCCTTTAGAGTCTGAATTATGCAGCCAAGGTCTAATCCACCATCTCCTTAGTGAACTTGATTCTAGCAGCAAAGCTGCTCCACAAATAATTATTATTGCTGCTAGTTCTTCGTTATCCATTGTAAAATGATAATACAAACTGTTGAACAGCACAACCACAGCCGACGACTACACGTATAGGTTAGTTTCCGCGCACGGTTTTCGCGGTTTCTTTCATGTCAAAGAGAATGCCAACTTCATTTGTGGTAAAAAGATGGCAGAATCAAATATCTCTATTTTATACACTACAAAAATTGCATAGTGTAAATCAATTGATTGCATGCAATTCAATTGCTGCAACTTTTTGAATTGCAACAACTAGTTGCAGCATCACAGTTGCAGCAACTAATTACATAGTGGAAACCCCACTTTATGCATTAAAAACAATCTCCAGTGAACTAAATGTAACCACCGTTAGGACAACATATTTTGATCTTTTTGGATCTCTTTTGCGATATACATTACCGTTTTGGGGTGCCTGTTGTAAGGAGAGATTTAACATAATATTTAAATTACAAAAAAGAGTTATCAGACACATTTTTAGATTGAAAAAAAGAGACTATTGGCACGAATACTTTAAAAAATTCAAAATTTTAACTTTTCCGGCATTATTCATTTTAGAAAACGTTAATTTCATTTATAACCATCTACACAATTTTCCGCAAAGGCAGGTTCATTTACAAAATACTAGAAACTCCTCTTCTTACAACCTTAGTTTTTTCTTCTTCAAGTAGCATATCCGTTACCGGACGTTGCGCACATCTCGCATGTATATGTGTTGTGCGTGACAGTAGACACATACACATGGGACCTACAGTTTAACGCCGATTCCGAACGGCTTAGTTGAGAGGTTTACTAGGCAAGTATACTCTCGCTGGTTTGCCATTGCCTTGCGAGAGAGTACGGCCAAAAAATTCGATGTTTGCACCGGGAATTGAACCCGAGGTGCCTGCTTAACAACTAACGCACTTAACTGCAGAGCTACGACTTTAGTTTAGAAACTCCAAAATTAGAATATACTAAAAACTCTATCATGTACAGTGGTATAAAATTATACAATCACCTATTGACAGACCATTATATCAAATCTCTAATTTTTTTGCTGTTACTTTTAATAACAATAACTAATTTTAATTTATATAAAATTTAGTAATCCAGGGTATTTAAACTTATTATATTGACTTTAATATTTATATACTTATTTTATATTTGGTTGTAATCAACTGTTTTAGTTATTTTTATTTAAGAATAATTCTGTGATAAATGCATTTGCGATGTTGTTATGCTTTGTTCAAGAAATGTAAATTCAGTGACAATAGAGCTGTTTTTGATCGATTTTGATTGATTCATTTCAAAAATTTGTTGCACTTTAATCCTACAACATTATAAAATTTACCTAAACTTATTTGAATCCCAGTAGGAGAAAGAAGTTACACTTAATCTGAAGGCTAATAATGCCATCTGTTTTAAATAATTTGAATAAATATGCATAATAAACAATACTTATTAACGCAGATAATGTGATTTGGTAATTTTCCGGTTCGAAATGTACAAAATTGAACAAAATAGAAGAAGTTTTTTAACAGAAGGCATCTTTTAAATACACCATAAACATTAATTAATTTGAAAATGTGCAAAATAAACTAGCAATAGAATAACTTAAATCGGTAGACATTGGTTTTTTATAATTACTTTGTTTAAATACAAAATTTGTTAATTTTTCGTAATGAAACAAGCATAATTAAATATTACTAAAAACAAATTGTTTGAAAGTAATTTTTTTTTATTTATGAAGCACAGGATAATTATATACAGTATTACCAGTAAAAATTTACATTAAGCAACTTTTTTGACAGATAAGTAAAAACAGTTACATAAGTCAATCTTTTGATAATTATAGCCAACTAAGTGTTAGCAAAAATAAAAATCTAATCGCCTGCTGTAAGTTTGCAAGAGATTGTACAATAGCAAACAAACACCGACAATTACCCGACAGGTTTTTCGTTCTTTTGGGACTCTTCAGAAGTAAGAAAACTTTAGTATAAGTTTACTATTGTACAAATGCGTGCTGTTATCTAATATTTCCTACTGGTAGGCACATATAATTGTATCTGACATTTTAATATGCTTTTCATATAACGTGAATGCATTTTTTTCGGATATTATAATAAAATGGGCTAATGGCTTGGTAAAGCGAAACGTCGTTTAAATTTCTTTAGGTTTATTTGGTTATTAAAAACAACAATCAATAATTGATAATGAGAGTACAAATTATTCAGTTACAATACAATAAATTAACAAATCAAAAACATTATGTGCTACTTGGACTCTGCGTTTAAATTTATATCACGTAGGTTTAAATTGTCAGAAAGTAATTTTAAATTCAAATAATTGTAAAAAAAATAATAATTAAATAAAGCGTTATGAATGTAATAAATAATTTAAATCGCTTATTTAAAATAAAGTTATATTTCCGTAGAACTATTTTACATACAGCATTTTTGACGCCCCAATAACGTGAGTCGAGTCAGCAATGAATCGCATTCTTACATATTAAATATAAAACAAAATACAGAAATCCATAAAAAAAACAAAAGTAAGGCATTAAATAATAAATAAAAAGGAACAGAAAATTGGAAAAATGGATACAAGGAAAAAGATGACAGAAGAGATATAATATAAAACCATAAACAAGACCTAAAGAAATAGAAGTAATCTAACCGATGCGATGCTTAAAATTATAATGGATACAATAATGGAGAGATTGAAAACATGTAATAAAAATACAAATATCATGCGAATGAATTTGGAAGCAATAAAATAGATACATTCGAAAGTTTAAATAAACCAATAGAAGACATAAATAAGACATCTGACAAGGTCAATGAAAGGGTTAGTAAGATAGTAAAGGAAGAAGCAAAATTAGCAATAATGGAAGAAGCGATAACAAAAAAAGTGAAACAGATCTAGTTAAACCTAGAAAAAATATTAGAGAGTTAGAGAAATAAACCAATCAAGAAGAAACAAAATTGAAAAAGTAAAAAATAAAAATTCTTAATTGAAATTGTGGACTGTTGAAAAGATAACGCAACATATTAGAAAAGTTAAAGAAGTACTTGGAGAATTGCAGGTTCAAATAAATAAACAGAATACAGGTAGATGAATTAAAAAATTACAGACATCAAAAAATTCAAAAAATTTCTGGAACCATACATGATTGGCTGATGATGTTTCTCAAAAATTTAGACAAAAATTTTAGACAAGAATTCACAGAAGAAAAAAATTACTAGTTGTACCAGCGGCCATAAGGGGGAATGCAAATGCATGGTATCAGTTTTTGAATAAAGAATGTAAAAATTATAAAAGTTGTAAAATAGCGTTTATAAAAAAATATTGGGATGACACGCAACAAGATCACGTAACAAAAACCTTTCAATAGAAAAAATATGAAGAAAAAATTAGGGATGACCAGAATTTTACTCAAAGCGAACAACTTTACTGTAAAATTAGTTGGTGAAGTGAAGTGGTTTGCAAGATACGGACAAAAAATCACAGGATACGCCAAGAAACGTATAGGAACAGCAGGTTTTTTAATAAATAAATCAGTGTCTAACAAATAGAATAGCACTTATGAACACAAAAAAAATTTATTAGTATTTTGGAAACTGCTCTTTATGGTTAACCCATACATAATTGTTTTATAAAACCCAAATAAATGTTAAAAAAAAATAAATTCGTCAAAATATACGACAAGTTGACCAGACAACAGAAAAAATTATGCTAGGAAGTAGTTATCTTAAATTTTCAAAATTGAATTATGGCCTAACCTATGTTGAAATCAGAAAGTTAACATTCTGTTGTGCAAAACAACCCAATAAACAAGGATAAGACCAACATGGCTAAAATCGATTGGTTAGAAGCGTTACAGTCACATAGATTGCAACCACTAGATGTTGCAGTAAAGAGACGGTTTAAAAAATGACCGTTACTCAAAATGACTGTTTAACAAGTAACCATAAAAAACTCTGGCGACTTGGCAGGTCCCGTCAATTCAGCCTATAATGCCGCTATTTTAATTATAAATACAACATCAGATTTTTCTAAACTAGGAATCCGATCATTTGTAACCAACCCAGAACCACTAGTGAAAGTACAGGTTACTACACAATACTATTGAACACTGTATATAATCAACCTTTCTCTATAGACGGATGAAAAGCAACAACTTACTCACTTTCACAGCCACACATGCGATCTTCGACATGAATTAGGAACTTTATTTAAGCAATGTTTAGAATAAACCTTTTCTATCGACCAAACCCATATCTCCTCTGGTTCTAAAGGTATCGGATGTAAAGTAGGAGCTTAAGCATTCTGACAGCCACACATAGGATCTTCGAATTTAAAATGTTAGGACTGGCCACACCATGAATTAGAAATTTTTATTTAAATTCTGTTTAGAATGAATCTTTCTCTATCGACTGATGAAATCTCGATTCCCTATCTCCTTCGGTTTTGAAGATATCAGATGTAAAGCAAGAGTTTAAGCATTTTGACAGCCACACATGCGATCTTTAAATATGAAATTGTTTGGATTGGAAACGACATGACTTAGGGACTTTTTATTTGAACTTCAAAGTCGTTGCTGAATCATCTTATTCCAATACTGAACACTTGACTAGTGTTTCAACTTTCCAAAGAAAGAAGAAGCTAGAGTCACCAAACTTTAAACTTTAACACCGGAAATAATAAGACTATTTCTTAAAGCTCACCCATGATATTCAACTAGTGAATAAATTATTTTAAACGTAACCAAAAAACAGCGTTAAAGACATAATAGTTTTCTGTAATTTTTGTAATTTACTGTAATGTTGTAATTTACTTGGTTGCGACAGAGCTGGTCCAATAAATTAGAATACTAGAACTGACTGTGCTAGATTTTTTGGCCAAAATTCCTAAAAATTGAAAAAAGACAACAACATTAAGATGTAATTAAATAAATTAGAAATAAATTTTTTATAAACAAGGTCTTACATTATTAAATCACACCGGAAAAAACGATTACGTTCCCGTTGTTGTTCCTGGGTTACATTAAAAAAAGTTTATCAAACAAATTCTCCATCAACTGTAACAAATTTGTGCGCTTATGGCAGTAAGAATTAAATATATTTGAGTGGGGATTATTTTGAAAAACGAAACCGTCGTTGACGGATCAACAATTGCCTTTATGCGCAACAGTTTTGTTAAAGTTATAATTAGACTTAATTTAAATTGTTTTTGTGAGGGTTATTACTTAACCGTAAGTTTTTATTTTAATTTTTTCTATAATTAATATTTATTTTATTGTAGCTCTTATTGTATATTTTAAATAAACGTCATATGCAAACCTGCGTGGCCAAACCACTACGACGCGCACCTGAGGACCTGATAACCCGTATCGGCAAGTACACGTTTATTAGTTATCGCATGAGAATTATTGTTTTTGAAACTCGAACTAATTAAGTGGTTAATAATTTCTGATTGTACAAATATTGAGTTAATTTGTGAGTTGTTAATTTGTTTGCGGAAAAGCGTGACACAACAAGTGGGAAGAGCGATACAACTGTAAATGACATATAATCCAATTATACTTAAAAAAACTGAGGCTCTGTTTTAAGATTTTTAATTCTGAGTAAGACTAAATTCTAAAAACCAGGTTAAATGATTCATTAGTAGGAAATCAAAATAAGTTAGTCATTAGATAGTGTTGAAACAGATGAAATAAGCGTCAACAGTAATTAGAATTTGGTTATGGCAGAAACAAACATTTCTCAAAAGAAAAAATTAAAAAGGTGAAAAATAAATATAGAGAAAAGTGTGACATTAAACAAAAAGAACTAAGCGAAAATTGAAATAGTGTAACACAAAAACAAAAAAATTGATTAAGCTAATATAATATACAAACCCTAAGACACGACAATTTTGGTTTTTAAAGCAAATATTTCCTGAAATTCAAATTAATTTTTTAACCCCTCTACTTTTTTGCAATGAGATCATAATTATTTTTTTTAAATTTAAGGTTTCTAAACTCAGACATGTGTCGCTTTTGACGTTGACATTGAGGGTTCCAAATTTACTACACGCGGAAAGCTACTTAATATATTTCTTCGAAAACTTTGAATATTTACTTGTACGGACTTGTTGTATTATGTTTTTTAAACCTTGTTTTTAATTACAAAGATTTAGAATAGTAGGCTGCTGTCACTTCGAAAATTTATTTACCGTGTTTACTTAATGTTTATATAAATTGTAGTAGGCTGATGTCAAACACTGTTGTTGTCACCACCTTTTAAAGATGATATTTCGGAAAGGGGTGAGTTGGGAAATTTTGTTATCGTAAAGACCCATCTTAATTTCATACGAGTAATCACCTCCTGAGTTTTGTCGCATAAATTAAAAAACACTGTGTATATGTTTAGTAACTTACGACATGGTAATTATATCTTGGGGTATTTTGGTGGAAAGGGGGGGGGGGGGGGGGGGAGGGGAAGGGGGGGGGGGGGGGGGGGGGGGGGTGGGGGGGAAAAAAAAAAAAAGGGGGGGGGGTGGTGGGGGGGGTGGGGGGGGTGTTGGGGGGTGGTGTGGTAGAGAAGGGGGGGAGGGGTGGTAAGGGAGGGGGGGGGGGGGGGGGTGGGGGGTTTGGTGGGGAGGGTAAAAGGGGGGGGGAGAGAAGGGGTAAGTGGGGGTGGGGGGGGGGGGGGTGGGGGGGTAAGGGGGGGGGGGGTAGGGGGGGGGAGGGTGGAAGAAGGTGGGGTAGTAAAGGGGGGAAAGGGGGTGGGGTGGGGGTAGGGGGGGGGGGGGGTGGGTGGGGGGGGGGGGGGGGGAGGGGAAAGGGAGGGGGGGGTGTATAACAAGGGTGGGGGGGTGAGGGGGGGGGGGGGGGAGGAGGGAACCCAGGGGGGGGGGGGAAGGGGAGGGGGGGGGGTGAGGGGGGGGGGGGGGGGGTACCAGGGGAGAGGGGAAAGGAGGGGAGGAGGGGGGGGGGGCGGGGGCACCTTGTGGGGGGGGGGGGGGGTGGGGGAGGAGGAGAGGGGGGGGGAGGGGGGGGAGGGGGAGTGGGGGGGGGGGGGGGGGAGAAGGGGGGGGGGGGAGGGGGGGGAGGGAGGGGGGGGGGGAGGGGGGGGGGGGGAGGGGGGGGGCCTACCAAGAGGAGGGGGGGGAGGGGGGGGGGGGGGGGGGGGGGGGGAAGAGAGAGGGAGAGGGGGAAGGGGGAGGGGGGGGGAAGGAGGGGGGAGGGGGAAGGGGGAGGGGGGGGGGGGGGGAAGGGGGGGGGTGGGGGGGGGAGGGGGGAGGGGAAGGGGAGGGAGGAGACGGGGGAGAGGGGGAGGGGGGGGGAAGAGGAGGGGGAGAGGGACCAAAAGGGGGGGGGAAGGGAAAAGAGGGGAAAAGGGAGGGGGGGCGGGGGAGGAAAGAGAGGGGGGGGGGGGAGGGGTAAGTGTGAAGAACTTTATGTCGCTAGACAAATTTACTAATTTTTGATGGTGTTTTATCCATTCTTGTTTGTGTTGTTGTCAAAGTGACCTGTTGACGAATTACTTTATAAGTTAAAGTGGCGCTTACAAAATATATATTTTTTATTACATATGAACTCACACGTTCTGTATTCTTACTAAGCTATTTGGTTAAGGTCGCTATTCAAGAAAAGATAAGAATCCGTCTCGCTTGGTAGCAGATGCTGTCTATGTTCCGATTATCATTTATTTTGTGTATCGTTGATTTATTATATATGTATTTGTGAAATAAAAAAAAGAGAGCACAATATTCTGAATTGATTGTTAGTTTAATTTCCTGTGACAATTTTTTTGAATCCAGATTTATTTTCTTTATATAATTTTGTCTTGTCTATGTGTACAACGCTCATTAAATTTGTTTGATTTTTGTCTGTTAACTAAACTTAAATCTTTTCGATAACAACACGTCTTATAGTAAGAAAATATTTAAAATGCAAACACGAAACAGACAAAAATAATGAATTAAAAAAATTAGGACAACAGAAGATGAAATGATGGTAAACAGAAAAGAAATTAAAATACATAAATATATAACAGTGCTAGACAAGAAGAAAAATATAATACTAAAAAAGTATGGGAAATTGGAAATACGGTGTTTGAAAAAGACATAGAAAAGAGAAAGTAAAGTTTTAATAAATTAGTTAGAAATGGTATGATCTACGGAGCAGAAATATAAAAATGAAAGGAATTTATAAAACTTTGGAAAATCTAAGAAAAATATTGAAAATGGACATTGGAACTAGATAGGAAGACACAGAGATATACTAGGTGTCTATAAAAGGTCCTTACAAAACTCTACCACGTATTTTTTAGAACAAAATAAGTCTGTTTAAAACAATACTTAGCTTAATTAAAATTTCTTAATTTCGGTGCAATACGGTCCTGAAATTAATTGTGGAAGTGAATTCTGAAATCATTTTGTTTTTATTTAAATTTTAAACCGCAGAAGCAATATTTTCTTAAAATTTGAAACCTTTACACAGTTTTGTAGGCCAGAAAATAAATAAAAAAACGTTTATTTATCAAATATGTGTAAAGTAGACTATGGGCTACAAAAAAAGGTACTCAACATAAAATTCGATAAACATCACTCTTTTCGCAAAAATCGCATTTTACTAATAGCATTATCGTTGATAAATTGCTTTTTCAAAAATTTGAAACGGTTTAAAACGAATTTGCCAAATTTTGGTACGCTTAAACATTTTTGTGGACCGAAAAAAATCATATCAAAATTGTGTCAAAAATCAATCCATAGACGGACAACCGTTTTTTTAGTAATAATGATAATAATACGTAGTAGAATTTTAGAGGCACAATGTAATAATAGAGGAAGAAATAAGAATACATAAAATAGGATTGTAAACAGGAAAGGGAGCCATGAGTTACAAAGGACTAACAAATAATGGTAGAGAAAACGCAATCTTTTAAAAAAGTAAGGAATCATAGAATAAATCATGAGCAAGAAGAGAAGAGACGATACGAGGAAGACAATATGCAAGGAAAGAGGTAGAAATAATAATAAAAAGGGAAAGAGTATAGAAGAGGAAATATTATTAAGTGACATAGATAATATAAACAGGTACAAGAAAGAGGAGAAAAATAATAAAAAACGTATATAACAAAAATTTTAAAAAAATTACTACAATATTTACTGAAAAAAGAAGTTTATAGGAAAAAAGTTATAGTCAGATTTAAGTATGCTTTTGAGAAAGAAGACAATAAATATTGGTTAGAAGATGACAAAAGGATGTGTGGAAAAAAGTTAGAATATATAGGGAAAAAATAATTACTATTATTATTAGAAAAAGAAATTGGAAACAGGTAGTAATCGAAAGGAGAAGATGACAAGGAAAGAGAAAAAAACTAAATTAATTTTTATTTTTATTATTGTAGAAGTTTTGTTAAAAGGAAAAGAAATGTATTATTTTTATGTTTGGTTTAAGTTTTTGAATTCAAGTTTTTTGTTAATTTTTGAATAACAAAATAAGTACATACATACATCTAATTGTAAATCTTATTTTTGAAAAGAAACAGTATAAAAAAACGAAATAAGAATTGAAAAAAGAATGTAAAAACGTTAGAAAAAGTTTGAAAGTTTAAAAAGTTAAACGACCTATGAAAAATGTTGGGCTGAAATAAACCTGTGGGTAAAAACGTAGTGTGAACCAAGATGGAAGCTACTGTAGCACCTGCCAGGTATTAATGATAGACTGATTGTGATCATTGTCCACTGATTAGATTTAGATGGGCAATTTTGTCTATTATAAAAACTAACTTGCCGGCGTTTTTAACAATATTAAGCAAAGTTTAATACCTGCAGTATTAATTAAAGTGCGGTCCGTAGCTCTACAGTTAAGTGCGTTAGCTGTTAAGCAGGCACCTCGGGTTCAATTCCTGGTGCAAACATCGAATTTTTGGCCGTATTCTCTCGCAAGGCAATGGCAAACCAGCGAGAGTATACTTGCCTAGTAAACCTCTTAACTAAGCCGTTTGAAATCGGCGTTAAACTGTAGGTCCCCTGTATATGTGTCTACTGTCACGCACAACACATATACATGCGAAGGGTGCGCAACGTCCGGTAACGGATATGCAACTTTAAGAAGAAATATCTGCAGTTTCACACAATGACAAATTTATCGCAAAATTAACAACTACGATCAATTACAAATCACTGATAAAAATTACTTTAAAAATATATTGGTGTGCAATATGAGCAAAATTGTAACTGTATAAATGTTTTTATTAGTTACTAAATTATAAACGTCATTTATTAGTAAGCGTTACTTAAGTGTAAGCACGAGGTGCATGAAAATATCAAAGTTTAAACCTGCATTAAGGTTTACGAAAATTTTAAACAACTACATTCAAATAAAGTGATGATACTTACAACCAATATTAAATTAAGCTAATGGAATTTTCGTACACTCTGTGACACAACACGACCGTCAATAGAAAGCGCAAATTTATAACCTTGAATAGTGTTTAACATGACAGTCGTAATTGTACACAGCGATAGTTGCGACTGAAGTGCGAACTATTTTATTTTCAGTTTGAAACACAAGGTTGAAAACTGCAGTCCTTATCTGTGATCGTAAATTCTTTGTATTCCGTAAAATGGCAATAATATAAAGATACATGTCACTCCGGAAAGCACTAAAAATTAAAAAAATTTTAACTGCTTTATATAACAACTAATGGTCATCAAGAGCTTCGACAAAAAATTTATTAATTTAAATACCTTAAGGAAGCTTTTAACATGGACCATTTGACCACAAAGTATTGGGGCTAAATTTCTCTGATACTTCCGTTACATTAGTTACGCTATTTTTTTCTGTCAAATTTTTAAATTTGCGTCTATATCTTGATAAAAACTTTGCTGGCAGTAAACCGGAAGTTAGGGTTTATGATTTTTTTTCTGATTTCTTCTGTCACGTTCATTGGACAAAATAATCTTTACGGAAATGAATAATTTGTACTTTCAAGGATCCTGTAATTTAATTTAGTTGTTAATAATTTAGTAAAAATATTATGTTATACAAAATACGCATGGCTATTAATATTTTTAACAAATGGTTACATATAAGATATCTATACGAAACCGGTTCCATTTTCAAAGATATTCATGAAAATTACAAATTGATGAATATCTATTGTATGACATTGCGTATTTATTCAAACGGAAAGTTTAAATTTAAGCGAGAGTGAAGGAAAAATCAGGTTACGTCTTTAAATGTATACAATTTCTCTGACGACGATGTGAAGGATGGTTAACTTCGAATTTAGAAAGAATCCCTTGATAATTCTAAGCTAACGCAAGATTATTTTGTACGAAATTATGTTGAGTATACTGAAGAAAGTTCAGGTAGTAAATTTATATTAATTTTTTTGCTCCCGTCTCATTCGACGGTTAAATATACTTTATGTTTGTTAGCTAATAACTGTAAATATTTAAGTAAGTTGGATTGCTTAAGAGAATAAGCCGAACGACGCTATTAAATTACTATTAGCGTCAAGTACACTCGGCTTTGTAAAGTTTTTGAATTAAGTCGCGCTTGAAAACGATTTTGTTATGATAATAAACAACTTAAATTTTTTACTCAAAGATTACAATTTAAACAATTTTTTTATAAATTAGGCTATCAATATTTTTTAGAAAGGTGTAGAGCGCAATAAATATCGTTAAAATATAAAATATTTACTGCTTAAATAATGTACAATACTTTTTCTACGCTCACAAACAAAAATAATATAAATAATGCCTTAATAACAAATTATATGTTTCAATTTGTTTATAAAAGTCTAAAATATTTAACATACTTTTGCAATTTTTATGTTGTAGTTACTACTTTGTACCAATGGCAAAAAAAAATTATGTACAAAACCACATATTAGGAAACAGTCAACTTTTAGTATTTATATACATTTATGTAAATGATTACTTGTGGTAGTGGACTTAGAAAAAATATATACAGGGTGGTCCAATCTATACGACACGGTCTCTCAAATGAGAACGCATCTATATGTTGCGGCGATTTTTGTACATGTATGCAGAGTCTTTTTGGGCATGATTTAAAAATATTTTTTAATATACAGGGTTTGTCAAAAAAAAAAAGTTAAATGCCAAAGTTGCCATTTTTAAATGGAACACCCTGTATTTGAGAACGAATTTGGATTGTAGAGCTGAAATAAAGGTAAGTTGATGTTACATGCCCTATAATTTAAAAAAATTATAAAATTACAACATAAATTTGAAAAAATTATTAAACTAAAGTGCTTTATGTGACGTATGAACCTTTATGCCTTATCATAGTAGTAGTGCCTTCGGTAATAAATGAAAACAATAACGTGCTAAAAAGTTATACAGGGTAGTAAAAAATTGAATTAAATTATAGTCAAATTGAAAGGTGATAAACTCTTTTATTTTAAATGGAACACCCTATATCTGACATCACGAAACAATAGGCTTTTCAAATACCTATCGAACAGTATTAGGGTGTCCCATACCTAACTCAAATAGTTTCTGAGTTATTCGAGTTTATGTTGAAAGTTAATGTTAATTCCATTTAACAAGATTTAATTTTAGTGAAGGTGGCTGTGGCTGATGAATGAAAGGCATAGCGATTGTTTTTGTTTGTTTATTAACTACCATTAATCTGTCAAAGTATTTTAAAATCCTCGTTTATTAAGAAGTATTGAATTTAAAATGAAAACTTATAGTAAACAAGAAAGAATTGACATGATTTCTGTCCTCGGGGAGTGTGACCGGAATTGTTTATTAGCCTCGAGAGTTTACGCTCAAAAATATCCGACACGTAATCATCCTAACCAAAATGTTTTCCAAAGACTGTTAGAAGTTTTTCTACAGGATGGATCCGTAAGTTATAAAAAAGTAAAAGGCACAAAGTACGTAACTGGCAACGAAGAAAATCAGTTCTCAGTAATTGGACCCGTAATTGAAAATCCACACACGAGCCAGCGAAAAATTCATTCAGAAACCGGAATCAGTAAAACCAGCGTACAGCGCATTTTAAAGAACCATAACTTGCATCCAAAGCACGTGCAGCTGCATCAAGAGCTTTTGGAAATAGATTTTGGTCGAAGAGTTGATTTTTGTTTGTGGGCGCTAGATAAAGCAGGGGAAGATGAAAATTTCTTTGATTACGTTTTGTTCTCAGATGAATGTACTTTCCACAACAACGGCTTCGTCAACAGGCATAATTTTCACTACTATTGTGATCAAAATCCCCATTTTTAAGAACACTTAACCACCAGCATAGGTGGTCTCTTAATGTATGGGGAGGAATCCTCGGAGGGCGTATGGTGGGACCATTCTTTTTGAAGGCCATTTAGATGGACAAAAATTTAACAGATTTCTCACAGAAAATTTACTCGACCTTTTGCTAGATGTTCCACTAAATATTTTACAACGTATGTGGTTTCAACTAGATGGTGCTCCAGCACATTTTCATCATAACGTGCGGTTCAATTTAAACCAAATGTTTCCGGATAGATGGATTGGAAGAGGAGGACCCCAAAATTGGCCGGCCAGATCTCCTGACTTGACATGTGCCGATTTTTTTGTGGGGATATGTCAAGAACATTGTCTACAATAATCCACCTACAACACCAAATGATATGGAAGAAAGAATCCGCGGTGCTTTTGCGAGCATTACACCGCAAATGCTGGAGAATGTTAAAGAATCATTCAAAAAACGTGTTCAGTTAGGTATTGAGACAAATGGTCGCTGTTTTGAACATTTAATTTAATGTTAAGTAATTTTTTCAATATTGTTTAGTTCGCTTTGTTTTTACGTTAATATTTTGCTTTGTTACATTTTTACGTTACATCTTATCTTTGTAGTTAATAAACAATCGCTATGCTTTTCATTCATCAGCCACAGCCACCTTCACTAAAATTAAATCTTGTTAAATGGAATTAACATTAACTTTCAACATAAACTCGAATAACTCAGAAACTATTTGAGTTAGGTATGGGACACCCTAATACTGTTCGATAGGTATTCGAAAACCTATTGTTTCGTGATGTCAGATATAGGGTGTTCCATTTAAAATAAAGAGTTTATCACCTTTCAATTTGACTATAATTTAATTCAATTTTTTACTACCCTGTATAACTTTTTAGCACGTTATTGTTTTCATTTATTACCGAAGGCACTACTACTATGATAAGGCATAAAGATTCATACGTCACATAAAGCACTTTAGTTTAATAATTTTTCAAATTTATGTTGTAATTTTATAATTTTTAAATATCTCAAAATTATTTGAGATAGGTATAGGGCATGTAACATCAACTTACCTTTATTTCAGCTCTACAATCCAAATTCGTTCTCAAATACAGGGTGTTCCATTTAAAAAATGGCAACTTTGGCATTTAACTTTTTTTGACAAACCCTGTATATTAAAAAATATTTTAAATCATGCCCAAAAAGACTCTGCATACATGTACAAAAAATCGCCGCAACATATAGATGCGTTCTCATTTGAGAGACCGTGTCATATAGATTGGACCACCCTGTATAAATTAAGAGTGGTATAGTCGGCTTGTGTTTTTGTCACAAAACATGTTTAAACTGTATTTAACTAATACACATGGGACAAATATGCCAAAAACTTATTTAGATATTGTTTAATACATATAGTATCATGTATCGAATAGATACATTAAAAATTGATTTTAATAACACACGACTACATTATGCTAAAGTAGTCTTGTGCAAAATTATAGTACCATAAAGATAGTGTAATCTACGATATTAGTTTAAATGGCATTAGTTTTAACATTTATGATTGTACTGAGTTGGCCTTGCAAAATGTATTAAAAAAATTGCAAAATGTTTTCACGACTTGCAGATTTTTGTAAAAAATTTTACTGCATGAAACTAAAGCAATTATTTTTTAATATTTTTTATAAATAGATATAAACATGCAGTAGTTTATCGTGTGGCAATTGACAAACTATCATAACCTCTAAAAACAAGCAAACACATTACGTATGTACATTAGAACTACGAAGCATTGTTACACATTTGTTACGTAGCTGATCTACTCATTTTCTACATTATTTCTGCAAATAGAGGAGGCAGACATTGAACGTTTAGCAGATGTTTTTGGTACGCATCACACGCGTCAACAAAAAAAGTAACATAAAACGAGGAAACCTCTGTGTTACATAATGACTAAATAACAGTGTTTGCTGGGAACCATGTATAAATTCAATGTAAAGTGGCTCTCTCTTGCAGTTACATAAATGTTTCGAACTTGAACTAAAACAATTTTTGGTCAACACAGAATAATCAAAAAACCCTAATAATACAAAGTGTCCATCTATAAATTAACACATTTTGACAACTTATAACTAGAGAACAGAAAAAGATATCGACAGGCAGTTTTCACTAAACTTCATAAATATACTTCAAGTTTCTGTTGACATTGTAATGTTACATGTAATTTTTTATGGAAATTAACGAAAAAAAATTAAATATTTTGTACCAAAATTTTTGTTCTTTTCAAAAATGTATACATTGTTGGCATTAAATGGCGTTTTTAGAGAATAATTTACTGTTTCATGAAACCATGTCATGAACTTCTTGCACGAATTATTACTAATCTGACACTTCTGTCAACTCGATTTGCGCTACACAGCACCCCTAATAAATTAATATAAAATATTAAGTCACTCTTAGCTTGGTAAGTCAATTTACAAAACGGGAACATTAAATAGAAAACATGTACTGAAAATGCTTAAGATATTCCTTTAATGGCCAGTTGCACCAACCTTAGGTAAATTTAATCTTGGGTTAAATACAATGGTATCCAAGAATGAAACATAGCAACGATTGTTCTGAACCATGATTAAAGTTAACCGAGTTTGCTGCAACTGGCTCTAAATGATAGTTTATGGATAAAGATTTGCAGATAATTATTAGAAATACTAGTAGTTTGATTCGACAAAAGCCTTTCATATGAATTTAAAAAAGTAATTTTTTAACAAAACTTTTAGACGTCTGAGACTTGGCAATCTCGTTAGATAAAAATTGAAATATTCTTAAGACATTCAGCAAAATCGGCTTTCAATAACTTTTCTTATTCTCTAGTTAGAATGTGATCTTTTAGATTTGGAAATTTTTGACATGGTTTCATGAAAAAGTAAATTATTCCATAAAAACGTGGGTTAATGCCTACAATGTATACATTGTTGGAAAGGAAAAGAAATAACCTTTCCAATAATGTTAAAAGAATTATAAGGTGTCCTATTTAAACTAAGCTCACAATTTCCGTTCAATAAACAAAATTTTTTTTGTCAATTTCCATAAAAAAATTACATGTGGCAACAATGTCAACAGAAACTTGAAGTATATTTATGAAGTATAGTTAAAACTGCCTGTAAATTTCTTTTTCTGTTCTCGAGTTCTAAGTTTTAAAATGTGTCAATTTATTGATAGACACCTTGTATTTTAATTGTTGTAACATTGTAATGATAATGCTGATGATCCCAAATAAGGGTGAAATGCAAGAGATGGTTCTGGTGACATTATTTGGTTTAATTGCAGTATGCTGTTTTAAAATAGTCATTTCAAAAAGGCGACTAATAATCCTGCTCTATATCTGTTCTTTATTGTTTAAATGTAAAATTATTTGGTTTATAAATAAGCTTCGATAGATGATTTTCCATTTTATTGAAACATTAGATTGGGTCAAAATACGAGTATAATAAAAAACAAAACCGTTTAAGGTTCAGATCACGTTTTACCTCGACAAATAAAGATGTGACCAAAGCTTCAAATTTAAATTGATCTTATCAACTAATTCAGCATTTTTGCATTCTCTATTGTTTTTTAAGAAAAGAGGGTCCTTGGGCTCCCTTAAATTTCCTTCTCGGAATGAAATGTATTTGTTTAAATAGAGAACAACAATACCTTTCATATGAGGTGCTGCCGAGGATTTTACAACGTTAGGATGATAGATTGGCTTTTAGATGTAAAGGATCAAACAAAAGTTCATTTCTATGGGCAAATTTTATTGCTAATGAATATCCCTTGTAAAGATGAATTGGCATTCTCGACCATATTCGTTTTCGGTGGGCCACCATTTATACAATATTTAATATAATACTAATTAAAATAATAACATTTACAAAACCAAATAATAGTTATTAAATTATCAAGGCACTAAAGTTTGATTAGTGCCAAGGTACATAATATATTTTTTCGAAATCTAAAAATTTGAAGAAAATCTGACAATTTTATAAAGTTCTTTAAGTAGCAAATGTAATCAGTCGTTTTCTTTTTTACGTCACTGCGCATGCGATATTCTAAAATTTATATACATTTTACACATCTCCGGCGAAAATGTGAATCGTTGTATAATGAATTACTTTGATGTCGATTTTATTTACTTTTACTGCCGATTTTTTGAAGTTTAGTGACCATTTCGGAAAAATAAGTTTTTCACAATAATTAGTTTAAATAAATCACATTATTTACCAATTTTACAACTAGATTTCTATATTCAATAAATAGTACGGTAATCCGTACTAACTTTCTTGCATTTACACTTATTACTCTATGGACATGTACCAATTTTGTTTACAATTAGAAGGAAAAATTGCCCTACAGTTGCCAAACATTTTTTAACGAATTATACCAAAAAAAATAGCGCCATATTTTTGACACATTAGTTTTGAAGAAAATTTTTCAAGCTGATTGGAAATAATCTAAATTGGTTTAATCAAATTTAGAGATTGAAATTTTCCAAAAAGTTTATAGTATTTATAACATTATTTATTGTCCAAAGAATTAATTTTAAAGAAATTCGTTTCAGTCGTTTCTGAAAAAAAAAACTTAAGAGATGAAATACTTCCTTTATTAAATTTTTCTGGAAAAATATAATAGCTATTTTGTAAAAATTGTAATCTAATATACGTCTGTAAAATTGAAGAAATATCGTTAACAAATTTTTCAAAAATTGAGTTTTTACAAACTTAGTTTTAAGAGTAGAAAAAAACTTTTGGAAAACCTTTATAAAACCCTACATATAAAATTTAAATAAAATTGTTTTGTTCGTTTGGTTTCTAGGTCAGAGTACATACATACATACATTTATACATTTTTTACGAAGCACGATTACAGTATTTTCTTTCTAAGTATGAGAGAAAGTAAAAATAATTTTGATTATCAATAATAAATTTAATTAAAATTTAATTAAAATTTGAACAGACAAGGACTCAGTTCTGTTGAACACGACCAACAATTTACAATTTGCATTAATACAAAAAAAATCAGTTATCTAAGGCCCGGGACATCTGGGGCAACTGTTTTCCAACAACAATTGCAAACTGGTTGAGCTCGCTGTTTTGCGACATTGGCATCGCCTGAAGATGAGGAACCGAACACGAGGCATTACGGAAAAATCGGTTCAAAACCAATTTCAAAGCGGTTTGCAATTGTCACTCCGTGTACAGGGTGTATCATTTTTCCTGTGTAAAACAAAAATGCAATAATTATAATTTTCCTAGCCTTCTCAGTCTTTGAGCTAAAGGGTGAAATTGAAAATAGTTACCATTGGAGGACCTCTTGTTTTTTGACTATGCAAACATTTACGGGGCTTTATAGATTTTTTCTAAACCCTACCAATTTTTAGTTATTGACCAAAATTGTATTTTTTTAATGGGACATTGTATATTTTTTTCTAAAATCAAATCTGTTTCGTTATAAGCTTTCCAAAATATTTTAAAAATATTATATTTTTATATCTAGTAAACTGTGATGGATTTTTTTAAACAGTAGTTTTTGTGTTTACTCGCTATCATTTAAAATGTTAAAATAATAGCTGTAATATGGCTATGTAAAATAGATTTCAAAATAGCGATAAATATGATATTAAATTAAACTTTATTTGTCTTCTTTTAAAATAACAAATGATTCGGCTTACATCAAACTAAACAAATATACAGGTAAACTATTAATTTATTCTTATTATTTTTTCTTTTTTTATAACCATTTTTTTTCTACCAATACCTTTATCCATTCTGCTTCTTTCCTTTTTTTACCGAGCCCCTCTTAACTCTTTACATTTTTCCGATATATATTTTTCCACTCTTCTCCGCACATTATGCATCATCTTCCTTTTCTCTTCTCTAATATTTCTTTTTTTGTTTTCTTTATTTTACTAAATCTTGCTATCATTTCCTTTTGCCCTTATAAACTTAGAACTCCATCTACTATTAAATTGTAATATCGGTTGTTATATCTTTCTTTCTTTATCCTCGCCCTTGTTTTCTGTCTTTGGCTATCCTTATCTCTTAATACTATCTCCCCTTCCGTCTTTCTTTCTTCTGGTCTTAACTTTTTTATGTTGTTCCTTGCTTGCCCTATCCTTTTATAATATGCTTATCTGTCCTCTTCTCTGTGTTTTACTCTTTGCTCTTCTACCCTATTTAACATTTGAATACAGTTTAGTACCTTTTCTGTCCTCCATCCTTTCTTCAAATCTGAACGTTCTTTTTCCTACTTGTACTCTTATCTACTCAGCTCTAACTCTTCTTATTATATACCTTCGTGTCTCCTTATCTAAACCTACCGTCCATTTCCAGTATTTTTATGAATTTTTTCAGTCTTCTTGTTCCTTCCATCTACAGATCACCGTTTCGTAGATCATTACGCTTGTTACCAATTTTTAAACACCTACCTTTATTTTTCCATGCCCTTCACAAATATCCTTTTCCAAAATGTGATTTGAATACTTGCTTCATTTTCAGTAACATTTTAACGGTTTTGTTACCACACTATACAGGTTTATACTAATCTTCTGGAGCACCATACATAATACTTACACCACAATACAATATTTAAAATGTACCATACGAATAAAAAATGAGTAAATAAATAAACAACATAATTGTTAAATTGCAGTTATTAAAATAATAATCTATTACAGTCTACTACATATAAAAAATATGAAATTTTTAAAAATTGTTAAATTTTGTCAAAAGAAATACAAACAACATAGTATTTTTACTATGTTAAATAACAAAAAACGGTTGTGTTTAAAAATTAAATGGACCGCTGGATTTAACGTAAGAAAATCTATAAGAACCCGTTTTTACTTTAAATATAATTATTTGCATAGTCGAGATAGAAGAAGTTCTCCAAAAGTAGCCTTCTTCAATTTTACTATATAGCTTAAAGACTAACAACATGTATTTCAGTCCCTGGTTAAGGTTAATTTTTGGTTAATATCTAAGAAAATAATTGTGACAACAATAATTATCATGACAGTAAACTCAAAATTTAAGTTAAGCCGTGACTGAAATACCAGCCGTTAGAGAGTTAGGAGAAATGTACTTATTGTATCTTCTGTTTTGTGAAAAAGTTGGCAACTATTGGGACAACCGCAACTTTCTGTCTTCACTTATAAGCGAGAAACTCCATAAAACACATAAAATTGGGGCACTTTAGACTTTAAAGGGCACGGTTCTGTAACAAGAGTTATAAATCGGTTGAGCTTATCTCAGAAACTGTTGCTCGGAGCGACGCGACATTAATTAAGTATACTTTTAGGGGCAGAAAAAGTTTGAGTATAAAAACATTCAAATAAATATTTTAAATGTAAAGAGAAAGTGCTGTAAGTAGCGCCTTATACAATTTACCACAATAATAAAAACGGATTTCAAATTCTCATCTCAAAAAACCACCAAGTACTTAATTTTGTGTAAATAGTACAACTATTAAGAAAATTATCCACTAATAAAAAATAATAATTTTGAAGCTTTGTATTTCAGAAACTATCAACTTTTGTACTAAGGTAATTTGGACTAAATCGGCAAATTTTAGTCTCCGAAATCTATAGTAGGTGTATGAATACGGGACACACAATTTCCGTATTTATTTTTTTAACTGTCTCTTATAATAAGCTCGGGACATGCTGTCTAAAACCGTAGCTTACAAAGTAAGTTTGAATTATAAGTATATTATACTTTATTTTTATGTCGTCATGCAATGCCTGTGCTGTTATATTTTATGTTCTTATTTACCTTCTATAATGTTTACACACTTAATTAATATTATTACATGTGAACAGTAGGGTGGGTAAGGGTTGACATGTTTAGGTTTTAGTGGTTTTCCTAAACCTTGAAGCAAATGCTTTGCCAAGACGAACCAATCCACTATTGCACACGGTTTTGTCACCACACTATACAGGTTTATACTGATCTTCTGGGGCACCATACATAACACTTACATCACAATACAATATTTGTGTAATGTATCATACAAATAAATAAATGAACTTATACGACACACTTTTTAGTGATTATCCAGTGCTTTCGACCAGGAAATAAAAAAATTGTTTTTATCAACAACAAAAGCGCAAGTAAGAAAAAATCAACAGATCTAAACACAACCAGTAATATGTATAAAGTTCTAAAATCATTTAATTATTTTGTAATTGCTATTACCGTACTCATTGTATTAGTTTTGTTTGTACAGTTCAATTTTAAAAGAATTTTAATTTGGTTTCTATTTTTTGCATCTCAGAGGCAAAATTTATGTTTATATTAAAATACAGTTTTGAATATTATGAAAAACACATTAGCTTAAACTAGGACTATTTCAATATTTAGATAGTTGTGTGTGGTCTTATATATAAAATGTTAAAACATTTTACACACAGGATAATTTGATTGAAGCGGAAATCTAAATTACAATCATAATCTAATATTTGATTTTGTAGTTTATAATGTTTATATGTTATGTCACAATATTTATGAGTTTGGGTATTTGTATTATGTGGTAAATATTGTTTGTATTATTTATGTAGTAAAATTGTTCTTTTCTAAACATACATAAAAAAATATAAAAGATTCAGAATATAATTCAAGTTTTTTTGTAAATTTTATTTTTAAATGTTCAAAAAATATTAATAATTTAAATACTTTAATTATCTTTTTTTAAAATAATAGGTTTATTTTAAATATGTTGAATGTCTTCCTAAAATATTTAACAAACATTATCATTTATAAGTGTTACATTTAAATGTTTAATTAACGTTATTTACTAACATTTATATAATATTTGTGCAACTTGTGTTGTAACATCAACACAAAACATCTCGATACAAATAATAAATTAAAAATTACCCCCAATCACAGCCGATAATGCTGGAAACGGTTTTAATCAATGTTATTTTCTTCAACGTCAAATAAAAAATGACAGAAATTAATAGAGACATTAATAGAATAAAAATACACAAAGTGATTTATTAAAGTTAATAAAGTAAACATTAATTGAATAGTATATAACATGACCCTGCTTTTTTAATCTCTCTATATATTTATAACTAATTTTAAAAATCGTTATTTGTTTTACACACTAATATTAAAATTTACTTACATTTTTATAATTTTTCGTCACTAAGGGTTACGTTCTGAAATGATTCAAAACACTATACCATCGGAAGAATAATTTAGTTAGTAGTTATTTTGAAAAATTCACATAAACTGCAAGCATCAGAGCCTTCAATTGTTTGAGTTTCACAGTTATTAATATATTCATATTTCATGGCTAGCTCCTTGATCCTGGGTTTTTGATTGTACTGCAAACTGGATTGTCTCGACAAGTACGAATGCTCAGGTTACACTACAGTACATCAATGAATTTATAAGTTTAAACACTACCCAAATATGACATAAAAATATGGACAACTATTTTAAAAAAACGATGACGTAAAGTATGAAAATAAAATAATACCAAAGTATGTAAGTAAAATAATAATTCTTCTGTGTCAGAAGAATTTGAAAAAATTTTACCGAATTAGATTCAGATTTTTTACTCACACTGTACAGATAGGTGTCTTATAGGTTCTATAGATTAATAACATGAATTTTGTTTGAAAATTATTAAAACTAAATTTTTAGACGTTGAAAAAAATTAACTAAAGTAATTTTGTAGTATTATATTTTGTCAAATGATATTTAAAAACTAAACAAAAAGCTACATACAATCAATTATTGAAAATAAAGAAAAACTGTAAGATAAGCGGAAATTATAGAAAAGTAAACAAAATCGTTGTCCGTGAAATTCTGATTGTACAATTAACCTGTTAATAAATGCTTAAATTATCCTGATAGTAATACAGTTCAGAGAGGCGGATATAATAAATAGAACTAATTTAGTTTAAACCGAGGAACAATTTATGTAACTTTTCTTGCGTTTCATAAATAATGTTTCAAAAATATATCAAGCCTATAACGAAAGAACTGTGCACATAAAACTATTTTTAAAAATATATAATTTTTTAATTCAGATTTTAGGATGATAGCAATGTTAATTCCTTTAGTAGAAGGTGAGGATAAATAAACACTCTTTAATTATTTTAAATCGCTAACGTTTTGTTCACAATGCGTGAGCTTCTTCAAGCGGCCAGTTTAATAATATAGTAATTAAAATACAATACGTCAATACGTAAAAACATAGTAAAAGATAAAAGTCAAACGCAAACAATATCTACAAGCTAAAGTTATAAATATACAGGGTGAATCACCACCAACTGGACGGTGATTTATAACAAAACAGTAATAGTTTTACAACTTTTGTCATTTTGGTAGCTTGCAGATTGACAAACTTTACATTTCAAAATTATTTTGAAATATACAGTATGCCCCAAAAAAGTGTGGCGCATCAAAGTTATGTTTTTTCTTATGGAACACTCGGTTTGTGATTACCCGAAAAAATAAGATATACTTTCATAAAGATTCCCTATACTTAAATACACAACGTTCGACTTTTCTTAAAATATGGAGTATTAAAAAAAATTGAATATCTTCTAATCCAACAAATCACAACAAATTTACTCTTACGTCTAAATAGTTGGATATTAGATGAATATATTTCATGATTAAATATTAAACATCTCTTTACAGGGTGTTTAGAATTTTCAAGTTAATTAGTAGATCATTCAATACGTAATATGACCCTTATTTTAAATTGAACATCTTGTATTTTATTAATTCATAACTTTAACAAAAAGTGCTATTTCGAATGTCATAAGGGTGTCATATGCCTAAGGGTTTTATTTTTTTTATTATGGGTAAAGGGTTTGAGGTAAAAGTAAGAGTTGGGGAGTTTTTGTTAACATTATAAAATAATAAAATACATAGTCTTCTATTTAAAATAAGGTTCATATTACATATTGAATGATCCAATTATTAGCCAGTAAATTCTGAACGCCCTGTAAAGAAATGTTTAATATTTGATAATGGAATACATTATTCTAGTATGCAACTATACAAGCGTAAGAGTATTTTGTTATAATTTGTTGGATTAGAAGATATTCATTTTTTTTAATACTCCATATATTAAGATAGAGTCGATAAAACGTAAAACACTCAGTGTTTAGGTATAAGAAACCTTTATGATAGTATACCTTATTTTTACGGGCAATCAAAAAACACAATAAGATATACGGTGTTTCATAAGAAAAATATAACTTTGATGTGCCATACTTTGGAACACTCTGTATATTTTCAAAGTAATTCTTAAAATGTAAATTTTATCAACCTGCGAGCTACTAAAATGACAAAAACTATAAAACTTTTACTGTTTAGCTGTAAATCTTCGTCCCGTTGGTGGTGATTCACCCTGTATATACGACTCAAAAAGTTCCTGTTAATTACGACTAACTTGAGAATCCAAATGGCACGATAATAAATTTAAGTGAAAATTAGATTCAACATATTAGACTCACCTTAAATTTATAGAGTAGAGTCACTAGTGATTAAAACACACAACAACATAATATAATTAAAATTAACATGTGGACGTTAATAATTAAAATGTTAAATATAGAAATAAATAATTAAATGTCACACAGTTTTTGTTCACGAACAAATGAGTAATAAAACCGGTACCTAAGAATTTGGCATTGAATACACACGATAGGTATTTATTGTCTAAAGTAAGACAACAATGACTGGATACAAATTGACTAGAAGCGCTTAAGATTTTAGAAAATTATTTTATCCCATACCATATTTTTATGTTAGTTAGATTTATTTTTTGGTTATTTTTATATGGTACTAATTAGGGTTATAGTTACAAGTTAGATGTTAGTTGCCGTTAATTGTATGTATTAGGATTAGTGCATGTTATTTTAATATCTGTTAACTCAATAAATTAATAATTCGGAGACCAGACGTTTTTTGTATTTAGGTTTCGTGTTCAAAATTATGGGATTTTCAAAATTGAACATTTGTCCTGTTGTAGTATGGTGTACAGAAAGTTGTTTGTGTTTCAGTCTTTTATCCTTTTTACTATGTTTTTACGTATTGACATATTGTATTTTAATTACTTCTTTTATTGAGCTAGCGATTTAAATACTTGAAGAGTATTTATTTATCCTCACCTCTACTAAAGAAATGAACATCGCCATCATCCTAAATTCCCAAGTTATGTTAAGAAATGTTTTTAATTAAATTCGATAGTTTACTTTAGTACTATTTACGAGAACCATTTTTATGTCTACAACATGATGCTGAAATTGAAACTTTGTTTTTATGAATCAATAATAAATTGTTATGGTTTATTTAGAAACAAACTATAAAATGAAATCAATGTTGAAAACTTGACCCACAGCTCCGTTAGTCAAAGAGGAATCGTGGTTGTACTTACAAGTAATTAGATCAAAAGCATTCAAAAGATTAATAATAGGACACTATCTAGTAGTATGTGCAGTAAAACTTTTAGAGCAACTAAAATCTCCAAAATACAAAAACAAAAAGTAAGATGTTAGATATATAATTTTTGTAGAACGACTAGACCTCAAGAACAACAAAAATATATAGGTAGAAGCACAATTCAAATTACGCTAAAAAGTAAATTCCTATTAATAGCAAAAAAAATGTTAGCATCATAAATTATTTTATTAAAGTCCATCAAAATCAGTCCATATACACACTTTGATTTTTTTCAAAAACGCTCACCAAGAAAAGTTTAGCTTTGAAAATCGCAAAATCCATAAACAAAGTGCATATCGGCGTATTCTTGATTGGTAAAATTAAAAGGCATTTTGTTGTTTTTAACGTTAGAGAATACTGACAAGTATCATATTATCGCCTACTTCATAATGGTTACTTCTATAGACACTATTTTAAAAGTGTCGTAAACCGAGTCTCCAATCAAAATATTACAAGAGTGACTTTCTTTTCTAAATTGATTTAGAAATTAAATGATTATTTTTAAAAAATAAGCAGTGGCGAAAGAAAATAGAGGAGGAAAAGTGACACCCCTTCTGTATCTACGCCACTGAACAGTTTTGAGAATAGTTACTTTAGTCAAGCAATGAGTATCTATTACATAAGTACTTTTACAAAATTTTGTCAAAATCGTTTTAATGACCTGAGAGTTAAGACAAAAAAACGATTTTTAAACTAAACTTTGAAAGGCTGTAAGGGGGGCGTTTTTGAAAAAAATCAAAGTATGTATATCAACTTATTTTTTGACGGACTATCGAATGGTGAATTATTGCTACTATTATTTGGACCATGCTGTGTAATGCATTTATAATCGTAACATTTTTAAATTCTTTCTACATAATTTTTATAATAGTCCATAAAAATTGTGTTTTGAGTGGGAGACCAACAACTGTTCTATTCTTTCAAAGACGCGTTTTTTGCAAACAATACCGCGAAGAAACACGGCGAACTTTTTAAATTCTTTTCGTGCGCACGATATTTTTGATCATAATCACCAATTTTGAAAAATCGATATTATTCAAAATATCTGGTTTAATGTTGCTTTTTAAACATTGCATTTTTACCTGCAAAGTGCTGCTGAAAAGGTAAAATTGTTTTAAATATTTTTTTCCACATCACCATTTAGTTAAAGTTTCAGGCGCATTTGATGTGTAGAAAAATATCGATTTTTTGAGATTGGTGATAAGAACTAAAAATGTCGGAAGTGAAAAAGGTCTTTGCACACATTTTTCGCAAAAAAAATTTATACTTTAAAAAAATGGATCTATTTTCGGTCCATATTTCAAAAAGTATTGATTTAAGCAATTTGCGGGATAGGACCAAAACTGTCAGGCGTCAATTACTAAACAGAATGGGTGTTTTTCTGAAACATTTGAACCCCATTTACAAGCTTATATCTCGAAAAATATCAATTTTTTGACTGTAGTTAACAGAACTGAATTGTAGTTCTCAAAATCCCTAGAAAAACAATCACTTTGGATTTCTTGTACAAACACAGCATCATCAGTTTTTTTTTGTTTGCGCGATTGTTTCCCTTTTTACGACAATTTTCATGGATGGGTAAGCCAAAATAGTTTATTGAAAACGGAAAATGGATTAATAAACAAATAAAATTAGAAATTTAGATAGAACTGTAGTAATACAACATTTATTTACCTTAGTTTTTATATATATTTACAAAAATAGGAATACAAAAAAAAATTCTAACAAAGGTTTTACTTAAGGTCTTGGGTGTCTACTTATATTTAAAATTTTTTTATACTTTGCTTGTTGCGGAAATAAAGAATTTTTTTTATTTAATTTAAATTGTACACTCATGAAATTTAAAACTTGGACACCACAATTTCTGTAAACAAAAGTTTGCACATTGTGAAGCGGGCTTAAGGGTATCATTTACAATTCTAACAGCAGGTAGTCTCAGCAGGGGTTATCTTATAGAAGGACTGTAGAATGAATCATTACACTAAGCACGTTTTAGAAAATAGGTAATTTACGTTGCTTACTTAATTTTTTCTTTAAAGAATATATTTGAAGGTATCGCTAATTAAACACCATAGCTCGATTAATTATCGAATCAAAATTTTGTTTAGGAAATGTTTACAAAATAAAATTAGAAATAATTTTGATTTAAAAAACGTCTACAAGCAATAACTTTTAAATTAAATCAAAAACTAAACATGGTTATTTGGGTTGACTGATTATTACTTATTTTTAAATAAATCTAACCTACTAATTATTGTAAGTTATTAAAAAAAATCATTAAACTCTCTATTCATAATATTTAGTCCTTACAAAATGTATATTTTATGACGTTTCATTTTTTCTGTAGTTAATATAAAAAGTGAAAATAAAAACTAAGGCAATTCTTATTGTCAACGTATATATTTAGTTTTTGACAAGAATTTATTACATAATTATAATTAAGATACCAAGTTATAGTTTAAAATTAAATGAAAACGTTTTTTTTTAAATAAAGGTATTACTATATATAAATAAATCAATAATGGGTGTGACCTCCATTATTATTGATACATTCTTGGAGGCGTCTGCTCATTGACGCTATCAAGGTATCAATATAATTAATATTAATCGTTTCCCATGCGGTATCAATGGCTGCAATTAGTGCATTACGGTTTACTGGTATAAAATTTGGCCCTTGTTGTCTTCGGATAACAGCAAGTATTCGAGCCCAAACATTTTCGATAATGTTAAAATCTGGGCTTTTTGCTGGCCAGGGTAACAGCTCCAAGTTATTTGCTTGTATCCAGTTGCGCACAACCTGCGAAGTATAGGGTCATCATATCCCGATAGTTAATTATCGAATGTTCCAAGAAAATATGTGTAAATAGTAAATGGAATCTACTAACGTAACGTTAAGTCGTTAATTATAGTTACATAACTCTCCTTTCATAAGATATAGTTCATATTAATATGCTTATTGTAAAGCTTCGTACACACCTGAACAACAAACCGAGGAACAAACAGAACAACGAACCGAACGGCAATCGGAACATTAATTTGGACGGTGCTACGTACGAATTTTAGAACAGATTCGCAAGTCCTGATTGTTCCACGAACGGTTTGCGGCGTTCCCGCAACTTGTCGGTTTTTTCTCCGACATCAAAGAAAATGCGCGCGAATGCGTTTGCAGGTTGGACGAATCTAAACAAAACGGCGAACAAACTTATGCGGGAGAATTAAATTATTTATTTTTGTCCTCCCTTTTGTGGGTTTGTTGTGTTTTAGGTAATATTATGGAGTTGACAGAAGAAAAATGTTTTAAATTAATCAGTGTTTAAGAATGCAAGAAAAAATGATGTCCCTATTAGCATCATTTGGGCGGGAAATTTTCAAAATAAAAAAAAGCGAAGTAAATTATAATTTTTACTCTTCTTTGTGCGTAAAAATTTGGTTGGCACTATCTTCTTGTTTTCCGCAATTTTCTTCTCAATAATAAATATATATGAACTGAAAACTACTGAAAATAATTATGGAACAGCACAAACGTTCCGTTTGTTGTTCGGATTGTGGAAATCATAAAAGATCGTTTGTCGTTCTGTTTGACTTTCGGTTCGTTGTTATGTTTGTTGCTCGGTTTGTTGTTCAGGTGTGTACGAAGCTTTACAACTTAAGCAACAATTTTTTGGCGAATAAAGATTAGTTTGTGATGTAATATTAGAAACACAAATTTATATCATATCAAATTTATGACAACTTAAAAACCAAGAACGTGTATGTTATTGCTAAGAAATTATTAAGGAAAAGCGCAATTGCAGTGTAAATATTTATAATTAGATATTTTCGAAAGTTTATAAGTCCTCTATTGTAATCTTAATACTTAAAAGAAAATCCTGTCCATTAGCATTATAAGGAAATGGTTTTACTTTATGAATAAGTTTCAATAACAATAGAATATCCTTGCTTGTTTAATTTACTTCCTTTGAGTCATATTGCTCTAAGGGTTGTTACATTGGTCATTAGAAGTATGTAATAAATAAACAATTACCTACTGTTTGAAAGGGGTAGTGTGAACCAATAAATAAAGTAAGAAATGTAAATTCCATTTTAGTTTAAAATTTCAAGTGTTGTGAAAATGCCACCTCATCTCGGTGCTGATTTGAAAGCGCGGATTGTTTCGGAATTAGCGGCGGGCCGTAGCGTGCGTGAAATTTCACGTATGTTAGATATACCAAAAAGCACCGTAGGGCATTACCGAGTAAAATGGAATCTTGAACACACTTTGGAAAGAGCCATCGGAAGTGGTAGACCTAAAGTATCTACACGTGCTCAAGATCTCGAGTTGTTTCATTACGTAACAGAACAACCATTTGCTACATACTCCAGGGCTATAGCAGATACACATTTTCTCGGATGCCGTATAACTGCACAAAAAGATTAAAGGAGATGGGAATAAAGAAGTATAATGCTGCTGCGAAAGAAGTTCTCAGTGACGAAAATATGAGACGTCGTCTGGAATTTGCAAGGCGATATGTGAATTTTGGAATCGAGTGATTTTTAGCGACGAAAAACGTTCAATAGCCGCAACGATGGACCACTAAAAGTTTTTAGAATGGAAGGAACTCGTTACGAAAATAATCACATATGTCCTAAAAACGAAGTGGTTATTTTTCTGTGAATGTGTGGGGTTGGGTTAGCGCGCGGGGTCCAGGAGTTTGTTGGGCTATCGATGGACGTCTTGATTCTGCTGCGTATTTAGATATTTTGGAAACTATTATGAAACCTTCAGTCGAAGTGTTTTATCCAGACGAAGATTATATTTTCCAACAAGTAAGTATTCTTATTTCACTATACTTTCTCCAAAAATAGTTCGGGATCTGTTGAATTAACATTTTCATAATGTATTTTTGTTGTTAAAGGACAACGCCCCTATTCATACTTCGCGGGTTGTGCGCAATTGGATACGAGAAAATAACTTGGAGCTGTTACCCTGGCCAGCAAAAGCCCAGATTTTAACATTATCGAAAATGTTTGGGCTCGAATACTTGCTGTTATCCGAAGACAACAAGGGCCAAATTTTATACCAGTAAACCGTAATGCACTAATTGCAGCCATTGATACCGCATGGGAAACGATTAATATTAATTATATTGATACCTTGATAGCGTCAATGAGCAGACGCCTCCAAGAATGTATCAATAATAATGGAGGTCACACCCATTATTGATTTCTTATATTTATTTATATAGTAATACCTTTATTTAAAAAAAAAGTTTTCATTTAATTTTAAACTATAACTTGGTATCTTAATTATAATTATGTAATAAATTCTTGTCAAAAAACTAAATATATACGTTGACAATAAGAATTGCCTTAGTTTTTATTTTCACTTTTTATATTAACTACAGAAAAAATGAAACGTCATAAAATATACATTTTGTAAGGACTAAATATTATGAATAGAGAGTTTAATGATTTTTTTAATAACTTACAATAATTAGTAGGTTAGATTTATTTAAAAATAAGTAATAATCAGTCAACCCAAATAACCATGTTTAGTTTTTGATTTAATTTAAAAGTTATTGCTTGTAGACGTTTTTTAAATCAAAATTATTTCTAATTTTATTTTGTAAACATTTCCTAAACAAAATTTTGATTCGATAATTAATCGAGCTATGGTGTTTAATTAGCGATACCTTCAAATCCTATGCTTTAAAGAGACTACCTGCTGTAAGAATTGTAAATGATACCCTTAAACCGCTTCACAATGTGCAAACTTTTGTTTACAGAATTTGTGGTGTCCAAGTTTTAAATTTCATGGAATGTAACATATGGAGTGAAGGTCCATTTTGCACGAACATTATTTCAAAAAAACTCTTTTAATAAAAAAGATAGAGAGGAGTTTTATTAATAAAACGTGTAAAAACAAAAACGTTACAAGCTATTTAAAGACTATACTGTTCTTAAAAGAGTGACGTACAAAACTAGTATTATATCAATACATTTTTTAAAACTAAGATGGAATCAATGTTTTAGGTAGAAGTTGTAACTTTAGTTTTGTACTGCAATGTTTGTTTGTCAGTATACTATATATGTCATATACACGGCGCGTTTGCTCTCGGCATTCTCGCAGCATTATCACCTGCTTTTTACTTCACCTTTCACTATTCATTGGTTACTTCTTACTATACAGTGTTTACATTTAACATTATTATAAGATTTACATGTTAATATTTTCATCTCATGTTAACACTATTTAGGGTCATTCAAAGTTATAAAACCATTTATGATAATTATAATTAAATAATGAAATGTCTATTAGAAAATATTTTTAAATTGATTTGTAAGTTTTGAATTTAATAGAAAAAACAAAAAATATGGTCTCTCGGTGAATATTACGATATAAACTAACACGTTATGTTCAATATTTAAAAATTAAACGTGTCAAAATGTCTCAAACTTAATAAACATAATTTGAATGACAATTTTGTTACCATAGTAACCAAATCAAATTACAAAAGTCCCTTAGACTCGTCGGTTTAAATCCTCCCCAAGACGATATTTCTTTTTCATTAAATTAAAACTTACAATTCAGTGTGTAAGAATATTTTCTAATAGACATTTTACTATTTAATTATTATTAACATAAATGGTTTATACCAAATGTCTCTAAAAAAGTGTTAACATGGGATTGAAATATTAACATGTAAAATCATATGGGCCAATAATTAAATGAAAAGCACGTATGTAATGTGTTACTAGAAATACTATTTTTGGGTTTTGAATTTTCAAGAGTTTATTTTTGAATTAAACAATACGTTTTTTCACCTGTGCACAAAAATAATGCACTATTTAAATGTAATAATAAAGATTTTTTAAAACAAACCTATGATTCCAAAACATACACGCTTAAAAATGACCTATTAATTCCAACTGTTTTGATTTAGTTGCGGTTATATTAGTTGTTACAAATAAAAAATTATTTACCATCATGAGACGATGTGTGACTTCTCTACTTGGTGTTACTATTGAAATTTTGTTGCATGTTTTAGTTGTAATGTGTAAACTTTTTGTAACGATAACTTAACTTTTAAGTTATCGTATTTATATAAAATTAACTATCGTAAGTAAGAATAATTAGGCTACTATAAATTTTAATTTAGTTGTCCCAACTAAAATATAATTTTCCTTCTCAATTGAGGAAAGCACCACACTTGCGCAATACTCATCCTATAAGTGATTTGTGCGTATTGTTACTTCGTTTCTCGTGACCATTCCATGATTCTGCTTGGTGTTTGTTTTTGGAAAATGTAAGTACACTCTTTTATATTTATATAAGATTTATGTAGATCGTATATGTACATTAATTTAATTAGACTCCTTATTACCTTATACTCCAAACTCCTAGAGTCATTCTGAATTAAAACGTGCTCACCTTGCATGCAATGGTTTCCACCAAGCAACAATTAAAAAACATACAATGATCATAGAATGATCATGATAAGAGAAATTTCATCATGCAATAAATACATGTAGTGAGTGTGCAGTAAGTTCACCTACAAACACTAGGCGAAAAGCAAAACCTAATACAGTAATAAAAATGTATTTAGTAGGGCAAACTTTAACACATTTCAGAAATTTTTACACATTAATTACGTGTTACTTTACATAATAGAATTCCAAACACACTTAATGAAACCCGAATCATACGTTTTTGGAAGAAATGTCAGTCATCAGTTCCCACGAACTTGCAGTGATCTCAGACTCAGCATAATGCTTATTATATTCTACACTATTCCTAGCGGAAAGAGCTTTTGTTTTATTTTAATTTTTGTTTTAGTTTAATATTGATTTTACTAAGTTGTATCCTGGCAAGGATAATATTTATACTAATTGGCCAAGATTTGCAGAAAATCTAACAAGGTTCGCATCCCATAGCAATGAGAAACGTATAAAAACTCAACTTGTCGCAATTGAAAATTCGACAACTGAAGGTAAGTTCCATTGGGGTCATTGTATCAAATAAATTTTATACTTATGGTTAGAGGAAAACAAATAAAAATTTTGAAATTGCTGCCTTCTCTGTTGACACCAGTGGCCATTACTGCAAATGGAAACCTTCCAAACAAGAGGTGGACGAGGCTTTCGTAATGCATGTGAAGGTGAATTAGCACAAAAAATACTGTTAATATTAGAATAATGTTTATTTTTTATTAAAGGTTATTCAAGATTTGCATTCTACTATTAAAGCTAGAGAGGAGAAATTAAAACAATTTAAACTCCGGTTTCAGCCAACACCAATAATTGTCGGATCTGATCTAGACAGTATTGATACATGTTATGTGCGTATCGATAATAATTTGTACGAAGTAGAGACACCTCTAAAAGCAATTGAGGTAACATACAAAGCGATCCACAGCCTTAATGCGTTGTATCCAACAGAAGCTGAGCAAGTCTGGCTTGTTATTCAGAAAGCGCTTTTCTTACAGGACACACCATTCGATCGCCAATTTACTGCAGTTAGTACGATAGTTCCGTTACTTAAATAAGGTACTATTTCATTACGTTGTATAGTTCTTAGTTTTTATTACGTTATTTTCATTTTTGTCACCGTGGAAGGTATATCATGAAGTGTACAGAATGCCAAAGTGTGTTTCCTACTTTGAAAGCCCTATTGTTACATTTAAAAATTGTTCATAAATATAATAATTTAAGTACATACAAATGTAGAGAACAAAACTGTACGCGCAATTTTAACAACCTTCACTCATATAGAACTCATTTTGCCAAATCACATACAATACATACAGTTCAAAATTTTAAAAGTAAAAGTATCCCTTTTGATCAACCTGTTAATCCGTGCGTTATTGAACCACAGGAAAGTGTAGCTCTAGACGTCGAAAATGATGGGGCTAATCTCTCGCAACAATTTAGTTTTTACCTCATTTAAGAAACTGTTGAAGCAACAGGTTTTAATTTTTTTAGCAAAATTATATGATTCTTCCTTGATACCAAGATCATTCGTACAAACGATTATCGATAATATCTCAGAGTTATTAGGAGGTGGAGGTTTTATTGATAATTTAAAAATTTTATTCTCGAAAATCTACAAAATATTGCCAATGAAGTTAAGAGTGAAATAGAGAAAATGTTTGGCTTGCTGCAAAATCCATTTGACGGGTTCAAGACTGAATATTCTAGAATGCAACAATTTGAAAAAGATAATCATCTTATCCAACCAATTACGTATGTGGTGGGAGAAACTATGAACGACGTTCGAAAAAACAATGTAATTCGGTATCAGACTGTCGAAGCCACGGGACATTTTGTTCCACTTAGATTACAATTTAAAAAATTTTTGAACATTCAAATTTTTTGATGTCATTCACACCCATGTTATTAGTTTAGAAACAGAAACTGATACTATTTCAAACGTTATGCAAAGTAATCTTTGGAAAACTATAAAGAAAACATTTTCAACTGATCAGTGTGTATTGCCATTATATCTTTATTACGATGAGTTCGAAACAGGCAACCCCTTAGGCTCTCATGCTGGACTTCATAAATTAGGGGCTGTATACATTAGTTTGCCTTGTATTCCACCAGAATATTCATCTAAATTAAATAACATATTCTTGGCTTTGCTTTTCCACTCGGATGATAGAAAGTTGTTTGGTAATAAAGCTGTTTTTAAAATTTTGGTTGACGAACTTGTTTTTTTAGAAAACAATGGTATTGTTATTAAAACCAAAATGGAGATAAAACTGTTTATTTTGCTTTAACTAACGTTTTAGGTGATAACTTAGGTTTAAATGGTATACTTGGTTTTGTTGAAAGTTTTACTTCGCACTTTTTCTGTAGAATGTGTAGAATGTCAAGACAAGAATGTCAACACTCTTGCACAGAAAATAAAAGAAAACTGAGAACAAGGCAGAATTATGAGATTGACCTTAAATTACAAGACTTCTCACAAACTGGTATCAAGGAGGCATGTATATTTCATTCTTTGAAAACTTTTAATGTCATTACAAATCCATCAGTGGATATTATGCATGACCTTCTAGAAGGAATATGTCATTATGATCTAATATTAATTCTGAAGCACTTTATTTTAAATCAGAAGCTAATATCTCTTGACTGTTTGAATTTTAGACTAAAAACGTTTCCATTTTCAAATATGGATTTGGGAAATAGACCTCCTCAGATACCATTAGATTTCCACAGAAAATCTAAACTTCCATTCTCGGCGTCTGAAATGCTATGTTTCATTAAAATCTTTAATTTTGTTCTTGGTGAAAATATTCCAATAGACAATGAATTTTGGAAGCTTTATTCTAATTTGCGAACTATTATTGAAATTTGTATGGCCCGGAGGATTTCCAATCATGATATAAATCTTTTAGAGTTTCTCATTGAAGAACATAACACTTCTTACCAGATTCTGTCTGGGGAAAACCTTAAACCTAAATTTCACTTCCTGTCTCATTACCCAGGAATTATGAGACAAATAGGACCTTTAATTAATATTTGGTCTATGCGATTCGAAAGTAAACACAAAGAATCGAAAATGAACGCAAATGTGATTTGTAATAGAAAAAATATAACGAAATCTTTATCTTTCAAACATCAGTTGAAAGTATGTTTCAGATTGTTATCAAGCGAATGCTTTCATTCTATAACAGCTCATGGCAAAACGAGGTCTATACACAGTTTGAACGAATTTTTAAATATAAATGGCCCTTTAGATGAATTTCTTTTAAAAACTCCATGGTATAGTTGTAAATGGGTACTTTCAAACGGAATAAAATATACAATTCATAGTACGCTATTGATTGATAGCATAAACTTAGTTCCACATTTTGGCATTCTGAACTGTATCTTAGTCAATGATTCCTTAGACATTTGTCTAATTTTGAAAGAACTCGATACGGTGACATATAATGATCACTTAAATGCGTTTGAAATTAAAGATACCGGAATTATATCCACTATTTTATTTAACGATATGTTATGTTCTAAACTATGTGAAAGAAATACTTTTTCGAGTGGAAAAACTTTTGTTAGTTATATGCGTTAGGTAAACTCATATATTAATGTTTTTGATGTATTTGTAGTTTTTATTCAATATACTGAATTTCTTACAGTACTTCTTACTTAATTCCTATTCATGCTAGTAACTTGTTAATACATAATACCACGTTACTTTTATTAGTATTGAATAGTTTACACGAGCTTACTACTAAGTAACAAGTTCAAGGAACTGGATAAATTTTTAGATTCAATTTAATGCAGCAATAGCAAGTGAAGCAACTATAACATTTGCTACGAAAATATGTTTCTGGTTTGGATTTTGATAGCAGAAAATGAGTACTTTTTAGTAGTGAGTACGTGAAGTAATAATAACAAGAAGGAAAAGTACTATCAAATTGAATAATAAATTAAAGTGAAAATATTTTGCGATGTACATATTTATTTTTCATAAGATTAATTATTTTTCTCTTTAGTGGTATGTGTTCTTCGTTGTGGAGATAGGGTTGGAAAAAAATTAAGTGTTTTCTTTCCAAACCTATCTCCTTAACGCAGGATACTTTTTTCTCATTACAAAACCCAACTGGTACACCTACTAGTTGACGGGAACGATATACCTACTACAAAGAACTAAAATGGTATAGTTCTCTATACCAATCGTTTAATTTGTACAATAATACACAGTGTACTGCTGCAGTTTAACTTGTTAGTTGGGACAACGAAAATATTATAGTAACGTGTACACATAGTTTCATATGTGCAACAATAAACATTTGAATGTCATTAGTTTTGCAGTTAGTTACAGCAACTAAATATTTTATTTATTTGAATGTAGTGAGGCTTTATAACTCTAAATAAAACCCATTAATTAATTATATTTAGTTCATGCAACGAACTTTTTAGTTGGGACCATTTTAACTAAAATTTTAGCTCTTCGAACTATTTTTTATTTATCTTTAACAATTTATTTCTAAGCGTGTAGACTTTTAAAGTATGTTCCGTAAAATTTTTATAGAAATATGTCAAATATTAATAAAATTATACGTATCTTGAACTTAAAAATTTGTCGTTTTAACGAAGTGTTAAAAAATTTGAAATTGACAGGTTAATATTTTTCCCCATTGTAAACGAGACCGGTTTAGTTTTTAAAAGATGAAAAAGTAGGTGTTAGAAAAAAGTTAGGCATTAAAGAAATATTCATTTTATTAATTACTAAAATAATTATTAACAAAATATTGTTAAAATAACATTAATGTTTAAAGCCTAATTTCAAAGTTAAGTTTAGCTATGAACAATAATTCAAATCTTTATGAAAATGTTATTCACTAAATATTTAGGATTTCTATAATAATTAATTTTGATTTCGTAATTTTTTTTACTATATTTCTATCTGATATTATTAATCAAAGACGGAATGTTTGAAATATTAAGGGAACTCTAAAGCGTTGCCATGCGCAGTATTACTTTTTGAAAATCGGCTGTATTTGTGTTACGTTGGGATTTAAAAATTTTGTTAACAAAAGTTGTAGGTAGGATCTTAAACTACAACTTTTGTTGGAAACTTTTTTCCATTATTACTTTTTAAACATACTGATTTAAACAATTACAAATTGTAAAAATTTACTTATTGTGTGTGTGATTAGGATATCAGTAGTGTTTGGTATTCCAAGTTAATGAAACCTAAGTGTAACGAGAGGCATAAAAATTACTGATAATTTCAGAAAATTTATATTTATTTGTATTTATGCAATTATAGTTAGTAAACAAAACCTGTTCTACATTACTTAAACTATATTATTCGTTAATAAAAAAAACTTACAAATAAATTTGTAGGAATCCACAATTACACCACTATTACTTTTAAAATACTTCAGTTACACGAAATTATTTAATGTGACTTGTAAATTTAATATATACCTAAGTAGGGCACCCATGTTTGACAACAGCTTTAAAATTAACGAACAAAAAAAATAATAAAACACGTCATGATTTCGTTCACAATATCGTTTTAAAGAAAGTTCTGTTAATTTTTAGGTCAATACTACTACTTTTTAAATTTTGTAATGAATGCAACACTTAGCCTACATTTTTTAAATTATGGTACATGCAACTGGCAGTTTCAAGAAATACAGTTCTTCTTCGTTGGTTTAAAAATAAATTGTTTGTTTGGAAAATTTGTCATAAAATTTTTGCTATATGCAAAAAAAACGTAATAGCTCATTAATTATTAATCTATGTTTACTATTTGAAGTGGTGACATACAGTATGTTCATTTATAAAAATATAATCTTTGATTGGTGCAATTAACAACCTTTAATTATTATGGTACTAAAAATAAACTGAACACTTTAAGGTCACGTTTGTAATTCATTAATCTAATCTTGTTGTTATTTATTGATGTAACAATTTAAGTGTAAAATAGTGTATTATTTTTAATACTGTTAAAGGGTAGCTGATAAGTAATTGAATAAATTATGTTATCTTGTGTACAATAGATAAATAATAATCAACAGTGACATTGGAAATTGTGTACGAAGTATGTATGAAATTTTATTTAACGAAGGTATTGAGAAATTGATTTTTTATTACATTTATTGTAAGCAATGATGATCTATTTTATACTAGTGTGACCAAATAGGAAAAAATCTTTTGTATCGAAATAAATTGTACTAATGCAGATTTTAATAACGTAATTAACATTGTATTGTTGTTTACATTTCCTTTTTTTTTTCGTCGCAGTTTCCTACAGACCTTTGCGTATAGGAAGGTGATTCAAAAACAAAACTCAATTTTAGTGTAAATGCGACGTTTCGCATTGTAAGGCCAATGCTTCTTTGAGCAGTGCTAAAATAAATGAGTTATGTAAGATGGTGTTGCTTAGGACTAGTAAAACGCCGGCCATAAATTAATTATGTAAAAATAGTAATATTTAAAATTCGTTTGTTTTACATTGAAGAACTTGTAGTAATGCTTTACAATGCAAAACGTCGCGTTTACACTGAAATAGAGTCTTCTTTAAGAATCACCTCCTATAAGCAAGCGTCGGTAAAAAACTGCGGCAAAAAAAAAATAAATATAAACAAAACAAAGGAAGACCATTTCACCAAATTATTGTTTGCTATTAAAGTTTTTTTTTAAAATCAAATAAATAAGCAGTCTTGACGTTTTTGGACGTCATTGGTTTGCTGGCAATTTTGATTTGTGGTGTTCATCAATACGGTCGCTAATTTTAAATAATGAATAAAATTTCAACGTTCAAATTTTTAATCATTTGTAAAAACACAATATACTCTCTTAAAGGTAACACTGGTCTGCAACAAAATCTTCTTTAAAAAAATTATGTTATAAATATGAAGATTTTGATGCTCTGAATCTGTTTCCTATAGCCAATTTTTTCTATCACGTCTAGATTTTTTTATAAGGATTTTTTTCCAAAATATCATAAATTTAGGTTTTTTAAATTTGTTTTATGTGTTAACGTTATAAACAATGTATATACATACAAAATTGGTTTTTGCTAGTCGTGAGAGAAAGAAGGAAAGTGCCGAAAGTAATTTCTGTGGTAGTACATATTCGCCTGCGCAGTATACACTGTGACTTGACACCAATTAGTTAAAAACTTGTTTTTTAATTGCATTATTTGCGTTCTATATCAAATACCTTAGTAAGTTTTGCACAAAATTCACATTATACATATATTTTAAGTATTTTATGTGTAGGTTATCTATTTTTTATGAAGAGAGATAATTAATATAAAATCAAAATTTTAAATATTTTTAAAAATAAATTCTTTTCAATTTTTGGTTATAAAATGCCGCAAACTTGTAAGAATTCTTCAAACTGTTTTTGTTACATTTTTGGTGAACTCATTCTAAAAACACAGCAAAATGCAATAACAGATCTTGTTAAAAAAGCTTATCAGCTTTAGTTTGGATTATCTATCGATGAGAGGAATAAAAGTTGGTTCCCAAAAATTTGCTATATCAGTTGTTTAAGAACGTTGAGAGGTTGGCTTGAAGGAAGTCATAAGTTTACGACACCAACGCTTTGGAGTGAATCTCAGAATCATAAAAATGACTGTTATTTCTGCATGACATTAACACGAGGATTCTAAAAAAAAAATTAAATAAAAACAAGATTGTATATCCAAACATCGCATCTGCAAAAAGACCACTTCCAAGTGGTGAAGGCAGTTTACCTTCAGTACCTTCAAAAAACAGCGAGAAAATGGAAAATAAAAATAATTCTGGTCTATAGCCTCAATAGAGTTTTATTTCTTCCTGTACATCTTTATCATCATACGCTTTATCTGGATCTTCAAACCCATCAAAAAAACCTTATTTTCTTAAACAACCTGATTTAAATAATCTCGTTAGAGACTTGGTGCTATCAAAATCTAAGGTTCAATTACTCGGATCAAGATCGAAACAGTGGAATTTGTTGGATAAAAGTACGAGAGTCTCATATTTTACGAGTAATTCTGGTTACCCTAGTTTGAGGGCCTTCTTTAACGGGAAAACTAGAAAAAGTGTTCTCAACAAATATTTGTATTTTTTTGTGCAGATCTTGAATCCGTCAAAAAAAATAAGGGTTTCCATTTAAAACATCAAAGTTGACCATAGTTTGACCTTAAAAATTAAGCTCAAGGTCAAAGTCAAGGTCACCATCGTGTGTCTCCTTCAAAGCCCTGCAACTTTTGTCTGAAACTTTTCTTTCTAATATTCCACTCTTTCCGAGTTATTCTAATGTCTAAAGTTAAAAAACTCACCCAGTATATTAAACATATACATTTGAAGTACAAACAAGCAATCAATATATTTATATTTTATTATATATACTGATGAAATTTTTATTTAAAAAAAAAGCGAAACGTTTATAATTATTAATAAATAATCTTCAAAAAATTTGTCTGAAATATTTCTGCAACCTTATTACAAAAATATGTCAATGGTTGGAATGATATCACCTCTTCAACCAATTTGTGGCGTCTAGGCGTTTATGCTAGACGCTGGGTTTGAATCAGGGAAAGAACTGATGGAGTCGGTTTAGACGCGTTTATTATATTTTACTTACAATATTTGAAATGAAATATTTATATAAATGAATGTGCTAGAGTAAAGTGCTTGAACGTACTTGAAGCGTACAAGATACCGCGTTTGCATTAATAAGGCGTCGCTAGTGTTACATACCGTTGTATGAATTGTTGACCGGATAAGACGCTATCGACGCACGGCTATGCTGACTGCTGGTCTACGTCGTGAGCTTGTCGATGCTAAGTGTCGAACATAACAAGATTCGCCACTGGTGAACTTGACTAACTAACTTATTCTACCTACTCCGTTTTATATGTGATAAGTAGGTTGGTTGCTTAGTGTGCAAGGTCGTGTAAAATGCTTTCTTGTGTGTCAGCGTTTGTTAATTGTACCGTAGGGCGCGTCATGATCGTTTGTTTCTCTAAAACAGCGGTCGTAGCGTTTGTGGTTGTTGCAGCGGTCGTTGCGTTTTAACTTGGCGGATTTTCGTTGGGCGAACCTAAACTAATGTGTGTAACATATTCGAATGCGGGAGAAGAATGTCGGTGCCGACAATGTTCATGGCGGACGCAGTGGTGGCACTCGTTGTGTTGGTGAGCGTAGTCGAAGCTGGTTTAATGTTGCTGATATGGTATCGTAGTCGGACGTGTTGACGGGCGGCAGTTGGAGCGGCAAACAAGCGTAGCGGGCTTAGTGGCCTTTGTTTTCTCGTTCATGTTGTTAAATATTGTAGGTGTATGGAAACAATTTTGTGGTTATACCTGTTGTTGTTGTTACCGTGTTGCTGGATGAACTTCTCCTCGAATGTTGGTCTTACTTTGATTTTACATGACGTCGGGGTCACCACTGTAGCGTCTAGGCGTGTATGCTAGACGCCGGTCTAAATCAGGGCAATAACTAGCGGAGTCGGTTTAGACTCGTTTATTCTATTTTACTTACAGTAACCGAAATGGAATATTTACATGAATGAATGAGCTGGCGTAAAGTGCTTAAACATACTCGAAACGTATGAGATACCGCGTTTGCTCCGTTTTGTATGTGATAGGTAGGTTGTTTGCTTCGTGTGCGAGGTCGTGTAAAGTGCTTCCATGTGTCAGCGTTTTCCTTAATTGTGTTATTCACTTCTCTCATTCTGATCGTTACTTTATGCGGAAGTAATAATGTTGATGGAGTTGACATGGTAGCCCCATAAATTATTTATTCTTTTATTTGACAGATATGGCTACATGTTATGTGTCAAGGATGACTGCAACACCTTACTGTAAATAATTGTTAATTTTATAAACAAAAAATTGTGTAAATTCCTTTCGAATAATAACGAAAGAATGGGAAAAATAGTTTTGTCAAAAGTAGGCGCCGCTTCAAAAGTTATTAAAAATTTACCGCAGATTTTATTTTTTATTGTTCTGTATCTTTTTTTGTAAGTTCAGTCACAATTAATATTAAATTTGAAAACCAAAATATCCACATACAAAGTATTACTCGATAAAGGAAACCCTAAGATTTTATAGAGTCAAGTTATTTGGATGATTTGAAGGTAAACTTTAATATACAAGTTTCTATAAAAATATTTATAAACCTTATAACTTTATATCATTGCAATATCTATTAGTGAACCTTAATAATAATACGTACAATTAAAGTTTACTAAAACTAAACAAAATGAGACGTATCCCGTTTCAAAATAATTACTAATTTTATTATAATATTTTTTAAACACGAAACCTTGATGCCTTATAGCTAGATACAGAAATATACTTTTGGTGTATTTAAGAATATAGTAAATATTTGTCATTTCCATAAAAAACAATTCTATTTTGCAATTTTTAGCCACTTTTTTGAAAAAAAATGATTTTTTTTATAAACAATTGAAAATTATAAGCAAAATTATGAAACAAATAAAATATAATAAATGGAAAACGATTTAAATTAAAATAAAAAAAATAGATGTTATTTGTTTATTTAGAAGCCGTGATGTAAACTATTTATATTGCTATTGTTTATTCGGTAACTAATAAATATTGTGGTGTAAATAAATTTGAACATTGTCTTCGATATATTAGCAATTAAGCTACAATAGTTTAATAAGCTTAGGATTAGCCATTTTTACAAAAAAAAAATGGCAAGAATAGCTCTCGGCGGGTAGCGCAACGTGATTCGGAGCACAGCTCTTAAGCACGTCAGCGCAACAGTTGGCGTTGTTTAATTTGTAATCTTATAAATAATTTTTTAATTAGACAACAAAGTTGAATGAGATATTTATTATTTATTATAAAAATTCATTGTACCTTATACGAATATGAAGTTGATACAATTGTCGAGTAGACACTACGCCTTGAAATCAATTTTTAATAAGTAATTAGTTGCAAAAAATGGCAGATTTTTTTGGTCATAGTTCGTGTTAAAGCTTAAGCAAACATTTGTGAAAAAAAGTACATATGGAATCTGTAGAACTAAAAGTAGTAATTAATAAACTTATTTAAAACAAGCATTTATTCAAAATACAAGTAAATCATTGACCGTAAAAACGTTTTTTTGTTAGAACCGATAACACCAATCAAACCTGTTTGTGCAGTGTATTGTGTACAGGGTTATTTATTATAAATCTTTAATTTTTTCTAGTTCATAAAATTAATATCAAATATTTGTCATTTACATAGCTTACTTTGACAATGTTAATTAAGTGACTGTGTTATTCTATAATTAATAACTTAATGACGGCTCAAGATAACGACAATATATGATATATTTTTAAAATCAGAAAAAAAGATCTCTTAAAAACTGTAATAATACACAAGGTGTTAAAAGTTTATTGAATAATCTTAAAATCGGTATAAAAGAAGATTCTGACGATTCTTTGACTAACTTAAGACTTGGCCTTCAAATAATCAACAAAAAGACTAAGACTGAGTCCAGTACTCTATTTGCCATACACTCGTGATATCCCTGATTCTAAACATAACACTATCGCACATAATACAACGATTATTGCAGTATGAAAAACCTACGAAGTGGCTGCTGAAATGTTACAATGGATGGAATAAGCATCTGGACCAAAATCTAGCGCACTAAACTCAAGAAAAGTAAGTCTAGATATATAAATTTTATCAATAAATTAAGACATCACAAGGCCATTACAATCAATGAAACTCAGATTCCTCATGTTAACTCAGCGAAATATTTGGGCATGAGTTTAGATGCTGGGCTACTGTGAAAAACCCAAATTAAAAAAAAAGAATGTAATTGAAAGTACAGAAAGATATACTAGTTGCTCAGAAAAAACTCTAAGTTATCCATTTACAATACATTTGCTCTGTATAAACAAGTTTTAAAACCAGTATGAGCATATGGCTTACAGTTCTGAGGTTATCAAATGTAACATCAACATCATTCAGCGACTTTAAAATAAAGTACTGAAAAAATGATTTATTTTTATTTATCTATTTATTTAGAATACACTCACCAACAGCAATAGGCCAATTTAAGATGGGGATCGATATATATCGGGCAATACAAAATATACAAAATAAAAATATAATCATAATACAACTCAAATTATACTTCCACACTAAAACGCAACAGAAATAAAATAAAATGCGGTTACTAGCACAATTCTTAAAGACAAAGTTTAATCCGCCAATATCGCAGCAAGTTTTAGATACCAACCAAACACGACAGACGAGAAAAACCTGCGCAGAGTAGATATAGAGCGGAAAATTGTGTTATGAAAGAAGATGTTAATATAACGAGCAACCAGTCACGGTACATAAAATAGTAATCTCTCAAAAAGATCCCGACAATCAACAACGGAGTGAACCAATCTATATAAAAATAGTGCCTTAAACACTTGCCTACCATTATCAAGACTGAATATAGCAAATCTTCTAAGAAAAAGAGCCTGCTGCTAACCCTGCGGTGGTTAAACAACTGAAATTTCAGAAAATCTTTGCTGGATCTACTTAATACTATCGACTACTATAACCAACATAGGAGACCACACCGGAGAAGCGTACTCAAGAATAGGTAGATTAAGAGATTTGAAAAGATGGAACAGAGTATTCGGATTAAAAAAGTTATTCAAATTTCCCCATAGAAAACCGAGAGTCTTGCGCGCATTATGCATGGTGAAAAGAAAAGGTCTGGTCAAAAGTAACTCCCAAATCACATAAACTTTCACACCTGAGTACCTAGTGGTGTACTTGCAATAGAGTATTGAAAAGATATAAGGTCGCAACCGCAAGAATAAGACACAAATTTGCACATTTGGATATTAAATCCTAAACAATTTGACAAAAATTAGAGGATTAACCAATCAAGGTCTTCCTGCATAACTAAGGCACCAAAGAGAGTGATGACACAAGAGTACAACTTTATGTCATTGGCATGCAGCAAACATCTTTATTTTTTGGCAATATCACTAATAAATGTTATGAACAACTAAGGTCCAGACACGGAGCTCTTGAGGAACACCATACGGAACGTGAAATATACTAGATTGGAAACCATAGATCTCAACAAATTGACGACAGCTGTTAAGATAGCTTGCGAGTAGACAAACCAAATGCAGTGACATGCAAAAAGATTTAAGTTTAGATACAAGCATTCGGTGATCAAGACGATTAAATGCCTTACTAAAATCGGTATACACGATGTCGACCTAAAACCCAGAATTCAAAGATTCACCAATATACTGAGATATTGTCAATAGGTTCGTTACAGTAGCACTGCCTGACACAAATCCATGTTGAAGCGGTAATACCATGAAACACCTGCTTATAAAAAGATCATGAAAACAGAACTTGAACTTAGATAATATACTTATAATTCGTAACCTTCTATTCAGAACTTTTCAATTAAAATTTACTTTGAATATAATCAGAAGAATTGAGTATTATAGGAAGATGTAAAAAAATTCAATATCTGTTCAAATTTCAAACCCACTTAATTCACCATATATGTAAAATAGGTGGGTAACCTTACGTGAATGACCCTGCCGTAAATTTTTGTTATTGTGTTCTTTTATACAAACCATGTAATTTACAAAAAATATACACATTGTTCCGTAATATAACAATAAATTTGCGTTCTAAAAATAGTTTATAAAGATGATTGTGTAAAGATGCATATTTAAATTAATTCAAAAATTTATATTCAAATTCAATTTTAAATAAACTGGAAGATGTGGTAACTTTTAAGTATTAACTACTAAATAATCTATTGTTTGTAAAATTTATAAATTAATTGGTCATTAAATGTAAACAACTCTGTGTATGCAATTAATAAAACAATAAAATTTTAATTAATGCAAAGAACCCTACTGTTACGTTTAATTGAACCTGCCCTTGAATAATTATTATAAAATTTTTTGCTGTTGTTAGTGCATTGATAAGTACTACTTAGGAGCCATTTTAGAACAAAGTTTTGTCTTCTATTACATGCACCCAAAGCTGATGTTTCAATTAATTTTAACGAGACTACTGTTGTAATACATTAACATTTAAATTACTCACGTACCTTTTAATAAAACTCAAAATTAGAACGACACTGTCCAGGAAGGCTCTAACAAACTGGTATTCAAATAACTTAGCAATTGTTAAGCACAACCCGACACTAACTTTTAATAAACGCTGTTTATATTTACAAAAAATTATATAACTCTTGATAAACTTGAGAATCGCAATTACGGTACCGGAACTGACATGATGAACTAAGTATAATCTTTTAAATGAAACTCTGTAAAGGTATTATTAGATATAATTCCTGAGTCGTGGAAGATCGTTAATTGTGAGATTTACGGCAATAATTGGTAACCGAATAGACGTAAAAGGTTGACATCCTTGTTTAAGACGAGAAGGATTGTCAATTTTTCCACTTCTAATTACATTCATAACAAATGCCATCATTAAAATAAATGCGTTGTTGTTCGACGATGGAAAAGAAAATAAAAAAATGTAACTGTCGAATCAAATTGAAATACGTTTATCTTTTACATGTTCAAATTCACCTTAAGGGCCGCCGCAAAGTTATGTAATTGTAAACTGTTGGAAATCAGAAAACCTTTGATATCGCCAAAACTAAACCAATACGGTTTCCCTTTGCAATTCGTTTCTAGTATTAATAAGAACGAACGAAATAACTCAACGAAGAGAGGTTTAATAGTGATAAAATAAATTTTCCACAAAGGGGTGATGTAATCTAACAAAAAAGGAAAACAATTAAAAAAAAAATTTTTCGACTGATTACATTAGATAATTAATTAATTCAAAATGAAGGATTAAATAGATTAATTTGGTACTATATATTTGCATATGACGAGTTTTTAAACACAATAATTAAATTTTAGTATAGTTTGGTAAAATTGCAAAATTACGAATTTCACATGAATTGTAATTTACAATTAAATTAACTATTTTAATGAAATCCTTCGAATAATCAATCGCATTTTAATTGCAACTATCAAAAGCTGTTTTTGTTACTTAGATACATTAATTTCAGTGAGTAATGCGAATACGTCACAAAAAATTATTGTTTACTAGAAAATGGGGAAGCACCTAAAACATATTACCCAAACCAGTTAATTTTTATCCGTTTTTAAAAATTAAATAAAAACCGTAATTAGTAAAAAAAAAAGTATACATAGTGTAGGTGGTGTACGTTAATTTAAAACAATATTGTCAAACTAAAGATTGGATACACTTATAGTTACTTATATATGAACTAAGCTTAATTTTGTGATAAACCAAATATGACTGAAGTCTATTTTCAAACGTGTTTATGTGAGTTATTAGATATAATTTATTTAATCTTCTCGACTGTATCAATTTTACGTCGCATGATGCACATTAATATTTTATTAGTGTTGTTTTGTACAGTCGATAAATCAAAAATCGAGACAATATAGGACAATGTTTTTTTTGGTGTGGTAACGCTCATTAGCGTTTTACATTTAAATTATATATATTGATGTATCGTTTGTAAAGTGATAAGGAAATATCAAACTTCATTTTAACTTTCCATTAATGTATCATAGGTGATCATACACGTTCATTTCTTTTAAGAATTGTAGAAATTTTCGGATACCATTTGCAAAATTGGAGTAATATAGTGTGTTGGGTGAGTCCATAGTTCTGACGCACATATATGTAAGTCGTGCACTCAAATAGTATGTGACTTATACTCAATTGTACTCTTTAAATTATGCATTGAAAAATAAAAAATAAACAATAAAAATAATAAACAATATGGCCGCAGCTAACGATACGTATGATTCTGAGCTCCTCAGTGTAGACTTAAACAAACTAAATAAAAAGTGATTATAGACCTATTAGTGAACAAAACAGTGCCTAAAGATATCACAAGTGTAATAGTGAAAAACTTTCTTGATAACTTGTTTACCAAGAAGGAGATAGTAAACGAAATCTCTAAACCGGCAAATCAACTACCGCAAATTAACTCCCTAAAAATGAACTTAATTCTTTAATTAATTATAATAATAACGGTTTATTGGTTCCACAACTATAAATATATATTTATTTACAATAGAAGTAAAAGGATACCAAAAGGAAATCTAACAGACTAGTTTCAAAAACCGTCTGTTAGTTCCGTTAAGCATACCTTGAGTTAAATCAATAGCTGACTATAGCCGTATATGCACCTATTTATGAAAATTAATACAGATAATTTCATTGCCCGTCGCACACACCGACCCTCGCCGCCTTGACGAAGCGATAAAATAATTCAACGACACTCGGAGATTAATTTGTTTAAAATTAAATTTCTAATTTTGACTTTGTAGGTATGCAAAGACAGCCTGAAACATGTTGAAGGTATATTGCTATGAACTCTGTAGATATTATAAGAGAAGGATCTTTTAAATATTTGAAGTTTACGCCTTGGTATCTGAATTAGGTTTTACGGCGGATGTTAACATTGTGTACATCTGTCCGGAAACGGACTTTATAGTAGAGATACGGAGGAGTTTTATTAATCAGGATCCGAAAACAAAGACTCGCCCAATGCAGAAACCTACGTTGTGACATGTTTAACCATCCACACCATCTTAGTGTATGTGATATATGTTCACGTTTTCTAATTCCATAAATAAATCGAAAACATGCATTCTGTAATCTTTGTATTTTCTTACCATCAGCGGCATCGATACAAGGGTGATATACAACATCACAGAAGTTTAACCGAGATAAGACTATGGAATCACAGAGCATAATTTTTAGTTTTTGGTCAAGAGAATGTCTGTTGGTATATAGCAATCTTAGCGCGCCATAAGAACCTTGAAGAACTTTAGTTATATGAGTTTTATAGCGAAGCTCCGAATCAAAAACAACACCAAGATTTTTACATATTTCTGTGAGTGGTAGCAATTGACAATTTATATAAAGTTTAATATCAGACTTAACCAAATCGCGCAAATTTCTATTACCAAACAACATTACAAGTGATTTTAGTGGGTTAAGTGTTAATGAATGACATATAGAGTAATTGTATATGTTAGCTAGATCTTCATTTATATACAACAAAGCCCTATCGAGTTGTGACGAAGGAAAAGAATAATAAATCTGTGTATCATCCGCGTACATATGATATTTGCAATGTTTTAATGTATTCGATAGAAATGAGGTATATATTAGATATAAAATTGGTCCTAGAATAGATCCCTGAGGAACGCCTGAGGACACATTATACGGGCTAGACAGATTTGTATTAATTTTTACTTGCTGTACTCTATTACTTAAATAACTACGAAATAAACCCACTGCATTTACTCCAAGGCCAATGTAATGAAGAATAGCTAGCAATAACTTATGATCAATAGAATCAAAAGTCTTGGAATAGTCCAGCATAACGAGTAGAGTAAGTTTGCCTTCATCTGTCGATCTAAGTATATCATCCGTCACACTCAACAAGGCTGTAGAACAAGAATATCCTTTGCGAAACCCGGATTGATTAACAGGTAGAATGTTGTGAGTATTTAAGTATTTTCGAATCTGTGATGCCATCACCTTTTCACAGATTTTTGATAAAGTAGGAAGGATACTTATTGGTCTTAAGTCATTAAACGATTTAGGAGCACGAGTTTTAGGTATTGGGATTACTATAGATGCTTTCCAGCAGTCCGGAAATACAGAATTTGTAAGACAATAATTTATAATGTGCCGCAAGTAAGGAAGAATGTGAGGACAGCAAAGTTTTATAAGCCTTATACTTAGATCATCAGCACCAGTGGACAAAGACTTAATGGAATCGAGAACCTTGGCAACAACAGGTTCGGTCACTTCCGAAAATTGAAATTCTCTAGATGCTACACACAATTTATTCTTATTATAAAATTCAATAAGATTCTCATCTGGTAAAGATTTATGAACAGTAAGGAAATGACAATTTAAATGATCCACATTTTGCAGACGCAGAGGAATATCAGGACGCCCCATTCCTTTGTAAATATTGTTCTTTTTAAGGTCTGACCATAATTGCTTAGGAGTTTTAGTTTCAAAAGAAGTTTTTAAGTAAACGCGTTTCTCCTTGCGTACTGCAAAAGTAGCATAATTCCTTAACTGTTTATAATATGACCAATCTTCAGGTCTCTTGAATTTTTTAATTTACTATAAGCCTTATTACGAAGTGAAAGAATTAACTTAACGTTATCTGTTATCTAAGGTGCTGGTGGTCTGTTGAAAGTACTAGTAATGAAAGGGGCGTGTATGTTAAATAAAGATAGAATCCCATGGTTAAAAAAAGAAACTTTGTCATTTACATCTACATCTATTTATGTTAAACTTTTTAAAACACCTGAAGGTTTTCGTCACCTCAATATTACATATCGATTCTAAGTCTAGCTCACAAAATACCAATCTGTGATCCGAAACATCATGCATATCTACAACGCCGGCGTCGATAATAGTCGAGTCACTACAAACGATCACGTAATCAATTAGCGTTGCACATGTATTTGTAATTCTAGTAGGAGAAGAGATGATTTGTGTCAAATTGAAGGATTCCAAAATCATATGAATTTTTAAAATATCATTATCGTGGCTATTTAACGCGTCTAAATTAAAATCTCCCACACAAAACCACCTCATCTGCCGCAAATGTTAATCTAGATAACACTTCTTCAAAATTAGATAAAAGTCTGAAATATTTTTATGAGGTCGGTAAATAATTCCTACTACAATATTTTTATTATTTAATTTAATTTCTAGCCAAACCTGTTCAATAAAATCCGATATCTCTTCATAAAGTATTGTAAATGTGTAATGACTCCGTAAATAGAAGCCAACACCACCTCCTCTCCCAACTCTAGCTAAATGACAAAAGTTATATCCTTGTAAGGTCACAATGTTAACATCACTATTTTTTTCCATCCATGTCTCAGAGATACCTAACAAATCAAGCTCCATATCCTCCAACAGTTTCCATACAGAATCCAGATGCGCCGATTAAGGAACGAACATTTAAGTGAGCAAATTTCATCTACAATTTAAAGTATTGTTTATACATACAAGTATTTAAAACAGGGTGTCGGGTTACATCACGTTCAAAACCATGATTTTGATATATCGTGATATGCACTGCGAAAATCAGTGATCTGCAACTATATAAATTGAAATTATTAACAATTATGGAAGTACGTACAAGTGGTGCAATTTCAATAAACAGAACCAAAAAATACTTTAATTAATTTTTTTTGTCTTAAAGTAGACCGCAATAAGTACAGGTAGGGTACGAAGAACAGCAAGGCATTTCTAAGAACGTATCAGCCACATAAATATAACTAAATTAAGTGATTACAAGCAAATAAATTTATGTGACTTATATAAACTGATCAGAAAGAATACAAAAATTTCCACAGTAGAAATTAAATTTATGAAAATTAGATAGATATCAATTTAAACGCTAATAATTATTTATGCAAATAAGAAACAAAAGAAAAATTAGTAATTATAAGACTTAAAACATAAAATTTGTGTATCCGTAGAATTTTAACAAAAACAATTAGTATCTGTCGCAACACAGACGTTACACAAAAGGAATGTTATCAAAAACATGTTTACTAGATAGCATCATTACTTTGATTTATATGTAAGTGTTTATTTAAATCCGAATCGTTTTCAAATTTGATAATTTTATTATTTAATTTCGCAAAAATTTTCCTTCATAAGACCATACTAGTTTATTAGATAAATTCAACTTTTTATAACATCACTTAATAATTTAAGCCGCACTTTAGTAAGATCTTCCCGGATAACAATTTTTGTATTCTTTAAAAGTTTCTTATTAGAAAATATTTTACTTTTCGTATCCCTTCTTACAATTTGACAATAATTGGTCGAGGTTGCCTTGTTTACCGGGTAATCTGTGACAGCAGTCGATGTATTCTTCTTTGATAACTATGTTTAGTGAATTTTTTAAGCTGGTAATGCACCTGGAACTACGTATATTGGACCAATGTGAACTGATTAACTTATTTAAACAAAAAAATAACGTTTCCGAAGAGAAAATCAGTGAATCTCACTTAACAAACGGAAAAGAAAAAGACAAACACTTACCCAAGCATAATGGAAAGCGAGAAGCAAATGGCAACACGTCACAGCGTTGTACATTGCTTGATACGATTAATACATATAATGCGGCCTGTCAAAGTGCAACAGCTATCTCAGGTACCAATGATAAATCAAAAAGTAAAATCATAAACATTGGCCCTGACACGAAAGTTACTAACCTTACTTCCGTTAGAATACCTCAACATAATTACTCAACATTACACGTTAAAGTCTGTATACTATTGGCACGGAGTAATAAATTATAATTGCTTGAAATAATTCTTTATTTTCTTGTGAAAGCGGTACTTCTACGGTTAAGTAAAAACCAATACATTCTAACCAAAATAGGATCATTGTCCCGCTCTTGCAGCATATCGACCCATCTAGGGTCTGAGAACAATACTTTAATCTGTGTAAACACGTTGCCATCAGCCCAGGTACTGACGAAACGAGAATCATAGCCGTAGATGTGGGTATTATACCAAGATACGGTGGAATATTGCTGAATTAAATTATTTACTATGAAAAATAGATTCCACAAAGTAAGGATTGAAACAATAAAAGAAACCACATAATAATTCATATCAAGGTAGATTTTACTATTATAATATATTTACCTACTAAAAATATGATTTTCCAAACGTATCAGGTACCTACGGCACTGCAATACGGGAGATTCGATAATTCTGACAGGTTTATTACTCCGCGCCAATAGTGTACTGAGTATATAGTGTACTGAGTATAGTAATTGCACAAAAACGAAGTGGCTTAAAAAACCCAGTCACAGTTGGAAGGAATGAAGCCTCCGTAAATAATAAATTATTAGCAGTTCCAAAAATAAGCAACATACATGTTTACCGCTTAAAGCCTAACACAACAGAAGCTGATATAATGGAGTACTGCAAATCTACAAGCTTACAAGTATTAAAATGCGATAAATTAAACTCAAAAAATGCAGACATATATGCATCTTTTAAGCTATCAGTGAATAAAAACGACGTCGAAAAATTTCTTGATCCTACATACTGGCCTGTCGGAATATGTGTTAAGATGTTTTTTCAGAAAAAGCTGACGACCTAAGAGATAGAATTAATAATAAAAATATTTTAAATCTGACAAATAATAAATTAATTATTGCGCATCTAAACGTACAATCGGTGAGAAACAAAATATTACAACTAAATGGTTTTGTTAATAAAAATGTTAATGCAAACGAAATATTGATGTTTTGTGTTTAACAGAGCATTTCTTGAATGAAAATAAATCGCAAGTTTGTATTGTGGAAAATTTTAGTGTGATATCTTCTTACTCAAGGAATAAATTAAGAGGTGGAAGCATTATCTTATGCCGCAAGAACATTGACTGAATTGAATTACCCGACATAAGCGGCATGTCTATTAATTGCACTGCATTGTGAAATATCTGCCGTTAAAATAACTAGTGAGAATTTAATAATTCTAACTGTTTGTCGTAGTTCGGTATCTTCTTAGATATTCTCAACAAAATTTTAACTTTTCTTGCTTCAACTAAGAGTGATGTAGTAATAAATGGAGACTTCAACATCAAATTTGACACTAAAAGTATCAAATCTAAAGACAAAAATATGTCAAATTTTAAAGATTTGATTAAATCTTATGGATTTAATATCTTAATTGCAGAGCCTACTCGTGGTAAAAACTGTATAGACAACATATTAATAAATTTTCAAAATAGAGCATTCAGCAGTGGCGTCCGGGATCCAGGCTTATCAGACCATGCAACGGTTTTTGTCAATGTGTCGCCTACTTCAAAATTGAAAAACAAAACAAAGTATGTCCTATAACTGCAGCTGGCAATGTAACGTTTTTTAACTTTATTTATTTACAAAATTGGGATTTTGTGAATTCAATAAACTCGGATATTAACTCAAAATTTTATAAATTTTGTGAGAGCAGTTGACGTTTCCTTTTCAATTAGAGTTAGTTACTCAAATTTAAACTCAGACAAGCTTAAGTTTAAATGGCTTAACGATGAACTAAAAATGAAAAGAGAAAACATTCGTTTTTTGTCAGAATTGATTAAAAACTTTCCTAACGCGCATAATATGAAAACTTCTTTGGCAGCAGCCAAAACATCTTATAATTATGACTTACGTAGGTACAAAACTCTTTCTTACAAAAAACACATTCTTGACTCTAAAAATAATAAAGCATTATGGGATATCTTTTACGCCAATATCCCTAGTAAAACAACTCATTGTGCAAATTTTGACCCCGAAAAGTTATACTCCTACTTTTTAAACAGTACAAACGAAATTAAAAACAAAATTCCAAAATACAAAACAAATTTTAAAAAATACTTGAAATATTTAAAAAATCTAAACTTAAAGTCGTTCTCCTTTACACCAGTTAGCTATATACATGTGCGAGATGTAATAAAATCACTTCCAATCAAAAATTCAAAGGACCATTATAATTTAAATGTTAATCTAGTTAAAAGTGTTATTAATATAGTAATATATCTACTTACAAAACTTATAAATGAAATTATTCATACAGGGGTTTTCCCTAATTGTTTAGAAATTTCAAAAGTTGTGCCAATTCAGAAAGGAGGCGATACCGACGATATGAATAATTATCGGCCTATTGCTTTAGTGCCAATATTTTCTAAAATTATAGAAACTTGTCTAAAAACACAGATAGAAACATATTTCGAGGCGTCAGGTATATTTTTCGAGAACCAATACGGCTGTCGTCGAAATAAATATACAAATTGTGCCATAAATAAATTAGTGAGTTATATAGTTAATGGTATGGAAAAAGAACTCATCGTTGGGTCATCCTTCTACGATCTCACTAAAGCGTTTGACTGCGTATCTTTTAAAATTATCATTGAAAAATTAAAATTCTATAATTTTAGTAAGGGTAGTCTCAATTTAATACATTCTTTTTTAACTAATAGAAAGCAGTACGTTCTCTTGAATGGTATTTCTTTCGATTGCGGAGAGGTCATCCATGGCGTTCCGCAGGATCAGTACTTGGTCCGATACTTTTCCTTATATATATTAACGATCTTGCCCAAGCAGTGGGACCTGCTGACCTGCTTCTGTTTGCCGACGATACCAGCGTAACAATAAGTGACCCAAATGAATTCAATTTATTTAATTCCTTAAATAATATTTAAAATCTTATTTTAGAATGGTTCAGTGCTAATGACTTACACGTTAATTTAAATAAAACATCAAAAATCTTGTTTACACACAGAAACACAAACTTTATTAATCCAGTAAATGTAAAATTTTTAGGAGTAACACTAGACTGTCCTCTAACCTGGGAAGGACACGTTGATCATCTAGCAAAAAAATTTCGAATTTTTTAATTCGAAACCTTGTAAACAATTTGCCAACTGATGTGATAAGGACGGCTTACTTCTCTCTCGTTCAGTCGCACATGATGTATGCTCTGACTAGCTGGGGTCACTCACCTCACGTTAATAGAATTTTTATGCTCCAGCGTAAAGTTATCCGTATTTTAGCAAAAAAACCTTATAGAGCAGACTTTAAATCAACATTTACTAAACTACAGATTTTAACATTCCCATCTTTATATATTTTTCAGTGTATTTTAGAGGGCAAGTCTAATGTAGATTACGTGTTTAACAAAAACCTTTACAATTACAATACCAGACAAGCAAATGATATTTCTACGACTAAAATTTAGCAAATTTATCACTAATTATTACAGCAAATTGTTTCTGAACAAAATCCCGGACGAAATTAAAAGTTTACCATTTAAACAACTTAAAAATACTCTCAAAAATTTTTTAATTCAAAATGCCTTCTACGACATTAAGGAATTTCTTAAATATGAATTTAAAAAAAAAGGAATTCTTATAAAATAAACTGAATTTAGTAGTCATGAGCATGGTTCTCTTCAAAGTGCTGTAAGATCCTTTACATTTTATCTTGTTTTTTTTTATAATTGCGTTACCTACGCGGATTTGTTTTATTAATTGTATGTGATTCAAATGTTAAATGACGAATATAAGTATATGACAATTGTAAACATCTATGTAATAACATGCACATAAAATAAATAAAAAAAAAATAAATAAAAATTGAGGTAATTCTCCGTCTGTCAAGAAACTGATGTTAGAGCTGTGTGGCCAATTCTCAATCGAGTTAGGATCACTCTTTCACGTCTGGTCAAAGCAATTGGACATTTTCACTCTTTTATTGATGATTTGACTGACTTCAGCTTTGCAACAGTTTGCTCTCATTCTCGCTGTCATGCATTTATAATTAAATCTCTTTACCTTCTTCTCACGTCATCTACACGCAGTACATTCAATACTGAATTTTCATCTTTACTGTCGGTAGATCGTGCAGCAGTATCCGCAATTTTGTTTTTACAAATGCCAACATGACTTGGGACCCAATGAAAAGAGACGGTTTTGCCGTTGCACCGCAAACAGTGCAAAGCAGACGTAATCATTTGAATCAGAGCACTATAATTATATAGTTTTTGGATTGACTGCAGCACACTTCGTGAATTGCTAACAATAAGAAAATATGAAGCGTTTGAACAGTATTGACAGAACAAAGTGGCTTGCCATAGAGCATAAAGCTCTGCCGTAAAGATGGTCGCGTTCTGTGATAGGCGCCAAGAGTGTACTTCGTTACCAATTACAATTGCGCATCCTACTCTTTCATTCGTTGTGGAACCATCGGTGTATATTATTTGTTCTACTAAGGAACTGTCCACAATTACTTGGAAACGACCTCGCAGAAGATCCGATTGGTGGTGTTCTTTTGAGAGAGATGCTAATGAAAGATTCACTACTGGAGTTATTTTGACCCATGGAGCTACTTCCTCAAAACCAAATAGAAATATTCGAGGTATGCGGTATCCCAGTGTCCTACATATTTTATGGGTGCGTATTCCGCTTTTCAAAATTGTTGTTTTAGTCTCATATCGATGCCTTCCACGAAAAACACATTATAATTAGAATGACCAAGTTGGGCACGGTGTTCTACCGCATACGACAGGAGTCTAACGTTTCTTAAATACTGTAGTGATGGCTTATTGGTTTCAACGTACAGACTTTGAGATGGACTTGTGCGAAAAGTCCCTGATGCGTATCTTAACCTAGAATGATGAATAGTATCTAGGCGTTTAAAGACGGATTTTCGAGCAAAACCATATGCGGCGCATCAATAATCAATTTTGCTAAGAACAAGTGCTTTATATACTTTCAGTAGTACTAGTGTGTCTGCTCCTCATCTGGTACCGGATAAACACTTTATTACATTTAGTGCAACTTTACATCGAGTAATTAGTCCCTCAATATGATCCGACCATGTTAATTTGCTGTCAAAGGTCAAGCCTAGGAATTTGACTAAAGGTTTACAAATAATATTATTACTACAGAGATATATTCAAACATCAGGGTGTGGTTTACAAAGTCTACAAAAGTGTACACAAGATGTCTTTGTAAGAGAAAATTTGAAACCTACTGAACTAGCGTTACTGTATACTTAATCTATAGCTCTCTGTAATGAAGTTTTTATTGACTGTATAGTTTTATTAGACAAAAAATAATAAAATCATCAACGTATAAACATTTGCTAATTGAGGTATCTACTCTATATCCAAGACAATTTACGGCTATAGCAAATAATGTGACACTGAGTGAAGACCCTTAAGGTACGCCATTTTGAGATTTTTAAAGATGACTGACTCTCCTACTCTAACTTACAATGTACGATCAGTCAGAAAAGATTAAAGGAACTTTGGAAGATTACCACAAAAACCCCATTCAAAAAGAGTTCGCATAATACCAAACCTCCATGTCATATCGTACACCTTCTGTAAGTCGAAAAATACCGCAACTAAGTGTTGTCTAGTGTTGAAGCTGTTCTGAATGGCATTTTCAAGATATACCAGGTGATCAGTTGTAGAGTGGTGTTTCCGGAAGCCGGCTTGATAAGATGCAATCAAGTTGTGGTTCTCTAACTACCACATCAATCTTATATTTACCATATTTTCAATAATTTGCCAAGACAACACGTTAGACTTATTGGTCTGTAGCTAGCAGAAAAGTAGGGTCTTTCCCTTTCTTAATAATAGGTACTATAATAGCTTTTTTCCATTCCAAGGGGTAGTAGCTTTGTGTCCATATTGTATTAAAAAGGTTAAAAGAGAATCAAGGAATTGTGCAGGAAGGTATTGTACTAAAGCATATGGAATTCCGTCGGGTCCAGCAGACGCAATTTTTGCACCATTCATTGCCTCTTTCAACTCGGTAATAGTGAACGGTTGATTGTACGCAATACTCATAGTTGTATTAAAGTTGTAAGGGTGTTCTAATTGAGTTCTAACGGTAGAGAAATCAACGTCATAGTTATTGTTGCTACTTGTAGATTAGAAGTAGGAGGCCATTATCTCAGCGATGTCAAAGGGATCACTCACTCTGTTATTATCTACCATAAAATGGGATAATGTCAATGAGATTTTATTACCAGCGATGGAACGTACTTTATGCCACTATGCAACTATTTGCGCCACGTTGTCCGTTTCCTGTCAAGTACCAATTTTGTGCCGTGGCACGAGCTTTTTTAAAATTAATTAAATTTTGTTGAGTAGGCTTTCGACGAAATTTATTAAAAGCTTTTTTCTTCTGTGATAGGACCACCACTGATTGATATAGTTTCTGATACTACCTCTATCATAACTGAGGTTATGTGTTCAACAAGTCATCGATCATATCTTTTAGTTTAAATGGGGAAATAATTTTTTTATAATTTTTCCAATCTGCAAGTTCAATTTTCCATTTTAAGGTAAAACTGGTGGGTATTCCAGTAGAAATTAATATTGGAAAATAATTACTGTTATATAGGTGATCAAGAGGCTGCCACAGAAACCGTGCTGAAAGTTCAGGAGATGATAATGAGAGATCAATAGTACTAAAATTTGATGATCTGCTGTTGAAGTAAGTACGTGCACCCGAGTTTAAAAGAACCATATCTTGATCATTCAAAAGTGTTTCAATGAGTCGACCACGCGTGTCTCTAGTACTTGATCCCCATAGAGGATTATGAGCGTTAAAATCGCCTAATAATAAAAATGGTGATCAATAAGTCGTTTAAGGTCATCTAGTTGCCAGTCAAATCTCGGTAGGTATATACTCCAAACCGTCATTACATAAGGTGAGGATAAATGAACAGCAACAGCTTGGACATTTGTTCTCAAATCCACAACTGTACAACATACATCATGTATTATTAACATGGCCACTCTTCCTCTGACACGTACATTTGGAGTATCGTCTTTTCAAAATATTTGGTAACCTCGTAGGGAGTATTGTTTATTTTTGGCTAAATGTGTTTCTTGTAGACAAACACAAAAGGGTGCTTTTTCACTTCGAATTATTTTTAAATCGCAGTATTGTTTAATGCAACCATTGCAACTCCATTGAATTATTTGTTTGTTAGGCGTTTAGAGAATGTATATTTATAAGGCATTTTATGAGTAAGTAAGAATAAGTAAGAAGACAAACAATTAAATACAAAATATAACTAAAAATATGAGCAAAAATACTGAATATACTGTATGATATAAATGATATATGATATAAAAGTTGTATGTATAAACAATAAAGAAAGTGTGAATGATAAAATCATGTGGTTGTTTGATTTTGACTAGATAACTGACTAGATAATTGATTAGATATGTGAGTGGATAAATGACTAGATAAATGAACTGATTTGTTATCTTTTCTTGGACGACCCTTAGTCCACCCTGGTTTTTTCTTCTTCTGACGTACTCGTGGTGTATTTGTTAGTTGAGTTAAAGGATCGTCAGATGTTTCAACCGATTCATGCTACCTTCAGTTCTCTTACGTTTATCGGAAACTGAGTCATCGGGCACATTGTAGGTGGTTATATTAGTTAAAGCGTTTAATAGTGGTTTATCATTTGGATTTATAAAGACATTTCCATCTGAGGCTTTTACGTTTTCTACTTGAGGAGATAATATAGACACCAAGGCTGAGATAAGTTGTGCAATCATTAATCTAACAATTTTGGCTGTATCTACTTTAGCACTTGTGGTGGCAGATGCATACGAAGTACGTGTCTTTGCTTCCGAATAGCTAATATTTTTTTTTACTTTAATTTCTTGTATCCGTAAGGGTATACACGTTTGGGGTTGATTACACCTCATAGACGAGTGACCATACTTTGGAAACAATGGAGTGGTGAGGGTATATACTGTCTATCTTTGAGAATGTAATAAACTGCTTTGATTGATCGTGGAAGTCTTGGAGTGTTAAAAGTTAGAATATGTAGCCCAGAATCTCGCCATTTGCTCTCTTTTTTAGTTTTAATTCTTTTAACTTCCAAAACTCCTTGGCATCTTAATTTCTCTTGAATTTTATCAAGGGAAGAGTTAAGTAAGTCAGAACTGTAAATTATTCCCTTAGAACAATTTATTGTATTATGTGGGGTTATTTTCAAACACTCTAAACTTTGTGCACTGCAATAGTCTTTTCGATTGAGCATTACCTCCTGTTTCTATTAATAGACCTTCATTTATCTTCTTGATTATTTTAAGTTTACCTGCAAATTCATACAAAACTTTATTTATTAGAAAAGGGTTGATTTTGGTAAAGTCTCCTTCTTTTCTTTCGATGATCAGGAATCAGAAATTGGTATTTGGCATAACCGTCGTCTCCCGATTCATCAGATTTCTTTTGTCGTTGTTTTTAGAGGATGTCGCCTCTTCCGTTTTATAGCCGTGTTCGTCTATATAGGGCTGATGTTCCACATTAAAGATAGCCTCACTCTTTGATGCATCCGAAGCTTTTATACCTTTTTGTACTCATAACTATCGCATTTTTTAGCTAATGCCAGTTTACAGGGTGTAGACCGTCCACCATGAAAGAGCCCTGCCGTACCGTTAAACTAATGACGGCAGTATTAAGGTAAGGGGATTTCTACAGCAGTGGTCCCCTGATCTACTACTGATATCAGAGTCCCGGGTTTGCTAAGCCGGTACCTGCAATAAGCAGGACCCCTGGGGGGTAGTGCGATCTTATCTTCAACCTTCAAACTCCTATTAAAATTCCAAAGTGCCAACATTATGTTTTCCGTTTTAACAGAAGCTGAACAGAAAATATATCTAATCACAAGTGTTTATTAGAACTGACAAAGGGTTCATTTATCAGTATAATTAGTTGAATCTGAAGAATCTACTGATGCAGGGGCAGAGGGGCAGTTCAATTGAAGAGTTATGAACTTACTTTTGTTTGTAGTGCTTCTAGTCACAAGTGAAGTCCTTTAAAATTAATGTAAAATAATTTTTTTTATGAAGCACTAAAAAGACTAATAAACACAAACGACTGACTAGAAAATTTTGGATAGTGCTTATAATCAAGAGTGAATTTGGCACGCCCTTTAGAATTTGATTCCATCTGCAAACGCTTGGGGAAGATAATTTTTTTTGTCAATTACTAAAAAGCACTAATAAAGCACTAACAATTGCCTATAACATAATTTATATATTTTTTTCTGAAAACGCTAAAGGCAGATAGTCTCTTTTATAAAGCACTAAGAAACACTACGAAGCACTAACAATTGTGTTTAATAAAATACAAAAGATATCGTCTTAGCTTGAAATTGAAAAACAATTTTGATATCGAATTAGTGCCTGTATTCAAACACAACGGAACGATACACATTTAAAACTTTTTCTAACGCAGGAACTTAAATTAATCGTACGTTTTAAGGTATAGTGTACTCAATAATATAAGAGAGTGTAGTATTGAAAACTAAAAATATTTCTTATTTGTTCCTTAAAGTGCATGGTACCTAAAAATTAATAATTTTCATCATTGTCTTGCAAACACTCAACAAAAATGTTTCTAATATGTTCCCCACATGCATTTCTCCGGCATTTCATACATATTTGTTTAGTTGACCTACTTCTAGCCAAAGGGCAATAATAGCATCTTCTGCGTTGACCTCCTGGCTGCTCGGGGACTGGTTTATCTGGTAAGTTTAGTTCTTCTCTGAGTCGTTTCCTAATTGCTTTCGAAATATGTGTATCTTCTACTTTTATTACTTGCCATGGTTTGACCATTTCGTAAGCCAGTTTCTTCAAAAATTTGCTTTTGTTTACTGAGTTTCCCGAATTTGCTTCACATATAACCTTGGCATTTATTGCAGCAATATTTAGTAGGTGAAAGGATATAACTACAGGCCATCTTCTAGTTCTTCTGCCAACATTATAAGTAGCACAGAGTTTATCGTTTACATCAACACCACCTTTTGTGAGATTGTAAAAAGTCAAAATATCTGGCTTTTGATGCTCATACGTGCTTGGATCTATTTTATCATAATTGTGAAAAGTTGAAAGTAATATAACAGCTTTAGACTTCTTTTGATACATATGACATTAATGTCATTTCTTTGGTAAATCAAATAATGTTGAATATTGTAGTCGATTTCTATTTGCTTTAATATCAGCAGGAATTTCCTTTTTGTTTTTCTAATTGTACCTACAAGTGTTAGTCGATGCTGACGAAGTAAACATAAGGCCAGTGGGATACTTGTGTACCAATTATCAACGGTCACGTTCCTCCCCGTTTGATTTACCGGTTCTATTAGTCTACAGACAATATCTTCTGCGATGTTGGAAACTGCATATGGCTCATCTGGTTGTTTACCCGCGTAAATCTCCATCTTTGAGCAATAAAAATTTCTGGCGTCAACCATGGCAAATATTTTTATTCCATATTTGCTAGGTTTATTGGGTAAGTATTGGCAAAAACTGCATTTCCCTCGGAAATTGATAAGTTGTTCGTCTATGGTTACATATTCACTTGGCCGGAAAAATGTGGAGCACTTTTGCATTATTTTCTCAAATAAAGACCTAATTGGTGCTAATTTGTCTATTTTGAGTCTTTCACTCCATGTACGTATATCATCAAAACGTAAAGATGCCAAAAGAAACAGAAAACGTTTATATGTCATAACTGAACTAAAGAAATGATGTCCTATGCCTTTTTGGGCAAATAAATCTTGATAGTTTAAATGAGAGCCACGTAACACTCCCGACATTATTAACAAACATAGAAAAGCTCTCATTTCTATATCTGTTGTTTCCCGGCATTGAGATTTTTGAACGTAGTTGCCACTAATTTTTGTAATTATGTAGATATTTGTATTTTCCACTAACAAACTGGTAATTTCATTGTCAAAAAATAATAAAAAAGCTTCTAAATAATTCACAACACTTCGCGCAACTCCAATACTGCCAGGTAAATGTGTTACAATATTGTGTTGTCTGGTCCTGGATGCTGGAAGCGATTTTTTTTCCATTTAGAAATTCTATCTCTGCCTGAATAATAATTTCCTTGTTCTTGAACGGCCTCCTCCTCTCCATGATCCGTAATGCTAGTTTAACTTTCCTCTTCAGTATCAGTATTATGTTCACTGAAACTTTCATGTTCATTTAAGTCCGTATCTGAACACGGCATATTCCGAAACTCTTCAATCTCACGAACAGAATCTTCTGCTGTCTGTAATATTCTTGTTCACTAAGGGGTCGATAAAACTCATAATACTCTCTACTTGTACCTGCCATATCTATGTTTTTTTACTGAAATTATATACAACAGTCGACGTTAGAAAATTTATTAGCATACGCACACTTTACTAAATATACACTATTGAAAAGAATTACACATTGTTATATACTGCGTAAGCATAACTGAAAGGTAATAATGTACGTTATTTATGAAAGTGCTGGCGTCAATGTATGCTTTGGTGTTTATTGAAATGTAATATTTCTGTTTATAATTCAAAAAATATACGTGACATTTACAGTAACCCGATGTTTCCAAGACACAGAAAACAACCCAATACACTTTAGAGGCTACATACTAATTCCGATGTGCACTAAAGCTTATGAATTTATAACCTTCGTTTCTCAATAGTGTAATAAAAGATTACCTGAAATGAAAATTACATATTTACAAAAATGACAGAAATATTGTAAACTGAAAATGCGTCTGTGCCTGAGAGACACCGCGTTACCACTTAAAGGTTAATCAAAATTAAAAACCACCGGTGGTGTTGCAAATTAATTGAAAAACATAAGGAATATGTACTTAATTCTAACATCACACTTTAATTACAAATATACTTAAGCTGAATGACAATTTAAAATAGCTAAATACAACCGAAAAATTAACAACTAATGTCTGCAAACGACGCTTCAGTCCTATATCCATAAGTATACGTTTTATTTACCACCCGATCGTTGTGCTTGAATGCAAACACCTATTCGATTTTAGAATTTTTATTTTACTACTTGATCCTTTCAAATGTACCACGACAAATAAACGTAAACTGCAAAAAAATTGTTGATTCAAGTTTGAACCTTGTCCAAATGGCTAGTTATCAACATTTCACCCACTATCGTAAGGAGTTTAATCAAGGCATAAAATCAAAGAATCTAAAACAAGCAGATACATGCTCAAAGTATACACGAAATCAAAAGAATATTTGTTTGAAATACAAAATAAATCTGAATAAAGTAAAATAATCTATAGATCAAAGTAAAATTTATGTAACTCGGATGTTAACTTATGATGAAGGTTCAATGTACTTAAAGAAATAATAACATTTAATGTAAAGAAAAATCACTTTTGTTTTCTAGCTACACTAATTTAGAAAATGCATTATACTTAAAAATATAAATATATTGTAGTTGCGTGAATTTACTAAACATGAAACATTGGTAGTTTTTACTTAATCTAGATATAGACTGGGATATTTTAAACATAAATTTTTATTAACTCACACTTTGCATAAAGTATACACATACATAGGTACCTAGAAAATGGAATATTATTTTAAATATGGTGTTCAACTCTTTTCAGCTGAGAGCCATGCAGATTAATTGCTAACACAAAAGTAACGTTGTATTTTCTATTGCATCATGATTTTTGTTCTGTAACTGTTATACGTAAATAGTCTGTCATTGGTGATTAGTCATTACAATGTAGGAAAACGTTACTGTATGAGTTGTTAAAGATTACACAATTAGAACACACAATTTTGTATAAAGTTTTTCAAATTATTAATGACTGTAGTTATAGTCAAGTAATTTTTGTTTGATACTCAAAATTTAGACATTTTAAAAATTAAGATTATTATCTTCCGGGTTGAGCCGTGTTCGTCCTTCTTTCCTACGTTCTCTGCTTGACGTTTCGCTAACCATGCTGTTAGCTTCTTCAGAAGCTACTCTAAAGACTGATGTTGTCTTCTGCTCCTCGTTATATACCTATGTTCCGTTACGGTTGGTTGATGTCGATCAGTGACGGGTGCTTGGTTTTCGATGGTTGGTTGATCTTCTGTTTGGTATCGACATATCAAGAAGTTTGATAAATTAAGTACCAAGCACCAGCAAACCAGATATAAATTGGACGAAAACAAAAGAGTTGTAAACTTGTCGGACTACCCACTCACCGAAGACTGTATATCAATTTTGTCAAAAGGGATGAACTATGCCATTGCTCCAAGCAAGATACCCACAGAAGAGATAATAGCAGAAGTGGAAAGTGTCATCAGAAATCTTCCAGTCGAAGAAGCAGAGGAAATACGCCACGAGACTTGCCGGATTTTACAACGTTCCAAAGCTCCACGTAGGAACATTACTCGCGCAGAAGAAATTGCATTAAAAGAACTCAGAAGCAATCAAGAAATCATAGTGACACGCGCAGATAAAGGCAACGCTACAGTAGTCATGAACACCAAAGACTACAAAATGAAAATCAAATTGCTACTGGATCCACAACTTTATACCAAGTTAAAAGGAGATCCAACCAACAAAATTGAAAAACAAACGAGAGCCGCAATCAAACATTCAGCTATACCAGTCGATCAACATCGTCAACTGCTACCTTCCGGGACCAGACTACCTAGACTATACGGATTACCAAAAATTCACAAATTTGGTAACCCCTAAGGCCAATTGTCAGCACATGTGGATCTCCAACTTATGAACTGGCCCGTTACGTGGCTAAGTTTCTACAACCGTACGTGGGAAGAACTGAATCTTTTGTGAAGAACTCCGAACACTTCGTCGAATTACTGATGACTCTGGAAGTAACCAATGACGATATACTAGTTAGTTTTGATGTAGAATCGCTATTCACTAACGTACCAGTCGACGATACACATAACATCATAAAACAACTGTGCACAACTCATGGGTTAAGAGAAGACATACCAGAGTTAGCAAGAATATGTCTGAATACAACTTACTTTCTATGGAAATGAGATTTCTACGAACAAAAATCAGGTGCAGCCATGGGATCACCATTATCACCGGTTATTGCAAATATCTTTATGGAAGCATTCGAGCAAGAAGCCATTCAATCCAGCGAACAGAAACCGAAATGCTGGTTCAGATACGTGGACGATACCTTTGTCATATGGCCTCATGGGAAAGAAGCACTTACTGTATTTCTTAACCACCTCAACACTCAGCACGAAAAGATCAAGTTTACCATAGAGACAGAAGAGAATAAAGAGCTTCCCTTCCTGGATGTTCTAGTAAAACAAGGGGATAACAACAAGTTGTCATATCGTAAAAAGACACACACCGACCAATACCTCCATGCCACATCACACCATCATCCACAGCAGAAGCGGTCTCTAATCAAAACTTTATTGCATAGAGCTAACAAGATTCCTGACGAGGTTCACAAGGCAGAAGAACTTCGACACGTCCAACAAGCCCTAATGAAGAACGGCTATACCAGAAAAGAAATAAGAGCCGCCTGTCGCAGGAAATCCGAAAAAGAGAAGGAACAGGTCACTACCTACACTCGTTTGCCATTCATTGCTGGAGTAACTGACAAACTAAGAAAATCATTGGAGAAGAAGAATATCGGTGTCAGGTTTGAACATTTACTCGAAAAAGGAAAACACATCATCAACTTCGAGGAAGCTAAAGTTCTATCAAGGACTAACAACTACTATCCAAGGATAATCGGAGAATCCTTAGAAATTATGAAAAACAAAAACAACCTCAATCGAGAAGATGGTTACCGATTAAGCAACACGTGGAAACTAACTCTTCACAAAAACAAAGAAAACAAATGTCGATACCAAACAGAAGATCAACCAACCATCGAAAACCCACCACCCGTCACTGATCGACATCAACCAACCGTATCGGAACATAGGTATATAACGAGGAGCAGAAGACAACAACATCAGTCTTTAGAGTAACTTCTGAAGAAGCTAACAGCATGGTTAGCGAAACGTCAAACAGAGAACGTAGGAAAGAAGGACGAACACGGCTCAACCCGGAAGATAATAATCTTAGTGACAACAGCCCCGAAAGCTTACATTCATACATTTTAAAAATTATTTTTCGTTATTTAAAAATATACTACATTTCAAACAAATATACGATTTTGTATTACTGCCAAAGAGAACCTCTCGCAATTAACAACGGTGGCCCCATATCATTAATAAGATTAACATAAAGAAATCAACTAAATAAAACGATTAATTGTAGCGCCTAACTGTCTTTTTGAAATTGATCTAGTAAAATAATTACGACAGTAAAAGACGGTGCCAACATAAAAATGTCCACTTACGATCAAATATTATATTTTTCACTTTAAATTTAAACAGAATGCAAACAAAACGTTAATTAAAAAATTCGGCAATTAGGAGTGCGTTAAAAAAAATAAGATAATCAATATGTTGTAAAATTCTTAAATTTTTAACAGAATATTATTAAAAATTGTATTGTTGACGTATCGTGGGTATTTTTAGCAAAAAAATGACGTATTTGTTGACCCTTAGCTGTTTGCTCAACAGATCAGCGGACCAGCAAATGTCTATTTTCTGTTTCTATTTTAACTTGTTTTTAGCTGGTTATTGATTTAGGCATAAAACACTGATTTGACAAGAAATTCAATTTGCTTAGTTTATTTAGTTTTTTGTTAAACAATCAAATAATTTCAATTCTCATCTTACTAATGTAAATACTTCTTCAGTCAATTTAGTGCTAAATTTTAGTCTTTAGAACATATGCTTTATTAAGAAATTCCTTTAACCTGCATGCTTTGAAAGAATTTTGAACTAAAAACATTGATATCCATACTCTGACACTCAATCAAAAGTGGCACCACAATGAAAATAAAGAAAACAATATTACGTTTACAACAATTTGCAACAATGAAAAAATATCACAAATTACAAGGCAACGATAGACAATTTGCTACTAGTATCTCATATCAAAAGAATGAGATAAAAATAACGAGTCTGTGGACCTCAATCCCAGACCTTTACGTAAAAATTTTAAAAATAAAGTTTTTAAAATGTCCATTAGGGGCACGCATAACAGTAGAAATTTTCAAAATTATTCGATTCTTATTAGGTTACTAAGTTACCGATGTATTAGTTAATAAACAGGCAGGACCCGGCAGAAGAGCGACTTTTCAAAGCGATAAAACCGACGTCGGTTTGTACAAGAAAATATGTAAATTCTCCAACAAATGCAACGGAAATCATCAAACAACAAAATTGGGTTGTGTAACCGGCAACAAGTTCTGTAAATTTAAAAGCTAAAATAAAAGTATGGAACTATAAATAAAAGCCACTGAAGTAAATTTAAACGAACAATTCAATAGTAAATTAAAACAAAACACTAACACATTGAAACTAAGAATCATACTTAATTAATTTTAGGTTTGGATTTAAAGTGTTTTATAATAAAAATTGTCACAGACGTGTACGTTTGTGCATTTGCGAATAGGAAGAAATTAAATTCCTGGCGCTTATGAGTTACGGGCAAAGAATAGTTTAATGGAATTGTAAAAGGTTGCTAAAAAAGAGACATAGAAATAAATGTGTACTGTTAACGTCTTTCAGTATAAAAAAATTGCCTATAAATCATATAATTAATGTTAACCTAACGTCGGGTTTTTGAAAACTTTAATTATCGTCTCATTATTGGCTAGGTACCAAAAACGTGAGGCAGTTTCAAAAGGAATATCATATCACTATTAATGCTCAAAAAACATAAATAATTGTTTTAAAAATTGTTCTAGTTTACAATACCATCTACCAACTTTGTTGTTTGAATTGTGTTTTAGTATCTTTGGCGCCATTTTAAAAAATGTCACCTCCAAAAATTAATTCCAAATACGCAGTTGTCTCAATTCAAATTTGCGAGGCGACAAATTCACTAGTAAAGGTCACAAGTCTAAGTCCACAAAACCAAGTCGTATATTGAGACACGTCCTTTAGTAATACGCCTAATCTGTTTACTAAAATAAATAAACAATACTTAAACCGGCTGATTGTTTATAAACATATGATTCTTGAAATGCTTATTACTAACTCGTGCCAGTTACAAGTATTAACCAAGTGTTTACACCTAATTCAAAATCAACAACAATTAGAGTATAAGGTTTAAATTATTTGTTATCTAAAATACCCTGTTTCATCACCTGAAATGAAGATAATTTTATGGTTAATTTATTCAATTTTCGTGATGAAAAGCAACCTTGCATTATTTAAGTATAACCCAAAACTCGTTTAAGCCTATTAGTATGTATGTTTGTGATTAAACTGACAATAATTCTAAAATTAAATGAATAGGAACGATTTCAAATAAATAAAACAATAAATGTTTATCTAAACTTAACATTTAAAACTAGTCAATGTCAATTAATACTACAAAAACACAAATCAGCTGATAGGTATACGTCATTTTAAAAAATGTGCATTTTTCTGTTTTTGAGCAAAGCAAAGTTTCGCTACTGAACGTAAGTATGTAAGTGTGCCTGCGAAAACCTCAAAGTTGTAATAGACAATTTTTTAAAGAATAATGTGTTTATTTTAATAGAGTTTTACATTTTTGACGGGATTATTTTGCAAACAATTGATTTATGGATCAATTTCTCCCTACAGTATAAGCAGCCGTGTTTACTCTAATGCGTTTGAATATTCATTTTTATATTGAACAGTCTTCTAGAGATTTTAGTTGTTTGGAATTTCCAGTTCCGATGTTTTGTATGCATTTGCAAAAGTTACACTTTATTTCTTTTTTACTGACGGCCGCGAAAAAGTGTACATGGAAAATGCTGTCTAAAAATTGAACAATTAGACATGTGCTTTGTAATATCGATTAAAGTAAAATCATATCATTTATGTAGAGAATAAGTCTTCAATTACGGTTCCTGTGTAAGTACTTTTTTACTTTCCTTTGTTTTAATAAAATATTTGCTCTTACGGGTTCTATTAATTGCAGGCACCTTTTTTCTTTTTGTAGGTTTTTCTCTTTGGCTTATTCTGCTGATCATTGCAGACGTACTCCGTTTTAATTAGTCAATGGATATTTAATTATGGTTTTGCTGGCAAAGATAATAATCAGAAAATTATAAAATATCAAAGTGGGTCTGGTATTATCACCACCGTGGGACCTTCAATCTACTTTTAAACCGCCTTCGAGTCAAGGCCACCACCCAAGATAAGCCGTTTATCTAGTCTTTTGTGAGCAGCCCAGGAACTTTTATCAACGGAGTCCATTTTGGTGTGTCCTTTTTCTTCATTAGATAATAAAATATTAGATTTGGATACAGAAGCTGTCACATATGCGGATTAACTGTGGAATACCAAAGACTTCCTAGTTATAAAAACTAAGTTAATTTTTTTATGAATGTTATTCATACATTTTGTCGCGTCTTATGTATACGTACCGTAGTCGTGAGTTTAGCAACGTACCTTTTTTGGGCGCTTTATAAATAACTTTGTGAACTAGAAAAATCTTTCAAAGTACCTGAACAACTTGTGTGCGCTTTTAATCAATTTAAATAATCGGTCATGGTCCGGTACGCTCCGTAAGTGTAGGTAGATACATTTCGAACAACATTTGTCGCGTGAACCTCTTGCAGGGATTCATCGGTGCTACGACTGTCAAATACGCTAACCTATTTGCAGGCGTTTGTGCCTTGTACCTTAACTTGCTATTGTGAATTGTTATTATCTGATAACGATATTTTGCTATTCATTTTAAATGATATTATTTATTGTTGTGTCTATGTGTTGCTCTGTGTGTTAATTGAACTCTAGTCGCTATGACAATATACATATTTCTATTTACGTACGGTTTGTTTCTGTGCCTACAAGTTCCTAGTGGCTCTAGATATTTCTTATACATAATCCTAAGTGGCGCTTTATAAATTTTTCAAAACTTCATTTTAAACGATTTTTAATCAACCCACGACCACTTCCGACTAAGAAGAGCTGCCGGCTAGGCGTTCTGGCACTGTTATAATTTTTGTTTTTAGCTTGTTACAAATAAACCGTAACATATTGTCCAGTCCAGATTTATTGTGAATAAATGACTTTTTATTGCGCAAATACACATACAAAAATTAAATTATTAAAACATCATAATAAACAAAGGGGTTCAACGCAATACTAAACACGCAAGTATTTTTCGTCACAAGATTACGCACAAAACAATCATTTCAGTATGTTAACAAAGTTACTTGAATTTTAAAGTCTTTTTATTTAAGGTTAACAAAGTTCTCAAGTTCGTTAATGAATTAAGTCGATATTAGAAGAAAGTCGTATTAAATCTTTGTAAGAACTTTCTCTGCAAATTCACACATGAGATCTATGCACACAATCGCCAAACCTTTGTAAAATGAATTTAAATTATGTTTACTAATTAAATTAATTTCCTTTAAAACTGCTATCCATTTACTGCTAAACAATGTTCTAATCGATTATAAAAATTGCGTTGCAGATTAGAGATTACGTTTGCCGGAACATTAAAGCAAACTTCTACAATTCTGTCCTTTAATGACTCGACATTGATGTATGGTCGATCTGAATACACTTTAGAGGCAAGCAATGGTGGCCAAGCAATTTCACCACTTTTTCTAATATAAGTTCTGGGCAACGCATCATTTAAGAGGCTTTTTACCATATTAGCACTATGAGCTAGACACCCATCGTGCTGATACCAACCAACAATATCCTCTTCAGCATCATCGTGCAATGTTGTAAGCACATGCTCAATTAGTAGGTCACAGCAGTAAGTGTACTCTCAATAAAAATAGGACCTATTACGGTATTGGAAAATATCTCAGCCCAAACATTTACTGATTGGGAATATTGGGTGTGAGCTGGTATAAACAGATGAGGGTTTTATGTTCTCCAAAAACGGTAATTTTGAATGTTTGGTGTTCCATTTAATGTAAAAGTGCGTTCATCAGTAAAACACAGATTTTTAACCTAGTTATCGTCATTATTAGATTTTTCCATTAAAATTTCACAAAATTCTTGTTTTTTTAGCATCCGTTCTGAAAAGCTCTTGATGTTGAGAATAATGGTAGAACTTATACTTGTGTTTCTTTAGTATTCTATGTACACGACTTTTACTTAGACCGCAGTCAACACTTAGTTGTCGAACACTTATGATCGGATTATACTGAACTGCTGCTAGTACATCAATCTCGTCGTTGTTGTTGTTAGGCATATCAAGCTGCACCAGCTTTGGCCGCTTGTGAACACTGCCAGTATTTTCAAAGGTTTGAAATACTCACATGACTGTACTAGCACTTGGAATTGGTCGATTTTGAAAAAGTGCAGCAAATAATGCTGAACAGTTTCTATAGCTTTTACAACTGCATACCCATTTAACCATATGAACTTTTTCAACAGTTGTATACACACTCATTATTGCAGAAAGTTATAAAAGTTGCGCTAACAATTCAAATGTAAGTTAGTTGCTGCAACTTCAGAGCAATCAAAATGACACATACCGACGTCGCATTGGTTGAAAATATTAAAGCACTAGTAGATCCATTTTATATTTTTTTCCTTAATAAAAGTCCTATGTTGCGTTCTCCGTGGGACACACAGTATGTACACCCTTGGTCAACTCAGACGACGACTCGGTGAATATAGAAAGAGAAATTTCTTAAAAACGAGAATTTTACGGCCAAAGTAAATACTTGTGAATAAAGTTCACAATGTTGTGCTAATTTTATTCCAAAAAAGGCAAAAATTTCGAGTCTTAAAGAAAGCGTAAACACAAAAAATCAGAAGAATCAATCAATAAATATGTTTCTTAGATATTCCCATACAAATTGGTAAACAGACGGCATCAATAACGTAAATAAACCAGCTAAAGCGAAAATTTTCAAGTAAAAACGAGAACGTTAAATTAAACTAAAACGTAATTTGACGATGAAAATTACAAGTTAAACCTGCCAAAGCAGTATTTCTAAACAAACGTTATCTTATTTGATCAAATAAATCGTAAATTATCGACCGAAAGTCACAAGATCGGGGGTATACTTTTTACTCATATCAATTAATGTTTGTATTTACTTCAATAAATGTATTTCAAAACCAATATTCAACGTCAAAAATTGAAAACTTTATAGAAGTAGAAATTTGTATTGAGTTTCTTCTAAAATTTGTCCTAAAAGTAAAAATTTTTGTGCAGGATTCCATTATTGTTAATACACAACGTGGAATTTCTCAAAACAATAAATATTTAATCCTTTACCAAGGTAAATTGTAAACCGACAATTTTAATGTTTAAATAGATAATCAAATAATAAATATTGTCAGGCAAACTCGAAGAACTCAATTAATTTAAACAAATTTTAAGCTTACCATAAAAAAAATTATTTATGTTAGTTCGAAAAAGTTATGTAAACTAATTTGGGTTGTTAAGCAAAAGTGTCTGTGATGCACAATCATAATTTGGTTTGTAATTGATCACAAAATGCGTCACAGATATTTTAAAACGATTAAATATAACAATGGAGAGTAATTTAAAGTTAGTCAGTTAAACGCAAATGTTTTGTTTAAAATTAATGTTAAATCCTTTTTAATCTATTAAAAAAGTGTAATTAAAAAAGAACAAAAAGAAAATCCCTTTATGCAATTTAAATACACCAGTCGTAAAACTCCAACTCTAATTTAAAATAATAAAATACATATGTTGAAAGAAATTAAAGTCAAATAATGAAACTTTTGATACAGATTTAAATGTAAAAGATTTTAAGCGGTAATAATGTTTAGTGTATGACTTGGTAAATTTAAGAGTCGGTGTAATCTACGCTAACTTTTAGGAACTAAAACTAAAGAAAACGCCAGTCATTAACGTTCTCGTTTTAGTAATGTTCCATTATTTTCCTTTGTGTGTAATACCACAAGCGTAAGCTTGTAGTCATTATGCATTCTTTACTGAAACGTTGTAAACAGATCATTACAAAATAATTAAACCACATCAGAAAATGAAGCACGTATTACTTTATACGTTAACAACAGAACAGAAAAAATTGTTAGTTTAGGAAACTTGTGTTACTTACGTTTAGTGAAAAACATTACATCTTGGCGTTACACAAAAAAAACTTATTTGACCGTATTCAGTTTACATTTTACAATGCGTATTTGCAAGTAGGTATGGTATGGAAATACTGATAAAATTTAAATAAACGTAGATTAACCGTGTATGATTGATTTATGGTATTTACTTAACATTAGAATTAATGTTGCTTTAGGTAATTTTCTAACAAATACATTTTACATTTATAAACAACAGCAGTTTTCATAAATCCCGTGTATCACGTTTTACATTAATATTTATGATTATCTAATCTCATGTATATTTTGCTAAATAGGATGCGGATAAACTGTATGGAGTAATCACTTTAACAATTTGGTAACATACATAAAATCTATAAATCGTTGTTGTAAATAATGAACAAACAAAAGAGTAGCTATTTCTTTTAAACGTCTGTTTATGCCGATATTTAAAATAATGCTTCGTAAAACAAATTTTCAATTATAAAATACATTTCAATAATATTTTTTATTGTTTCAAATTCGGAATATGCTTTGAAAAATTGGAGCTAATTTTTTACTTTTTATCAAGTAATTCAAAAACAGAAATAAGTAATCGATTGAGAAAAATTAAATTGTTGGTAATAAGTACACATATTAACATATTCTAAAGATATATTGTAGTGATCCCAAGATCGTTGCAATGTATAAATTTTGTAACTATATGCATTGTATACTAAGAGGATAAATAGATGTAAGGTAAACCAAAGTGAAAGTGGGGGGTGGAGACGGTATTGAGCAGTGAACAATAATGGTTGTGTAGTTAAAATGGTACACAGAATAATTAATGTGTTAACCCATAAAGACATTTATAGATTATAGAGTCTGTCCGTGTCAAACACGGAACTTTTGATATTGCCTTTAAAAAAATGAAATTTTTCAAAATTAGTTTTGACCATTATTTTAGGTTCTTTAGAGGCTATAATCTAAAAATATTTTTAATTCCACTATGGGCCAATTATGTGTATAGAGTCTTACTAAAAAAAATAATTTGATTTAGTTAAACATAACAATTTGATTATTAAATTTTTAATTGGATCAATAACAACCTTCAGATGTTTCACGTTTTTAATGTTATAATTTGAAACTAGCAATTTAAATTTGTTATGGTTTTATTTTTCGTATTTAGGACGTATGTCGTAAGCCATCTTAGAACGTGTGTCGCAAGTAGCATGGTGGGACGAAAAGTCGTATTTAGCGCGCATGTTGCTAATTTTCTATTGGTGGAAATTAAATTAGACTAAAAATTTTTTAGACGGACAGCGGACATTTTTCTTTCTCGTTTGATGCACGCGGGTGTCTTGCTTTTAACACGTTGCGTCTGACATTATGTGCTCGTTGTGTACTGTATTGGGATAACTCTCGAGGATGCTGAAGTAGCTAATTAAATAAAGAACAACACCACGTTGTATTAATCAAGCCGCAGACTAACGGTGAATACCACGTCTACAAAGGTTCGCTATGTTGCATACTTTCAGCGAGGGAGTCACTTGTTTGCTGTTTTTCTCCGCACACCACCCTTAAAAGGAATCCCTGGGTCTATCTAACTTCTCCGAACTGTCGATACCGTCGCTAACAGAATACCTTCATTCTCGGAACTACACTCGACGATTACAGCTAAGTTTTAGTATTTAAATCACTTATTCATAATAATAATGCCTACATATGACATAAAATGGCTTGATAGCTAATATTTAAGTAACTTTTATCGGTGTACGCTCTTCAACCAAAAATTTGTTTTCAATCAGCTCAATAAGGGCTGGGGCGTTTAATTTAGAAAGGTTGTCGCAGACACAAACAGCTTTTTGGGTTTGCGGGAGGTACTTACCCTTTTTTTTGTTTAAATTTAGTGTAACTCGCCGTGTGTAAATGATATGTGCACGCAGAGCCTTAATAGCAGCCAATTCTTAATTTAAATGATAATTTTAACTCAAGCGTTAACTAAAGCTTACCTGAAATTTGACACTTTAAATAAAAGCCTTATTTATTGTAAGCGAGGCCGCTGCTAACGCACGTAACTATATGCGACAGTTTCTCTATTTCAGTCACATTCTAATAATATTCTAAAATTTGTTTGTTATGCTGTATTGTTTGTCTCTCTCTCTCTCTGCCTGGTTTGTGTTCGATTTAGCATATTTGTTTTTAAGTAAAACCTGTTGATTTCCTGTTGGTCGGTTTTATTTCTTTCTTTATCCAGCAGGTGGCGCCTAGCAGACAAATTTCTTATAGTTATTCAGGAATCTACACAACTCCCCGACAAAGCCGGACGCTGCTGCTCTAACTACTATAAATATTCTTATCCTGTAAGTATTTAGTGCGCTACATCGAGCGGAATTTCTTTTAGTTTTTTTTCTAGCCGTCGCTTTTTTTGTTATTTTGTAAACTACAACCAATACAAACTTTATTTAGAATAAGAGCGATAACGACCCTAATTGTTCATGGTATAAATTCGATATCGGTCATACAGGGTATGAAAAAAAGGAATGTCAAACTTTGTAATAAAAAATGATGAATAATTTAATAAAACTTACTAGAACACCCTGTATATTTATACTAAAATTAAATTCTTTACATTTTGGTATACACTTACCAAAAATTAAAGGTAACCTTGAAACACGATTTTATCAAAAATACACTAACCGTCACGGAAAAAATTAAGTAAGACAAAGAAATGTAAACGTCTTTACTGTTAGGGTTGTGCTATAATTGTGAAGTTTATCATAATTATATTGAAATCTTTATTGTTATAATAATGAGTGAGTGTTCGACCGCAGAATTATTAAGAATGATTTATTTATTTCAAATAGAAGTTTTTTAAAAATCAGCTCACAATTATAAAACAGATAATATAGAACTACAATGATATTTCCGAGCGGATTATTTTAAAAAGCAAAAGTAGATATTAAAAAGAACTACAAATACCAACTACAAATAAAATACTAGGAAATATGCGTGTACTAAAATGGATATGCAACTTAACATCGTTCTCTTTAACGGTAATTGAAAACCTTACGATTATAATACAACAAACGAGGTTTAAAACCCTTGTGAACAAAGTGTAACAAAAAAAACAAATTCTATCCTTATCGTACAAAACACTATATCTACATTTTTGATTAAAAAACGGGTTTTACAGCTAACGGATGAGATTAGGTACACAAACATGTAAAGCAAAGTTGTAGAGAATATAATTCTACATCGACCTGGTAAAAAATGTACCGAATGTTTTATTTGATTTTATTAAGTTATTCATTATTTGCGATTAAAAATTTTACTTTGTTTTCTTATACCCTGTATAACAAATCTCAAATTTTAAACCATAGACAATTAAAGTCGTTACCGCCTTAAATGTAAACAAAAATTAAGTTTGATATAATAACTTGTTAAAGCTGAAAGGCCGATATTGAACGATGCAAATCTTTAAAATTCGATTGAGTAAGATTTGTATACATAAAGTCCTTAAGTTTTTTACGTAAATTTAGAATAAACATTAAAAAAATTAGTTTTTATTTAAAATCTCACAGTTGATAAGTGGTTCATGAAAGTGAGACGCCTTATATAGTTGAAAAGATTATTAAATTGTAGCCAATGAGAAACAACCTACAAATAAAGGTAACAATAATTAAGACCTAAAATATCATATTAAGCATACACTTCGAATTAGACGATTAGTAATACAATAGCAATGTACAGCAGAGATGAATCAATGGAGGAAGAAAATAAAAAAAGGAGATGATTTGGACAGCGAGAAAGAAGGGAGGATGGGGATGCTTTTAGTAAGAAAATTACTAGAACACCGATAAAAAAAGCAAAAAAGAGAAGACAAAATAAGTAAGATAATATTTATGTTACAACAATTAACATTAGAGGTAAGCCAAATCTACAGAGTAAGTACAAAAAAAATAACAAAACTAATAAAGGAAAATGAAATATTGAAAACAGAGACTAAGTCAATAATAAAAGATATTGACAAGAATAAAGCACAACTACGGCAAATGATTAAAAGAATGGAACAATTGCAGAAAAAAGAAAAAAAGAAAACGTAATAGTCTAAGGATTAGAGGTAAATACAAACAAACTAGAGTAGTTAAACAATGAAATGGCAACAAACTAGAGGTTGACACAAATATTAAAACAATGTATAAAATGGTACCAAAACGTATCTAGTCAATTTAGAAAATTTACAAAATAAGACAAAACTAGCTAGATATAAAGAAGATAGAGTATAAGTAAAATGTGTGTCTAACGACATCTTGTGTAATACGGACACGTATAAATAGTATAAGCTAAGAAATGTCAACAGTTAAGTGTAACGACTGTAAACGTTTAAAGTGCATTATCGTTATCAGGAGCAATAACTTTAAATGCCTAAACATGCGTGTCAATGGCAAGTCAAGTATTTCTTGTACATTAGCACACACGCAACGTTAGAACACCTGATGCGCATTTCGCTCTTATTATGAGTTCATCAGAGGTGTATACGTAAGTGCGGTATACAATATAGATAGATAGATGGAGTATATATAAACAATGACAAAACAGGAAAGAAAAATAAGAAAATAAATTAGAAAGAAAGCTGGAGAATAAACGAAATTGGGAAAAAAAGGTGAAACGTGGTTACCAAAAATTTTATATAGATAAGCAAGTATAAAAATAGAATAAGAAATCTCAAGTTGAGGTAAAAGTAAAGATGACGTAAAATTGATAACGGACCCGGCAATGAAAAAAAAAGATAACAAACAAAAGAAAATAGATATCATAAGTGAGAAAAAAAGTAAAAAAGAGTATTAAAACAAATGATTTAAAAAAAGAATTGGTATATGAAATATTAGGAGCCTAACAGAAAAAGGTAAAGAGTTAGAGGAAAATTTGGGAAAGCAGGGTTAGACATACTAAGTATAACAGAAACGAAAAAGAGAGGAAAAGGTGTATTAGAATTGAATAAAAGTCATCTACTAATACGTAGTAGGGTAGGCATTAATCAACGAGCAAAAAAGGGTGTAGGTGTATGATAAAAAAAAAAAAACTATAATTCGTCGATAAATGGATAGTAATATCAAAACGAATACTAAAAATAAAAATGACTCTAGATAGGTATGAGAAAACATCAATAATAGTTGTATATGGACATAATAAGGACGAGACAGTAGAAAAGAAAAAGGTGATTTTGGGATAAATTAACTAAAACAATAGAAAAGTTAGAGGAAGATTGATAATAATAGGAGACTTTAAAAAAATGCCAAAACTAAAGAAACAATTGGGCATTTTGGGGAGAACTATAAAAATAAAAATAGAATAAGACTAATTTACTTCTGTTCAGTAAATAAACTTGTAATAACTAACACATTCTACGCACACAAAGACATACACTAGTTTACAAGAGAAGTGATTAGTAGAAATGAAAGATCCATAATTGACTATGCACTAATTTTATTAATCAAATCACAAAAAGGAAGTCAAAACTACAAAGGTAAAACGAAAACGCAAAATATACTCTGATCACTATCTAGTCAGTTCTAAAATAAGGAAAACGGTAATAACACAAAACAAGTAAGTCAAATACAAATAAGAAGAGAATCTACACGGAAAATAATCAAAAGTTTTAAACTCAAAGATAAAAACATAGCACAGGAATACAGCATGAGAGTGGAAGCAGAGGTAGACGAAATAAAAAGAAAATGTAGATATCTTTAATACAGAAAATATGTGGAGACTATTAAAAGGAATTTTAAAGAAAGCAGCGTGCGGAGTGGTAAAAATTAAGGACTTAACTAAACAAACAAGATGGTGGAATGAGAGCATAAAAAACAGAGGTTAAAGCAAAAAAAGAAAAATGGAAAAGAATATTTAGGAGATAACAATATTGAAAAATATGACGGGTACAAAAAGTAGAGATGTAAAGTAAAAATGATGGTGAAACTAGCCAAACAAAAATCATGGGAGGTATTTGGCTCAACAATGGAGAGGACTATCACGGAAATCAGAAACTGTTCTACATAGTATTAAAAACAAATAAAACAAACTACATTAAAAATAAAGAGGGGAAAATAGTAGATGACGAAAACGAACTAATATAGAGATGAAAAAAATATTTCAAGAAACTGCTAATGGTAGAAAAGAGCAATCCCTTAAAACATAAAAAAAAACAGGAGAGCAATACAGAAAATTAGGAATAAAAACAAGAGATTGCAACAGAAGATGTAATAGAAGCTATAAAAAAAGTGAAAAATGGCAAAGCAACAAGGCATAATGAAAATTATTACAAACCTAGAATCGAAAACCCGGGAGATAATAGTGAAGCTACTAAATAAAGTATGGAGACATGAGCAAATATCCCAAGACTGGAAAATAGGAATAGTGCTGCCAATATAGTGTAAAAAAGAAGATACATAGGTTTGTTCTAATTACAGAGATCACTTTGTTATGCATAGTAGATAAGTTATTTGAATGTATACTGTAGAAAAAAAGAGAAAAAACAATTCAAAGACAACTTGAGGAGGCACAATGTAGATTTAAAAAGGAGAGAGCAGTATAAAACCACATATTCTCAATGGAGCAACTGATTAAGAAAAACAGTAATATAAATGTATATATGGCCTTCTTGGATTTAAAGAAAAAGTTTGACAGCGTACCTAGATAACTAGTCTGGAACAACCTTAGAAAAAAGAGTGGTAAATATTAAATTAGTAAATGTTATTGAAGCTATGTACAACACAAGAAACTATATAAAAATGAGAAATATACGATTAGAAGAATTTGTAACGACCGAGGAACTGCAACAAAGGGAGTACTCAGCCCTATCCTGTTTAACGTAATAATGGATGAAGTAACCAGGAAGTCATAAAAAACTGAAGGTGGAATAAAGGAATATTTAACAAATGGTAATAGCTGAAAGTGCATTGATGGATAATGTAAGTGATATATGCTAAGAATAAAGTACAACTTAAATGTAAAGCCTAAAGATAAATATTGAGAAAAAAAGATGTTTCTATCAAAAGTTGATAAGGAAATAGCTGTACGAATTAGATTTATTTATTTATTTATTTATTCGTATGGTACATTACACAAATATTGTATTGTGATGTAAGTGTTATGTATGGTTCCAGAAGATCAGTATTAACCTGTATAGTGTGGTGACGAATCCGTGTGCAATAATGGATTGGTTCGTCTTGGCAAAGCATTTACTTCAAGGTTTAGGAAAACCACTAAAACCTAAACATGCCAACCCTTACCCACCCTAGTGTTTGCATGTAATAGTATTAATTAAGTGGGTAAACATAATAGAAGGTAAATAAGAACATAAAATATAACAGCACAGCCATTGCATGACAACATATAATAGACCGGTCCAAGCGCCAGTCACAACAATGACGAAAAAAATAGTAGGTTAAAGAAATAGCAAAACAAAATAATGGAAAAACAAATAATCGAGACAAAAATACAAAAATTGCTAAACTTCAGATGTCCTTCAGATTCGTAAGCCTTAATATTACTTTATCCGTTAAATTATGAATGTTTGGAAACCCTCCCTTAAACTTTGTTAATTGACAGTCCTCTACAATATGTGTAACGGTCTCTGGTTCGTCAGTCAGTCACAATTAGATGGTCAGGATATAGAACAAGTAATATCTATGCGTACAAATTTGGAATACAGGAACTATGAAAACATAACTAAATGATAGATTAGAAACAGCGACAAGAATGTACTATTTGCTAAACAATTCTGTCATGAAAAAAAGAAGTGAATGAAACTCAAGATCACAATTTATAAAACCATATTCAAACCGGTATTACTCTGTGAAAGCAAAAGTTGGACATTAACGAAGATAACTGAAAGCAAACTACAATTAATAAACATGAGGTTTTTAAGAGGAATATTAACAGTAACCAAAATAGAGATAATAATGAATAATAAAATTTGAGATGACTTAAAAGTAAAATCAGTCAAATATAAAAAGCAGAAAATTAAGATGGTTTGGACACCTTGAAAGAATGGAAGACTGGTTAAGAAAATATGGCAAGCAAAACCTTAAGAAATAAAAACAAGAGGCAGACCGAGGATAAACATCTGGAAGAAATATTAAGAGACATTGACTGAGGGGAAGAGAATAGCACGTAATAAAAAAGATTGGGCTAGGAGGATATACAACACAGAATAAAAAAAAATTATGTTTTAGTTATAATAATTTATCTTGATAAGTAATAACTCGTTAATTTAGTAATTATACTTTAACACCGAAAGGTAAACAAAAAGTTTTTTTGATAATACAAACAGGGTCTTGAATTAGTACGTCGTTTTTTCCTTTTGGAGATAGGTAAACAAAGTTTAAACTAAACATACTTGGTTTAAAGAGATCTACTATCTAATAGTTATTTATGTACCAAGGACAAAAAAGTGCACTTTTATGTACGAGACTGAATTTGCTGGCCGAGGCGTTAGCCGAGGAAAGCAAACAGGCGAGGTTATAAAAAAGCACTTTTTCCGAGGTACATATTAATTTTTCCGTTGACCTTAAATTAATTAATTTTCTATTTGTTACCGTTTACTGAAAACAAAATGTTTAGTAATTTTAAACAAAAATTTACGTTTGTTCTGATTTTACTGTACCTAATGTTCACTTCACCGTTCAGTATTGTAACATTTGTGTCAAAATTTATTAAAGGAAATAAAAGCTTTCCGCGTTCGAATATTGTACCGATAAAGCATTTGTTTACAACAATCACATAATTTTTATAAGAGCACTTGATTATGATAAGTAATAGGTAAAACATGTACTTTTTTTATAATTTATTAAAATAATAAAAATTACATTTAGGTAGTGTTATTTTGAAGTATATTTAAAAATGTAGTTATAGTTGGAAGCCTACCCTCAAAATTAATGCATTTCTTTAATTGTTTATGATCAAAGGTGTAATGAAGTTTCTCCTATTAAACACATTAAAGTCGATTCTTACTAATTGGACATATAATAGTTATAAGACTGAGTTTGTACCGTGGTCAGACTTATAATTATTTTATATTCAATAAAATATTGCCTGACCGTAAGAAAGTATGCAAACGTAGTTTTTGATTCACTCGAAAATGTTTCAAAAATGTAATAATCTTCTTTCAGCTTATTGAAAACTGTGAAATTCACCTTGTTTTTGTGTACGAATAAATCTTGAACCCAGTAATGTTGATGGTTTATATGATTCTATTTTTGTTTTTTCCTGCCACAGAATCAATATTCAAATGATTTTCACAAGTAATTACTGTTCTTGTGTTTTCCATTAGCATTATTACTTATTTACATCAATCAAATACAGTAATAGAAAGGTACCCATAATTAACTCACTTCTACTGTAAGTTTTGTATTTTATGATCGTGAAAATTTTGTATCGGAACTCCGCTTCTGTATCAAAATGTTACCTAATAAAATTGTCTAAAGCAATCTCAAGTCGTATGAATTCTGTCTTACCTTATAAATGAATAACTTTAAAAGAAGTTAAAGTGTTACATATTGAAAACAATGTATCGAGTATTGTGAGATTACAACCAGGCTCTTCTATATGCTTCGCACATTGTAGAAACTATAAACAATTTATTAATATCATTTCAAAGCACTTAAAATCATTTACTTGTAATTTGAACAACAAATTGTTTTTGTTCAAAGTTGTGTGGGATTGAGAAATTGAGGTTATAAATGGAAGTAAACAAACAATATTCTGCAGTATCTAAAATGTTTCAGTATGTACCTAAAGTACTGTAATATCCTATGTAGTCACTAAATTCATCCTTTCTTAAAAATAGGTTTTCATACTGGTTACTTCGACTTTATTTAATTTGACATAAAATAGTAATTGACCTTGACAGATGCGGACGAAAAGTGTTTGCGGACGAAAAGTATTACACTTAAAAAAGTGTTACTTTATGATTATTCAGGGACTACGTAAAACTCAATTTTATAATGAGGTCGACGGAAAAATTATTTTTAACGGTAACGGGTGTTCCATTCTTATGGGATGGCAAAAAACATGTTTTTTTTATATATATACAGGGTTTTTAAACTTAAGTCGGCATTACTGCTAACTTGGTTATTATTAAAGCTACAGGATCGATTAATTATGCTAACTAGTAGCATCATCGTTATGATCAAAAACCGAATAAAAATCAAACATCGCGTTCGCGAGTTATGTCAAATTGTTCTATTTTTTCAAATAGGACACCCTGTATACAATATACTGAATCGATAGGAAATTTAATACTGAACAAAAAGTGTCCCATTATTTTTTATCCTAAAGTTAAAAATGACAGAGCTAAAATCAAAATAACAGATCTATTGATGATTTTTCAAATTGATTAAGATCTTACCATAAAGTAGAAAGTAAAGAGCAATATCAGCCCCGCAGGTGGTCAGTAGTAATGCCAAGGACGTGGTCAAATTTACTAGTCGGAAAACCGTTGGTCGAGTCAGTTCGAATGTTGGTCACGGCAGACACTTAAAAAAAATTATTTCGTGATGGGGATAGATCAACATATAAAATTCACGGTGGTTATATCCAGCAGAAGTGGTAAATAAAATGAAGAAAGAGGGATATCCATAAAGAAGCGAAAGGATATGATTTATTTTAATTTATAATAATAATAATAACCTTTAAATAACCTTTTATTTAGTTAATAATAACTATTTCATCTTACCTTTGACATATACTAAGTTACAATATACTAACTAAATTTATTATTATTATTATTATTATTATTATTGTTATTATTAATTTGGGAACATTAAAAGAAAAATTCAAATTAGAAAACGTTGCCCTCTTGGTCCAAGCATTTTTTAGCCTGCATGTAAACGCTTTTAGCGGTTGCAAACTGTTTACCAATGAAACTTCAATTTGACATTTTAATCCGGATGACATTTATACAACAAACGAGAAGTTATAAAATTACAGCCACTTTAAACTTATTTGAAAAATCTTTAACAATTCTGTCATTTTTGACTTTAGGATAAAAAATAATAGGACTTATCACTATAGTGAAAACAAATGCTATTAGTTTGCTTATTTAACCGACACTGTGGTTCTCATAATAACAAAGTTAGCAATAGTGCCGACTTAAGTTTGAAAACCCTGTATAGTATACTTACACTCGAGTTCTCTCACTCCGGAAGAGTCCCAAAAAGACGAAACAGCTGTCAAGTGATTTTCAGTATTTGTTTGCTATTGTACAATATCCTGCAAACTTACAGCAGGCGATTCGAGATTTTTATTTTGCTAACACTTATGTTAGCTATAATTATCGAAAGATTGACTTATGTAACTACTTTTACATACCTGTCGACAAAGTTGCCTAATGCAAACCATTTGAGTACGTGATCACTAACACGAGTCGACACTAGATGTCGCAAAACTTAGGAATTTTTATAATAGAACACCGTGTATCTTTAAAGGTGTTCTAGTGTAGTTTCTCACCCTCTACATTGTGTTTTAATTATTTTTTGATTTGTTGTCAGTGTTGCCAATTTATAACTGTTTTTCTAAAAAATAATTCATACACAGGCTTTATTTTAAAAAATCATAGCGATTTTGTTTTATAAATTTAATAAACAAATTTTAACAGCGACGTTAGATCAGATGAAGAGCAACATTTTAACAATTGGAAATTTAAATTCTGTATTAAAGGGTGTTTGCAAAATATATGCCAATTTTTCAAAATTCAAAAAAAAAATATTTTTTAAATAAAATAAAACTGGTATTGCAGTATAAAAATTTTTTTTTGGCAATAACGAGCAAAGATATCGAGTTGCGGTTTTTTGGTTTTTTTCTTGCATATTTAATCTACTTTCCGATTATGATGTCACAATTATACCGTATGCTTTAATTTTTCTGAATGACAATAAAAACTGGTATTATTACAAATTTCGCACTCTAACAATTTCATTATGAACTATGGCGTACCAATGAATACGACAGTTAAAAGTACTTATCTTTCACTTTTAAACAAGCCTAGGTTTACTAAAAACGGATAAGTCGTTTAAAAATAACTGCGATTTAAATGATTACATTGTCAATAGCTTCCCCCACTCTTATTAAGGCCGGTACGCCAATGAGCCTTAGACTAAAATGATGAAGAATTGTCTAAGCTTTCTAACGATGTTACCAAAGGTATGCAATAATGTGGGAATTTTCGGAGAAATTTAGAATTTTATTTTTAAATTTTCAATTGCAATGAATTACGGAACTTAAAAATAATTTCCAGGTTTTTCTCGTGGCCACTGTTATAATACAATTTTTTCCCCTACTTTTTATGTCTACTACTTAAAATAAATGTATACAATTTACATTCTAAAGATAATATACTAATAATAATTATAATTTTTAACAATGGTAACATTAAGTAACTACCTACTAAAAACTAAATCGATTGTAATAATTTTTACTCCTCTTATGCATTAAGTTATGCGACGGTTTCTAAACCGAAAATTTTAACATTCTTTTTTGTACTTGTGCCGACCTTATATTAAAGCAAAAAAAATGTCCGCCGGTCGGCTGGTAGGCCGACCGTATATAAACAAGAAATAAAGAAAACTACCCATCCAATTTTGATTAAACTTTGTACTTAAACTTTATTTATAATTCCTGCAGGTCTGATTAGATTTTAGGCAGATTCTATGTAGACAAAAGAGCAATAAATTATACAGATTTTCAAATTTTTGAATATTTAAAAAATATTAATTTTACTCATTTTTGTTTGAAATAAAAGTTATTTATAATTTAATTATACACAACTTTTGTTTAAACTATTTTTGGACCTAATAAGTAATTACTACGATATAACAATCACGTGACAATGATTGTTCTAGCAATATCTCCACCAATATCAATCTTACAAAAAAAAGAGAAAAAAAAGTTGTTGAGAATTTTATTGTCTATAGCGTTTGTTTGAACCATTTTTTTCTAAAACGTAATTTTATTTTCGCTTATTGGTGCGACATAGAGTTCTGCGGTAAGCGCTTGTTTAAATTATTAAGTGAAATTTATTCAATTGTTTACAATTACAATACATAATTAAAAATAATTAAGCGTTTTACTAAATAAATGCATAATGCCAGGTTATTTAACTTAGAATCTTATTGATTCTTGAAGCAATAACATATATTTTACACCAACTAATCAAGGAGAGTTGAAAATGCAGTTTAAAGAGAATAAAACGTCGGATCTAAATTAAGGAAAGTCTTTCTGGTATTTTTCTTTGTTAAAAGTTAATAGAATAGTTGGGAGTACTGATAACTAGGATGTGTTATTTCTGAGTAAACAAACTGCTGTTGTTTTTAATTTGACGTTAAGGTTGCAGTAAATCACTCGGAAACGCAAGAATCGCAATGCTTTAAAAGCTCTCTAAAATGGTAAAATAAAGTTGCACTATAAATAGTATAGCAATGAAAGGAGTAAAGGCAATACATGTCGTAAGATAAGACGTACTATAAAGAATGGTTCTTAGATCTGTTTGTACTTATAAGATGGATTCTGGAGATAATTTAAATGGCGTAACCATCCAATTAAATTATGACGCAAACGTTGTATAATGGAATACCGCATTTGATGTGTATTAGAATTTAACTTGTAAATACATAATTCCTACAAAACGTTACCCTACCGACCGACGTCATAAGAAAATTAAATAATTTATTTGCGGATGAGTGCGTATGTAACAACGTTCAAAGACTTTTGTTTTATGAAATTTTTTAAATAAAAACGATGTTATATCTATATGGATTTTGCGTGTACATTAGTTTCTTGATAACATAGTGTCTTAATGTCAATATATACGTTATAAATTTAATAGAGCATGCAATAAAATCTAAAAAAATCTGTATCCAAAACATAAACTACAACGGATACAAAATCCAACATACTACTAAAGTACATATCTTTATGTGTAGCTACTCTCAGCTTTGAATTATATACGTCGTTTATATCTTTATAATTTATGAACAAATGTTGTAACTAGCAATGTTTTTTTTAAAACTAAAACCATTTGTTAATCGTTACGTTAATTGATTTACTCTTATTGTGTTTATTTTAAAGTAAGTAAATAAATCAATATATTTATTGCATTTTATTTCCATGACTTTCAAAGTTGTTGTTGTTTTTGTCATGCCCGTAATTAATAATCTTCTTTGCAAATTACAACAAAAGCAACGTAAACTAAACTAGGGGTAAGTGGGATCATGTCTTTATTTGCAGTTATTTTGATACGACGTTTTTTATGTTTTGAACTAAATAGAAAAATTTGATAAATCAACTATTTCTGAAAATATGAAAAGTATTTTTTATTTTTCTCTTTGTAAATAATTTTTCTGGCTTAAAAAAGAATATTTTACTTAGTGCAAATTTTTTTGCCATCCGGCAACCCTGTCTAATTCTCAAGAATTTAACAAAAATGTAATACGCATATCTATACAAAAACGTGTACTACCAATAAATATCTGTCATAAACGATAATTTGGAAAGGGTAGAAAAAATAAGACCAATTGTTCAACAATATAATTAGAAACGGATATGTTTCACTGTATTAAACAATTAAAACAGCTACAAAAAATTGTATCAAAACGAAAAATTAAATTCTTGCTACTAATACATGTAATAATTGTAAAACAAACAAAATTTAATTAATTAAAAAAATTATTCATAAGGTAACAGTTTCTGTCATAATTATGCCAAAACATCAAGGAAAAAGGAAATTGTTAAACACAAATTGTAAAAGAAAGAAAAAAAAAAGGAAAACAGTCTAAGTTCAGACAGGTATTAAAGTTGTTTCTACGATTTTTTAGTTTTTTGAGAAATACTGTGGAAACAAGTGTCCACTTTGTCTACAATTCCAACAGACAACTCAAAAAGCATTTGGAGTACGTGACGGGCCAGCAACTGTATCAGCTGTAGCACCCGAGAAACGAGTAGGTTTTGAAGAGCTAGGATTAGAAGAATGAGAAATATGCGCGAGAGAAGGTACAAGAAGTTTAGCAGTTCTACGAGATGGTGGAGGTTTGTAAGTATCTATGGACCATTTGCTGAGCTCTAATTGTTTACCTAAAAAATGTAATTGAAAGAGAGTATCGATCTGAGTTAACCTTAAAGCAGCCTGATAAAAAGTTGTGAGATTACAAGCAAAATGTGTGTCTGACGACATCTCGTGTAAAACATTGACACGTATGATTAGTATAAACTAAGAAAATGCCAACAGTTAAAAGTAAGGACATGTAAACGCACACTTGTGAGATTATGTCGTACGATCTTTAATTGCTTAGCCTCAGTTAAAGGTTTAGGAAGTTTTTGAAAAAGCTCTGCATCACTGTTACTTAAGCACCGATGCCCTCATTTGCACCCATTGTCTTATGTTTGATCTCGTCAAGTAAGCGATCTTGATAGTCCGGAGGTAATAATTCCGATTTGAGAAGAGTAGTCACGTCTGTCTTACCAGTGAGAACTTTAGGAGTAGCAGCAAACAACTGTTGTGTGGACACCCTTTGTACTAAACACAACTCGTCATATACAAAGTAAAATCCGTCAAAGAAACCAATCCGTCTCCCGAAAAAGTGAGATCCTATTTAGAGATGGAAGTAGGCTTGAGCGTAGACACCACAGCACAAGCAGTAGTAGAGTTGTCCAGTTCCATTTCTGAGTCTGAAGAAAAAAATAGAAGAAGCTTAACAGAAGTAGAAACTAAAGTATATTTAGGGCTAGAAGTTGCCAATGTAAGAGAAAAATATACCTGCTTAGTCTTTTTAACTTTAATCTCAAAGTCATGTTTCAGATTTTTCAACGTTAACGGTAAGTTACGCTGCAGTTCACGCTGAGCATTGTCAGAAGTGGTTATCAAGAAACAACAATGTTCAATATAAAAGTAGGTAGAGCTGACACGTTTAGAAATTGCACTAGAAAAATCTCCATCAAAAGAACCTAAAGCAGAGTTCAGTTCTTTAATTGCTGCTTCAACAGCTATCTGATCGTCAGAAAATACTGCAGCAACCCTCGAAGTAGAAAGAGATTTGTCGTGTTCCAACTGTAACGCGCTTTGCACGGATTTACGTATGACTTCTGCATGGTATCCCCGGGAAAATAATTCATAGCACAATTCAGCTTTTAGCAACTGATTATCTTCTAGTTTCCTCATTATAGCAAAATATGAAGGAACAATTTAAAACCGAAAAGTAATCTGAGATAATGAGATAACAAAAAAGAACGAGCACGTGATCTATGATAAGACTTGTGTACATTCACTAAAGTAATTTATGTAGAATGACTACAAAAGAGAAAGAAATGAGATAACAAATGTTCACAACGCTCTCACAAACCCGAACCCACAAAACAAAATAGCAAAAAAAAAATTGAAACAAATCTAGAGCAGTTAAGAAAATCTGGCCAACACGTTAGGTACCAAAATTTGTAACGGTTGTAGTTCACAAATAATACAAGAAAGCGACGACTCGAGCGGAACAACTTAGAGAGAAAAATAAAACAATTTGGCTCGATGTAGCTCACTAAATTTGTGGAGGATCCAATATTTGTAGTAGAAATAGATTGCTGCCTAACAAGGTGCTATCTGCTAGGTAATAAAAAGAAATACAACCGACCAACAGGAGTTCAATAGGTTTTACTAAAACCCTAATACGCTAAAACGAACACAAATCAGAGAGACAAATAGATAATTTAATATAGCAAATAAAACTTAAAGTACTAGGAAAATGTGACAGAAATAGAAAGAGACTGTTGCATATAATTACGTGCGTTAGCAAAAACAATAAATAAAGTTCGCAATTAATGTGTGGAATTTTAGGTATGCATTGTAGTTACACCCCAAATTAAAGTTAGCGTTCCAATTGTGGATTAGTTACTAAGAAGGCTCGACGTACACACGTCACTTACACACGGTGACCTAATACTAACTTAAACCACTCTATGTAAAGCATCCAAGCTCTTATTGAGCTGATTAACAACAAAACCAAACGTCGGAGGTGAAGTCTTCCTCTTTGCTTAAATGTTAGAGATTTAAACCGTTCAATGTCACATGTACGTGAGCTTCAAACGCATTAATATTGAATACGTTACTTGAACATAAAAACTTAGCTGCATTCTGTAGTATGCAGTTCCAAAAGTGAATGTTCCTGTTAGCGACAGTATTCGACAGCTCCAGAAGGTAGGTAACCCCAGGATTTTCCTTAGGGGAGATATGCAGCAAAGAACGGAAGGCAAATATGTTTCCTCGAAGCAGCAAGTATGCAGCATAAACGACCCCTGCAGCCTGTAGAGTTCACCGGCTGGTTGCAGCTTAATTAGACGCGAAACCGTAATAGTCGTCAAGTTTATAGGAAACAGTCCTTAAATAGTCGTCCCAGCGCCCCCAGGAGTTATCCAGGTGTAAGACACGATAAAAATTTAAGGTCAACGTACGTGCTAAAGCATACGTCGTAATTAGAACTAACACAACTACGAAATCAAAAAAAGGAAAAGAAAGTACTTACGGTGAATGTGGTCGGATTTAAATTTAAACACCAATTCGAATTGAAATTATTGATGCACACATTAATAATTTATGTAACGTTTTAACTTCAGCAAACACGCCAAAACACCCAATGTAGAAAGAAGTAGAAAATGTCCGCTCATTGTCTTTGAAACTTTTGTTAATTTAATTTTAACTAATTGAAAATTTGCAACATGCGCGGTAAATTTTACTTTTGTTGTAACGTGTTACACTCGACACACCGTTTTTCAAAAGGCTCTCGACATACGTTCTACTTTTGCAAATAAACCCGTAACATATATTATTATTATTAATAGAATTGAAGTTGAACTTTTAATATTTCATATTAATTAATTACTCTTCTTTTTGTTTTTAACTACAGTTTTTGTCATTTGCTAGAATTTGCCAGTCTTTTTTTTATATTTTTGTTTTGTGTTTTGCTTTCATTATTCTATTAATTTTTTTTAGTTTTATTATTTGTATTTGTCTATTTTATTGAACATATTATACCTATGATAGCACCTTTATTTGTCTTCTTTAGTTAATTAAATTGAAATTTATTAAGTATTATCAAATATGTCGCCAATTTTTGGATGCCAATTGATCAACGGAAGAAAAAAGTAGCTAAAATCAATACAACGCCAAATATAATAATGTGATACACCTTCCCAAAGTTTATCAAAATCTGCTAAAATAATAAGTAATTTGATTTATGGCGCTATTTGTTCCAAGAATAAAGACTTTATTTTTTTATTTGATTTTAAGAGCATTAACCGCTAAGGTTATTAGCACTTTACTCTTGTGATGTCTTTCCTATAAGATCTCATCTAATAGATTGCATTCACTTAACAGTTTAATAAGGCGTTGAGCGGCAAGCCCGTCATATTTCAAGGTGTTACGAATTTCTTCACTTTGCAAGTCGTATTTGTCCCTTAAGTGATAGATTTCTGAAAATTCCGCTAGAACGTACAGCACGGTACGGTCAAAATATTTCACACCTAGGGTGCGCAACGCCTTTTACAAAATACGATAATGTGTGTCTTGTATGACCTAAACAAAATCATGTAATGACTACCTGCGTCAATTGCAGTTTTTTATTATTTTCTTTAAAAATACGGCACTTTGTGCCCATTTGTCTATTTATCCTCAGATTTTATAGTGGACACTTGCAATTGTTTGTTTATTTTTATTGTTTTTATATCCTTCGTGTTTCATTTTTCATGGCGGGTTATGGGAAAAATTAGTCCTATCTTGGAACGACAATACTAGAGATCACTCTTGCGCTATAGCGTAAATTACGAAAACATAGGGAGTGTACTTGGCGTGGGTGGAAAAATTAGTATCCTTTGCTAACATTGGTTTAACTACGTTACCAATACTCTACATCCTAATTTTGGAGTTTATGATAGTGCCAACATCGATCAAAATTTGACAATGAATGGAATACCCGACTCCACACACAAACTAGATCTCAAAGTGACGTCCAGGTTGGAACCCTACGGGATGCTATTTTGTAACGTTTAGCGGCTACAGGTTTCCAGCCCCAAACGAAATCTAAAATATATTTCTCTCAAATAAGATGTAGTAAAAGAAGGCTAGTTCCCTCTGTATGTTCATATAACGTATGTTCTTTCCAAAATAACAAATCCCGACGTCTTGTCGTAAGTTTCCTTTGTATCAAAGATAACGGCTGTTAGGTGATGGCTTTGCATGATGGAAAGTTCGAAATGAACCAGGTTGTACCAAGCGATGATTGACCCGCAAGAAAACAGGAATGATCTTTCACCAACTGGTCATTCCTCTGGTGTATGACCAGACAAGTCTTATGTTCACCATCGATTCGAGAAGCTTACTCACACGACGTGAGGCTTATCGGGCGGTAATTTTAGGCTAACGAAGAATTTTTGCGTTTTGCACTCTCGTGAATTAGTATTTGATAATTATATATGCTATTGATTGTAATTGATATTATCTATTATCGTGTCTATGTGTTTTTCTGTGTGTTAATTGCATTCTAGTTGCTATAACAATATAAATATTTCTATGTACGTACGGTTTATTTCTGTATCTATGAGTTTCTAGTAGCTCTAGATATTTCTTATATGTAAACCTAAGTGGCGCGTTATAAATTTTCGAGCAGTGTAGAGGCCTTTATTTCGAACAATTCACAATCAACCTACAACCACTTCCGACTAAGAAAAGCTGCGGGTAGTTCATCTACCACTGCTTTATATTCATTTTTGTTTGTTTACAAATAAACCGTAACAAATTAAATATTATTATTATTATTATTATTATTTGCCAAGTTCGACTAAAATTTACTGTAAAAGGGGTCGATATATGTGATGAATTTTATATTAAACTCACAAATAAATTCTAAGGATTCACAAGCGATTGCTAAATGGCTCTCGCCCATCAACGATCCAACACTAGGCAGTTTGCCGTTCCTGAACAATAACTAAAATTCATAGAATAGGTATTGTCGGAATAACAGTTTAGTGAACAATATTTGTTTACGAATTATGGTATATTGTTAAGTCTTAGAATAGACCTTGTTTCAGAATATTAAAACAGGCTATAACTTTTTTTATGATTTAATTGGTTATCTTTAGTAGCACAATTATGATACAACTACAATTAAGGATATCGTGTTCTCTCTTGGCTTTTACACAAATATTGGCAATCAATTTGTCTAATCAACGGCACATAAGGTAATTAATATAAACTAAGAAAAACGCCAACAGTTAACTGTAACGACATGTGTGTGTTAAAGTGCAAAACGCTATCTAAGCGATAGCTTCAATGCTTGAAACACACGTTGTCGGTAAAGCCAAGTATAACTTGTACAGAAGCACACACGCAACAAAAGAACACAATGAAAGAACAATGTTGGCATTTTTCTTAGTTTATACTATTCACACGTGTCAATGTTTACACGAGATGTCGCAATACACACATTTTACTTATAATTAATATAGTAACATATAATGAGTAAACATTATAGTAAATGCGCCCAATTGTGGCAACTTACTTAATTCTAAAATAACATAAGTGTACGAACAGTACAATCTGTAAGCACCAATTGGAACATTCAACATCAATAGCTTTCAGTTTATATCTTACGTACAGTTAATAATGGGTTCACTTGTGTCAACGGACAAGCACGCTAAAATCGAAATTATGTTGTAAGAGTCGAATAATGTTGTGGCAACTTACAATTATATAGTTCGTCTAGTGATGAGGCGAGATGACGACAACTATGTTAATCTTCCTTTGTCAGCGGCACAGGATTTTTGTATGTCAGGATTAATACAATTACAGCGGCCCAGCGTGTTTTACTAAGCTATCCATAAACAAGTTGTTTGATTGCACATCCTCGTTTACACCAAGTATATAAGTATTAATCATCTCCACTAGAAAATATGATGTTACGTTAACGATCCAACAGGCATAGGACAAGCAACAGGAGTAAAAGTACACCCATATAAAGAAAATGTAATTAGAGGAATTCCAATGTAAGTGATTCTACCATGAGGTAAGATAGGTTTGAATGTTTATCTTCGAAAATATGTTCAAACGAAACCCGATCCAGGTTAAATATTGTTTCAACTCTAAATATCTTTCTATTTCCAATAGGCTGATGGGTAAAAAAATTTCGGATTTATCCATTTCCACAAAGTAAACTTCCATTTCGTAGTTTTTTCCAGATTAAACAAACCGCACTATTTTATTGCTAAAATCAGAAAGAAAAAAGGTCGACGTTTGTAATTGCTTTAGAATTCTGACCTTAAACTCGACAAATTTTAACTTGGCCCTGAATGCGTAGATTTTATAACTAGAAACAAAAATGCTAACACATGCGAATATTATCGTAACAACCCATTTGTGACATATAAGTAGTACACCGTAAAGAAATAATTTCTTTATCTTGATTGATATTCGGAAGAAATTTTGTGAACATGTTGATATTTGCTTGTGACACCTCATTTAAATCAACTTGAATTTTGTACATTTACTCTGCCAGAGTCTTTGATAAATAATGAAAGTAGATAGTTTTCATCTCATCACATTTCGCACATTAAGAAAGTTTATTAATGATGGAGCAACCCTAGAGACGTGCACTCTCTTGTTGAAAAAGGATGTGTGAACGGCTATGTAAATAAGACAACAAAGTGATTTCATTTTAATTCTTCCATTTTGTAACGGTTGTTGTTTACAAATAACGAGAGAACGCGACGGCTCTAGCGGTACAACCTAGAGAAAAAAATTAAAGAAATTTTGCTCGATGTAGCGTTCTAAATTCGTGGAGGATCCAGTATTTATGATAGTTAGAACAGCAGCGTCCGGCTTCGTCGGTGAGTGGGGAGTCCTTAAAGAACTGTAAAGATATAGACTGCTGCCTAACAAGGCGCCACCTGGTGGGTAATAGAAAGACATAAAACCGACCAACAAGCAATTAACAGGTTTTACTTAAGGTCTAATACCCTAAATTAAACACAAATCAGAGAAACAGACAATTCAATACAGCAAACAAATCTTAAGGTACTAGAAGAATGTGACAAAAATACAGAGACTGTCGCATGTAGTTACGTGCGTTAGCAACAACAATAAATAAAGCTTGCAATTAATGTGTCAAATTTCAGGTAAACTTTTTAGTTACACCCAAATTAAAGTTAGCGTTCCAATTGAGGATTAGTTGCTAAAGAGGCTCTCCGTACACACGTCACTTACATACGGCGACTTAAAACTAACTTAAGCTCGGATTAAAAAGGTTTTGTTTTACCTTTAACAGCACAAAGTAAAGCGCTCGAGCACGTATTGAGCTGGTTAAAAAACCAAACGTCAGTTGTGAAGCATACCCCGAATAAAAATTTGTTTAAATACTAGAGGTCAAACCGTTCTATGTTATATGTACGTGAGCATTATACGCATTATCATTGAATAGATTACTTAAACATTAAAACTTAGCTGTATTCTGTAGTATGCAGTTCCGAGAATGAAAGTTCCTGCTAACGACTGTATTTGACAGCTCCAGAAGGTAGGTAACCTCAGAATTTCCTTTAGGTGAGGTATGTAGCGAAGAACGGAAGGCAAATATGTTTTCTCGAAGTAGAAATTATGTAGCATGAACGACCTATGCAGACCACAGCGTCCGCTGGTTGTTTGCAGTTTAACTGAATGCAAAATCGTGGTAGTCGTTAATTTTATAGGGAAGAGGTTCTTAATTACCCATTTCAGCACACCCAAGAGTTATCCAGGTGTAATACACGATGAAAACATAAGGTCAACGCAACGTGCTAAAAGCATACGTCGTAATTAGAACTAACGCAACCACAAAAGAAAAGAAAGCAAAATATACTCACGGTGAATTCGGCCGGATTTAAATTTAAACACCAACTTGACTTGGAAATCTTGAATCACACATTAGTAATTTATGAATCAAATTTTAACTTCAAGAGGCACAATCAAAAACACTCGTGTAGAAAGAAAAATGTCCGCGGTTTGTCTCGGAAACCTTTTTGAATTTTATTTCCACCATTACAAAGTTAGTAACATGCGCGGCAAATTTGATTTTCGTCGTAACATGCTCCACGCGACACATGTTTTAAGAAGGCTCTCGACATAGGTTCTACCTTTGAAAATAAATTCGTAACAATTTGATGGATTGTGTAAAAAACTTGGCTTGCGATGCCAAAATTAACAAAATAGATGACATGGCAAGAAGCTGTGACTTGGTGGATGAAAAATTGTAACATATTTGCGTGAAAATTTATTGTGAGTATGTTAAGTGGTGCACTAGTAGGAAAATACAAGATAATTACCTAGATCAAAGCCTTTTATTAATTTTATTATATCACTTAAAGGTTGTTTTAATTTTTGATTTCACAGGTGGTATGTGTTCAAGGAACTACAATCTTTGTTAATAACATAGTAACAAGACACTAAAACTAAGACAAATAAAATATTTATTGTTGTTGATAACACTAATCTGTCCTATTATTTTTATTCTATAATACCGAAAAGTGTACTAGATAGGGGGTGTCCCTTATTTGAAACTGCCTAGTCCTGAACTGTACACTCCTCAGCGACATTACTCGCAAATGCAAGAGAAGGAATTGTGGGAATAAAACAAGATGGAAGCTAAAACTCGACTTTTGTTGCTGAGCAGTACATCGCAGATTCGGTTTCAAATGAACAGAAGCTTGCTCAATTTTTTTTTGTAGAGAAAAGCATCTAAAATATGTCATCTCAAATGGAACCTAATTAAATAGCAACTAATATAAAAAAGTCAAATAATTTTAGCAATTTAACTCTTCCAAATACCGAGCAATCATAAAGTTTTTAGATAAGGTGGGACTATGATTTTAACATTAGTCTTTGATAACTAATAATTGTCAATCGATTTTTGGTGTCTAAATTATGTAAAAACTTCATGATCGCTTGGTATAAACATGTCTAATTCTTCTAAATATGTTTTAAATATATAATAAAGTTTCAAAACATTAAGTTTCAAATTATAAAATCTCACGGTTATTAATTTGACTAAATATGACATGACCCGCCCGGTAATAATGGTACCAACTGGCCATACAGTGATATTTATGTATATCTGTCTATAATAATCTATTCATTATGTATCTGTGCATAATAGTTATTTATGTAACAAGGACAAAAAAGTGCACTTTTATGTACGAGACTGAATTTGCTGGCCGAGGCGTTAGCCGAGGCAAGCAAACAGGTGAGGTTATTAAAAAGCACTTTTTCCGAGGTACATATTAATTTTTTCCGTTGACCTTAAATTAATTAATTTTCTATTGATTACCGTTTACTGAAAACAAAATGTTTAGTAATTTTAAACAAAAATTTTACGTTTGTTCTGATTTTACTGTACCTAATGTTCACTTCACCGTTCAGTATTGTAACATTTGTGTCAAAATTTATTAAAGGAAATAAAAGCTTTCCGCGTTCGAATATTGTACCGATAAAGCATTTGTTTACAACAATCACATAATTTTATAAGAGCACTTGATTATGATAGGTAATAGGTAAAACATGTACTTTTTATAATTTATTAAAATAATAAAAATTACATTTAGGTAGTGTTATTTTGAAGTATATTTAAAAATGTAGTTATAGTTGGAAGCCTACCCTCAAAATTAATGCATTTCTTTAATTGTTTATGATCAAAGATGTAATGAAGTTTCTCCTATTAAACACATTAAAGTCGATTCTTACTAATTGGACATATAATAGTTATAAGACTGAGTTTGTACCGTGGTCAGACTTATAATCATTTTATATTCAATAAAAATATTGCCTGACCGTAAGAAAGTATGCAAACGTAGTTTTTTGATTCACTCGAAAATGTTTCAAAAAATGTAATAATCTTCTTTCAGCTTATTGAAAACTGTGAAATCACCTTGTTTTTGTGTACGAATAAATCTTGAACCCAGTAATGTTGATGGCTTATATGATTCTATTTTTGTTTTTTCCTGCGACAGAATCAATATTCAAATGATTTTTCACAAGTAATTACTGTTCTTGTGTTTTCCATTAGCATTATTACTTATTTACATCAATCAAATACAGTAATAGAAAGGTACCCATAATTAACTCACTTCTACTGTAAGTTTTTGTATTTTATGATCGTGAAAATTTTGTATCGGAACTCCGCTTCTGTATCAAAATGTTACCTAATAAAATTGTCTAAAGCAATCTCAAGTCGTATGAATTCTGTCTTACCTTATAAATGAATAACTTTAAAGAAGTTAAAGTGTTACATATTGAAAACAATGTATCGAGTATTGTGAGATTACAACCAGGCTCTTCTATATGCTTCGCACATTGTAGAAACTATAAACAATTTATTAATATCATTTCAAAGCACTTAAAATCATTTACTTGTAATTTGAACAACAAATTGTTTTTGTTCAAAGTTGTGTGGGATTGAGAAATTGAGGTTATAAATGGAAGTAAACAAACAATATTCTGCAGTATCTAAAATGTTTCAGTATGTACCTAAAGTACTGTAATATCCTATGTAGTCACTAAATTCATCCTTTCTTAAAATGGGTTTTCATACTGGTTACTTCGACTTTATTTAATTTGACATAAAATAATAATTGACATTGACAGATGTTTGCGGACGAAAAGTGTTTGCGGACGAAAAGTATTACAGTTAAAAAGTGTTACTTTATGATTATTCAGGGAGTACGTAAAACTCAATTTTATAATGAGGTCGACGGAAATAGTTATTTATGTAACAAGGACAAAAAAGTGCACTTTTATGTACGAGACTGAATTTGCTGGCCGAGGCGTTAGCCGAGGCAAGCAAACAGGCGAGGTTATTAAAAAGCACTTTTTTCCGAGGTACATATTAATTTTTTCCGTTGACCTTAAATTAATTAATTTTCTATTTATTACCGTTTACTGAAAACAAAATGTTTAGTAATTTTAAACAAAAATTTTACGTTTGTTCTGATTTTACTGTACCTAATGTTCACTTCACCGTTCAGTATTGTAACATTTGTGTCAAAATTTATTAAAGGAAATAAAAGCTTTCCGCGTTCGAATATTGTACCGATAAAGCATTTGTTTACAACAATCACATAATTTTTATAAGAGCACTTGATTATGATAGGTAATAGGTAAAACATGTACTTTTTTATAATTTATTAAAATAATAAAAATTACATTTAGGTAGTGTTATTTTGAAGTATATTTAAAAATGTAGTTATAGTTGGAAGCCTACCCTCAAAATTAATGCATTTCTTTAATTGTTTATGATCAAAGATGTAATGAAGTTTCTCCTATTAAACACATTAAAGTCGATTCTTACTAATTGGACATATAATAGTTATAAGACTGAGTTTGTACCGTGGTCAGACTTATAATCATTTTATATTCAATAAAAATATTGCCTGACCGTAAGAAAGTATGCAAACGTAGTTTTTTGATTCACTCCGAAAATGTTTCAAAAAATGTAATAATCTTCTTTCAGCTTATTGAAAACTGTGAAATTCACCTTGTTTTTGTGTACGAATAAATCTTGAACCCAGTAATGTTGATGGCTTATATGATTCTATTTTTGTTTTTCCTGCGACAGAATCAATATTCAAATGATTTTTCACAAGTAATTACTGTTCTTGTGTTTTCCATTAGCATTATTACTTATTTACATCAATCAAATACAGTAATAGAAAGGTACCCATAATTAACTCACTTCTACTGTAAGTTTTTGTATTTTATGATCGTGAAAATTTTGTATCGGAACTCCGCTTCTGTATCAAAATGTTACCTAATAAAATTGTCTAAAGCAATCTCAAGTCGTATGAATTCTGTCTTACCTTATAAATGAATAACTTTAAAGAAGTTAAAGTGTTACATATTGAAAACAATGTATCGAGTATTGTGAGATTACAACCAGGCTCTTCTATATGCTTCGCACATTGTAGAAACTATAAACAATTTATTAATATCATTTCAAAGCACTTAAAATCATTTACTTGTAATTTGAACAACAAATTGTTTTTGTTCAAAGTTGTGTGGGATTGAGAAATTGAGGTTATAAATGGAAGTAAACAAACAATATTCTGCAGTATCTAAAATGTTTCAGTATGTACCTAAAGTACTGTAATATCCTATGTAGTCACTAAATTCATCCTTTCTTACAAATGGGTTTTCATACTGGTTACTTCGACTTTATTTAATTTGACATAAAATAATAATTGACATTGACAGATGTTTGCGGACGAAAAGTATTACAGTTAAAAAGTGTTACTTTATGATTATTCAGGGAGTACGTAAAACTCAATTTTATAATGAGGTCGACGGAAAAAGTATTTTTTTGGTATATAATAGTATATATATTAAAAGCATTTTTAATATTTCGAATACATACATTGTATATTTTGCAAACACATTTTTCTTTGATGTTTCAATTAATAACATTTTTGGTTTAGAAAATACACAATTACAACCACTGACACCAGAATCGGTTGTTCTTTTAAAGCCTTTTTATAAAGCATTGAAATGCGTTTGATTATAAAGTAGGGCGCGCTTATAGACGTCGGTTCGTTATTAAAATGTCCACGAGAAGTTAGATTTTTAATCTATAGATATCACACCTGTTACTGGCTGTTTTTGAAAGCATTTCGGTACAATATTGTTTTGAAGTATAAATACGATGAATTTTTTTGTATTATCAAACAACAACAGCAAATAAGGGAAACTTTAATTTAAAAACAAACACTCTTGAATGCGGAATAAAAACTTTTGTTAATAAATATTATGTAGGTGCTTTTTACAAAATAAAATATTTTTTTCATGTGTGTAATAACTGTTGTTATTAAAGACAACAAAGACACAAAGAAACAAGAAAAGAAAGATATTAATAAAACATTGATCATTAGCAATTGAAATTCGTAAGTTGTATTCCTTAAATACACCGATGATTAATTGTGTTTAACCAAATGACAGAAAGTATGACGATGACAAATTGTTGTAAACTTCTATGAATGTGTCGCGTTGTACATGAATAATATGTTTTGTGTAGTGACTGAATTTTTTTTATTATGAAATTCAATGATGCGCTTAGGGTGGTTTTAAGTTTTGTTTACTTGATGTGTTACTTATGTAAAGACTTCAGAATTTGTAAAACGATTGTAAATAGCTAATTTTAAGATGTGATTCTAATCAACAAAGCACTCAATTTTAATAGCAACAATATAGGGTAATGTTACAATTCATTGAAGCAATTCTAAAGTAAAATTTTACAATAATTCAAATAATGAAACCGTTATAATACTGCAGCTTTTGTAATATTTAGTATTATTTCTGTTTGCGTAGGGTAAAAAAAACATGAAAATGGCTCCAACAATATTTATTGAACTAGTTTTGGTGTATTTTTGAAATGAATACTAGATCCATTATTTTATGTATTAGTAAAATATTGAGATGTTTTTGGGCTGTGAGATTAAAAAAAAATAGATTTTTTTATAATTTTGCAATTTACATTTACCCACCAACATTCAAATTAAACTTAACTCAAAATCTCAAGGTTTTAATTTTACCGAGTAAACGTAGTGTGCGGGTTTTATATAATAATTCTTTGCAATTTTTTTTAGGAATAATAATAATTTGCCTTTGTTAGCAATACACATTTGCTATATCACGATGTTACCAACAAATGAAGTCAAACAACAATTTTTTTATTTACACTGACACAAACATAAAAATTAAACTTAAAAAAACATTCGGTTTAAATTGACATTTTGCAACTGCGCTTTAAATTCCGCAAACAAGTTTTTTTGTATGGATCGACGTCTCTCGATAGTACAACAAGTGTGCGACGAAATTATTTTACAAAGTTGAACTAATAACTAAACTAACTACTACAATATTAATCAAACCTCGGTCATTAGTGCAGGTAACGTAATTAAATTATTTTTTCTTCGTCGTCTTGTCCTTTTCCAGGTTACCTCGTCACTCACCAGATACTTTGATAGAACCTTCACTGTTGCTAGTTGTTGATGACTTCTTTCTTAACACTCAGTCTTTTATTAAATGTTTGTGCCACATGCACTTTAATTTTACATAGTTTACTGTAACATTAACTCGGGTACGTATTAAAATTTACATTTTGTTCAATTATTTGAATGTTTAATCTTATTTGGTGCACTTTTTATTATTGTTTATAATTTTATTTTGGCACTTCGATTTAGACTTTTTTCCTTTATTTTAAAATTTTTTAGTTATCGTTTACTGTATTTTGACCTCTATCGTCTCTTTCTAATTTTCTATAATTTTGCCGTCGTTCTTTTAACACAGACAAACGGAAGAAGATCTAGGCGTCGGTTTGCGTTCATATTTATTATTTTTCATTCTATGACTACTGCTATAAATTGATTTTTGAATTCAAAATCTAGCAAAATAATCTAAATAATTTCGGCTAGTTTTATGTAATTCGATTATTAATTGTTGGGGGAATTAATTTCATTTACTTTAATTAACTGGGGAATTGATCCATTAATATTCCTTTAACTTATTCTTCTTGCATTTACTGCGCTATAAAATAATCAGTTGTTAAATTTTCACGTAAACTTAATCTTCAATGCAGTTAGCTTTTTTTCCAAATAATCAATTTTTTCGACTTTTGCCGACTGATTTGGGCTTGAATTAAATGACCGATAACCTAAAAAATTACCTAATTTTTTTAAAAAACTTATACAAATTCAAAATAAATTTAGGGTTAGGTGCCGAATTCGACTTTGGAGCTATTAAAGGATCTTAACTACATCATTTTATCAAGAAACATAAAACAAATTAGTTCAATTCTCTAACTAGCTGCAAAAAATTTCTTAGGAAAATATTGTTAAATATTTTAGGTATAAACGTACATAAAATATTTGAAATAAATTTTACATAAATATATTTAAAATATTTAAATAAAAAAAGTGAAAATATATTCAAATTTCTTCTTTATAGTTTCTAAAGAAGATTTTTAATGCATAAGTAATATAAACAATATTTATTACATAAGTAAAATGTGTGTCCTACGACATTTTGCTTCCAAGATCAGAAATAAAAATCAAATTAATATTCTTTTAAAATTCTATTGCACAAACAAAACTAATACAATGGGTACGGAAATAACAACTGCAAAATAATTAATATTTTAAGAACAACATACCTATTAATGGTTGTGTTGTTGTGTTTGCTTCTAATTTTTCTTACTTGCGCTTTTGCTGTTGCTAAAGAATGGGAAACCGATTTTTTATTTCTTGCTCTTTAGCATTGGAAAAGCGTTTTCTAGTCTTCACTTTACATTTACTTATTTATTTAAAAAAAAATTTTAGAACCGAAATTTATCAATATAAAAATTTGTAGTGGATGTTTATTCAAAATAAACATTAATAACGTAATTAAATTTAGATATGATTTTTAAAACCAATTTACATTTCATTTAAGGAAAAGATTTGTTTTTCATTCTTGTAAATAAAATAATAAAATTTAATAGTAAGTAGAATTTAAATTTATTATTTGTAAGTGTTTATATAAAAATTGTTAAATTAACAGTCTAACTGTAAACAATTTATAAAAAGTATTTTTGTTGAATTCGATAAAACATCACGTTTTAGATTCCGTTACCGACATACGGTCGTCTAGAAAAGATCAAAATGTGAATTAAATTTAAGGATTTCTTGGACAGAGGGGCAGTTATAATTAAGAACGCATAGCATTAACATGTAAAAATTAACAGACAGAGACTGAACATCTAAGAATCAATTAAAATCAGATGATAAAAATCAACAGTTAAGAATTAAATACGTTAATGTTTTAAATAAACGCGTAATAAGCTCTAAAGAAAAATTTTCGATAAGTGAAATAAAATTTATTGTGAATAAAAATTCAAACCGCCTTGTTGTAGCAGTTCCAGATAAATACAATTATAAAGCAAAATTAAATCAATATGCTTAAATAGACATTTAACTCTTGTGTACACGGAGAATAACTTAACCGTTACTACACGGATAGGTACATTTGTACCCTCAGTAGCTCATGCGCCTACCTCTGCAAACTACGTGCAACATACTTAAAATTAGTCAGTATTTAACGTTACAGTAAACATTATACCTATACCTGTGGTAAAGTTACTTTTTGATAGTATGTTCAAAAAGATAAATATGTTATACTACTATGGACAATGTGTTAGTGGTCCAAAGTCTAAACCAGACACAATCAATTATTACAACTCAACCAAAAGTGGAGTTGACAACATGGATAAAATGCTAACACATTACTCTACCAAACATAGAACACTTCGATGGCCTCTAGCGTCGTTTTACAACATAGTTGATATTACATGCCCTGTCAGCTATATTATTTACACAAAAAATAACCACCAAGCTAAAAACGCGTCACACAGCCAACGAACTTCTTATCAAGAGTTAGGACGAAGCTTGGTAATGCCAAGGGTAAAGAAACGATCTTAATTACCACAAGTAATGAAAATAATAAAAAAAAATTGCGACAGAGTCAATGTTGGATCACCCAATTGTACCAGACCCGAAGCACACGCTTCTCTTTCTCGTGGAGCTGAAAAGCTTAAACCTGCTATTGGCTCATGTTAGGTGTGTCGAGCAGTAAATAAAATTCAAAAAAAAACAAGAAAATGTTGCCGTACTTGTAGCCGTCCTATATGCGATGAACACTCAGAAACAATTACCAAATGTTATAGTTGTGAATTATGATTTTGTTGTATATACAAATATTTTTATTACTTTACTTATGTTTTGCTATATCAGTTGTAATATTATGTGCTCGTCGATATTGTAATACATACATTTATAAGTAATATATCTTAATAAGTTTAAAAACATTCTTAGGTACATTTGTATCTATCTGTGTGACAATATAGTTTTCAGTTTGATAATAAAAAAAATCCTAGTCGCAAAAAAATAAATAGCTTAATTTTCTTAGACTTTTTGTTAGCTCTAAGATATTTATCGTTTTCAGTCAATTTAGTTTAAAATTAACAACATTAATAACACAAGAAAAATCTAAAAGGTACAATTGTACCTATCCGTGTACACAAGGGTTAAACAATCCCAGTTAAGTGACATACAACGCTGGAAACAATATTTCTTTTGTTCTTTAGTCTAACATAAAAAAGACTAACTACGAGATACCAAAAAGCGTATAGGTTTGCAAAATTACCAAATGTTTATAGTTTAACCAGCGCCACTTTAACCAATAATAAGTAATTTAACCAATCCTAGTTGAAGTTATGTTGGGAGTTGACAAAAAACAAGAAAAGAAACACTGTTGATAATAGATTCACAATATTTTTTTTAATTTTAAATAATAACAAAATGGTGTGAGTAACCATACCATTTAAAATAAGCAGATTAAAGTAAAAATCCAGATGGTGAGGTCACGTTTGTACATTTTCTAGTTAAAGGTAAAGCTGCAGCTTCCACATAAGAAGTAAAACGTTTAGAAACTAAAAGTCTCACATTGAATTCTACCTTGAACTAAAACGAGTCCAGACACGCCCTCACGATTTAAATTTTACTGTAATAAATAAAAAAAACTTTTTAAAATCATTACACGCAAACTAGTTTAAAATAACATACGTGTCTAGCCTAAAAAACTAACATCAATTTAAATTATAGTTTTATTCTGCTTCAGTGTTTAATCTGGTATGGTCAACTCAAATTTCTCAATTCGGTACTGACTGGTGAAGTTAAAAGAAGTGGAGAGCTTTAATAGACTTCTATAAGAAAAAACCTTGTGGTGATGTAATAATGATAGGATAGTTGTTGAGATCGTAATGTAGGAGTATACACCATTCATATTACGAAATTATTCTCAAAAAATATTTTTTCTTGATGTAATTAGAAGACCCACAAATGTATGTAAACGCTACTACAAGGTAATAGAAAACAAAATCTTTACTTGCGTTAACTTTACACTTTATTTTTTCATCTAAATGTCCATGTTTACGCTTTAGGCACAAAAGGAAAAGAAACCATTTTTGGAATTTCACCCAAACGATTTAATATTCAGTAAGTAACAAAGAAATTTCACTGTTTCATTCATTATGCACGATCGGCTATTAAAACAGAAAAGGAGTTTTTGCCGTTCTACCACCTATACCAGGAAGACATTAACTGACGTGGTTAAGAATGCGGTAAAGAAACTTTATGTCAAGCAACATTATGTTAAAGTTAAATTTTATTATATTTTCTGTTTATTAATTTCTCTCTTAAAATATATAATTATTTGTTATATGTTAATGTTCTTATTTTATTCACATCTGGTTTATAATAAATACCTTCCTATAGAAAAATTTAATGGGATATAAAAATACAGAGTGCGGAGGTATTTGTCAAAGTAACTGAAAGATGGAATAAGATTTAATTTTAATAATGCAAAATATGAAATTATATCTTATTATACTTTATTGAAATTTGAATAGACCGATAGTGGAGACGCAAGTAAATAGTGAGCCGGCAACAAAAAGATTGTTTGGTGTATTTGAATATCCGTTTACCCCTGGTGCACAGTTGCCAGACACAATGTCGTGGTTCTTGCTGGTGGGGTTACTCGCAATAAAGGATGTTGCGGGCTACCTGAATGACATGATGCAGGTGGAGAGTATAGCTTTATTTGGTGTCCCCGATCTTGGTCATTGGGATGCCAAGTAGGTTGAGCGTCTGGGGAAGCCTCCGCTTAGTTTAGGTGACACTAGCTAGTTGTCGAAGAGTATATTAATTTATATAATTACTGTATAAAATAATTAAATGGGCCTAGTTAACCAAATGATGACAAAGATAAAGGGTGGAATCCCCGGTGGAGTAAAAAAATCGTTTTTTGTTTATCAGATGAGTAATTGTGATTTTATTTGCAAATATTCTGCTATTGTGTTTGCTGTTGGAGTGAACCGCTTTGTAAGAATTCACAGATTTTGGTGAGACAAAGAGTCCTTAGTAATTTACATATTTTACAATTATTCGTGCATCAGTTTATCAGAACAATGTCCTGTATGATGACGCACGCCAAAAAGTGAAAGTTGTGTTGTTGTTCTTTAGAAACTGAACGAGATTTTTCTGTTTTTTAAAGAAGCGCTAAACTCTGTCCGAAAGCTATCGTTTGCCAAGACAACAAGATTTCCGCATTTTAAGCGTTTGTGAGATTCTCTAAAACTTTGAAATTTTGTTGGAAACTATTAAGTGTGAGTTAACCTGTCTGGCGGTAATATAACAGAAGAAAAACTTTTGGGTATTGTCCGAAAAAACTGCACTACATTTTGGATGGAGCTGCTGGGCAGTAAAAACTTTGCTAATTTAATGCTACATCAATTTTGTTACAGAATGTATCTTTAAAACTAAGACCAAATTTGCAACAATCTCTTTTGTGTATAAAACGTTAAATGTGTCAACGGTAAAACAGTCTCTTTTTGAAGAAAGTATCTACAAACGTTTTAACGATTTTTTTGCGCCAAATGAGAATGTAAAACGTTTGTATAAAAGGAGTAGAATCCGTAATAACTAAACAAGTGGATAAAAAACTAGACAATCGTTAAGCTATCAAACCCTCAACTTGACGCGTATGATTGATTTGCCTGCTAATTACAGTTGTAAATTGTAAGCTTTGACTTCCGTTAATATTTCAAGTCCAAAATCTGGATAAAAGAATCCACATACTAAGATTTAAGTAAAACTTAAAATAAATGAGCCATCGCCGCGCACGAAAATTATATTTCTATAAATTAATACATTTAACCACAAGTACCCTAAACCAAACAAATTAAACCTCTAATTTTATTTCATTTGATTTTTAAAAATGCGGTGTAAATAATCTGATTAATAACAAAAAATTTTGAATTTAAAAGACGTAGTTCACATTTATTTAAACAACTTATTCAACAACTCATTTCTAAACGCACGTAAAGCACTTGATTAAAAAATTAAATCGTACTAACCATTTTCAAAATTTTTTCTCGTGAGCGAAACGAGAATTTTTTTTAACTGACACGATTGAACCGGTTATAACCGATTTTGTAAGAAAAATTAAACAATTTTGCGCTAAAACACTAAATAATGTAAATTCAATTCAAAATTAATTTTTATTAAATCAAAATTAAACTCTTCATTATTATTTATTTATTTATTATTATTTATTATATTTATTTATTTAAAATTACTCCAAATACAGTGTTGAAAAGGTCACCAATCCCATAACGTTTTTTGATATTTTACCTGTTTGATCAAACAAGCCATTGACGATTTGGTAACTATTACTTTTTCAAATAAAACGTTAATTGTGTCTACGGTTAAATACATTCTTCCAATTTTTGCATCATTGAGAAAATAAAATCTTCGCACTAGCGTTTTTTACAATTACGCTACAAAAGCTTTCCAAATTATAAATTCTACAAAATTTTTCATTCTATTTCGTTAAAATGTTCAAAATCTATACGCAATTTTGCTTATTTGATGGGCAAAAATTGTTCACAACTTAACAAAGTCAACATCTGTAAAACGTAAATTTTACTTTAGTTGACGTTGCATTAAAAAAAGTACTCTTTATCCTTCAAAAACAACTAATCTAAAACTGACCCCACTAAACAAACATCAACGACTTCAACTAAAACGTGTAAATTTTATCTAAAACTAACTAAGTAAAAAGCACGTAGATAATTAAAATTGGGCTACAATATTATTTTGGAAACAAAATTGTAGGTGCAATACGTATACGTATAATTTTTCGATTGTAAATCAGTTACCAAAAAGATTTCCGACTCAATGACTACGAATTTTGTTTATGAAAATGGTAGAAACAAACCTAAACTGTTGCCAATAAAAGTAGAATTTTTGAGAAAACTGTTGTAACGTTAAACAAATAAGTACTGACGCATGCATAGTTTTTAGTTCCCAGTAGTATTATTTTGGTATTGTAAATTTGGCAGAAAGATACAATTTTTTAATTACTGAATTCCCATGTTAATGAAGTTTTGAAACCATTACGGAAGAACATGTACCACTTTATTTTGACGTTACCTTATTTGACTAAATTTGTTCAGATGGTTATTACTTTGGTCTTCTGCAAAATTGGTATTTCTAAACCTCCAATTGAACAACTTAGAACCTTTTAGGTTTTTAACTTTCCTAACGGGTTACTTAATTCACCAGAATAAACTTTCAGATACACAATAAAATTTGTATTCATTTACGTGAAATAGTCGAGGAGGTATACGTACGCTTTTAATTATATATTGTAAACGCCCACCGTTGATACCCAAAGTTACAATTAAAAATTGTAGTTTGAGAAAAAAAGGAGCGTACAAAAATTGTATAATTTGTCGCGGGTTTAGCTTCACTTGAAGAATAATGTCCAGAGTTTGAAATAATATACATAAATTGTCGTATTTACACGTTCTGTAGAACAATTTTAGTGTAATTATTTAGACGCGATGATAATATGCAATGTGAGGACTAATTCGTACTCTGAAAAGTTTCCGGTAGAATGTGGCGTTTATGAAAACACTGCCGTAAATTTGCCCCCGTTTTGACATTTTTTGCGTACGTTCGGTAAATAGGTTTTTACTCGTGGTTTTAGAGTTCAATCAGTCGGTGTTAGTGGTGTGAGGGATTGTTTCGGTGTTGATTTGACTGCGGCTGTAATTAAAGTAAGCAAAGTAATCTAAACACACCCTTTGGCAGTGATACCGAGTGAATCAGCCGCACTGAGAGGTTCGTTAATAAATATGTGATAGCTGTAAGAGAACGGATTAAATATCGATGGTTTTATAGGTGGGTTTAAGTGGTTATACGGTTTTGCTTTGAACCGGGTCGAATGCTAATTAGTAGTGGAGGTTGTGTTTTGAAAATTCGGTTAATGAAAATAACTGAGACCTATGTCAGAACGTGACGGAATTCAATCACCTGATTCAGAGTAGTATCGCAGTTATTGAAGTGAGAAGAATGAGTACAGTATATAGTAAAATAAAGATTTAGTGCGGTAATTTGGACAGGATTCCGATGATTGCTAAGGAGCTCAGTATTCTCAAATAATTCTAAAGGAACATCGAAGGAACATTGAAGGAGCATTCCCTTCTTAGTATCTTCTAAAGGGGACGTTATCACTAACTGAAGTATGAACAAAAGCTGCACGGGGGGTGACACTAAGTGAGACGGTTGCGCACGATGATTCTGAAGACATTGAAATTAAAGTTGTAAGAAAATCTTTATTTTGGCGGCAAATTTATAATAATCAATTGTCGGTATCTTACAATATAGTACTTAAAAGCGTTTCATGTTTTCTTAATATCAATAATTTGATGTTGAAGCAATTCTTTCTTTCTTCGTTTGACAAACTTTAAGCTTATCACCAATTTCTAGTAATTTTTACTGTTACCAGTTTAGAAACACCATGAAATATATTCTGAATTTTGTATCATTTTATTCATGCTTCAAATTTTAATTGTAAGTATTAAATTAATTTTACTTTTAAATTTAAAAATTTGTTGTTATGTTTTCGATTAATTTTTATCCAAAAAATGTGTTTATTTTAATTTCAAAAACTATACGCTTTCTTAATAAGCTCTTAACTAAATCATTTAAATCCCGTTGCTTTTGCCAGAAATACTAATTTGCATTTTTATTCCATACCGAAACATCTTCAATTTAACGCACGTATGATAATACGATTATACCCCTTCTAACGTATTTTTAAGCTTTTCAAAACTGTTTGTATACAAATATATAAATTTAAAAGAAACTCTGATAGCATTTTCATGCTACAAAAGATTATTTCCGTTTTTTGAAATAAGATTGATGATATCACTATGCTAACACATAAAAGTCGTTTCAGAAAAGTTATTGTTAGTTCCGGAATTAATTTCGTAAGATTCCATTTTTTATAGTCGACCTAGACTTGGAAAAAATACGTGCACATGTGCAAACATATACTATTACAAATACAATTAATAGACAATAACACTAAATATTAAAGTAGAAACAACAAAATAAAAACATTTTCTGTGTGGAACGTCTGAAATTGAGAGTTAGATTGAAAATTGAATGACATAACGAAAACGCCGTGACAAGGAAAGGGCTTTCAATGTCAATAGCTTTAATTTCACTTTTTTTATAAGTTTTTATTGTGAAACAGGAAGTATATTTTTTTAGTTATAGACTATTTGAAACTTTAATCTTCATTTAGATACATACAATATTTCTATTTGTATAAAAAAAGTTTTCTTTTAAACAACACGTAGAAGTTTCGAGATCATGCGAATGTTTTTCTTAGGTTATATTATTTTCAATACACATATCATTCGGAAAAAAAACTTGTTGTCAAGGCAAATAAAGTTTTGCAGTAAAGTTCTTGAAGCTTTTGATATTTACTTTTTTAAATGTAAATGTGGATTTGGTCGATGAGATAATAACTTAAATGGAAAAAAAACGTTATTAAATGAAATAAAATTGTTTGGAAAAGTTTTAACCAATTTGGAATAAAAAGTTTAAATTGTTTTATGTTTAGTTAAAACACAATTCTATATTTTTTTTATAATTAGAATATGAAACTCGTTCAATTTAAGTTCCTAATCCCTTGGAATGCTAATCGGTTCTGTGCTCAAAAAAGCATTGTTTTATTAATATTTTAGGTCGGTACGTGAAATACTAAAGATAATGAATTTAATTTTAGTTAAAATTAAATTAAATAAAAGTATATATCTTTTAATTTACAGATATTTGAATAAACTGTTTCTTATTTACATCATAAGTGTGAATTTCAGACAATTTTTTAATTATAGATGGACGTCTGGTATCAATAATGAAGCCCACCTCTAATCGTAAGTACTTTATAAATAAGCGTTAAGTTTGGAACGATTACAAGATTAATAAACACAGCAAATTGCGCTGCACTTACTATTTACAGTTACTTTAATTTGAATAAACACACATTAACTATTACACCATTTAATTTATATCAAATATCATGACGAATAATAATTTCGAACTGATTCCTAAATTTATGATGACGCTTTTATATATGAAAGATAATGTTCTAAAAATAATTGAATGTTCTTGAATGGAATTCTTAAAAAACAGCAATTATTCTAATTTATTCTAGAAACTCCAGTGGTGTAACAGTATAGTTACCAGACAAGAACGCCTTTTAAGCCTGAGCAATTACTAGTCCGTCAACGACTTACTCGGAGCTTTAAAAAAAAAATATGATTATAAAGCTAAAAACTGTTGTCCTATGAAGAAGTAAATAGAGTTTGTTTTTATTTTCCTTTCGGAATAATATTACAATCTCTTCTTCAATAAGACAATGAGTAATTTGTATCAAACTTAAATTATCTAAATATCTAAGTCTTTTAGGTCTTACTGATTAGCAGTACTTCTAGTTCTAACAGCTCATTTATGCATTTTGTTCATTAACTGCTATGTACACTGTTACATGCAAAAAGAAGTTTTGAATCAAAAATGTACCATAAATAGGGGTTGCACAGCGGCTCAGCGAGACGTGGTGGTTCGTGAGATGAATTGTCTTTGTAAAATAAAACGTTTAAATAATAGAATGCAAAACCATCAATAAAGTTTGAAGAATCCGTCAAAATCAAGAGAACGCCAAACAAGGTTACTACGTAATTTAGCTTCCACCCCTTGTTTGCTGGAAGTTTGTATTTTCGGTTAGACTTACCTTTGAAAGTAATGTTGGAATCTGTAAAAGTTAACACAAACCTACAAACCGCACAAAAACAAGATCAAACATAAATTAAAATTACTCGTTACAATGTAACATTAACAAGAATAAAAAAAACATAAAACAACACAGTACTAAATAAATGATTAATGGGGTAAACACGTGATTAAAAACGTTAGACAAAATCTAATTGATTACGTGATCGGTACTTTTCATTGAGAAAATACTTATCTACATAAATATATTAAAAGAAAACCGTACTACATTCTTACGTGTAATACAAAAATAACTCAACAGTAATAACATCTAATATTTCCCGAAGAGTTTAAACATTCAAAATATCCACTTCATAAAAAAGTGCGTAGTACAGAAATATTTCTAATTAATAAAATAATAAAAATTAATAAATCAATACAAAAAACTTTTGTCAAACCATTCGTAATTTTGATAATGTTCAAATACTTCATAGAATAATGTAAATAAATATCTTCAGGACTTGTTTCCGGGGTAACAAAAGAGCTCGACTTGAGATAAGAAGCGGGGCGACGACGATGTGTTTTGGAAATGTTGCAGAATTCAAAAACGTAAGGAACAAATCACAACAATTCGTCTTAATAAACAACCAAAAAGTGGCAAGACGTGGAGTAAATTCTTTATAGTAAACTCACAAAACTGGTATGTCGTAACAATAATGATTTTTTCAAAGAAATCCTACACTGTGTAGGTATTTGTGTATATATTCAGAGAGCTTTTACAAATCCGCATTACGCGAAACGGGGCCGGATTCTTAAATACTCGTAAAAACAACAGTAACTAAATATTTCGGTTTGAAATACACTCATAATCCGCAATTGCAAAACAAATAAAAAGATTCTTACCAAAAACTTTATAACACCATTATTTAATTTATTTAACTCTTGTTTGATTTTTTCTTACAGCAAAAACGTAATGCACACTACGGACACTTTCTATACGACAAGTTTGCAAAACGACACTACAGTGAACCTATTGATTTAGCAGAATTCTTATCTGTTAGAAACTGGATTTTTGACATTAGTAAAATCAACATAAACATACTTAGATTCGTTAAATTTTCCATTTATTGGTCCAGTTGTAGTTTTTATCTTTTGTGGTTATAATTGCTGACTGAGAGTACTGCTGTGTTATTTGCAAACGGAGTAACAGTATTTTTGCCGTATACAGTAGAAATAAAAGTGGTCCAAGAATGTCAATTTGTGGGACTCAAGCTCTGCTAGTTTATGCCAGAATATGCTACCTCCTGCTTAATACTAAAATATCTGTTGGTTATATATAATATCAGAAGTATGCAATACTGTTTAGCGTTTTTTGGCTTTTGGCTCATTGTGCCATATTTTGTCAAAAACATGCGTCACATCTAAAATAACATTTACAGATTTTTTTTTATTGCAGTGCCATTTGTATAATGTTGGTGATACGATGCACTTGTTCAACAGTGTGACAGCGATAAGCAAATTTTTGCTTGCCCGTTCTAGCTATTTTCTTGTGTGTGCAAATGTAAAAAATCAAAATTGATTTTTTTGTGGAAGGGCTGAGGTGACTGAGTTTAATAAAACGACTTTTTGTGTGTAGCTCCGCAGTACAAACAAATAAACATTACATCGTGGTAAAAATAAAAATAGGCTGGAAGCGGTTTTTTTTTAGTTTACTGTAGTGTCGATGCCGCTAATCGTTAGCAGCCATTCTGCACCGCACAAAAGAAAAATTATTTAGGATTACGTGACAGAAAACGCAGTTTACAATTTAACATGCTATATTTAATTAACATTTAAGATAAGAGACAAGTTATAGTTATCACAGTAATCGTATCACACAGTAGTTCAAAGTTATCTGTCAAATTACAATTAAATTGTGCCCAATATGACACTGTTTAATTTGAGTAGTTTGAATGCATATGCGATAGTACGCTCCTATAAAACGTGATACCACCGCTCGTGTTTAATCTACAGATACAAGAGAACAAATGAGTTGTGAAAGTAGTTAGATTTTAACTGTAAAATTATATCTTTCAATTTGTTTGCAAATATTCAAGGACAAAAAATTATGAATGGATCCATCCGTAACCGTGTACTAAATAAAAGAATCTTAAATTGGTTGGCTTGTCGAGTATCAACCAAAAAATGTACAATACTCGTACAAAAGATTAGCTGAAAGCGTAAGACAAATACGATTCTATAAAGCGTATAACGCAAGATAAGTAATACTGCAGTTCTGCATTTACAAATCGTAAGATCGTAAAATTAAAAGATCGTATTGTACGATCTGATCGTAGGAAAGTATTTTACATAACGATATTATTTAAAATATTTATTGTAGCTGTCAAATTTTTAAAGTGTGTCTATAAGGATTTACAAAAACCCGTAACTCACAGCAACACATAGAATTGCAATTTTTTACGCTACGATTTTACGATCATTACAATTTGTACAAAGAAGTGTGAATTAAAAAGTTTGGAACACGAAATCGAGTGCGGATAGCGCGTTTGTATTGGCAACAATCGACTGCTTGCGTTTAAAGTGTATTTGTAGAGATACGGCACTCCCGAGATAATAAAAAAAATTAGACTATTATGCTGGAGTCTGGCGGATTCGATAGAGACTAACAACCACTGAATTAGTCCAGCAACGATTATCCAATGTTATTTTAGCTCAATTATATCCTTGACAACCCTCTTCGCCTAGCCGATCAGGTGGTAACGCAAGACGTTGCCCATTTTGTCATGTATCAGATTCAATTGTCATATCCAGAACGTTTTTAGTAACTTATGAAAACCGACGTGAAAGAGTAAAGAGAAGAAAAAAAACCTTCTTTGAAATCAAGGTGTGTATTATAATTATAAAAACCTGGTATGTAATCATTACCTGCAGCTGAAGAAAATTTAGGAGAAAAAAGAACAGCATAGAGCGAGCACTGAAAGATTGTTAAAAGGCAAGTACAGTAAAAAAGAGATAAAATGTAACAAAAAATTAGAAATAAAACGTAATGGCAATGCGATGCTCGTTTGTTTGGTGGAGTGTTTTTGAAAAGGAAAATTTAGAATATTTTAAAAATCAAAAAAAAAAAAAAAACAAGAAGCCTAGATGGTTGTATGGTAATTTTCACCAACGTTTTACGGTAAAAAATTTTGTAACAGAAATCAAAATTTTGAACAAAATTAGCAAAAAAAGGACAACAGGGTTTCGTTGAAAAACTTGCGAGTAAGAGCAATTTAAATTCAGAATAGCAAAAGACCCAAAAAGTTAATATAATATCAGATGTTAACTCGACAGATAGTACATAGTCTTGCTGATACCGAAAAAAATTGCATTGGGTTTTGCCAAAATATTAGCGCCAAAAAGAAGAAAAAGATTACGGAAAAAAAACGACCACCAACTAAGTAGGACAATTTTTATGTTTTGAATTTTTTTTTTTTTTTTTTTGATTGATATTTTCGTAATAAAATTATGTACTTATAAACACATTACGGTAATTGCATTTTTGTGTTGAATAAAATAATTTTATATTGTACGTGAACATAAGCTTCTCAATATCCCAGTCTTGAATCCATAATAAAACGTGATTTATGAATTAACAAAATTTTAATTTTAGAAAATATATTAAACAAAGGTACGAAGCTTTATTAATAATAATAAAACGTTACATGCACGATATTTACGCAACTAAAAATATTTTGCTACAAACCTAATTTCTTTTTGATACAAATTTTATTGTTCTAAAATAAAAGTAACCTTGTGCATTTTACACGTGACGTATTACATACGACTTTCATCAAGTTCTCGACAGTGATCTTTTAACCCTGGATCTTTTCTACAGTGTTTCTTTGTTTTTATAACTTTATAACACTATATACTATGACGAACAAAGTTTATTATCCGCGGGATGCGCTGCTTTTATTTGTACTGTACACACTTCCAGTAACTGGGTTAGTTAAATTTTATCAGTATAACACCTTTTTTATAATTAACAAAATATTTTATATTAATTGCTTTATACACCGTTTCAAATGCACACCTATCATTGTTCACTTCTCGAAACCGTCTCTTCTCTACTTTTACTTTACTTACGAACACAAATCTATATATTCTCATAACATACAATAAATAAATAAATAAATATGACCTTACGCAATCACTGTAACAAGTGAGCGATTTGTTTTACGCCATCTTTGTTATAAAAATGTTTATTCTAACAATAGACTGTCAATTCCAAATAATTTCTTTGTTTTGAAAAATAAAAGACAAAAAATGAATTTTTGTTTTAAAGGAGATATGTTTTGAGGTTAAATTTAGCTTAAATTGTTAAAATCAGTCCCACAACAATTTTGAACGGGTATTCAGATTAAATTAGCAATTTGTGAAAGCCCTGGGTAGTTATGTGAAGGATTCTACCGCTTGCAACTTGCATATTTAGTGCAAATATCAAAAATGTGTGAATAGAGTTTTTTCATTGCAACAAAAAAAGGTAGTTATTTAGTTTGGGTAGTCTTTAATGTAGTTGCTTACTCCAATTCACGCTGTTTTCTTATACCACAACAATTCAATATTTATTATTTTTACCTAAATTATCGTTTGATAAATTGTTTTAACTAGCAATGACTACCTATATAATAATAAACAAGAAGAAACATATTGCATTACAGGTAGACACTTTGTTGTATTTTAAACTTAGTTAACTTTAAACAAGAGTGATACAAAAAAACTAACGTATTACGATAACCATAGGGTAATAGGATCGTAGGATTTTAAAGGAATATCATAAAACTTCAAAGGAACATCATTGTATATCATAGAATATTAAGGGTATACTATGAGGATGTTATGAGGATATTAGAGGATATCGAAGAAATCATGCGATATCTATGATGTGTATACAATTTTGGCAGTGATTTACCTCTCATTATTAATAATTAAACATTATTACATAATACTGTCTAGTCTGACATGTCTAAAAAACACAAAACGTTAAAAAAAAGTTTAAAACTAAAATATTTTTAAATTTAGTGAAACTCTTTAGCTAGTTAAGTTTGTTGAATAATAAACTCGATGTTTATAAACTGTTACAAACTTTATTAAATACAACTTAATCTTAATACTAGTAACAAAGAACTAACTACTTTATTATTATTCTCGATATATATATATATACTGTCGTGTTTGTGTGTATTTAGGAATTTGAACTGTAATTAGAAAAGAGAATGTATGACACAAACATGATAGTATATATTTGTACAATATAGTTTATTTGAACAATACATAAATTATTAATTATTATCGACAAAAACAAATGTTGCCCATAGATATTTATAGATAGTTACTTTCCATAACTCCTCCCTTATTAGACAGAATTTTCGCCGTGGAAGAAAATTGAAGGTGTTGTAGATGGAGGACTTGTTGGTGGTGAAGAAGTTGTTGGTGTTGCACCATTTTTATTTTTGCACAATTTATATATGTTTTTCTTATATTTGTATAAAATATAACTTATTATTAAAATAACACATAGGAATATTATTAAATATAATGTCCAATTAGTAGATTGGTTTTCGTTGTATTCTGGGTTTAATAATTGTATGTTGTCTAAACGTTCTTTCAGTGTATAGATGTTTTCTAAGGGGATGTCATCGATTTGTAATGGTTTTTGTTGATGTAACTAGTTGGATGTTCTTGTTTTATGTTTGGTAACATGAATGGAGTACTTTTTCTTGAATTTTGAGTATTGGTAAATTTAAAGTCTTTATAGTTCACACTGCAGTTTAAGGGAACTTTTATTAAATTTGCACCAGTAAGGGTTGTAAATTCTTCGTTTATACATTGTTTTTTATTTGAATTTCACTTTTTGTTATAATCACTAGATATTCGTTGTTTATTTCATTTATAATTAATTTAGAGTTTTCAATCATGGTTTCGTTACATATTTTCGTTTGTTGTTGTATTAGATTTGCTATACAGTCTTCATTATTGAATTGTAGATTGTCGTTTTTACATATAAAAATGTTTTCTATTGATTCACATTGGTGGTCCATATATTGCAGAATATTATCTTTTAGAGCCAGGTAAGGTTTAGGTGGGATTATTATGGTATTCCTTTTTGTTGGTATTGGGTATAATTTATAATATTGGAATATTTTTGGATAAACTATTGGAAATTCTAGTGTGAATAGGATAGTATTTTCGGAAATATGACAATTGGATTTTATTATTGTGTACCATGAATTTGATTTAATGTTTAAGATTGCTTCACTTTTATATAAATTTTTAATTCTACAATAACCTTTTGTAAATCGTTTTGTGTTAGGATGTCTGGATGTGTTATGTGCAATTTCGAGAAGGTAATTGCATTTTCTAGATTGTCTAGAAATGTAATTATTATATTTGAATTAATATGAAATTGATTTATTATTGATTGTAATATAATGTATTGGTGAAATTCGTTAGTAATTACTGTGAAAGAGTTTTGAAATTCGTTTATGTAGTCAAATATTTTCTTTTGATTGGAAACAAGAGTATTGATAATTGATGAATATTTGTTTAATAGTTCTTTTGATAATGATAATTGGGAGTTCATATTTTTAATGATTTTCAGCTGATTTTGTTTTAAATTTTTGATGTCGTTGGTGTATTTTTCACCGTCTTCGGAATCTAAAGTGCCGAATAACCATTTTGATAATGTTCCTCCAATATTTAATAATCCTCGTTTAACTCTGTTTGTTATTTGATTAGATTGTATAGTGTTGTATTTTTGTTCTATTTCAAGTATGATTGGGTTAAGGTTTTCATAATTGTTTCTTAAACTTTTAGTAACGATGTTACTGTTTGTAAAGATTGTGAAATTTGTTGTTCTATAGCTTTCTAAAAATTTTGAAATTTCTGTATTTAACGTTTTTAAATCAATATCGTATAAAAATATATGTCGGTTGCTGATGATTTGACTTACGCCTAGTTTGAATGGTAATAATCCTGGTGAATTACTTAATTTCGTGACTTTTATTTTCTGCGCACCTATCCATATTATCATATTCAGGAGTATTATTAGTTTCATTGTTCTGAAACAAAGAAGGATTTTTAGTTCTTTTATGTGTACTATTTCGAATTTATTTTTAGTGTTTTTAATTTTTAGTTTATTATTTTCTAATATTTCGCAGATTTTATATGGTCCTATAAATTTATTGTTTTTTTATTTCTGTCTAAGGGATTCTTTTTATATACAGTTTGATTTATTTGAAATTGATAGTTTGTTTCTCCATTTATGTTGGTTTTGTTTTGTACCTTTTGTTTGTTTGATTGAAGTTTTTCTTTTACTTGGTTATATATATAATTTAATTTATTTTTATGGTTTTCAATGTAATCAGAGTAGAATATATTTGAATCGAATATACTTAAGTCTCTAAGGTGGGTGTGTCCATAAACGAGTTCGAATGGGGTGAAATTTGTAGCGCTATGAATGGAACTATTATATCCTAGAATTGCGTAATATATATTAGATTTTTCTGTGGGGTACACTTCATTTAGAATTCTTAAATGTTCTATTAGTGTTGAGTGGAACCTTTCTATGATGGAATTTGATTCGTGATGTCCAGGGGTTGTAAAATGTACGTCGATTTTATGCATTTTTAATAGTTGTTTGACTACGTTATTGTTGAATTCTTTACCGCAATCTAAAACAATTTTATTGGGAATTCCAAATTTTGTAAAATATTCTATTAATGCATCGCAAATGTTAATGGCTGTTTTACTTAGTATGTTTATTGCTTGGGCAAATTTTGAAAAAACATCTATAATAGTCAAGTAAGTTTTTGAGTCGTAGAAAAATACATCGATATGGCAGATTTCGAACGGTTTTGAAGGGGTTTCAGTTAATACTATTGGTACATAGGGCGGAGATCTATCATATTTAGTTCTTTTACAAATATCGCATAGATTTATGTAGTTTGTTATAGTTGATTTCATATTTATCCAATAATAATTTCTTTTTAGGTATTCAAGAGTTTCATTGATACCACGATGATTAGTTTTTCCTTCATGGTGATTTTTATCATTAGAATTTGTTCTTCTTTGTCTCTTATGGTATTAATTAATTTAGTACATTTAATTAGAATTAAAAGGTTTTTTGTAAAATGGGTGGTATATACATTTGTGAAGTTATTAATAAATTTGCAATCGTTGAAATAAATGTGGTACGTTGTATTTGGTTTTAAATAGTCTTTTAATAATTTCAGGATATAGTCTTCGTTGGATTCGATTGGCATTTTTACAATTGTAATTTTTGATATTCGTAAGTATCGTGTGAGATCTGTAACTCGTTTTTGTTGTTTTTGAATACATGAATTTGGTTTGGTTTGTTATTGATTATGTCATCTAAAATAGGTATACCATCGTTTGAGGTATTTTTGATAATGAGTGTGGTGTATTGTCACTTATGTTGGGTTCTATCATTGTATTTTTATAAATAGTTATTTTAATTGGAGATTTGATAAAGATATAATGTAACATTGATTTGATTTTATTCCATTCTAATTTGTCGAGTCCGCATCCTAATTTAGGAATTGATAATGAATTTATGTTTCTATTTAGGAGTGTTATTTTTAAATTTATTAGGCATTGAAATAAGTTTTTGTAGTCTGGTTTATCCCAAAAATTGTCTTTGGTAATTAGATGAAAAATTATGAAATTTCCGTAGTTAGATTCTAAAATATCATGCAATTTGGAATTTGTACTCTGTAATTCGGAATAATTATGAATTAATTTTGATATTTGTGCGGCTAATCCTTTTGACATGTGTTTATCGTTGCTGATGCAATGTGCAATATTATCGTTCGCGTGTAATAGGTTTTGTGGGACTTCTTTTATATTTTCATTTGAATTAATATTATTTGATTGGTATTGTGTTATGAAATTTTCATATGTGATTTCTATGGTATTTTTAGGGCTAGGTCTTAATTGATCAATTAAAATTTCGTAGTCGATTTCATTATTGTCAGGAGAACTTGGTAGGTCGTTTAAGTATTCAAGTGTATCGTTATTTATATTTCCGGGGTGGTTAAATAAGGAGTCTGAATCATCTATGTTATTAATTTGAATTCTGGACAAGGCGTCTGCATTGTTATTTAGTGTTCCTTTTTTATACAAGATTTGAAAATCATATTCTTGGAGTTTTAGTCGCCACCTTGTTAATTTTGAATTAGGTTCTTTTAAATTGAATAACCAAAGAAGGGGTCGATGATCGGTTATTATTGTAAATTTTCGTCCAAAGAGGTATGGTCTGAAATATTTACATGACCAAACTATTGCTAACAACTCTTTTCTATAGTACTATAATTTTGTTCTGTTTCGTTTAAGGTTCGAGATGCATACGAAACTGGTTTATCTTGACCTATGGGTCCTTGAGATAGCACACCACCTAAAGCAACATTAGATGCGTCTGTTGTTAAGACAAATTCTTTATTAAAATCGGGGTATTTTAGAATTGGGTCATTACACAGAATATTTTTACATAAATTAAAGCAGTTTATAAAATCTTGATTATGAATGATTTTTGCATTCTTTTTAAACAAACTGTCATTGGTTTCGTAAGATTTGCAAAATCTTTAATAAATTTTCTATAATAACCTAATAATCCAAGGAATGATTTAATTTCTTTCTGAGTTGTCGGGATAGGAAATTTCTGTATAGCTGAGATTTTGTCGGGGTTTGGTTTTACACCATCTGGGGTAATAATGTGACCTAAATATGATACTGTTTTTGTAAAATTGAGATTTTTCTAATTGAATTTTGAAATTAGCTTCTCTTAGTCTATTAAAAACAAGTTTTAATCTAGTAATGTGTTCTTGTAAAGATGTACTGAATATTATTATGTCGTCTAGGTATACTAAACAGATTTCATTGTTTAAGCCTCGTAATACATTGTCCATGACTCTTTGGAAAGTGCTCGGGGCATTTTTGAGCCCAAATGGCATACGAATGAACTCATAATGACCATTTAGAGTAGAAAATGCTGTTTTAGGAATGTCTTGTTTGTCTACTTCGATCTGATGGAATCCGGAAGCTAAATCTAGTGTGGTAAAATAATTTGCCCTGCCTAATTTATCTAAAATGTCATTAATATTGGGAAGAGGGTATTTATCGTCTATAGTTTTTCGTTTAATTTTCTATAGTCGATTACTATTCTCCATTTTTGATTACCCGATTTATCAAGTTTTTTAGGTACAACCCATATTGGACTACTCCAAGGTGAAGTGGATGGTTGAATTATTTTTGATGTAACATTTTATTGATTTGTGATTTGACTTCATGTTTATGTATCTCTGGAAATCTGTAAGATTTAGTAAAAACTGGTTTTTCATCGGAAAGGTTAATTTTATGACTTATTTGATTTGTGAAACTAAGTGGAATTTTTTCGTTATGAAATATGTCTTTAAAATTATAACATAATTTTTTATTTCTCTACTTTCTTCGTCGTTACAGTGATCTAATTTGATATTATTTAAATTTTCTTCCAATAAATTTTTTTCATTGCTATTTTGATTGTTGTTTCTGAATTCGTTTAAGTGATTTATGTTAATTATGTCAATTACAAAAGGTTTAAAAAAGGTAATTTTAAATTCATCCTCTCCTGAATTGGTGATTGTTGTTATGGCAAAATAGTTTTGAATTGTTAATATTGCGCTAGGCATTTCTATAAATTCGTTAAATTTATGGTGGTTGATTATTCCTATACCTTCTTTATGTTTAATTGGAATTTTAACGATTTTTTCTGTTCTTGCGGGTATGACGATTGTGTAGTTAATATCATTTTTTTGTATGTGATCTAGGTTGTTATTAAAATGTATCGGGACATCAGCATAAGGTGTAGTTAGTTTTTTATTTTGTACATCTATATTTGCTTTTAATTGAAGTAAAAGATCCATTCCTATTAATCCGTCGTATTTATTACTAAAGTTAAAAGGTAAAATTTGTGATTTTCGTTGACTTTAAAGATATCGAAAATTGGTATAATAGCTACTTTATCATGAAAAGTTATTCCATGTGAAGTCTGAATATTGAAATTTTCAAAAGATATATTATTTGGATAATATTTGTTACATATTTCTGGGTTTATTATACTTTGGAACTGCCTGTATCAATTAATATTTTCATATTTAATTGTGGTACATGTATGCATGGTAGGTCATTAGATAAATTATTTAAAGTAATTAAGTGACAAGATTTGCGGGAGATACTTCGTAAAAATTTTCATTTGAGTTTAGTTCAAATTGATTTTTATTGGAATTTTCGATACTACTTGGTCCAGCAACAGAATCATCATATTGATTGGTAATTTCATTCGTTTCAAAATTATGTGATTGTTGCAGATGAAAATTAGGGTAATTTGTATTAGTAATGGCATTGTTATTTTGATTGGTTAATTCGTTTATTTCGAGATTATGTAATTGTTGACGTTTAGGAAAATTTGTGTTTCTTGTTGATATTGACATGGGTTTTGGGTATTCTGAATTACGTGTGGAAGTAGACATATTTTGAGAAAATGTATTACTTGGTTGAAAAGAATTTTAGGTTTACCAAATACTTGTTGATTTGTGAAATATCTTTTGGTGTTATGTTTTGATTTGTTTCAATATTTATCGGTTGAGAAGGAAATGGTGTGTTAGAATGAAATTGATTGTATCTTGAATTTGAAAATGAAGAGTTTTGGAAATTACTAGTTCTATAATTATTATTTTCGTATTTTGAATTTGGTAATTTGGGGTTATTATAAGTATAATTACTTTGTCTTTGATAATTAATAAAATTCTCTTCTTCTAAGACGTATGAAATTGCTTGTTCAAGTGAAGAGGGATTTCTTAATCGTACCATGTCCTGAATTTTACCTTGTAAACCTCTGATGAATGTTTTTAGTGCTAATTGATCATAATTTTTCATTTGAAATTGTCTTTCGGGAACAGTTGTATTCGTACACATTAATTTAGAAGCTATAGAACTACGAATTTTTGAATTTTTTGTCCAAATTTTACATAAGGTTCATTTTTTGTGGTCTCGTAATTAATAATTCTTGCACTATACAATCTAAATCTCTTTGATCCCCAAAACTTAGTCTTAGTAATGTTTTTAATTCTTGCCAATTTCTAATTTCGGGGCGACTACCTATAAGTGTTAAAGCGTCCCTTTTAATTTACAAATTATAGCCCGTATTAAAAAATTATTCATCGGATTGGCGGCCTCGTTTCTAAAAATGGTTATTAATTGTTCACAATGTTCAATGAAGATTTCTAATATTGTCGGATCACCATCAAAATGTGGAATTGTATCAATATATAATTTTAACATATTAAAATCGGTCGTTTGAGTTACTTGTTGTGTCATTTTTTTTGTTTTCTAATCGTAAGTTTTTAAATGACTAATAATATTTTCGATATCAATTTTAAATTTTTCGAATTAATTCAAATATAACAAATATTAAAAATTTAGATCATTAAATCTTATTCATGGATTTAATTAAGTGAAATAGAAAGGAAATAATTAAATAGAAAGGATTGCTCTTACCTTAGATATTGTGTTCTTCAATTCTTCGGTTATTTGCGTAGGAAGTGTTGGTTCGGTTCCGTAAAGAGTGGAAACTCACGAAAACAGTCCTCGATGGAGGTTTTCTCGGTTTTTTTAATGTAGAATTTCTTTTTTTTTTTTTTTTTAATCCTACCGACTGCGCCAGTTAAGTTTGTTGAATAATAAACTCGATGTTTATAAACTGTTACAAACTTTATTAAATACAACTTAATCTTAATACTAGTAACAAAGAACTAACTACTTTATTATTATTCTCGATATATATATATATACTGTCGTGTTTGTGTGTATTTAGGAATTTGAACTGTAATTAGAAAAGAGAATGTATGACACAAACATGATAGTATATATTTGTACAATATAGTTTATTTGAACAATACATAAATTATTAATTATTATCGACAAAAACAAATGTTGCCCATAGATATTTATAGATAGTTACTTTCCATAACTAGCTGTTTGCAAATGTTATCAGTATTTAAATATTGCTTACAGATGTAACATCTTATTAGCACACACGTTATGTAACAGTTATTGTTAATAACGTTAGTAATAATAGTAAACAACATAAAATAATACAGACTAGGGCACGTTTAGCAAATACGTGCACGAACAGTGGTAGAAACATAAACCAACAAACAGCGCACCCCTAATTCCTGCTGTACTAAAAAGTTCTGAACTTGCCAGTAATTCGTAAATTTTTAACATACTATTTGTTTCAGCTCCATTATGTCGCAGGTTTAAAATTTTAATTCAAAATTATGCGGGTAAAATTTATTTCTTTACATTTTTATTAAACGATAAAACGTACATGTAGCGTGCGACATTTGTAGCATGTTTTATATCTTATACATTAGGTTACAAAGCAGGCCTGAAAGTGATAGTTCAACAATGAGTACCCAATTACGTTTTACCAAGTTTACAGCAAACAAAATAAAAACCAACGTTACTACTTCTTCCCTTAATTTTATTGCAAGCGTTCCCACGCGCAATTTTAAAATTTCCCATGCGTGTCATACAACAGCGTTTTGCGAAATTGTCTTTGCAGGCAATAAGAAACTTTCAATTTATTCAAAGCATCAAAATGAATTCATAAATTACAACGCGACGAAAAAAATTTTAAACGTTTTTTTTTTAATTGTTTAATCTAGCAAATTTTGGCTTGTAAACCCCTCTCCGATTGAACAACATTACTCTTTTATGTGTCCATAAACTTAAAAGCCATCGACAAATTAATCATAAACCACCTGAAAATGCTGTTTATGAAAAACTGCGGCCGGCATTCAAAAAATTCATCAAAGCATCATTACTCTTTTACACTTGTTTAACCATATATAAAAATTAATTGAGCGTGTGTTTTTGTTAAATGGAATTAGTGCAGTTGATTAGTGAGTATACGCACTATTGGGCATTTTTTTGTACAAGTCCGTATATGTTTGATGTCATTAAGCATTAAATCCGATTTTTTTTTGTAATACTTACTTTTATAGTTTTGATTAAAAATTTACAATAATTGATGTAATATATACTAAGTTGAATTTGTAATATGAAATCTGTTATTTTACGTAAACATGCACATTTAGCCTCTGGGCGAACCAAGCAAAGCTCCCTTGTTGACTTATTTCAGAATTTCTAAACACATACAAACTATTATATTTTAAAATAGTATGCTACCACCAAACTGATCCTAATTTGTCGTTTATTACTGTAAATCGGTAGATATTAATTTTTGTGACTAATAACAAACGTTTATAAATTCTTTCATTTCTTCTTCAAACAAATCCTGGTTAATTAGCTACAGTTTTGTTTTAGATGGGATATCCAATAAAACGACTAGCGCAACTAGGTTTAAACTTGTAACGTTAATATTCCTACAACCTTTATTGTAGTCATGCAACTTAAGTTGCCTACTTCGAACATTGGATATTTTTTGCGTAATTGAATCGTAATTGTACGGAGGAAAAAGTTCATTGTCTTATTTCGTCTTCTTTCAACAATTTGTAACGGTTGTTGTTTACAAAATAACAAAAAGAAGCGAAGGCTCTAGCAAAACAACATAGAAAAAAAAACAAAGGGAATTCGGCACTAAATTAGTGAAGGATAAGAATATTTATAGTAGTTAGAGCAACAGCATCCGGCTACGTCGTTGCATGAATTCCTGAACGACTATAAGAAATTAGACTGCTGGTCTAACAAAGCGCCACCTGCTGAATAAAAAAAATAAAATCCGCCAACAGGAAATTAACAGGTTTTACTTAAAATTTTATATGCTAAATCGAACACAAATTAGAGAGAGAAAGACAAATAGTTCAGTATAACAAATGTGACAGAAATAGAGTAACTGTCGCATATAGTTACGAGCGTTAGCAGCAGCCTTGCTTATAATAAATAAGACTTTTAGTTAAGGTGTCGAATTTCAGGTAAGCTTTAGTTAACACTTGAGTTAGAATTATCATTCAAATTAAGAATTCGCTGCTATTAAGGCTTTGCGTACACATATCACTTACACACGGTGATTTACACTAAAACTAAACTAGAATGAAAGGGTAAATACCTTCCGCAAACTCAAAATGCCTTTTGTATCCGAAACCGTTCTAAATAAAACGCCCTAAACCTTATTAAGCTGATTAAAAAAAACGTCCGGTTGAGGAGCGTACACAGATAAACGTTACTTAAATATTAGCTATAGAGCCGTTTTACGTCATACGTATTTGAACTTTATACGCATTATTAATATGAATAATACTAAAACTTAGCTGTAATCGGTCTAGTGTGGTTCCGAGAATGAAGATATTCTGCTAGCTACCTTATCGACAGTTCGGAAAAGTTAGATAGTCTCAGGGATTCCTCTTAGGAGAGGTGTGCAGAGAAAATAAAAGGCGACTGACTCCCTCGCTAGAAGTATGCAGCATAACCAACCTCTGTAGACGTGGTATTCACTAGTGGTTTGCAGCTTAATTAATGCGAAACCGTGTTGTTGTCTTACATTTATAGGGAAGGTTCTTAAGTAGCTACTCCAGCACTCTCAAGAGTTATCCAAGTACAATACCCAATGCACAAATAATGTTGAACACAACGTGCTAAAAGCATATGCAGCAATTAGAATTAAAACAAATAAGAAAGAAACCCAATATACTCACGGTGAATCTAACCAGATTAAACTTAAACGCCAATTTGTATTGGAAATTGTAAAATCGTAAAAACAGACATTAAATAACATGCGCGACACACGTTTTAAGACGGCTCACGACATACGTCCTAAATTCGGGGAAATCAAACCGTAACAAATTGGGGTTAAAGTGAAACACATTAAAAATTTTATGGGGACTTTATTGCTCCAGTTTTATGACAAGTAACTACATTATTAACGTAAGGGTTGTTTGTTCAAAAAGCAAACTTTTTACCAACTGTGAGAAACGTAAATTCGTACACCATTTCAACATCGTAAGTTAAAATTTCTCTTTTTTTATCTCTGGACAATAGTAAAGACGCCATTTTGTAAGGAAATTTTATACTACTACTACTGTTATCTCAACTTATTTTAAACTTAAAATTACTAGTACCTAAAGACTAAGTCTATTATTTTTACCTATATTAAGCAACGTATCAAATTTAATGCCCTGCACTAATAGGTGCAGGTTGTTGAGATGATACGTATTTAACTCACTTGGCCAAAAATGAGCTGTCTTTTACTATTCAGCATCTTATAACTGCACAATAAGTGCAGTTCGGTTTTGGGAGCACTTCCACATAGTCGACAATTGGTGTCACCAGTAAATTTTCCGATTTTCCGCAGGTATTCTTTGTCGACCATGTGACCCGTGAGCTTGCCGTAGTCTTTAACTGTGTCCGACTTAACGTTAGTAGCTTAGCCGTTTGTTTCACGCAAGGTTCTGTAATCATACACTTACTGTGTCTGTATTGCTTGACTGTCAGACATAATAAAGATTTGCCTACGATAGTAGTTCTTTTCTATATTAGTATTTACACATTCAATTATGGCAAGAACTTCTGCCGGAAAAACAGTCGGTAGGGTGTCCAAGGGGTGAGCAAAACCTAAATCGTCTCTTTTATTATATATTCCTAATCCGGCCTCCGTCTCTGATTTAGAGCCATCTGTGTACCAGATTATACCGTCTTTTAAAATGTTCTTTTTAAAGTCTATCTAGTCATTCCGGTGTAGAATGACCACTTGAAAGTGTGCGTCGTCAATGCGCTTGTCACCAATGGTCGGTTACCTTATTTGATTAGTAAGGTCCTCAATGTCTGCCAAACGTCTTATGTAAGAGACCAGTTACGATAATGGCTGAATACAACTGAAGTTTGTATGATTCAAGTGTTGCAGTAGGCGTAGTTTTTAGAACACTTATTATACTAACACAGGTTTGCTTAGTCTCAGGACTGTGGTCTCCCGTATGACCTTTGGCTATTATATACTAACTGCGTAGGTAATGGCGGGCCTAACCATCCTTGTGTACAATCAGTGTACCATCCCTGGTCTGACCCCCCATGGGTTTAATTACCGCTAAGGTAATCTCCAAGTTTTGTATGACCTTTGCTATACGTTGGTTTCAGGTAAACTTGGAATCAAAGATTACCTCCAAGTATTTCACTTCTTCAGATATAGCTAGTTCACGCTCATTTTAAAGGGTCCTAAACCCTCTAATTTCTCTTGCGTGGAAACGGCACTATGGTGGTCTTTTTAGAAGATACTTTCAGCCGTTTCCTCACACACCATCTGCTTACCACGTTCAGTGACCGTTTCAATTGTGTTTCCTGATGGTAACTGAAAACTTGCCTTCCACTAGAATGGCAAAGTCGTCTGCATACCTCAGAGGGAGGTAGCCTTCTATTCAAACTTAATTAACAATCCATCTATGACTAGGTTCCACAACAGCGGGGATACTACTTTTCTCTGAGAGCTACTTCTTGACACCCTAGTTGTTAATATGTGCTTGAAAATCATTGTAAATACCATCCTTTGTTTTAGCATGCAGTTAATTCACCTACAGCTAATTTCTTCCAGACCACGTCTTCTCAGGATCACGGTTATAGAGTCAAACGATGTATTATCGAAAATGCTCTCTATATCTAAGAAGACCGTCAATATAATCTGTTTATTATCCAGAGCATTCTCAGCTCTATTACTATTTGGGAACATCGTCAAAGCTGCCTGCTTGTCACCAAATCTTTGTACACCAACTTCCATCGCAAAAGTTTTTAATTTATTAAGACTTACATTTTTATTGTGGTCAAAGACCACTTCGTTATCAGCACGTTAGTAGTAAAGATGTACTGGCTTAAAACGTAAGCCAGTTTAATTTAAATTTCTTCTTCTTTTATTTATTTGTACGTTAAGTAATGAAGTATTGTAGTCGGTCCCTTTTCATTAAATCGTATAGGTTGAACTGCTTATCTAATTTTGTGTGATATTCTTTTGTGTAATGTTTATCTGTTTGAAACCAGTTTATATTTTTAAGTTTGTGTTCATAATAAGTTTACTTATTCAAACTTTGTTTATTCTTATTGATGAAAGAAGATAACTAAAAAAGGCACGAACAGGTGGCGCTTTCTTTCTTTTCTTTCTCTTATAAGCTTGACGTTTTTACATATTTTTTACATATAAAATATGTATATGTTTGTGTCTAATGCTTACCATCAGCTAATTTTAATTTAGACCTAACGTCTGAAATTTTAACACAGTCATCTTAAACATGTTGTAACACAATATAAATAAAGCATTGGGTTCAAACTAAAAAATAAACAACTGTGTAACTGCAATTGACCATTTCGCTCAATTAGTCCAAGTAAGCCAGTGATCTTCGGGGATAGATGGCCAACCTTAAAACCAATAGTTATTCAGACTTTTTGTTATTGTTTCTACACTTTAGGTACATATGTAGAAAACTATGTAAAATCAATTTTGTTCTCACGGCGCCGGCGGTAAAATAAGAATCCTTATTTGATTTACGTTAATGCACCTATAGGTGGCGTTCCTATGTACTTTTTTAATTATCAAACCCTAGACAGATTTTTAACAAGAAAATGTTGTGTGTTTTCGACATTATTTTCTAGAAAGTAGTCTGAACCGTGTGTGCTGTCTTCGAAAGCTTTTGATTTTTTTTTGGTTTATCGATTTTAAAATTCGGGATTAATAGAATTCTTTTTTCTAACAATTTAATATCAAGATTCAAACGTTTGTTATACAAATGGAAACTCGAGACTTGATATTGAAAATCACCGTTTAGACCGTAAGCAGTTTATGTTTCAGGAATTTGACGTTAACATTTTGTTTTCAATTTGTCAACACTACCAACGACTTTGATGTACAACGATAATTGTAATTATAAGTTTGAAAAACAAAACTATAAAACAAAGCTTTGTTTTTGTTTAAAAACCGATATACACGTTTAATTTAGATAGAAAGTTATAATTTATGTGTGAATTGAAGCGGCTGAGTACACCGTCTAGTATATCAGTCAGACTCGATTTAAATTCGTACATCAATACTATAATCCTTTAACGTAGCACAACTTTTGTGTTCAAAGACTACTTTGTTATCACCACATTAGTAATTAAGATATACTGGCTTAAAACACAAGCCTGTTTAGTTTAATTTAACATTTTTTTTTATTTATTTGTACGTTAAGTAATGAAATAGTCTAGTCGCTTCTTTTTAAGTAAGTCGTGTAGGTTGAGCTGCTTATCTAATTCTCTGTGATGTTTTTATGTGTAGTGTTTATCTGTTTAAAACCAGTTTGTTTTTTTAGGTTTGCGTTTATAATAAGTTTACTTATTCAATATTGGCATCTTTTCCCTTATTCCCATTCATAAAGACAACTAAAAAAATCGCGAACAAGTGGCGCTTCCAATCCTTACGGGGATAGTTGGCTAGCCTTAAAACCAATAGTTATTTAGATTTCTTATTGTTGTTTTTATACTTTAGGAAAATATGTAAAGAACTATGTGAGGTCAATTTTGTTCTCACGGGGGTAAAATAAAGATCCTTATTTGATTTACGTTAATGCACGCATAGGTGGCATTTTAATGTACTTTTTTGATCGTCAAACCGTGGACAGATTTTCAGCAAAAAAACTTTGTTATCGACATTAATTTCTTGGAAGTTGTCTGAACCGTGTGTGTTTTCTTTGGAACCTTTTTGTAAGTTGCTTTTTCTTGGTTTAACCAATTTTAAAATTCAGTATTAATGGAATTATCTTTTTTCACAATTTAGTATTTAGATTCAGATGTTTGTTATAGAAATGGAAACCCCGGGCTTGATACTAAATTACCGCTTAGACCGTAAGCACTTTGTGTTTTACGAATTTCGTCGTTAGTTTTCGGTTTCAATTTTATACTTTTTGATTTTTCGACTTTTTGTTTCTTCTTCGTATGTACGTAACCTTTTTATTCATTTTAATACTATGTAATAATAAATGATGAATAGAGATCATTTCTGCTTAATTATTGAGACTTTTTATTTAATCGACTGTAAAAGTTTGAGGGTCAACGCAATATCTGTTTCGTTTTTTTACATTTAGATTACCAAAGTATTATTATGTATCCAAGATATCATTAAACGTAATTTGTTATTTTTATGTTGTTCGTTGTTTAATTTGTTATTTTAATTGTTATCCATTACTTTGGTTAAGGCTGTTTGGCAGATTATTCAGTCTATATAGTTTTCAATGCAATCTTAATTACGTTATAACTTCAAGCCATCCCCGTCACTTGTAATCGAAGTCAAGAGAAAGTATCTAAAAAACTGATTAACCGCGAAATGCTTTTGGAATGATTTTGAGTGATTTTTGAGAAAACAAAATACGCTAAATTCAACTTTTGAGCGCAAACTTCTAGAGATCCCCGCATTTCATAATCGCGGTCAAGAGAGATGTACCATGAAAATACGACAAAAAAGTTTTACACTCCATTTTTCTGCAATCAACCCTGCTTTTCGTATTCGAAGTCCCTAAAAGAAGTTTCAGAAAAGCAATCGAATTGAAAATTTTTCTGCAGAAATGACTGGAGATCGACTGATAATAAATGTATTTCTTAAACTATGCTAAGTAAGACTATAATACTAATTGTATGCGTAAAATATTAAAAATTAAAAAGATATTTTTTTATTCAAAAATGAAACAAGCGTTTACCGCAAAACACCACATCGCCCAGATACTAATAAATTATTGTTACGTAATTGTAATATCTCAGTAATTACTTATTAAATCAAAAATAATTTAAACAAAAAGTTGTATATAATTAAATTGCAAACAACTTTTATTTCAATATTTTTCTAAATATTTGAAAAATTCGAAAATCTGTGAAGGTTAACATTTTTATTGGCTTGATAGATTATGCCCAAAATCTAATCAGTTTTGTGTAATTATAAGCAAGGACCATGTGCAAATTTTAAAATTATTTTCTTTTTGACTTCGATATTGCGTGACGAAGATGGCTTGCAGAGTAATGGTGCTCAAAAATTTGAGTTGTCATAAAATAGTTAATATTCTGCATAAAAGATTGTTTTATACTACCAATTTGTAAGGTACTTTTATTTTGACTGGGGCTGCAAAATGCGGGGATAACTCTCAGAGGGGTAGTGCTCAAAAATCAAAACTACAATATTCTGACTGCTTATAAAATGCTCGTAATTTAAACATTTTAAAAACTAAAGTTTTCAACAGTGGGGAAGTTGAGATTGTACGTTTTTAGCCCCCTTTCCATTCAAAGGCATAAATTTCTATTAAACAGATTCAGCTCAAAATTGGAAACAAATTATTGCAAAAGCTCATAAATTACGTATAAGCACGTGGACGTATAAACACGTGCACGCCATGAAAAATATCACTTTTTTATCCGTGTAATATAATATATTATTTTTATTCTCTTTTAAATTAATAATCTTCTAGCAAAATAACAACTTTCTACATTCAAATCTTAATTATATTAACAACAAAAATGTATTAAACATCGTTAGGCATGCACTAAGAGTGTATTACTTTATGGAACATACAAATTAAATGGAGAAGAATAAATTTATTATATGCACTTTACAAAAGTAGATTCACTCGTCGATTTGTAAATAAATATAAAGGAAATAAAGAAACGGTATTTTCACGCATGATAACGTTTAATCTTTTGCTGAAAAAAAAATTCGATACTCAGCCCGAACGTAAAAAGTACGTGACCGAATTCAAATTTATTCGGATCTATTAAATTTTTTTACAATACAGTACGATATTAGTTTTATGTTTAGTTTATTTTTTAATGATAAAAATAGGAATGTAATTAGTGGGCGTAAATATTAATTTTTGTTCTAGAAGGAATAAAAAGATTAGCACGACTTCAAAACGTATTTGTTAACGCGAAACAAATCTTTGCGTATAATTTATATTTGCATGTTAATTAAAATTTATGGGTAGCCTTTTCTTCTAGCTCAGACTGTTAAACATATTTTATTTTTAATCTCCATGCAAACTTTGTACTAAAACATACGGGAAATATTTTTTGTATTAAGTAATTTCCAAATAAATACATAACATAAATCTCCGGAACAAAACCTGTTTATGCAGATTAAGTATTTAAAATTCCATTAAAAAATACAAATAAATTACACAAAATTGGAATGCAAAAAATATCCGTTGTTGTGTATAAACTACAATGTAGATATTGGTAATTTCAATAGTTATATATTTTTATAATAAAATAGTGCAAAAGTTGAGTTGTGTAATAGCTTTAGTATTTAATTAAGATTATTATTTAACATTGCACTGTAGAGAGTTCATTGCATTTACCGACATTATATCTCACATTGATTAAATTGATAATATATAGAAAGTACATCAAATATTATTCACGTGGTGTCTTAATATACTTTACCAACACTCATCCCAAATATTGATCTAATATCTACTTACAATATTTTAGAAATATTTAAAAGAATATTTTTTTAGTTACAGTACTACAATAGTAATTAGACATTCAAGTAGTACACAATATTATGTAAATATTATAAATAATGTTAATCAAAATTTAAATGTAACACTTTTGTATATTGAAAAAATATGTTAAGAAAATATTTTAGGTAAACATTTACAAAATATTTGAAATAAATCTTTCATGAATATTTTAAGCATATATTTATCAAATATTTATTTTGCTTTATAAAAATATTTGAAATAAATGATGGTATCACATTTTAAATAAATACATTTAAAATGATTTTGCTGTTGATAAAAACAGGAAAACCAAATTTTTATTTCCTAGTCGGCAGTGTTGGGAATCCGTTTTTTTGTCGCCACTAAAAAGTGTGTCGTGTAAGTATAATAAATAAATATAAACAAATGTGCTGTTCCTATCAAACAACATGATAATAAATCGCTTCTGTATCAACACTCTAAAGAAAAAAAAAAACGGTTTGTGAAAAGAGAGAAAAAACTACAACTAATGCAAAATTTGGATAAATTACTTATAACATAAAAATTAAAAAACAAAACATATTACTCTGCTCCTGCACTTTTGCTTGTTTACTAGTTTGTCCTATTCCTACACTTTTACTTAACCTTATTTGATATATTTCACACAAACAAAAATACCCACGTTAGAATAGTACACAAACTGACTGATGATAAGATACAAAATGGTTAAAACACAAACAAAACTTCATTATGGTTCTAAGAAAATTTCCAAAACAAAAGATTCCTAGCCCTCTGTTTTGAACTATGTGTAATACCAGCACAAATGATTTAATGATTATACATGCTGTGGTAAAAATACCAAAGACTAATATATATTTTTACAAATTCTTAGCTAAATATTTACTAATAATTTTTTTAACATATTTTAAATAAAAATATAATATTTCATAAATGTTGTAGAATAATTATTTTTAAATGATCATATATAAATATTTATTTTACAATTGGTGTAAATATTATAAATATTGGTATGCGAAATAGATCTTTAATATGGATCTACATGTACAAATATTTAACCTAGATTTCCTACAGACAAATATTAGAATTATATTCATATTTTATTGAAATATTTGGTGTAGTTTGGGATGATAGTGATGTTTTTTCCAAGATGTTAAACAAGAGCAAATTTTTAATTATTGTGTGATTATAATTAAATATATGTTTAGGGTAATTGGATAAATATAAATTAAAATGATTAAAAACTTACAATCGATTGATAAACTTCAGTTTATATATTTGATTTATGCCATGTCTCAGTAAGTTGCAACCATAATTTTAGGAAAAAAAGTTATTCTTAAAAAAGTTCTGCATGTTCCAACATGTAAAATACGATCACAAGATATCAAATTTTTTTAGTCGTTTACGAAGTTTGTCAAAAAATATAAATTGTACTTAATAGTAAAATACCTTAAAATTAACAATATCAAAAATGTTATTAAAAAAGTTGATCAGAACTAATATGCAGTTATATCCATTTGAATTACAAACATAGGTTTTGTGCTTGTTTAATATTGTTTTTATTCTAAATGGACGCTTATCTCTTTTGGTTATGAAAGTCATGATAACCTTCTTGAATTAAGGTTCGAAAACACATGTTTTCAAACAATTTTTAGCAATTTAACCAACTTAATGAAAACATATGCATTTATTTAATTTCATTTTAAAATTTAAAGAAAATATAAATAATAAAATGTGCAACTAACGTAATATTGATTCTAGAAATAAATAGAAACTTAATTTTCACTGATTCTACTAATGCCTCTACATGCCTACTGTCTCGTTTAATGCAAATGCATTCGTTCTTTTAGCAAATTCACGTAATATATTTCTGATCATTTCTAAAAAAATTTTCTTGGCATTTTTCTAAAATTATTTTTTGATATGCTTAACATCTTGAAATGGCTTTTCATGGTAAACTTTTTGATTTAAGTAGCTCCATAGGAAGTAATAAGGGGTAAGGTCGGGGGATCTAGCAGGCAAAAAAGATAAAAAATATCTGTAGATAACGTTTCCATGAAACATATGTCAAGATATTCCTTAACACATTCTTTGTACTGTGACTTCGTACTTCTAATTGCTTTAAGCTTAGAACTATATTTGAATAACCTTTTTTGTTGTTTAATGGTTGCAAATCAAGGATAGTAATCCATGAATTTCTTACAAGTTCTTGCCACAATTTTGTTCATTGTTCTATAAATAGATTCATCAAAACTTCAAGCGAGTAATTATTTTGCTCTATTGTAATTTGTTTTTGAATAAATATTAAGTAGTAAATCACAATATCAAAACTTTGACTTTTTCAAACACAATGAATAATTCAGCAATTGTCAAATCACATTGGTTTCCATGGCTAACTAATGCAAATTATGTGAAGACAATGTAATTTTTTAGTAATTATTACAATGATATTTTGAAAAGTTGACGAGTTAGCTATGCTTTGTTACATAAACTTGGAGGCATCTTTTATTGTCTATTAGAATTTTAATTAATATATAGGGTGTTTGTTTGGCGAAAAATAATGTTTTGACCTTTTTGTATGTCATGTCAAAATCATTAACTTAAACCGCCCTGTATAAGAGTTTTTCAAACTGAATCTAAAATTCTCAACCTGTTTAAAAGTTCCAATAGTAGCTAAATTTAAATTTTGTTGGAATCATATTTTGAAAAAAACATATCCTAAATAATTATTATTTTAAAAACTTGTGTCAGATAGGATATAGAAAATGCTAAACATAAATTATCAAAGAGAAATTAAATAATAATCAGGGGTCATTTATTAAAATTACTAATTTGACATTACTTTTAATTTGAGCGGGTACACTGCAAAATAAAAAGATTTCAGAAAGACATTTATAGCAGTAGTCAAATTTAGATTACTTCTATGTATAGTTTTATATAAACGTCTAACCTACCATTGATTACCAATGACCATGTATACAGGGTGCCCATAATCTATCTCATAACATGGGTAACTTTCTTAATATGCAAAATAGGTAATAGGTTAAATTAGGAAAGTTGGGCAGAATTACAAGCAAAATGTTAAACTTTTTCAAATTTGACATATGTCTTCAATCTTTTGAAATTTTGTGAAAAACTGAAAACAGTCGATTTTTTAATGTTGTCCTGTTCCACTACTACTTACTTTAGAACTGAACTAAAAATGACATCTTATACATATTTTGTAGAATTCGATAAAATTACTCAAAATGTCATAACCCTCTTGATTTTCGAGATATAACACAAACTTACATTTTAAATGACAATCATAGTTGGCTGTGATCTTATTAAATAGCTTTTGTTTTGCGATTTCATTGATATAAGGTTCGATATACTTTACTCTTGTATTTCTATTTAAATGCCCAAAATTGTGTTGTTGATACCATTAAAACAAAATGATTTACAAGTTAGTTAAACTTGAAATTTATATTGACAATATAATACCACAAGTAGGTACTATTAATGGTTTGTAATTATGTTCTATTTCAATAATGTACAAAAGACATAAAAGTTCATGATAAATGTTCGAAATGGCCCCTGTTAACCAATATGACATTTGACATCTTCTAACCATCTCTCTATGCACTTTTTCCAAACTGCGGGGACGAGATTCTTCTAATAATCAACCTAATTCTATCTTTTAATTCTTCTACATTATTTTGGTACCACATTTAATGGCAGTTCATCTAACATGTCTTCCAAGTCATTTTGAAGAAATTCTAAATATCGCCTTCCATTTAAATGGTAATTGTAAAAGAACGGACCAATTATTCTGCTACGAGGATGCCACACCACACATTTATTGAAAAAATATGTTGATCTCGTCTCAACAGTAACATGAGGTTGTTCTCAGACCAATAGTTATTATTATGTCTATTAAATACACCGTTATTGGTAAATTTTGCCTCGTCAGTAAATAAAATTCTGCGCGAGAAATATGGATCGTTGTCAGTTTCTCTTAAAACCATCGAGCGTAATTTAATCTTCTCTCTGAGTCGGCTGGATACAAGGTGTTGCCGATATGAAATTTATACGGCTTGAATCGATTTTGTTTTAAAATTAAACGAGCTTTTCTGTAGAAGTACCACACTCACTTGCAATTTCACGGGTAGATGTTTTTGGTTTATAATTTACATATGCCAAAACTCTTTCTTCGTCTTCTTGATTAAACTTTTGCTTAGCTTTTGGTTTCATAAATGATCCGTATAGTTTTAAATTATTTTCCAGTTTGGAAAAAAGTCTTTTATCTGGTTGTCTTCTTTCCATATATCTTTGCAAATACATTTCACTGGCTTCATTACTATTTCTGTTGCTAGCATAATAACAAAAAGCATGTCGTTTCTCTCTTCATTTGAATACATTGTTTATTTTGAGAATTTTATGTTTTAAAATAAATCACCGTGAATAATACAACTTACTTATGTAAATCAAATTATTTAGTTGACGACACAGGCTTTTGTTTCAACAGGTTTTTGTTTGAAGCATTTGTTTCTATAGCCTGCCTGTGTATTATTTTGCAGCTTAATTGTATCAATAAACTACTTTTAGCATTTACAAAAAAAAATGTAGAGTAAAGTATATCGAACCTTATATCAATGAAATCGCAAAAACAAAAGCTATTTAATAAGATCACAGCCAACTATGATTGTCATTTAAAAAATGTAAGTTTGTGTATATCTCGAAAATCAAGAGGGTTATGACATTTTGAGTAATTTTATCGAATTCTACGTAAAAATATGTATAAGATGTCATTTTAGTTCAGTTCTAAAGTAAGTAGTAGTGGAACAGGACAACATTAAAAAAATCGACTGTTTTCAGTTTTTCACAAAATTTCAAAAAGTTGAAGACATATGTCAAATTTGAAAAAGTTTAACATTTTGCTTGTAATTCTGCCCAACTTTCCTAATTTAACCGATTACCTATTTTGCATATTAAGAAAGTTACCCATGTTATGAGATAGTACACCCATGTCCTAAAGTTAGTTTGTTATATATTATTTATTAGTACTATTTTTAATTATTTGTGACTATTATTTATGTCTTTATTCATAATCTGGCTTCAAAACGACTGATGTTAAAAAAGTAAACTTGTTAGCTCCTATTCTTTACTGTTTGATAAAGGTCAGACTCCCCTGACCGAAACGTCGGCACAATAAGCACATGGAGTATTAGTTACTACATCCATGATCAATCTCTATAAGAATGCCCAATTCAAGATTTGGGAATTTTCAAATTTTAAGATACAACAGGAGTTTTCGTAATTGTAAAATATTAATTGAAATTTGTGAAAATAGAGGGTGGACAGTCTTACATGGGAATATAGGTGAGGGGAAGAGCAGAATTTACGTTTATAACTGCCAGAGAAGAATCTGTGATAAACTACGTGATAGCAAATTAGAGGGGAATAGAGGGCATCGAAAGTTTGTGGTAGCGGATGAAGAAGTATCCGATCATCAACCAATGGAAGTTTTTGTACTTAATGAAGAAAAGGAATAAATAGAAAAGAAAAAAGAATGGGCGATGAAAAACAATTGACAGAGAAAAGTATGAAACTATACGAATTAAAGATGGAGGAAGATCTGGAAACGGAAGAAGAAGTGCAAAAAAATGATAAAAGTAGTAAAATTGGAGAAAACAGTAGAAATGAAAAAGTATAAAATAAGTAGAAGAAAGGTAGGAAAAAAAGAGTGGTGGAATCAAAGTAGTGAAAGGACGAGAAAAAATGCGAAGAGGAAGGAGAAATGAAAAAAAGGAAAAACAGAAATTAAAAATATAAAAATTTAAGAGACAAAACACGAAAGAAGAATTTGTAAGAAAAAAAGAAGGTATAAGAGGGAAACGGAACAGGAAATAAAGAAAATACAAAATGAAGAGGAATCGTGGAGATTTATTAACAAAGCAAAAAGGAAAGGCAAAAAAGCAGTAAGAATAGAAGAAAATAGATGGAAACAAAACTGTATAGAACTATTAGAAGGAGAACATAAAAAAACCAAATGAAGACAAAAAAGCGAATCAAAAAGAAGAAATGGAGAAATAAATAAGAAAAATTAGATGAAGCATTAAAAAAAGTTAAAAAGAGTAAAACAGAAGGTATCGATGAAACGCAGGCGGAACAGTGTAAATATACATAGGAGAAAATGAGAAATAGGTTAAGAAAAATTTAATAAAATATGGAAAGGAGAAAGATTGCCAGAGGAATGGAAAAAAATTATAATATTTTGATATATAAAGGAGGAAACAAGAGAGAAGTAAAAAATTACAGAGAGAGATTATAACAAATGCAGGATACAAAATTTACACAGAGATTATAAGAAGCAAATTGGTAAAAAAATAGGAAAAAACAAGAAAAGAACATCGGACTGGTAAGCAGGTTTAGAAAAGGGAGAAACAGCTATGGATAATATAATATAATATAATGAGTGTCCTTGTAATAAATGCTAAGATTTTACTAGGTTATACTGTAGGTCGAGACAAACAATTTTTATTATATAATGGATAGTGCCATCTTGCTTGGTATCTGTCTGTACGTGATTTTTAGAAAATAATTTCCTTTTCCGTAATGGTTGAAGACTTGAAACCTAACTTTATTTAGTTTGAAATCTTTAAACAACCGCCATTTTGCCACGGGTAATGGTATTATTTTAAAATTTTATTTTTTACTAACACTAGTACAACCAAAGTTTGGGTTTCATGACTTCAACCATTACGGAGAGGGAAATTATTTCTAAAAATCACATACAGACAGATAGTAGACAAACCAAGCAAGATGGGACTATCCATTATATAATAAGAATTGTTTGACTCGACCTACAGTATAACTTGGTAAAATCTTGAGCATTTATTACGGGGCACCCTGTATATACTAAAACAAATAGTTAATAAGAAACTGGAAAAGAAAGAAGAAAATGTATATGCTTTGTTTTTAGATATAAAAACAGCATTTGATAATGTAAATAGGAATACATTTTGGAAGACACTGAGAAGAGCAAATGATAAGAGAAGATTTAGTGCAAGTAGTAGAACAGGTATACGAGGAAACTAAAAGTAAAACAAGAGTGGAAGAAAAATTAGGGAAAGGTTTCCGGAAGAAAAAAAGGGCTGAGGCACGGCTGTCCATTAACCCTTTGTTGGTAACATCCGACTAATAGGGGATAAAGAAATGTATAAGAAGCCGAATCGACACGAGGAATTTCGTTAACGTTCCGTTGCAGTATTTCTAGTTAAGGGATAGTACACAACTGGGTAGTCTTGTGATGTGATGTGCGTTTACTGAATGAGTATCTAACGTCTGTGAAGCGGGTGTTACCAGTGAGTGTAATATATAACCCCGTCTCAAAGTCGGATATTACTGTTAGTGTTACTACGCAGTCTCGACTCAGAGTATGATTTTATAAAAAACTATTACTATTGATTTTATAATCTCTAGTGTACAATCGTTTGTTAGCAACAGGTTCGTATCAAATTTAAAATATATAAATTTCTTCAATACTAAATTTTCGCACTTATATGTTACAGACAGAAAATGTATTCAAAAGAACGCTCAAAATAATTTCTCTTGTACCTCAACCTCAAGAAGACGACGTTAGCGATGAAGAAAACAATTCAGACGATTCCTTGATAGACGACGACCATCTAGAAATTGAAGAAGGTACTGATTTTCCGACTATGACGATAACCCGGATGTTTGCTAAATGAAGAAACGGAACATATTACTCGGAATAATATCGCAGAAATTGAACATCTTCCTGAAAAGTAACGAAAAACTAAAAACAGCGATAACGAAAAGATCTACAACCAAAGGAATCACAAGAAAGGGAAATAAGTACCGTAGAACAGATAAACCCCGGTGAAGAAACGATGTCAGACGAAGATATACCGTTGTGTTATTATGGAAAAAACAGATGCTTTAGATGGAATAGTTTTGAACCTAGTAGCTCAAGAACAGGAAAGCATAACATTATGAGAATGAAGGTGCCTGCATTGCAAGGAGCAGCAAACATCTAAAAATGCGCCCACCTCGAAAGAAATATGGAAACTGTTGTTCGACAACACGATTATATCGGATGTAGTAATTTACACAAACAAAAATTACAGGCACTCAGATTAAAACTCAAAGAACAACAATCGCCAAACTACAAAGATACAGACTCACAAGAAATAGAAGTCTTATAGGCTTGCTAATGTTATGCTCTATTTTAAATCCGGCAGAGAGAATCTGTCTTCATTATTTCCACTGGTCCTGCTGGGCGCCCTATATTTCGAGCTATTATGCCGTTGAAGCGCTGCCAAACGCTCCTTTAGCCCTACGTTTTGATAATGCTGAATCGAGGGACATTAGAAAAGCAAATATCCTGCAGCAGCAATATCGGAGATATTCGGAGATTTATTTTAATTGTCAGTCTAATTATGCAATTGGAAATTATGCTTGCGTGGATGAGATGCTGCTCGGATTTAGGGTAGATGTCCTTTTCGGATGTATATGCCCAAAAACCAGCGAAGTATGGCATTAAAATTATGTGCCTAACAGACGCCCATAATTCGTATCTATACAATGCTTACATCTATACTGGCAAAGATAGTGATGGCACTACTCTCTCAGTCGAGGACAAAAACTTAGCAAACCGACTCAAGCGGTTCTCCGCCTGACAAAACCAATTTCTCGTTCCAACAGAAATATTACCGGTGACAACTGGGTTTCTTCTCTTGAACTTCTGGAAGAACTAAAGAGAAGAGGCCTAACCTACGTTGGAACGTTAAAAAAAACAAACGAGAAATCCCTTCGGAATTTTTAAATAAGCGGAGACCTGTCGATTCAGTGATCTATGGATTTACTAAAGATTACACTCTCTTGTCCTTTATTCTAAGAAATACGAGTAGTGTTGCTCGTCTCATCTATGCATCATTCAAATTACAGGGATACCACGAATAACAAGCCAGAAATAATCAGGTTTTATAATTCCACTAAATCTGGTATAGATACGCTTGACCAAATAATTGCAAATTACTCACCAAACAGGAGAACCAGAAGATGGCCGCTGGCTGTATTTTATAATATGATAGCTGTAAGTTGTGCAAATTCTCGAATCATATACCAGACGTTTTACAGAAATAAAAACGAAAACAAATTATGATTACATATATAATTTGGCTACAAGTTTAGTAAGAGAACACGTGGAGAGACGACTTGCTATCCCTAACTTGCCAGTAAATTTGAAAATAATAATTTGTCAAGTCCTGAATATAGACAATAAGGAAAATAAGAATACTCGAAACGATAAATTAGAAAAACGAAAAACCTGCAGGTATTGTCCTCCAAAATTAAAAAGAATGACTGCCTATAAATGTGTTCAATGCGATAATCCAACATGTTTGGAATGTTCAAAAAAATGTGCAATTCCTGTTGCAATGACTTATAAGTAATTTATCTACCATTTTGAGAAATACTGTTCTTTTTGTTACGGTGAGGTTTTGTGACAATGTTATTATATTTTCCTAATTTGTTTTATTATTATATTTTAAGTTAATTGAAAACTATATTTCTTTTATTACTGTTTGACTTTATGTCGATCAATCCATATATTTGTAGCGCTTGTAGATTCTGCTTTTGTGTTATATTTGCTATATAAGACTTCATTAATTTGTATTCCAAAAATTTTTTTGATAATAAATTTGTATGTTGTATTTTTGTATTTATTATTCGTATTTCTATACGACCTTCACTCTCACTCCTTGTTATGACGCTTATGAGTGACAACCGTCTCCCAGTCGATATACCGACCGAGGGACGGATGTTACTAGTAAGTGTCTTGCAGTCGTGTTACCAACTAAGGGTTAAGTCCAAACTTCTTTGCAATATACATATAGGACATGGGGGAAGAAACACAAAGACATCAAAAGAGAGGAGTAGTAATAGGGAAGATGAAGGTGACAATATTGGCATACGCGGATGGCGTAGTGGTTTTAGCAAAAAACGAACTAGAAATAAAAAGAGTATCAGAGGTAGTAAAAAATATTTGGAAAAAAGAATCTATACGCAAATGTGGACAAAACAAAAATAATAGTTTTCAATAAAGAAGATAGGAGGAGGAAGAAGTTAAAATGGTGGTAGGGAAAGAAGGAATTAGAAAGCGTGGACAAATGAAAATATTTAGGATATAAGTTAAGATACGATAACAAGGACAACAGTCATACAAGAGAACTACCAAAAAAAGATAATGATATAGTAGGACAGGTATGAGGAATGGAAGAGAGTGTTTGAAAACGATATAGAGAAAAGAAGGTGGATTTTTGATAAATTGGTTAGAAGAATTTATGGAACAAAAATATGGAGATGGAAAGAAAAACTTGGGAAAATACAAGAAAAATATTGATAATGGATAATGGAGCTGGACAGGGAGACACCCGGATATATAGTGGGGGAAGTAATAAAGATTGAGAAAATAAGAGTGCAGACGGGAAAGATAGCCATGAGGTATAAAAAAACAATAAGGGAGTGTAGACAAAACGAAATCTTAACTGAGTGCTGGAAGGAAGTAAGGAATCAAAAGATAAAACACGGACAGGATGAGAGGAAACAGTATTACGAAAGAAAAGGATATGCGAGGCAAAAGTAAGAAGAATAAGAGAAGAAAGAAGGGTGTAAAAGAGGAGATAATGATACAAAATAGAAACGCACAGATACAAAAGAAGCACAAAAATAAGAGAAAACCGATACAACAAGAAATATATTATATTAGATTAGTTACAGAAGAATTACCAAATTACATTTTAGAAAAAAAAAGTTAAAGAGAAACAAAAATAATAGCAAGGTTTAGGTGTGGTAATAAGGAGAACGACAACAAATATTAGATAGAAGATGACAAGAGGCAATGTAGGTTGTGTGAAGAGAATGGAAAAATATAAAGCATCTATGAGAAGAGTGTGGGGAATTAAGGGAGGAAGAAAGCAAAGATGAGGTATTATTGGGGGACGGCGGCGAAGGGGTGAATTGGATAAAGAAAATGATAGAGATGAGGATTGGAAAAAGACAAAAAAATTAAAGTAATTTTATAAAGTAGGGGTTTTTAATAGGAAAAGGAATGTAAAATTTTTTTTATTTTTTTGTTTGTTAAGTTTATTCGATAATTTTGAAATCAAAACCAATTAATCCGCTTAATCCATTTATTCCTGTTACACTGCCGTATCCAAATCAAGTTAAACAACGTCAAATTCTCAGTCTGCTACCTCACTGGCGGAGTTCCACAAGGTTCCGCCTTTTTACCTACATTATTTAATATCTTTAATACCAAAAACTCCACGTAACAGACTAGCCCTGCACGTCGATGACACCGCTATTCTAACACGATCCTGACAATCCAAACAGAGTGCTGGAGTAATTTTTTCCCGCAAACTCAAGCACCGACGAGACGGCCAACTAACCACCCTCGATACTCTCATTCCATAAACCAAATTCACCAAACACTTTGGCGTTATTCTAGATAACAGCCTCACTTTTGCATCCCACATTCAATCGGGGTCTAACAAAGACCGTGGCTCCCTAAAGTCGCTAGTTCCTCTCTTATGCCGTAAAAGTTTCTTATCAATCCATCATAAATCCCATCATGCTCTATACGTCTTCCGTTTGAAGTAGCGCCGCTACTAGATAACATTATTTTCTTTTACTAAAAACAGTTCCGTTAAAAAAGATCGAAAAGAAATGAAAAGTGGAACTCATGTATACTGGCGATTTTTTTTCACGTAAATTAAGTTTAGGGCGTCAGAAATAACATATCAAAAAGTTGACATCGATACTGTATGGGAACATTTCGCAGTTTGTTAATTAAGGTCAAAATCTTTAGTTTTTGGCTTCTATCTTTTTAAGGTTACGTCGAATAAAAAAATGTTAAGAGGGAAAGTTGTTCGTTAGGATTTCAGCTAATTTATCCACCTAGCCAAAAAAATTTTAAAAAATTTTGTGACGTAAAATACTTAAAAAATCGTAAAAAATTAAAATGCATATAATTGAATAATGAAAAATCGTAGAGCGATGATATTGGGTGAAAGTATAGTTCTCGTGGGTACAATAAGTGTGCAAAACCCGAGCGCACCAAGTGCAATAGTTTCGTTTATAAAGAATTGGTAAGTTTCAAATGTCACTGGCTGGAATTTCTTTGTAAGGCACTTGGTAGGTGTTTAACTTGATTTGGATACAGCAGTGTAACAGGAATGAATGGATTAAGCGGATTAATTAGTTTTGGTTTCAAAATTATCGAATAAACTTAACAAACATAAAAAAAATTTAAAAAAAATGTACACTCCTTCCCTATTAAAAACCCCGACTCTATAAAAATTACTTTAATTTTCTGTCCTTTTCAATCTTTCTCTCTATCACATCCTTCATCCAATTCACCTCTTCTTCTACATTCCCCAATAATAGCTCATCTTTGCTTTCTTCATCCGTTAATTCCCCACACTCTTCTCTTAGATGCCTTATGTTATTCCACCTCTCTCCACTCAACTTACATCGCCTCTTGTCATCTTCTATCCAATATTTGTTCTCGTTTTCCTTATTACCACACCTAAACCTTGCTATTATTTTCTTTTTCTTCAACTATTTTTTCTTCTTCAAAGTCTGTAACTAATCTAATATATTTTTGTTGTATCGGCTTTCTCTTATGTTTGTTCTTCTTTGTTGTATCTGTGTGTCTCTATTTCGTATCATTATCTCCTCTTCTATACTCCTTCCTTCTTCCCTTATTTTTTCTACTTCTCTCCTCGCATATTCTCCCTTTTCGTAGTACTGTCTATTCTTATCCTGTTCGTGTTTTATCTTTTGATTACTTACTTCCTTTCAGCATTCATTAAGATTTTCTTTTGTCTAATTTTTATTCTTTCTTCATACCTTAAGGCTATTTTTCCCGCCAGCACTCTTATTTTTGCAATCTTTATTACTACTCCTACTACATATCCGGATGTCTCCCTATCCAGCCCTATTGTCCATTTCCAATATTTTTCTTGTATTTTCTCAAGTTTTTCCCACTCTTTCCATCCCCATATTTCTGCTCTGTAAATTATAACTTTTCTTACCAATTTATCAAAAATTCATCTTTTTTTTCTATATCGTTTCCAAACACTCTTTTTCCTATTCTCAATACCTGTCCTACTATACAAATATCTTTTTTTGCTAGCTCTCTTATATGACTGTTGTCCTTGTATCTTAACTTATATCCTAAATATTTCCATTCGTCCACGCTTTCTAATTTCTTCTCTCCTCACTACCAATTTACTTTTTCTTCCTCTATCTTCTTTTTTGAAAAATTATAATTCTTGTTTTGTCCACATTTGCGTATAGATTCTTTTTCCAAATATTTTCTTACTACCTCTGATACTCCTTTTATTTCTTGTTCGCTTTTTGCTAGAACCACTATGTCATCCGCGCATGCCAATATTGTCACCTTTATCTTCCCTATCACTACTCCTTCCTTTTGATGCCTTCGTGTTTCTTCCTCTAGGTCCTGTATGTATAACGCAAAGAAGCTTGAACTTAATGGACAGCCCTTTTTTCTTCCAGAAACCTTTCCATAATTTTTCCTCCACTCTTGTTCTACTTTTAGTTTCTCGTATACCTCTTCTAATACTTGCACTAAATCTAATCTTACCATTTGCTTTCTCAGTGTCTTTCATAATGTATTCCTATTTACATTATCAAATGCTGCTTTTATATCTAAAAACAAAGCACATACTTTTCCTCTTTTCTTTTTTCCTTATTAAATATTTGTTTCAGGATATACAGAGTTATTCACGGTATACGACACGGAAAATTACAATCAAACTATTTAATAAAATTGGAAAAATATATCTGGGATTGATAGAGACCTATAGGAGGAATATTTTAAAATTAATTTCGAAATATACAGGTGTCCCAAAATACACAGAACGTATCAAAGTTGTGTTTTTTTATGGAATGCCCTGTATATTAATACATTTTCAATTTCTACGTTCAAAATAAGAATGGATTTTATAAAGGTTTGTCTTACTTAAACCTAAAAGTTTTTGAGATATTTTGTATTTTATGAAAAAGTCCTCACAATTTTACTGATTCATATCTCAGCAACTAATACCTTTTTTCCAAACTAAATTTGCACTGGAGTCTACAATTTGATCAGATTTTATGAAAAACTTGTGAAAATTCCATTATCATATACAGGATGTGTACAAAATAAGATTAATTAATGACATGTTTTGAACCCAATAACTTGCTTATTTTAAATAGAACACCCTGTATTTTATATTAACAACAAATGTAAAATGTAATTACCTATTAAACAATACCATAATGTCCTATGTCCTATAGCTAATTGTTCAGGTTGTCAAGAAAAATGCAAATTTTTGTAATGAAGACTGATTTGTAACAATTTTAATATTTAATTAACGATTTTTCCTTTAAAATCATACGTCTGTTCTATAAGGTTTAAAAATCTCAACTTTACAACTTACTCTTTTATCACCACAAAAGCGTAAAAAAATTGGGAACCCACCAAGTGCCTTACAAAGAAATCCCAGCCAGTGGCATTTGAAGCTTTCCAATTCTTTATAAACGAAACTATTGCACTTGGTGCGGTCGGGTTTTGCACACTTATTGTACCCACGAGAACTATACTTTCACCCAATATCATCGCTCTACGATTTTTCATTATTCAATTATATGCATTTTTCATTTTTACGATTTATGTTACAAAATTTTTAAAATTTTTTGGCTAGGTAGATAAATTAACTGAGATCCTAACGAACAACTTTCTCCTCTTAACATTTTTTTATCCGACGTAACCTTAAAAAGATAGAAGCCAAAAATTGATGATTTTGACCTTAATGAACAAATTGCGAAATGTTCCCATACAGTGTCGATGGCAACTTTTTGATATGTCATTCCTGCCGGTCGTGATAAAATTAACCAGTATACACGAGTTCCACTCATTTTTCTCTCTTGACTGGACTAAAAGAGTAATGCAGGATTTGTTAAATTAAAAATGTAAAAACCAAATCAAGTACATTTGTTACAATGACAGCAAGAACTACATAAATTAAATTCTGCTGATTTGTACTAAAGCAAATAATATTTTACTGCAGTTTTACAAAAATGTTTATTGATTGAATGTATTTAATGTGAGTTCAATTTTATTAATAAAATGTTATTTATTGAATAAAGAGCAGAAAAAAGCTTTTTAATCTTACAACAAACTACGCAAAATTATCCGATACTTCAGCACTTTAATTCCGCTGGAAGGTAAATTACAATTTTGCATTTCTCGTTCGCTGGCATAATTTATAATATTTTCAACTGTCAAACTATCTAAAGGATTAGAGGAACAAAGCAAAACTTTATTCGCAGATTAAATGCCAAAACTTACGTAGACGTGACAAGTATCGGTTCGGAACATTGAGCGAAAGATTTGAAATTGAACTCGTGCAAAAATATTTTTAATTAAAATAGTAATTATATGCAAATCGGTGATGAAAGCGTGAAGTAGAGTTTTTTTAAACCGCTTCGGTAATATTATACGACATCGAAATATAATGAAGTGGTCCTGATATTGATGTAAATGCCCGTCGAATATTCGATGCAGCGGCGCAGCTGTCTCTTGAATTTCCATAAAACGGCGCCATACGGCGTGACATGTTAACGAATATAAGGGAAAACAAAATAAACGGATTAGTTTCCATATTCATTTATTTATACCTATTATAATAAGATTAGTTAGTATTCACGAAAAAACGTACATACACACAAATACAATACAGTAGTAATAGGTATATTTTATTTTTATTTAACAATAAGTAATTATAGTCTAAAGATGTAACAAGATATACAGAGCTTTTGAATTCGTAAGCCGCGGGCTCAGGGCGGCTCTCGGATTCACCACGCGGGGCGCCACATAGCCGGCGAAAGGGTTTCAAATGGTATGAATCCCGGTCGCCGGCCGGCGAACAGTCAATAGCACCATAGTTTCGTTGCAAGAGTTTGTCAGGAGTCGGGAGCAATCCCCGCGGGCTCATGGAAGACTGCCGCTTGGAGACCTCGCCAAGGCAATGTCAATAACTTGCGAAGGTCTGCCGGAGGGCGTACAATAGTTTGGCTCTTTGTGCCATTAGAAATTTATGATAAATTGGTGTCTAAACTATTTTAATATCATATATTAACGTTCTTACTCTTTTATACACTCGCATTCGCACAACACTTAGATATACTTGTGTCAATTTACATAATAACGTTATGTATATAATTTAGAAGAAAAGAAACGTCTAAACATTGATGACTTTAAAACACGTACAATAGGATCTGTTGGTTTTTTTTTAGATAAAATCATTTAAGATAAATTCCAGAATGAAAGCGTTATGTTATCACAGTGGTAGTCATTGCTCCATATTTATTATTACAGTAAAAGTATGTTATATAATACATAATAGCTACTTGTAAAAGCGCTATCGCTATTGGTCATCCAATAGTACGAGAACGCAAACGACGTCACAGACGTCTATGAAAGGTAATGTAACGACGCAGTTTTGATGATATTGCAAGTATTTTTATACACGTGAGGGTGAGATGAAGATTGTCGAAAAATCAGTTCCGATATAGGGCGCTTGGAGCACTTCGGTACTGCGCGGTGCGTATGCGGCGGCTCACGCACTCGTAACAGCACACGTAGGCTAAACATCACTTAAACAGTATACGTCTAAAAGCCCTTCGAAGTCCTTATTAAATATTGTATAAATTACTGGGTTAAGAGCCGAATTCATGTAGCCCAGCCAAAAAGCGGTGGCAAAGGCTATACTCGGTATATCATAAGCTAAACGTAATATATACATAAAGAAAAACGGGAGCCAACACGCTATAAATGAACCCATTATAAGACCCAATATTAAAGTTGCCCGTTTTTCTTTTTTTCGTGCTATTCGCCGTTTTTCGCGTTCGGGATCTCGCGGTTTTTGCACTCGCGGCACCACTTGTTCAACACTTTTTGTACTTTTGCTCGGTTTGCTTTCGTCACTACGTCGATTCTTTGCCGTTCGACGTCCAAATATCGGCCTACATAATCTTAGTTTTAACGGTTTCACTACGGCACAACGTGACACTACACCAGAATCCGAACTGCTCGGATCAAATTCGCTCACCATGTCTGTATCGATACCTACGGATGGTTGACGATTACGAGCTATAGCGGCTGCTTGTTGCTGAAGTTCTCCATTTACTGATAGTGTGGACCCTCGAAACTGGCACTGCGATAATTGGTTTCGCGTTACTTGGGCGGTGGTGAATACCTATAAAAAATATGTGAATTAATTTTACTTATCTCATCAACAATAGTACTTTAAGCAATGCTTGTCAAAAGATTTTAAATAATTAATAAGCTCACGGAAAATTAAAGTTATACAAGGTGAATCGGTATTGCTCCCTAAGGAAATTACCAAGTAAATAGTAAACTGTTGAATTTATAATTTAAAGAGCACGTTGTAAATCAAACCTAACTGTTAATTTATGATTGTTGTGACTATATACAGAGCGTTTAAAACGTACGTTCCGATATTTGGCCCACTTATAGATCTCATCAGTACAAACAAAAAAGTCAAAATAAACATCAGTAAACCGTTTCCAAGATACAGGCAGTTTTTGAAACTAAGCCTAGTTGCAGTGATTCGTCGTATTTATCACGTCAGCTATGGAAATAAAACAAAATTTGTTTGTTTCTGTCAGTCTAGTTGTCGCATTTGTTGTAATCATTGTGTGACTGTTATTGTTGCTATTGAAGTCATTGTTGCTGTTGCTCATTGTTAAAATTTTTAAATATGCCGGAATATACCAACGCCGAAATGGCAGACATGCATTGCATGTATGGCAAGGCCAATGGAAATATGCCTTTATGCCGAAGCATTCCCAAACCGGGTACTTCCGTGTACCAAACTCTTTACAAATTTACATCAACGTTTATCCGAAGTTGGATCGTTTAAATCAAGGAACGGTGATGGTGGTCGACCTAGATTAGTTTCTACTCCCGAGGCAGAACTTAACATTTTAAGAAAAATTGTACAAAATCCCGGTACTAGTACTAGGAGACTCTCTACTAAAACAAATATTAATTCTTTCTTAATTTGGAGAATGTTACGCGAGCAGCAATTGCACCCATACCATATTCAAAGGGTACAGGCTCTTACTGTGCCTGATTATGCTGCACGACTAGTGTTTTGTCGAAGTTGCGGAGAACCTAAATTTTGTTACGGAATCTTTATTTACTGACGAAGCTGATTTCACAAAAAATGGCATTTTAAATTTCCATAATAGCCATGTTTGACCCGCACGCCATTGTTGAATCGAATCATAACACTGATTTTCAATCAACGTTTGGCTTGGTGTGTGGGAGACCATCTGATAGGACCTTGTTTCCTGCCTAACCGTTTTACTAGTTAATTGTACCTTGACTTTTTGCAGAATACCTTGCCACTGCTGTTAGAAAATGTACCCCTCAACCACAGAATTAATATGCGGTTGATGCATGATGGAGCTCCTGCGCAGTTTGCAGTCTTGTTGTTGGTCCTGTAAATAATTTAGAAAAACAAATCCGGGACTTTTTGAGAGAGTGCGGCGTAACTGTTACGGAGATCCGAAATGTGGATACAAATGGAAGGAGGACATGTTGAAAATCATTTGTAATTAAAATGTTGTATTTATACTAATATTTGTTTTATTGAAAACCTCGTTAAAATAAATATGACCTTTGGTTTAAATACTTCCTTAGCTGACTTGATAAATACGACTGAGCGTAAATTATTTTAATTTAAAAAACAGGTTGTATCTTGGAAACGGTTGATTTTTGGACTTATGTTTAGTTTGATTTTTTTGTTTGTATTGATGAGATCTATAAGTAGGCGAAATATTGGATCGTATTCTTTAAACACCTTGAATATAGTCCCAAATAGGGTGAAACACTGCACGGGCTTAATTTTATAGCTCACTAATCACAAATTACTATTTTTAGAATTAAGTTAGACTTGACACTGAAATTACATAGTATAAAGTGCGTTCATGTAGTTCATTTGTATCGTATTAGTTCAAGAAACGTACTAGTACATTAAGCACCTGTACATATCTAATATCTAAGAATTGGTTTACATAAAGTCTTAGTATAATTGCTGTATTCGAATTTGTGCTGACATTTTGTACACCTCTGGCACAGGTATACGTAGCCTAATTTATTTGTAACTACTGATTCTAGGTGAAGTTTTTCCAAAAATTGTTTTCTGTTCAAAATTTGGTCTAGGACCAATTCTTGGTAGATTTTCTAAATTTTTATAACTTAGAAAAATGGTGAGATTGAGCAAAAACTTGGGTTACAAGTCTAAAATATCATTTCGGATAACTTTTCTTAATAACTGTTTGTGATATCTTTAGAAAAACACTGTTTTTGAATATTTTAATATTAACATGTCAAATTTGTCATGTACCAAGAACCCCTTCACCGTCGCCAATAAGTATTATTTTGGTTTTAAACCATTTTTTGAGATTTCCTGTATCTGTATCAAAGCCAAAAAGTGAATATTTTTTTGTGGCGTAGTTGAAATCAAAAATTAAAATCAAGGAAAACGTAATAATACTTTTAATCAACGGTGCACATTAATTTTTGTAGCAAATTTTAAATTATTTTCAAAGATTTATGGGCCATCAAGGTAATAATGAAAAAAATTGGAACTAAATCAATTGTTACGTTAGTTAAAAAATATATTGATATATGGCAAATAGTAACATAAACCAAAAGCTTTGATGGAGACCTCACATAAAAACGCGAAACGTCGCTATTTTTAACTGTTTGATTTTTTTTATTGTTTTCTTCTACCAAGAACGATTTCTAAACCCAATTCTAAATAGTGACTACTGACCATTCTTCTTCAACAAAAAAATTAATTCTTTTTGGTTTTTTGCTAAAACAGCCAATGTTTAACGTTTTTGGTGTTAAGTGTTTTACTTGCGTTTATTGAAACCACTTAACCTAACGTTTTTCATTTGTTAGAAAAATGTTTAGGTAGTTTTTAAGTGAGTAAATTTTTTTTTATTTTGTCACATTGTATATGTGTATCAAATCAGAAATATATTTTAGGAGGAGTGAAACGCAACCCCGGTAACACGAGGCAAAAATCGAAGAATTAAAGAAACCTAGTAACACTGTTTATCAGTGATGGCAGGCTTTGGAGATCTATAAATAAAGTTTTTTGGAAAACTAGTTTCAAAGATTTAATGGATCAATAAAGAGTAAACAATAAAAGGAAAATTGGCAGTTCTTACATAGGTCAAGAAAATATTAATAGATAACGCCATCTTAGATTGTTGCCTATAATGAAAGCGGTCAAAAACACATATATTTTTCCCGCTATAAATTTTTTTTTTTTTTTTTTTAATTTAATAATTTTTTTTTTTTTTTTTTTTTTTTAAAAACATTTCTTATACACTACTTTTTGGTGCGACAATTAATTACCAAGACAAGATTAAAGAATGTTAATTAAAGAACTTGAAATAAAAGGTTTTGCAAATTACATTATCTACAAATTTAATTTGAGTTACTTTTTCTACAACATATTGTTTTTAATTCTCTACTGAGAAATAATTTTACGGTTTTCATTCTATACGGTTCAATATGGGGTTATGTAACAATTATATGTTTTCTAGACGTTTAACTAACAACAGAATTAGTAAAAAAAAGTTGTTTTTTGGAGTCAAAAATGACTTTCAAAATTGTTTTGGTGTAAGAATATAAATAGGTTGAAACATCTAGTACCTCCTGGTGCTATCATAAGTCCAAATAGTGCAACAATTTTTACAACTGAAAAAACTTGTTACAAATTCGGGCATGTTACGATAGTAAGTGGCGATATTAAATCTTGCTAAGCTCTCATTTGTAGTAAATAATGCGCCCTCTTTTGGGTAAACAATTTACAGCTGCGCATACTGTACAATAATTGTAAACTTATATTCAAGTTATCTCACTACTGAAGAGTCTCAAAAGGACGAAACAGCTGTCAAATGATTGTTAGTGTACAGTATTAGCGAAATTACATTAGACAATTTAAGATTGATTTAGTTGATAATAATAATAATTAAAGAGTCGACTTTACGTTTGCCAACAAAATTGCTTTACTAAGAAAGTCCGTGCGAGATCAGCTCGTGCGCTATAAACCGTTTACTGAATCTTTATTCAAAATTTTTCCAATTTTTCACATTACTATAAAGAACATTTAAACATTTGATAACAGTTTCGGCCGAATATATTCAATGTTTTATCAAGGTATTTATATTGTTTGTTTGTGTGCAAGTGTGTCATATTAATAATTATGTATTTTACAAACTTAATTATTGACTGCCTTTAATTAACTGATTTTAATTAGTTTTATTAAATCTCGCATAGATTCTGGCGAAACGTTGGTTAATTAAAACCAGGGTATTAGTGGTATTAATGTTATCCCTCCACTTCAATGAATTCTTACAAGAATACTCATATGTGTCTGTAACTAAAATTAGAAGTTAAATAATTTAGTCTTGTGGGACCCCTTCCTTGTGGAGGTAGGAAAGGCAAACAGTTTATTAGGCGGTGATTGTCGACGTTTTGCCTCTCATTGTAAAAGCTTTTTTAAGGCTTTTACAGATATGAGTTGGGTGTGAATTTTCTATAATTAGAAGGTATTTTTAAATTAACTCAATTGCAATATCTTCAAGTTGTGTTTTGAATTCTAGAGCTAAAAATAATTAGTACTAATTAGGCCGGCCGTCGCTTAAACCATTGTAACTATGCGTTTTTATTTTTAAATAACGCACCGTCACTAAATTAATTTGAATAATTAATTGTTATTATAATACCGATTTTGTTGGGTATTTAAATGTTATTAATTTTGTATATTATTAATTAAAATCCCAAAGCGAAAGGTAGCGGCCGGCTCATTGTACAAAATCCGATAGCGCCCTGCTTAAACTTTCGTGCGCACGCAATTTACTCTCGTAAGCTAGTTGACCCACTTATATAAACGTGAATTCTTTCTTTAAAAAGTCAGTTGGTTCCGGATACTTGTTGAGTCTGGGCATGCGGCTAATACTGAGTAAGTTCGCTTCTCTGAATTAACTGCCAAAGATACCGCTTTAGCTATTCTCTCCCCGACCCACACATTGCAGAAATACCGCTTTATGATTCCTTGACTTTCCACTTCTCCCCTCCGTGTGTTGTATTTAAGTACACCACTTAAACCGTTGCCCAGGTTGTCATAGCGCATTTTCGTATGTCGACTCGGTCACCCCACTACCTACATCATCCCTTAACAGACCACCGTTCTGCTTATATACCGTCACCCTCATCACTATATTAACAGCCGCTCTGCTTACATTACCAAAACCCTCACTCATATAACTGTCAAATCCGCTGACTGTTTTGGGTTACATGGTTTGTGATTTACTATGCTGTTTCTCGTAAATCTAATAACAAATTGTTTTGTGCTAAATAAAGAAGTTTTGAGTTTCATTCTATTTTCTATATTTCTCTGAACTGCTTTTCTTTGGACGATCAGAACACTGGAATTTTTAACCTCCACTGTAGCTGTCCAACGAACAAACGAAGAGTAAACTTTGTCATCAAATCTGGCGCCCGAGATCCGTCCGCTTTTGTTAATCCCAGAAACTAACCGAATTAGGAAGCAAGCGTCACACCATTTTATTGTGAATATGTTTAAAATTTGTTTTGCTCATAACATTTAGCATTTTTAGGAAACAATAATATAATAATAATAATTGATTGATAGCAATAACTAAAATGTTGTACACACTTCAAAAGCAAATAATACAAATTAATTAAACATACAGTATACCACTTAAAGTAGGTCGGTATCTTTTCTGATATTAATAAGATACTCCAAAAAATTATAATAGTCTGTAACTGATTTAAGCTCAAGTTTCTTTACTCTATCTGCTAAGGCATTATAGAACTTGATGCTGTAAAAGTTAGAGCTGTTCTGTTCCATTGTCAATCTTAGACGGGTATTTTTACTTTTAGTTACATGGTGGTGCACTTCCTTTGAAAGTTCATATGATTATTCATGTGCAACAAACATTTCAATATATAAAGACAAGGAAGTCACGATTTGTATCTCTATAACCATCCCCTTGAATAATGCGAACGATTTTTTTTAATGGAAAATAATTTTGATTTTATGGGCGGATTGCTGCAGATTAGAATCCCGTAACGTGAATGTGACTTAAATATTGCATGATAAGCTGTTTTTAATATTTCTTTAGATATCTTCTATTTCAAGCAACGGAAAAGAAAGATGGCTTGCTGAAGCTTACTAATTACGTGATCTCCGTGGTGTTTAAAAGTGAGGCAAGTGTCCAAATATATTCCAAGAAATTTGACATGAAAGACAAACTGAAATTGATAATTTAATAATCTTAAAGAGAGTAGGTATATAATTTTCCGTTTTCTTATCCTTTACTTTAGTTTGTTGTAGTTGAACTAGAAATTAACCTTAAATAGCAGTTCTTGATTTCAGATTAAAGCTTCCATGGCCGGTGTCATTATTGGAACAAAAGACTTTCTTTAGTCTAGAATCGGGCTTGGTCCCAAGTTGATTACCTAACTATCAGTTATATACCTTAAACTTTCTTTTGTTTTTTTTAAGTTTCTCGCCGTGATAAAGCCCCTTACGATAGGTGGCAAAACGTCGACACGGTCCAATCCCGGAAAGCGTTTTTGTTCTAACTTTCTTGATTGTTATGATACCATATTTTAATGTCCTTATTACTACACATAAATGCAGCATTATCGGCGTAGAGTTACGTTTCTGAGTTGTTGAATTGGTGCTTGTTGAATACTTTTTTTTAATTGACTACAAAATTACCCAAGGTTGCTACATCCGCAGCTTCATTTCCTACTGGTTTATTACGGTCAGCGATCCTATCTCGTTAAACATGGGTATGATTTTTCTTAAACGGGTACGGTTGAGATTTTTATGGGGATGAGCAATATTAATTAGCTAAGTTGCTGTTTTATAAGATTTGTTTTATACGAACAATAGTTCTAATTTCACTCGCTCAGCAATTGCACAAACCATTTTGCGTTATTTTTTTGAAAATTATTAACTGTTTTATTCTTTATAGTCAAAAAAACAGACAAATCATCGATCCATAGCCATCTTTATAGAGAGTATGGAAAATTAAAAAAAAGTCTATGGCAAATAGTCTACCTTTTTCAAACTATTAATTTATTTTTTCTACACCTGGTTAAGTGAAAGGTACTTGAAGCACAGCAAAAAAACGTTATAATGACGTGACAGTATAAGTTCTAAAATAAGAAACATTTTACTCATTTAAAAAAAATTGTTAAAAGGAAGCACCTTCTGTAAGAGATGTTTTTTAGAAATTGAGAATTCCTCAACATTCTCTTTAACATCAATTGAAAATTTTATTGTCTTCTAAAGTTTACTTGTAGTGACCAACTTGATAACCAAAAACATTATTTTGTTAGAGACCCTGTATTATTCAAACGCTACACTACAAAGTTAATTAAATCGTACTACGATACAATAATGACGTAAGCTTTCAAACAAATAACACCAGACCCTGTATTACCAGTTAAGAATAATTACCCTAGCTCGAGGGATAATTATTATCGAATTCTAGGTTCATCACATTGCGTTTCGCGTTCTATTAAAATTGACTTTTTAATCAATCTGGTTTTTTTGCATTTTGCTCTCTAACTTTTTAGTTTGAACACTATATAATACTAACTGTTTTATTGTTACATAATCTGAAGTTAAAAAATATTTAATTGTGTAACACAAACATTCAAAATTTGTAATAATTCTACATTTTATTCAATTCCAAGGCGAACCGGTAGTAAACAAACACTAATGCGTGATCAACACGTGTTTTGTACATTCCTTTTACCAGATTAGTTATACAACGCTTGAGCGGTCGCTCCTTCAGGTAGTAATAATGCAGTGTTAATATAATGAAATGTGTCGAGTAGGCAGATGAGCAGGTAATAATGTCGAGCACAGACGCAAAAATATTTTTTTACAATTTTTTACAATTACAATAATATTCTTCACGCTTGTGTTGAATAAAATTCTTATTTTTTAGATATTTATTTCCAGCTCTGGCTATCCTGTTCACGTTAACTTCGCATGCATTTGTTTACCTCCAGTTCGTCTTGAAAGTGAATGCTGTATACAGGGTAATTCATAACTATTGGGACATTGGCTAAGGGCAGGTTATTTAGACCAAAATATGACCATAAGACACAATAGGCCTTAATAATATATTGCTGTGGAAAAAATACAAGATGTTAGAAAAAAAGAATTTTCTTTATTTTTTGTTAATAATATCACTGTAAATTTATCAATTTTTATCAAAATCTACAGAGAAGCATAATTATCTGACAGATAAATGAAGTAATATTTGAAATTCTGACACTACGAATTGTTCAACTGCGTTTTTCTCGGAAACAGTTAATATTATCGTATTTAAACATGAGTACCAATATTGTGTAGAAATTCATATTCTCTAATCAAAATCTTTAAAAGTTTTCTCAAAAAAGTTACCATTTGATTTCATCATCTGGAACCATTCACGTGGCGCCCCTACAACAAATTGTAAAATATTATACATAAAATAGTGATCTTGGTATAAAGTTATGCCTCTCTGCCGATTTTGGTAAGAATTGATAATTTTACAGTAAAATTATTAACAAAAAATGAAAAAAAAAGAATTTAATTTAACGTTCTGTATCTTTTTCCACAGCAATATTTTATTAAGGAATATTGGGTTTTATAGTCATATTATAGCCCAAATTAACCAGCCCTTAGCCTATGTCAAAATAGTTATGAATCACCCTGTATACAATAACAAAAACTGAAATAACATTTTAAAAGTAATCTGATATGTAAAAGTACAGTATTAATAAATCCTGAAATTGTAATTACTTTTCAAAAAACATTGATTTACGTTTTAATTATAAATGAAGCTATCTTATCTCAGCTAAAAATTAATATCTATTTTTTTAATCAAGTTTTTGATATGCAAAGAAAACTAAAACATTTAAAAGAATTCAATTCAATAAGCCATCGATGTTATTTAGCACAATATTTTCAAAGATAACTTACATGAGTAGGATTAACTTCCAACATTTCTCCGGGAGGCTTGTTGTTCGATTGTAAAGTTTCAGTGACGCCCTGTTCTCAAAAAAACAGAATAATTCCATGAAATTTATGGTACACATTTTATATACAATTTTTGTTTAGTATACTAAAAATAAAGTTCACATCTATGCAATTAAATTGATAAAAATGAAGACAAGATAATAAGATTTACATTAGGATAAATAAACATTAACAAATTACAACTGGGTATGGATTTTAAGAAGAAAACATACAAATTAATTAAATAAGTTTTGAATGCGCCATTTTTTTTCCGTATTTTAAATTAACTATAAAATTCAAGTTAAAATGTAGATGTTTTTATCAAGTATTATTTATTACTTAATCTCCAAAAATATATATATTATACATTTGTTGGAAAAATAATCAACTTATAGCAACTTATAACATATTGCGCTGGAAGACTTATTTTAGAATAATAATTTCAATTATAAATCGAAAATGTTTTCATTTAAATAATATGTAAAATTATAGTTTAAAGTTTCCTAAAACGCCAATCAATATTTTTTAAATTAAAAAATAATTGAGTTCTACATAAATAAATATTTTCCGTTTAATTAAAAAATTAAAATTAATGTTTAGTAGTTAAGTATTATTTGTGGTACTTAAAAATGCAATTACGAGTAAATAGTAAATGTTATCAAAATGTATCAGAGTCAAAGACAAAACATTGACTTCTTTGTGCTAATAGACGGCGTACGTTTAATGAGAGCGAGTGAGTAATATGAGAGACAAGACATTTTTGAAAAAGATAGTAGAAGTAAGACATTATAGACAGGGGTGTAAAAGATGCTGAAGGTGCAGAGACAATAATGATTATTTAACGTTCAGATACTGACAGTATATTCGTAGTCAATTAAACAAAAAAAACGTTTAATTTAATTTGGACGTTAAATCACACAATCTAAGATTTAAAATTTGTATATTAATTTTTTTTTAAAAAAATTAATAAAAAAATAATTCATTTTCTTCGATAATTTGTGCACTTAAGCAAAGTGGCCATATACGGAGTAGTTGCCATAAGTGGTATTATAGCTGAATATTTAAAAAGAACATCTGATGAAAATACAGAAAATCATACTCCAACCAAACAATTTAAACCCACGTGCTAACTAACGTTCATTAAAATTTTATTTGAGCCAGAATCAATTGGTTAGCGTGGTATTGTTAAAATTGTTAAAAAAACTACGAAAAATGGTTAACAGGATGACATCAACAAACAACAACAAAAAGTCGGTTTATATTTAATTTATACAATTTTGTTCTCATATCAGTAAAATTAAATCAAATCATAATTTCTTTCGTTTATTTGTGTGAAAATTAAATTTGTTATTTCATATTTATTAACTTTTGATTAAAAACCCAAGACACCTAAAATATAGTTAAAATAAAATTAAAGTTTCTTATTGCTAAATAATTTATATATTAAAAATTATATATATATATATATATACAGCGCGTTTGTACAATAGTGAACTTACACTCGAGTTCTCTCACTCCCGATGAGTCCCAATAGGACGAAACAGCTGTCAGGTGATTCTCAGTGTTTGTTTGCTATTGTACAACCTCTTCATACTTTACTGCAGGCGATTCGAAATTTTTATACTTGCCAACTGTTAGGTTGGCTATAATTATTGATGAATCGACTATGTAACTGCTTTACATACCTGTCGGCAAAGTTGCTAACATTTTCGTACGTGAACGCTTTCACGAGTCGACACTAGATGTCGAAAAACTTATCATTTATATATATATATATATATATATATATATATATATATATATATATATATATATATGCCTAAACCATCACCAATATATTTAGTTAAAGGTAGGTATAATAAAAATTGAAATCTGAATGAATAAATAAATCAATTATATCGTTTTTGATGAATCGCCTGAGCACCTTTTCCCTAACTATAAGGATTGTCAAGTAAATTAACGAAGAGGTAAGTGTAAGCAAAAATAAATTCACAAAAGTGTAACCATGTCTAACTAGCATCTTTAGATTGTAATCTTCGATCGTTTTTTCCTTTTTAAAGCTAAATTGGACTGTGTACTCGGTATCGTTTTATAACGTTTTGGCTTTCTAGAAACATCATCAACTTTGACTTTTCTAATAGCCGACATATTGAATATTTTATTCATAGAGAATACATAACTATTTCTTAATTGTCTGCTGAACAGTAAAGCAAAAATTCACGATTTTAACCAAAAAATACAGAAAAATATTTTTGAAAAAAATTGGCAAAAATATGATGTGATGTTATGGGGTTGAATAATACTGGTTGCATCTGATGAAGAAAGAATGTCGTTCGTGCGGATACTGCAATTGTTTCCTTGATAGCTACCACCAATGCGCTCGTGCTCTAATTCGTCACGCAACTGCTAGCCTAAACTTCGATGTACTGCCTGTCGGATACAGGTACCATGGGTTCATACACATACCTCACATAACTTACAAAGTCCAGTTACAACGTCTTATCAGCATTCGTATTGCACTAATCGTCTTTAAAGCAATCAACTCTCATCACAGCACCCGCAGTAGCAATCGAAGCAGCCTCCGTAAACGGCGACATCTGCATCAACATCTGAAGCAAACAACTCGAATTAGAGCATCTACAGCAGCCGACACATCCTCGCAACAGCAACAAGCAACAAGCAACTAGTATCACAGCAACCATAGCAGCAACCGACGCACCGTCGCAAAAACATAAGCCACAGGTACCGATTTGCAAACAATACTACGTCCAGAAGGTTCACTGCAGCTCAAACAAGTGACATTCCTTAACACGCACATAGCGGTATACTGCGATTTGTCAACTGCTAATGCTTGATCCATCGTTCGCACAACCCACCGTTGACACATATTTGATATATTGCACAATTTGACACACATCGGAACAAAATCCACAACTTAACTCATCAAACAGCATTACGTCTGGCCATCTATTTACGCCGATTGCCGGTAATGACGAGACTGCATACATTATCAACCCTCTAAAGTACAGAAACACAACAAGTATCAAATCCAGCAGCTACATCCACTACCGATGTTCCAACGTCAACAGACGCCGCCCCATCAAAAACGATCACAAGATTCGGTAGGCGAGTACATTTTCCAGCCCACTTCAAATAAACGCAAAGGAAAATGCCAAGCACAAATACAAAATAGCAATCTACTAAGGAGGGAATACTATCTACCACTGTCGTTTGCGATAATCTCAACAAAATATTTGCGTATCTTAAAACGCAAAATATACAAGAAGCCCAGTTAGCTTTATGAATATAATATGCTGAAAAACCAGAAAACTTAACCCGACCTTGCAGACTACAAAGTAACATACTCGAGGTTAATATAAATCGTAGGTTAAGAATTAAATAGTAATTAAGTACGAATCACGTAGCGGTAATCATTATGTAGAACAACAATTAGCAGTAAGTACTGAAGAACAGTCAAACATGGCTGGTACATCACATATACGTAGTTCGAGCTAGTATCCATGTTAGCAGTTTGCATTATTAATGTAATTATTACTCACGTAGCATCATGTAATAAATCGCACCTAAACCCGTTTACCAACATTCTTTCTTCATCGGTTAACCCCTAAACATCACAATGAATTAAAAACTAAATTTACGACTAAATTTGAGTAAACCGTTCACTTCAAATGTAATAAAAATTTTCAACGTCTAATAATTGTAGAAAAGATGTTTCTTATATATTCTGCCCCACACATTAAACCAAATCGTATTTGAAATATACGTGGTTTACATGAACTTGAGTTTGCAAGAGCCCTATAATTATAATTATTTTATTAAAAATTCCACTATTGGTGAAGTGTGTTTCATCTATCTATAACATATGATTAGAAAAAGCAGGATTTTCTCGACATTTACCCAGATACTGTTACGTTGCCACCTTTGTTTTGTCTTTTATTAATTCTCCCTATTTTATTAAACAAATGTAATATACGTATTTTGTTGTTAAAACTAAATATTTAACTTTGATTCACGGTATATGCTTTCTACAGTTTTTATATTTGCGAAATGCAAAGGTATATAATTTTCCCTAGTGCACAACGCCGGAAAAACCCGTGAAACTAATCCGCAAAAAAATTGCATTGTTAGATTTTTACGGTAACTGCATCCACAGTTTGTGACTTAATTATCTTTATCAAAAGGCTTAATAGTAATTTTGGTAAGCAAATTTGTGTTTGTGTTTCTTTAAGTAATAATGTTTATTTTATTGAAACAAAAACATTTTGCGGGATTGGACAGTGTAAAAAAAACAATCAATCGTAATGAAACGTTTCGCCACTTATCGTATAGTAAGTAGACAACCAACTAACTTTGTTTGTTTCCAGTTTCTCGTCCTGATGAAGCTCCTTACGATAGATGGCAAAACGTTGGCAACTGAAGTTACCTTTTTAACACGGTCCAATTCCCGTAAACGTTTTTGTTTTAATAACGACTCCGGTCGTGTAAGCCTCAATTCTTACAATGTTTACTTTGATTTATGGTCTTTTCCTGTATTCTCTCTTATCTTAACTGCACTAGTCTCCAGTTTGTTTCTTACCGTGGAACAATCGTATTTTGCATATAAATAATTTTTGTTTCCATCATGTCAGTTCTTACACGTCTTCCCATTAATAATTTTGCAGGTGATGGCAGATCGGCCTTTGGTGTTGAATTGTACGACAAGAGTACCATCCGCAACGTTTTGGTTGGATTTTTCAGGACTAAAGATTTGACTGTTTGCACTGCACGTTCAATAAACCCATTAGAACATGGATATTGCGGACTAGATGTCGTATGTTTGTTACCATGTCGTTTCAAAAACAAACAGAAATTTGATTTATCCGAAAATGAAAGACTATTATCCGAGAAGATTTCTTGAAAAATTCGAAAAAATGAAAAATATTCTTCCAACATTCCGATTACTGCATGAGCAGTGTTTGAAGTCGTTACTTTCGCGATTAAAAATTTTAAAAAATAATTTCCAATTATGAGACTATCTTTCGATTCAATTTGAGCAAAATTTATTTTGATTTTTTACCACGGCAATTCAGAAAAATTGTGCGTTTTAAGCGGCAGTTTCTGATTAGACCTGGAATATTGTTGGCAAATTAAACAATTAATGATACAGTTTTTAATATCGCTTGTCATTCCAGACTAGTAATATAATACTTTAGCACGATTCTAACACGATACTACTCTCTGATGATATTCAGAAATTTTTTTCAGAATTTTTGCGATGTGACTTTTTGGAATGACTATATGATTTCCACTAAATAAAAGTTCATCCGAATGAAATTTTTCCACTTTATTCAAAATTTCAAGCATTTTCTTTTCGATCTAGGCATACTTTTGCTGTGTCGCATTCAAAGCCGTTGATGAATATGCCAAAGATTTTTGTTCTTGCATAAGACAACAAACCACCGCGTAGCTACTAGCATCGACTGATAAGTATAAGGGTTTTTCTTTGTTGTAGAATGCTAAAACAGGAGAGTTAGATATTAGAGATTTTAAATCCTCAAAACTTTGTTGTTGTTCCCATCCTCAGTTAAAATCAACGTTATTCCGAATTAATTTACGAAGCTAGCAGTTCTCTCGAACAAATTAGGCACGAACTTAGCCAGAAATGTAATCAATTAAAAAATCGTTGGACTTCTTGCTTGTTTTGAGGTGCCTGAAAATTTTCTATTGCACCTATTTTTGATTTTTCCATCGAAAGCCCACGATATGACCAAGAAATTTTACCCGATTTTTGGCCATGCAACTTAGTCTTTAAGAAATGTAATTTATATTCCAGAACACGTTCGAGAACAAACGATTGTCGTTCAATATGTTGTTCCATCGTTGAAATGTATACCAAAACATCGTCTATATATGGTACTATTCCTTCAATTCCGTCAAACACATTATGCATTATCAGGTGAGTATTCCTCCAAGATTATAAATTTTGTGTACAGTTTGCTCTTTTCGAGCCCTTCTAGGTGGAGGTGAATGAAATAACAACTCAATATGTTGTCAACGCCGGCGTTGTTGTCACCTTACGAGAGACCAAAAATTTAACGACAAGGAAGTTTACAATAACGGACGATGGGTGTAGCTTTAAACCTTGTGCTCTTTATCGGAAATATGCGGCCCTGCGACCTCCAAGAAGTAAAGATCTGCAATTGTTCTTGACGTACCGCAGTGGAAAATGTGTCGCTCTAAATGCAGGTCAACATACTGTAGGCGCAATACCCAAGAAAATTGCTGAATATTTGGAATTAGAAGAACCGGCACTTTATACAGTGCATTCATTTCGACGAACTGGAGCAACGATGGTGGTTGATGCAGGTGGTGATACTTTGGATGTGAAGCGTGCAGGGGGATGGAAATCAACACAAATTGCAGAAAGCTACTTAGATGATTGGATTAATAATCAGATTAAAATGGCAAAAAGAGTGTTTCCACTTGAAGAATCCACGCCATCCACTTCTACAGAAAATATATGCGCAAGTACAAGCGACATAACATCTACTGGAAATTTCAATATTACTGGAAATCGCCACTGCACCATGATATTTAATGTATACGATAGTAATAAAATTCAATTTTCAAATGTTAATAACAAATAAATTACGTTAGAGAGTTTGTCTGTCATTTCAAATTACCTATAATAAAGTAAAATATGAGGACGCGTGTAAAATTTTACAGGCTAGCCATTTATATTTTACAAGTATTAATATAGCTTATTTATTAAGCAAACTTTATATTATTTTTATTAATTAATACTTTTTATAACGTAAACATGAACCGTTATCATTTGATAGCATGATGGAAAACCTGATTATTAATCTGAAACTACGCACATGTAACACTCCCTTTTCTTCTTCTTTAATTACGTATTCTTCAATTATAATAATCTGCTCGAATAATTAGTTTTCTTTTTTCCCCGTATTGTTTCTAAATATTTTTCCTTTTTTTCTGTCTTAATACATATAATTTAAATCATAAAATTTACTGTCGGTACACAAAATATTTATTAGCCAAACAATTAACATTATTATGGTCTGTACTGATGATCTGCAATCTTAATAGTTTATATTTTCCGTATCTTGGCATTATTTTAATAATAATTAAAATTGAAAATAGTTTGTAGCAATATGCGTATGTTATACGATTAAATTAAACATGAACAATTTTAAAAATCATTAAATAAATTCAATGTCCAAATAATACACATCAATTTTGTATATATTGTATAACTTTATAGTTTTCTATGCTCTTAGATTTCAGCTAATCCGAACTTTACGACAAAGCTTTTGTTCTTTCGTAAACCAACTTAAAGAAACGACGACATTAGCTTTATACAATTACGACGAACCATGCCTAAGAGAACAGTTCGGCAGACTGTAGGGCTCGAAACTCATTTTTGTGATTATATCTGTTATATCAGTGTTATTTCCTTTCTGAACGAGGAAATGTTCTTATTCAGCTGTTCAGGAAACTAGTTCTTACCGAAAAATATCAAATTTTTGCTAATACGGTTAAATTTCGAATTCAATTGCAGTATTATACAAATACTAGATAATGAATAATGCAAAGAAGTATATGTGAAACAAAATATTAGTTTAATTTGTACAAACGCATTTAATTAATTAATTAATTTGAAGATCTGCTAATATTAATTCTCGAATACAATTTAATTGAATATTAATTCACTGATCTTAAGCGTATAATGAATAGCGTTAACGTCCCATAATTAAAATTGTTCGATTATATCCAGCTAACCCCCAGTAGTACATCTCATTTTCAGTTATCGTTTTAATTAAAAAAATGTGTATTGTAATTTGTTCTTGTTGAAACTTTCAAATTACAAAATTTAATTATACTTTTACGTAAGTATATAATTAATATTTATATATTATTGTTTCTTTATTAATGTTTATGTGTTTTACGAAATTTAAATGGCGTTTGTTTTTTTTGTTATTGTATTTATAAATTCCACCGAACTGAAAGAATTTCGTAAAAATCTAACAACGTAGTAAGAAGATGCAAGTGAAATTGTGAAACGTTTTTCTATAGTAAAATTCACGAATCACAAAATTTTGAACACGTAGTGTACATGTGAATAACCGTATTTACACAAAGAATATGGTCGGAACACAAATCATTACGGCAACAGTAATACAATCATACATATTTAGTTTATAGAGGTGTAAAATTCCGTACGATGGTCACTGTTACTATAGTGTGTTTTAAAATAGGTCACATCGATTTCTCGTAACAATGTGCCATCAGGTATTACTTCTGCCCTCGGTATAGTACAACTAAAACTTCAGTATTATTTAGGAGTAAAGATTTTCTTTTAATCAATAATTCACAAAATAGAATCAACTGATGACGTTAACTTAAATATCAAAACTTATACACCAAGCATCAAAGAAAGCCTTACTAGACGTAATTCCTCAAAAGAAGGCAAATTAGATGCAGTGGAACAAAGACATAGAAAAGGCAATAATAAACAAAAAATTAACACGCAACAAATCAAACAGTAAAAATTGGAAAGAATATGAAATATTAAACAAACAAACAAAAAAACAACTACTGAGAAAGAAAATGCCAACAAATAGAGTGGTTGATAGAAGGAGCTTATTCAACAGAGCTGTGGAGATAGATGCCTTAAAATATGAAAATCAACTAAGTTTCAAGAGGAGTTATAACATCACTGTATGAGTAAACGTCTGATCTACCAAACACAGAGAACAATACTTAGTCGTTGAGAACTTTGATATAAACGGTAAAGGAAATAATGATCTCTCCCTGTCTAAAAAAGACCTAAATGTTGCAATTACATCAATAAAGAGTTCTAGAGTCCGGGCCCTCAGCCAACTAATCAAATGTGGTGGAAACGGATAGATTACTAAACCTAATGAACAACTATCTCCATCAGTACAAAATCTCAGAACAACGGAACATCTCACACATAATTTCAATTTATATGAGAGGCCAGCGTAAAGACAAAAATAACTACAAGAGTCTGGGTGTAAACAGCACCATTGTTGGTAGAAATTTTAAACAATAAATTATAACAAATGGTGGAATCAAAAATCAGAGCGGATTTAGACAAGAAGGTCATGCACGAATAAACTTTTCTTACTACAGCAGCTAACAGAAAAAAGACGAAGAGACCCATCTAGCGTTTGTCGATTTGGGGAAAGCCTACGGAACATTACCTAAAAGCAAACTTGGGCAAGCCCTAGAAAAATTTAAAATTGATAGACAAATGATGAAGATCATTAAAATCCTGTATGAAAACAACAAAGTGTATGTAAAACAGAATGGAAACCTGTCACGAGCCTTATATCCATCTAAAAGCTTAACCATTAACCGCTACCATTACAAAGTCATGCGTTACCTCTACATGTCGGTATGTCATACCGGTATATTAATTATTTAAATTTATAAGTAATAAGACACATATAACGGTTTTTTTTATATCTTAGTATAAAACTATTATAAGATATTGAACTAAACTATTTTAAACAATACAAACATTATAACTAGAGAAAAATCGTCAACATCCACAATTATTCTATAGTTCTTTTATTTAAGCTTTTCCGGTGTGCTCCAGACATATTGGTTTCCTACATTCTCGACAAACATAAAATGTCTTTCTTTTTAATTTATAATTGCACTTATAACAAGTTTTCTTGGTTTCCAGTTTGTTATCACTTGATTGCCTTTCGTTTTAGACCAAGTCACTTTTATCAATTTTAGGGTACCCTTCAAGACGAAATTAAAGTTCTTTTGGTAATTTGTTTTCTGCTAGGTATCTTTTCTTTATGCATGGTGTAATTAGAGATTTAGCCAATTTTTTAAAGTCAATACGCTCTATTTGTTTCAAATTTTTGCAACTTTGAAATAAAATAAACGCGTTGACTGTGGCTATATTTACTATACAAAAAAAAATGGCCATTGGCCATCGTCGGGTGCTTCTACTTGGTGAATAATTTTGCACGCTTTCTGTCTAAACTCCTCCTTTTGTAAGGTTGTAATCCGCAATGATTTTAGGTTTTAAAGTATCTGGATCATCACCTTTTGTGTGATGCATAGAAGAAATTAGAATTACTGCTTTGTTCTTTTTTGGGAACACAAGACAGTAGTGTAATATTGCATTTAAATCTATAAAAACTGCTCTTTATTTTTTTAGTTTTATTCGGCAAGAAACAAAATGGAATATCTGGCCTATTGGTTTTAGGGTACCAAGGTATGTTAGGCCCCTTTTTTGCAACTCTGTTACCAGCTTCATACTTCCAAACCAATTGTCTGCTGTGACATTGCGGTTTCTATTTTTGTTAGTTGTACTAGTCTTATTACGGCTTGTGTAGGGATTTTCAAACGATGTTCTTCTGGTGATAATGTTTTGCCATCAGAATTTTTACCACAGTATATGTAATTGTTAAATAGATAATTATTTCTTGCATCTGCCAAACACATTAATTTTAGATCATACTTGGCTGGTTTTCTTGGCATGTACATTCTAAATGCACACCTACCTCTAAATGCAACAAAACTTTCATCAACACACACATAAGGTCGAAGAGAAAAATTATTTTGACAGTTTTTTATAAAAATTCTAAATAACTCACTAATAGCTGCCTAAGGATCGCTAGTTTTCCTGTCTTTTCTGTCTTCAAAATTGTCAAATCGTAGACAGGACAATAAGGTTTCAAACCTTTTCTTTGACATTGTACAGCGAAAAAGATTCCTACCAATTTCATCTGTGGCAAATAGTGAATTAAAATTTTCATTTTCCGATTGAAATACTTCAGTATAAATCACTAAACGAAGAAATTCTTTCAGTTCTAATAAATCCAAATCTCTTAGGCTATAATGTGTATCATTTTGTATTTCATTCTACACTGGGCAATTTTGATATTTATCCAACAAACAATTTTGTTTAAAACAGTTTCTGAAATTAGAAGATCTCAAACTTTTTTGGGACTAAGACTGTCTGTGCAGTTTTTAGCAGGACCTCGTAATCCAGGCAGATAACGTACCAAATTATGTTGCCGTGTTTTTGTATTTGGGGGTTGCAAATGTTTTGACCCATAACGCAAGTATAGCAGTAGTATACAGGGTGTCCAGAAACTCTCCTGACAAACGAAGACCAAAGATTCCTCAAATAATTTTAAGACAATTTAACCCAATTCACCTAGTCGGAAAATGCTTCCTAAGGGAGGTAGAGCTCTTTAAAGATGGCGCCTTGTAAATAGTTTTTTTTAAATACCTCCAGAACGCTTCTACTTAGAAAAGCGAAAAATGGTATGCTTGTTTAGCTTTCAGAGATGAATCGATTCCATCAATTGCGAATTTCTAGTATCGGTCATAGGCGTCCGTTTTGGGTAGGTCAACAGTTATTTTAACGCATAACTTTTTTGTCTTTAATTTTTAAACATTTGTGATACTAGATTATTAAATTTTCAGGTATTCTAGTACTAAAAGGTACTCTTACTTTAAGTCATTAGGATACACCGTTTTCTAGAATAATGGATTTGAAAATTTTTTTGTTTTTGTCATTAAAGTTAAATTTGTATTTTTTGCACTAGTTGGCTCTCAACTGACAACAAAAGTAAAACCTACGTTTTTTATTGTCAAATTGTTATCAGTTCCCAAAGTTTATCTTCTAATTTTTTATTTTGCCAGGCGCCATCTTGAAAGAGCTCTAGCTCCCTTAGGAAGCATTTTCGGACTAGGTGAATTGGGTTAAATTGTCTTAAAATTATCTGAGGAATCTCCGGTCTTCGTTTGTCAGGAGAGTTTCTGGACACCCTGTATAACAAGTTACGAATGAATATAAAATTTATACCATTTAGTTTTGTTGTTTTTCTGACGACCGTAGTAATATGAAGCCCGATTTCTTCCTCTATGAAAATTTCATAGTTAATTTCTGGTCTTTGAACATTTTTATTATCACTTTCAGATATTTCTGAAGAGCTTTCATAGTCACTTTCAATAAGAAAATCGTCATTATTATCGCTTAAGAGATCATCGTTTTTTTGTAACTGACTTAAACATCATTCTTCAAATCTAAGATCATCTGGGTGTATTTGTGACATTTTTAGCCTATTTTGAAATACCGTAATTATAAATCCCGTAAACCATTAATTTCTTACAATTCAAAATACTTACTTTTAGCCTAGAGTTCGGTATCACGTACCGGTAAAACAAAGAAAATGAAAAAAAAACACTGACCTGTAACTAGTCAGACTGCGCATGCATGACTAAACGTAGACATAAAAGTCGTCGAAAGGTATGCAAAAAATAAATAACGGTAGTAGTGGGATGTTTAAAATAACAGCAATTAAATTGGCATAGCGGTATGAGATACCGGCAGGTAGCGGTTGCAGGTTATGGTAAAGATGCAGCCTACCATAGATGGGGTCTTAAAATTAACGTTAAAAATACGTAGTTCATGGCAGTTAATTCTAATGCAATGTTCCAAGTTTTAATATACGACAACAGGTATGTGAAACAAGTAGACCAATTTAAATATCTAAGGGTAACTATAACAAAGGATAGATTTGGTTCTGCTAAAATCGGAAGTAGAATAAACTAAAGCAAAAAACACTGTTTGGTGGGACTAACATTTATTACAGCAAACAACAAAAGGAAGATGCAATAATCTCTAGTTAAATCGGTGCTATGATATGGGGCAAAAGTATAGGCAATTAAGAAAAAATAGAGACACAGGAAACGGATAACCTGTGAAGTGCACATGGATCGCGATTAGAACAGAAATTAGAATACCGGCCAAAAAAGTATAATCGACAAAATTAAGAAAAGAGGTCTAAAATGGTTCGGTCACCTTCTTAAAATGAATAACAACCGATGACCTGTAAGAATATTCAACTGGAACCCCCGGAAAATGTAAAAGAAGAAAACACCGGCTTGGTTTGCCGATAAGTTTGCCTTAAAAAAAACTTCTATTGCCCTTACTTTGAACATTAGTAATCCTGATAAATTTTTTTTTGTTGTAATTCCCACTCCAAAACTATTAATAAATTGTAAGAATGTATAGGGCAAAAAATATTGGAATTTGTTTTACTATTAAAAATTTGCTAATTTGTTGTTGAATATTTCTCATAGATTTGCTACACACCGATCGTCTCCAGACTTTTAGGATAACATGTAAATGGTTTAAAATTTTTTTCTTTAAAATAAAACAAATAAAAAGCAGCAAACACTAAATTGAATCACCTGGTATAAAAAACAACAAAAAAAATCAAATAAGGACATTTACTATGTACAATCTGACTTTAAACACATTTACTATATTACATACACACATTCAAAGCAATTAAGAAAACCAAAAAACTTTTTAACGCCCTAGTTGTTAAATGCCAATCTTAAATGTAAAAACGTGAAAAAAAAGTTGTGGCTTTTTTATAAATTGTTAGGCTTTTAAGTATAAAAACTTTTTTTGCTCGTCCCATTGTCCGTGGGCTTTTTGGCGACGATCTTTTGGTGCGTGCCTAAATGAGCACACTTTTTGGGTGCGATTACTTACCCATGTCGGTTTTTTGTATATCCGCAATACCATTCATTATGCTATCTCAGTTAACTTTTTATTATTTTTGATCTACATAGAAATAGCTGTTTTTTTCCTAAAAAGATTGTAAATTATTGTTTAGTCAAATATTTTTTGTCTGGTACTGGTTAACCGCTGCAGTTGTGATTCTTGTAACTTTAGGCACACATTAATTAAATAATCTTGCTGCAGTTCTTTTAACTTATGCAGAGGTTTTGTTTTGTTGACATTTTTAGATAAGATGTTTGTAACGGTTAAAACGTTTCTTAAATAAAATTAAAAAAAACCTAAAATTAAGAACCAGTCACATAGGCAACTTTGCGCACTTAGTGGTTTATAAGCTTTATTCTTTCATTCTAATTTACTGAATGTTATCATTCTCCTTTTCCGGCCTGCTTATCAAAGAGCAAATGCCATTTCCGTGCTCTGAAACCTCGTGTGGATGGCGAAGAAGTGTAATCCGTGTAATCTGACACAATTGGTAAGAATTCATCTTTAAATAGAATTCCATGTTGAATAACTTCTTGTAGGCAAAATCACTCGACCGTGATTTATAATTGGGCAAATCCAAAGGACTCGAATCTTCCTCAAAAGTGTATTTCTGAAAGTGCATGATTACATCTTTGATAGAATCTACATATCAGGTAAACGAAAAAGTTATGACTGTAACTTACACTAATACTAATTTTTGTTCTAGCAAGGTTTTATTTTTACGTTTCAAACTTTACTTTACTTTATTTTTACATCTTCTAACAAAATCTCACGAGCTTAACCGAAAGTTTAACGGAAAAGAACAATAGAAAAACTAGTAAAGTAAATGATCAAAGAAAATTTAAAACAGAGGAGGCAAAAAAGTAAAAAAGAAATAGTAATTATAAAATTGAGTAGTATGGACAATAAATTGGAGATTTTAAGGAATAAAACTTAGATAAAATGAACGAACATATTTATAGATATGGGTAGAATAAAGAAGAACAGAGATGTGTTGGTAAAAATAAAACAAGAAACAAAAATATTACAAACAGATAGAAAGAAGGTGAAAATACGGTTTGGACAAATGTGGGTAGAAGGTGAAGATACAGATACAGGAAAGAAGAGCGAATAAAGCGGATAGGAGATATAATGAAATATAAAACATAATAACAAAAAGGGTGCCAAAATACATGAGATGTGCAAAAGGAATAATAGAAAAGAGGTTGATTTCAAGATTTAGATGTGGGAGAGAATAAGTATTGAAAAACTAATGAGGACAGAATGTGTAGACTTTGTGGAGATGAGTGGGAAAAATTTGGAATACCTGAAAGAAAATAGTTGCAAATTAAGAACTGAGAATGGACAAGAGTTAGAATAGATGAAGAAAATCGTAAAAAAAAGGAAGATGCGAGATAGGGCAAGGAAAAGCATAGATCGTAAATTGGGTATTTGGGATGGTTTATATACTGGTACTTAAGTACAATTTTATTTTGTAGTTTAATGTTATGGATAGAAATAATTTTTGTATGTGTTTTGAAACTTCACTTTTGTTTTTTTGTAAATGGAATAAACTGAATCATTTGTTTATTTATTTTTATTGTATTTAGAACAAATAGAACTTGTTTGAACTTGATTGAATAATTATCAGATGTAGTGTAGGAAATTAACCTTTTTAGAAGAAAAAACGTATAAAGTGTTGAAATTTTGATTATAAACTCCTAGTAACAACCCAAATACAGATACAAAGTTTGCATCCTCCCGGAGGAAGTTTCATCCCATTTGCTTTAATAAACCACCCCTAAACGTAACTTTACAATAGTCATTTCCGTTTTGCGCGTAATCTGTAACTCTGACGAGAAAAAGTTATAGGAGTTTTTAGATTCAAAATTAAATTGTCCTACAATTTTTTACGCATCTTCCACCCAACGCTCATAAATGACCTTGGAAAATTAGCGTAGTTTTAAGCGCGAAGACAAAAATGAGCATTGCGCTGTCTTTTGCGTCGATTATCTCAAAAAGTATTAGCGTGATAAAAAAATATGTAGAAACAAAATTGTAGAGCAGTTCTTTCTGTACAAGTTCTATGTTGGATAAAATATTTTGAAAAAGTGTTAGTAGTCATAAGATAATTTTTGTACTTGGGCATTTTCTATTGTTGAACCTCATGTAAACATACTTAAGAAATATGGGGCATAATCGATTTGCTTACACTTGTTATCGTTCTTTATCCGCCAGAGAAAAACATTCACTTTTTAAAAGCACTCAAGAAGATATTAAGGAAAGGGCGTATATAGTTTCCAAGACTTACAAAACTCAACAGTTTTAAAAGATTGCAAAGATAATATTTTATTTAATCATGCGTTTAGTGGCTGCGACACCACTTCTGCTTTTTTTGGCAAAGAAAAATTACAAACCCTAAACTTAATAAACATAAGATAGGATTTACAAGAAGTGGTCGCCGTATTCAATAATCCTTTATCAGCAAAAGATGACATTGCAAGAGCTGGAGAAAAATTTACGTTTGCTCTATATAAAGCACCCCGTGGTCTGTCAAATAACGCAATTTTGTACAAACTACTACCACCACTGCTGCAGTAACACAACATTCACATCGAGTTTTTATTAAATTCATTTGTGGAAAGGAAGAAATTTGGGAGCAAATTAATGAGGTTGGAGAAAAACTAACAACATTTTAATGCCAGTGCTCACAACTCAAACGCCAATTCCAGCCTTCATTCTGCAGCTTATATCTTGTGGCTGTAAAAAGGGCTGTGTAAAAGATTGGCCGCGCTGCTCTACAATCTGTCCTAATTGTCATTAGCAGAGTTGCGTAAATTCCATCGAAAAAGATTATTTTCCAATTGATTAAACATTTCATTAGTGGAATAGAACTCCAGGGAAAACCATTCAAAAAAAACGCACTGAAAGCTCTACCTCAAGGATGGTGTAAAATGCACTCAAAGTGCAGAACATCATATTACCACTAATAAATTTTCAAAATATTGTATCTAATGTGAATCTTGTACAGAAAAAACTGCTCTACTATTTTCTTCTATAGATTTTTTTGCTCAAGCCAATACTTTTCAAGATAACCGACTTAAAAAGCGGTGCAAGGCTCATTTTTGCGTTCGCGCTTAAACTAATGCTTATTTTCGTAAGTTATTTATGAGCGTTGAGTGAGAGATAGACAAAAAAATATATAAACATTTTTGTAAAAAATTTAATGAAAAATCTAAAATGTTCGTTAACTTTTTTTTGTCAGAGGTTTACGTGCAAAACGCAAAAAATTGTCGTGAGGTTACGTTTGGAGGTCGTTTTTTAAGCCAAAGGGGATGAAGATCCCCCCCCCCCAGGAGGGTAGGAATTCTTCTGGATCTGTATTCGGGTTCCTACTGGGAGTTCATAACCAAAATTTCAAAACTACACTAATAGCAATATCGAGGTTATTCTTTAAGCCGTAGGGAACATTATGGCCAATGACAAATTAACAATTCACGTATTTATTACTCTATTATAAATTTAAATCTAAAGAAATGTTGTTGACTTTCCCAATTTTAGTTACAAAACCGTATAATTAATTGAAGTTAAAACGCACACATGTAAAGCCGTTTATTCGAGAGGCCTCGTGATTACAAAGTTTATTACAAAATTGTGATTTATAAGTTTGTGGCAAAGGATACAAAAATAGCACTTGTGTAGATAGGGAAAAACGATGTACTTACAGCTTTTAACAATGTGCAGAATATCTATGTATTATTATTGTTTTTATATAATAACAGAGTTTATCGATTTACAAGCAATTAAATAATTTAAGGATTTATTTAATAAAAAGACAGTACTTTTACCTTTTGCAGTAACGGGGAGCACGCAAATGTCGTACGAGTCTATTTCTACGCTATCTATCGTAATAAAATAACCGGGCGTTCTAAAGAACGGATTCTACGCAAAAAGGATAATTTATTATACGTAATCTCTGAATCGAATTGGTTTTCTAACACCAGGCAAAATATTTACACGAAACTAAAATTTAGTAAGCCAAAATTTATGAAAAAAAAAATAAATAGACACAAAAAGGCATCACAAATGAAGAAAATATTTTGGAGAAATTCATTGGTTTTTAATTTTTATGATATGAAATATAATGTAGTAAGATAAAGTCACACCCAAAAAAAAATTTAAATTCTCCAAAATCCCGATTAATTTTGCTTTTAAATTTTTACCTAGTGTAAAAACGTAAGGGTACAGTAAAATAATAAAAATTAGATTTTTTCCTAGATCTTATTTTTGGTGTAGGTAAATATTAAAATGTCTTAAAAAGTTTCTAAACTTACAAAAAAAGACAATTTTACAAATGTTGTTCTGTCATATTTATTTTCGAAACTAATTTCAACAGATGAAAAAGCCAGTTCGTAAAATTTTTATTCAATTACTTTTCTCCAAATTTATCAAAGGGTTGAATCTTTACATTAGGGAAATTTTATCAACTTTCTCTTTAAGAAAATTGAAATTTTAATTAAGAGAAAGTAAGGTTCTTCTTAATTTATAACAGCAAAACTAACAAGACTTATTTATTAAAATGTGATCGAGTTAAAAATTCGACGGTTTCAATTATATAAAAAAGATGTTGGCGACGCGCAAAAAATAAATTAAAATTTAATATAATTTCGTCAGGGTGAAAATAATTTTTCGGGTCGTTTTGATAAACTAAAGGGACCTAGTTTGTAGTAAACAGCGATATCGGAATAAATTACTAATATTAGGATATTCCGACGTTTTAGTAAATTTGGGAAATTATAATGTATAAATTGAAACTAAACATAACAGCCGGATTCTGCAGAATTTAATTCAGAAGTTAATACGTTGACCACAAACTCGAAAACTAACCAACTGCAACTATATCTTCCATTTGAAATATGTATATTAGGAAATGTCTACATTTTCTCTTAATTTAATCAAACACAAGATTATTTTGAACAAATATGTGTAAAAGAATAAATTAAACCAAATTGAAAATCTGTAAGTACGATTACTGAATGTGGACCTTTTTGTTTACAAAGTTCCTTTAGTATCATTATAACTGACCTTTGTGTAGATCAATGATCAATTTTATTCTTTCTTTAATTATTAGAATTTGAGAACTCTTCCAGTATCTTATTTACATTAATCTTAACATGTGGTGCAACCCACACAGTGCTCTGCTTTTACACTATTACTGTTTACTAACTCAAATGGCTTTGTTCTCTCAAGCTTTTCTGTCTGATTTATGTTGTTTAGGAGCTGATGGTTTTGAGTTTAACATGGTTAAGTAGCCACTGTTTATAGATATTGGCAAATTTGGCAATAGTTTGGTTAATAGTATCCATTTAAAGGTCTTAGATGGGATAGTCCAGACAAGTTTCAAGATTTGATTATATTGAAGTATCTTGTTGTCTAGAATTTTGTATCCAATACAATTTTTATCAGTTTAACTCTTTCGCGACCAGCTTTATTTTCCAACGCGCCCGCTTAAACCAGATTTCAGGCGGCCGACGCGGCGCGGCTCGTAGGGAGCATTCGAGCACAAATGTAGCAAATTCACTGCTACTTCGGAAATATAAGAAGAATTATAAATAAAAATTTATATAACATTAATTGTATTTATAAAACAGATTAATGAGAGATTGATGTTGTATAAACTTGTTACGGTTTTATTTCCCGTATTAAGCACGTATGTCGTGCGCCACCTTAAAACGTGTGTCGCGAGTGGTATGTTCCGAGGAAAGTCGTATTTGCTAATTTTTTCTAGGTGGAAATTAAGTTAGACTAAAATTTTCTAGACGGACAGCAAAAATTTTCCTTTTTTGTTTGATACACGCGGGTGTCTTTAGCATTCCCAAATTGGCGTTTACGTTTAATCTGGTTAGATTCACCGTGAGTATATTAGGTTTCTTTCCTATTTACACTAATGCTATTTGCTGCATATGCTTTTAGCACGTCGTGTCCGACATTATGTGCTCGTTTGGTACGGTACTGAGATAACTCTCGAGGGTGCTAGAGTAGCTAATTAAAAACTTTTCCTATAAATGAAAGACAACACCACGATTTCGCGTTAATCAAGCCGCAGACCACCGCTGAATACTACGTCTACAGAGATTCGTTATGCTGCATATTTCCAGCAAGGTAGTCACTTGCTTGCTGTTCTTCTCCGCACACCTCCCTTAAAAGGAATCCCTGAGTCTAACTTCCCCGAACTGTCGATACCGTCGCTAGCAGAGTACCTTCATTCTCGGAATTACACGATTACAGCTAAGTTTTAGTATTTAAACCCCTTATTCATAATAATAATGTGTATGAAGAAGTACATATGACATAAAACGGCTCGATTGCTAATATTTAAGTAACTTTTATCGGTGTACACTCCTCAACCGGAAGTTTGTTTTCAATCAGCTCAATAAGGGCTGGAGCGCTTAATTTAGAGCGGTTCTTTTTGGGTTTGCGAAAGGTTCTTATCCCTTATTTTTTTAGTTTAGATTTAGTATAACTCGCCGTGTGTAAGTGATATGTGTACGCAAAGCCTTAATAGCAGCTAATTCTTAATTTGAATGATAATTCTAACTCAAGCGTTAACTAAAGCTTACCTAAAATTTAAAATTTGACACCTTAACTAAAAGCCTTATTGATTGTAAGCGAGACTGCTGCTAACGCACGTAACTTTATGCGACAGTCTCTCTATTTCTGTCACATTTTCCTAATATTTTAAGATTTGTTCGTTATACTGTATTGTTTGTTTTTCACTCTCTGGTTTGTGTTCGATTTAGTATATTAGATTTTAAGTAAAGCTTGTTGATCTCCTGTGGTTCGGTTTTATTTCATTCTTTATCCAGCAGGTGGCGCTTTGTTAGACCAGCAGTTTAATTTCTTATAATTATTCAGAAATCCACGCCACTCCCCGGCAAAGCCGGACGTTGCTGCTCTAACTACTATAAATATTCTTATCCTCCACGTATTTAGTACGCTACATCGAGCCTAATTTTGTTTAGTTTTCTTTCTAGGTTGTACCGCTAGAGCCGTCGCTTCTTTTTAATATTTTGTAAACTACAACGGTTACAAAATGTTGTTCTAAACAAAATGGCACATTGCATATAGAGCAGAAATATTTTGATTATGTGACGGTAATATTTTTCTTATTAGTCCTTTTGGTAAAGTAACTTTATTTTTGGGAATTAATTACCTACATTGCTCGTTCTGTGGGTAAGTAACTTAATTAACGCGACAAATAATGTTGATAACTGTTTGACTCAGTTTTTAATTCTCTATTTAATAGAGTTATGATATACAGGGTAATTGATTAGTGCAATAAAGTTCAGTCTATGTCCTTCAAAGTATCACGGCAAACGTTATGAGAGATTACAGATATCATTAAGCTTCATATTTTCAAATTAGTTACAATGTTACAGAGTGTTTCACAACGAAGTGGTAGACCAAAGTTAAACTTTTTTAAATAAATCACCCTATATTTTAATTTAAATTTGAAATTTGCTTCACTTCATCATTTAAAAAATAAATATTTGTAGTATATTATACAGGCCATTTAAAAAGTTATAACCACTTTTCCAAAAACATCGTAACAAGTTCACTGCTCTGTATAATTTCAAGGGGCTACAAGAACAATGATCTGTTGCACTTGTGGCATTTTAATAATTGTCAAATTTTATAAAATGACTGAGTTTGTGAATATTTGTTAAATTGATTACAGGGTGAGTCAAAACATCAATTCATTATTTTCTCAGTTTTTTTAAATAGATCAACCTGTGTTTTATATCACTATTGAAAAGTACTATTGTTTTACTTGTTTTAGTTTTGAGATATTTTTATTTGTATATGTACAGTATTAATTATGCGTCAAAATGTTTGCCAATTATGAGTTGGCCATGATTTGTTTGTTAAAAAATCACAGTTTACTATTATTGTCTATGGATATAGTTAAATAACAAATACAGGAATAAAAAGAAGTATACTACAAACAAATTTTACAAAAAAATACAATTACGAACAAATAAAATCATTACAACTACAATAAAAGTTTGTTACAAAAGATGTTCAATGAACTCCCAAGACATCTATGCATGCCTGAAAACGGTAATTGAAAGAGCTACTAACATTACTGAACATTCATACACTGATATTTTGAAATTCATATGTTATTCTTTTCTTTATGTTATCTCTTGTTGTAGGAGGTGCTTTATAAACTTCATTCTTAATGTAAATCCAAAAAAATCAGTCAATTTTATTGAATTATGGTGACCTGAGTGGCCATTGTACTGGTCCACCTCTTCTTTCCATTTTACAGAATAGTGATCATCAAGTTCACTTTGAATTAAAAAATAATAGTGTACAGAGAAACCGTTATGTAAAAACCACATTTGTTGGCGGATCACATTCTATATTTCTTGTTCTGCAAGGAAGTTTTCATATACATTAGGCACTATCCCTGTTAACTTTTCGATATGACACAACTTATTTCCAAATACTGTTACACCTACACCAAAGTAAGCCACTCCTGCACAGATTCTCCAACTAAAACTTTGGCTTATCAAAAGTGCTCTTAAAACCATAACTTTGTTAAACAAAATTCACTTAACTCATGGTGCAACAGTTGTACTGGGGCGCACTCTACTTATTTTTTGCCTGCAACCCCAAACGAAAACGCAGACTCAAACCCAATTAACACGAGCTCTAGAATATCTCCTATCCCTGGAGGTATAATTACTTATAAACAAAAAAGTTTAAATAAAATATTTCCATTACACTATCATAACAAGCGATCATCCATCATCAATCAAACTACAACATCTACTTTAAATCGCAACATTTACTTGCCATTTGCTATAATTGTAGTGGCATATTCTACTAAAAATACTAATAATCGTTAACTTTTAATAAAAATTTACACACTCCCACCTAACTTTAATGAAAACTGTGCTGGTAGTAGGGATAATATACGTTTGTGTGGTTTTCACTTGTCAAAAACTTATTGCAACATATGTGACGGTTGTAGTTTACAAATAATAATAACAGAAAGCGACGGCTCTAACGGTACAAGCTAGAAAGAAGAACAAGACAATTTGGCTCGATGTAACGCACTAAATTCGTGGAGGAACCAGTATTTGTAGTAGTTAGTACAGCAGTGTCCGGCTTAGTCAGTGAGTTGGGGAGGTCCTTGAAAAACTGTAAAAAAATAGACTGCTGCCTAACAAAGCGCCACCTGCTGGGTAATAGAAAGAAATTAAACCAACCAACAGGAGTTTAATAGGTTTTACTAAAAGGTTTAATACGCTAAAACAAACACAAATCAGAGAGACAAATAGACAATTCAATATAGCAAATAAAACTTAAAGTAGTAGGAGAATGTGACAGAAACAAGAGAGACTGTCGCATAGAATTACTGGCGTTAGCAACAACAATAATTAAAGCTCGCAATTAATGTGTCAAATTTCAGTTAAGCTTTTGTTTGTTACACTCCAAATTAAAGTTAGCGTTCCAATTGAGGATTGGTTACTAAGGAAACTCGACGTACACACGTCACTTACACACGGTGACCTAAAACTAACTTAAACTCGAAATAGCACGGTAAGTAGCTCCCGCCAACCCAAAAAACCTTTTGTTTTAGCTACACCCTCTTTATCTAAAGCGCCCAAGCGCTTATGGAGCTAGTTAAAAACAAAACCGAACGTCGGTGGTGGAGTCTACCCCGAATAAAAATTTACTTATATGGTAGGGATTCAAACCGTTTAATGTCACATATACGTGAGCTTCATATGCATAAATAGGGAATAGGTTTCCTAAACAGAAAACTTAGCTGTATTCTGTAGTATGCAGTTCCGAAAAGAAAAGTTCTTGCTAGCGACATTATTTGACAGCTTTAGAAGATAGGTAGCCCCACGATTTCCCTTCGGAAAAATATACGATAAAGAACGGAAAGCAGATATGTTCCCTCAAAACAGCAGGTATGCAGCGTAAACGACCCTTCAACCTGTAAGGTTTATCAGCCGCTTGCAGTTTAAATGTAGGCAAAACCGTAATATTCGTCAAGTTATATAGCGAAGGGTTCTTAAATAGCCATTCTAGCACCCCCAGGAATTATTCAGATTGTAATACACGAGTAGAAAATGAGGTCAACGCACGGGCTAAAGTATACGTCGTAATTAGAATTAACACAACCACGAGACAACAACGGAAAAGAAATACTTACTGTGAATGAGGTCGGGTTTACATTTACACACCAATTTAACTTGGAATTATTGAAACACACATTAATAATTTATGTGTAAAATTTTAGCTTCACGAAGCACGCCAAACACCCAGTAGAATAAACTAGAAAATGTATAATCTTCGAAACTTTTTGTAAATTAAACAACACACCAATGGAAAAAGCGTAACATGTGCGGCAAATTCAACTTTCGTCGTAAAATGCTACACACTACACACGTTTCTAAGAAGGTTCCCGACATACGTTTTATTTGTGCAAATAAACCCGTAACACATAATAAAATACAAGTACTAGTAGTAACGGAAACTAAACTGATTAAACAAAATCCAATAAAAATAAATCTCTACAACGGATTTAACAAACATAAAAGCCTCATTGTGTAAAAACTTCTACCAAAGGCGTTGACCCGCTTACACGCACACAAAAAACCTCAATAACTTCTGCTAGTTTATCTAAAACAAAGATTTCCTATATTACACATAAACAGTCTACGTTCAATATCGAAAATGTGTTAGCGAAATGTTAGAGAAAAATTCCAAACAATGAAGACTTTTTTTAAAACCGAAAACACTTTTAATCGGTCCTTACTATTACTTTAACAAAAACTACAACGCAGAACAATACAAATCACCAACATCCAACTTAATGGCTCTTAGCCAAACATGTTGGCAAACAATAGCATCCACTTTTTTGATCCGGTAACACCAGAACTAATAATAGCAGGAATTCTTAAAACCAGAAGCTTAATGCAAAGACGAACAAGTATACATTCTGCAGTAAAAAATTATTTTTTATTAACAAAAATTTTATTTAAAGTGAAAATGACAGAATAAAGATTTATATTAAAAGTTTCCATTTAAATGATAAAATAGTTATATTTAGAGTTTAAAGTTTCTAATAAACAAATCTATATTTTTATTAACCAAATAATTCAATTTGTGTATAAACAAATAATTTCCGTTTAATTAAAGAATATTAAATTGTTTAGTAAGTAAGTTCTAAGCGGTAATTACAAAAATGCGCAATTGACATTGTGTAGAATAAAGCGCTAACAGAATTGTTTTTCGTGAAAGATAGTAAACAATTTTATGTGCAAAGAAACAAAACGCGCTTTAAGTTTCTTCATCAAACCAACAGAAAAACACCAAAAACTTCACTCGGACACGTGTTTCAACAGCTAAGCTGTCATCATCAGCGATACCGGTATCGGTGATGACACGTGTCCGAGTAAAGTTTTTGGTGCAGTTTTGGTGTTTTTCTGTTGGTTAAATGGACGCTGCAGTTGGTGTTCCTTTCATTTGATTTCTTCATTAAGGTTATAAGTGTAAAAAGACAGACAATCCTTATGTGTTGAAATGAAAGAAGGTATAAACCGTCAACAATCAAGCATCACAGATTGACCACTTTCAGTTTGAACTTCGAAATTAAATAGTCAAAATTTACACAAAAATAAAAATTACATATTCATTAAACATGCAAATGATATGAAATTGGGACAATTCAAATGAAACTGATCGATCAATCAAGTTCTACAATAATTTAATAATGCAATACAAATATGAAAAGATTATGATAACAGCACGGCGGCGGTGACCTCATCATCTACCAATCCAAACAAAGGTTCGTTAAAATAAAATACCATGTACGTAATTATCTGGATTTTAAGTTCATTGTTTTGTTTTTCATTATTAACTGTTTGTTAGTATAAAATAATCATCTTTATGTAAAATAATTAGTTGATTAATGCATTCTTATAATTTTTAAAACGGACTCAATTTAATCTTAAAATTTTATTAAAGACTAATCCATCGCAATACTAAGACGCCTTCTAGTTCAACGTAATCATCCTACAATATTCCACCAATGCTTTAGTACGTTGTATTTCCTCAAATTTAACAAAAGCCTTACATGCTTCACATTTTACCGATCAACATCTTTCCTGTCTTGCACAGAAAAGCGTTTTAAATGTGTGCTAGCAACACGGCTAAAAAAATTTGTAAAAACAAACAATTTACTACCCGACACCCAATTCCAATTTTGATCCCAACCCATTAACATACTAGCCAATGTCCCACAATGTTTTGTTTATGTCCTCTTCGGTCACTATTTTTGCGAGTTGAGTATATATTTTGGATTTATTGTTAATTAACAATTTGTAGAGTACATTATTTTATGTGCATATCCGTTATGATTTCTTTTATTTAGTTGTTTTCGTTGGAAATATTTTAATAAAGTTTACTGCAGCTGCAAAAATATCGATATTCCTTTTGTCGAGAATTTATTCAAGTTTGTTTATTTTTACGTGGTATTCAAGTTTAGTTTTGATAAAGATAAAACCCACACACAAGTTCTATTGATGCTTTATTGTTAAATAACATTATTATTTGTTTGTATTTATTTGCTTTGAATTAGTTGGTTAATGCGGTTAATTAAAATTAAGAAGAGGCAAAATGCTTCAATTTTTTTAAATCAATGGGTTTTTTGTACTAGTCATAACGCCAAAGTTTTGCCTTTAGAAATAAATAACTTTAAGAATGTGATTTGCTGTGGACACATTTAACGTTTTATATAGAAGTAATTCTGAAATTGTCAAAAATTGTAATGCAATAATGCATTTTTGTCAATTTTAAGTAGTGAAGCTCTTGTGGAATTTCAACGAAGAAATTATTAAAATTATAAGTGCATATGTTTTAATGAATCGTGGCGACGAAATATGTGTATCGTTTAGTGATTTAGTTTTAATTTATCAATTAAGTTAAATGAATAGATGTGTAATACGTCTTATTAAATTAAAATTTATTGAAAAGTCAAATACTTAGACACCACATATTATAATTCATAAAATTTGTATTTGTTTTTTACTGTTTTTTTTTGTTTAAATTGTAGTAACTTTAAGAAATTATCTGGGCAGCGATCGTTTGTGTAATTTTTTTTATATTTGCCAAAGTTTTATAACCGGTGACATTGCAGATGTTTAGAGTATTCGACCCGTTGAAAACAATATGGTTCTTTCACCAAATGAAAAAACATAAACTTAAAAACCCTTTTATTCTTCTTACCCAACTACGAAATGTTCTTCTTGAAAAACTCAAAACATTACTTCAGGTAACACCATACATACTTAGACAGCACAAAGTTGCGTTTATGGGCTTTTGTGGCTTCCGTCCATAATATGGTCACTTTCGAAGATCTGAAACTGACGACGTGGTTAACAGGTTGAAAGTGATCATAGATAGCACAAAACCTGTAGAAGATATCTACATCAGTGTCAATTCAGAATGGTCTACATAAAACCCTATTATTAACAAATACAGAAGCAAGAACCCAACTACTGACGTTGAACTAGAAGACACAATCACTACCAATCCAATCCATAGAACGTCGCAACATAATCGATCAATACAAACAAACACATGTACTTTTTATATTCTAACAAAAATATGATAAAAGTGTAACGGTGTCGTTCACTTTTGAAATTAAGGTTTTAAAATTTTATATATAATAAAACTTACTGAGAGAGAATCCTAAACAAACAGACAGATTTTACTTTGATTTGGACGGTTTTAACCCCGAATTAATGTTATTGTTGATTAACTAGAAATTATAACAAGTTTGAAAACAGTTTATTGGTTAATTTTTAAATCATCTTTAGTTCTCAAAAATTTCCATGAGATAACCGTGTAACGTTCATTGAAATGGTTAAGTCTTGGTTTGGCATTTATGTTAAATTTTGTTCAAATTTGGTATTGTACGTTATAGTGTTTAATTTTTTTATCTTGCATAGAAGCAAGTTGTGTTCGTTCGTTTTTTGATTTTGATATAAAATAAATTTTTGCTGTTTTATTGTATTTTCTTGATCTAGTTTGAAATTTTATCATTTAGTAAGTTTTGTGAGTGGTACGTGCACAACAAATTATAAAAATGCTACAATTGCCGTTTTAAATTAATCGAAAATTGGTTCTTGGGCACTGGTTTCTCAAGTCTGCGGATATTTGCTGGAATTTTAAAATCCTTACCTAATTTTGCAATATTTCAGCACCACAAAAATTCGTACTTAGCAGGATCTGATAAAATTTCTTTTTGTATTCTGATCTGACTTTTTGTCTACATTTCTATCGTCGTCCGTTCTGCCACAATAACATCTAGTTTAACCCAACAAGTCGGCTTTAACGGCCGTGATTTTCCAGTATTTGTTTTTGTAAAAGTAACTAGTTGTACAAATCCAAAATAAAAAGGGTTTTAAACTTCATGTTGTAAATTATAAATTGCCACAATGCTTTCGTGCAATTTTATTTCTAGAAATTATGCGTATAGAAGAAGCGCAATGTTAAGATTTTGTAATTAACACACGTTTTCTTTTGATTTGTATGAACGCCAAAGCATTTAATTAGATAAATTGTTTTATTAAAAAAAATTAGCTTTTCGTGAACAAGGATTGAAGCTATTTAACGCGGTTACCTGGATTGACGCCCTCCCGACTTTAACTAATGTTTTGCAGCAGTTTACTACGACTTTACCATTTCACAAAGGCAAACCATCTAGCGACTCATCCCTCCCACTAAGCTACGGAGCAACCCCTTTTATTTTACGTTTTTTATTTTAAAATTGTGTTAACAACTTATATATGGAGTAATTTGCGCAAAAACAAAGGAAAAACAAAACAAAAAATAGTCTAAATCAAAATAATCAGCATTGACCAAAGCATGGAAATATTAATATGTCTACCAAAATTGTTTTTGGGTTAATAAAGATAATTAGATCTATTGATGTCATCATCTTTTACTACTATTAGTAGAAAATGAAGAATAACTTTTCGATCGATAATCCATACCTGCGCAGACGGAAAATGTCTACGTGTTACAATCCACGGTGTAAGATAAATACAAAAATGTATGTACCAAGTAAACTAAAATTAATATTTATTTTTGATAGCGAATTATGAACATTAAATTCATTTAGTGCTATAGGAAAGATTAATAAAAGTTACAATGTAAGAAGGTAATGAGGAAAAACTGAATTTGGGAAAATCAGAACAGAAATTGTAGGCATAGTTTCGTAATACCGATTGTTTAAGAACGCAAAAATTCAAATCCTACCTGAACAGTATATCACATTATGTTCGATGGACTAAGCTAATAGTGCTAAAAAACAGTAGTTGAAAATTGAAAACATAAAATTATGGTATCTTGTAGATATTGTTTAAGTTTAACAATAATTTTAAAAACTTTAATGATAATTATGTTTCAAAGTTTTTACCAAAGTTTATAACGATTTACCCTGCAGACATATTTAAAAAAATAAAAACTTACTCATTGTTAGTATTTGTTTACAAAATAAAATTAAGTTTGTATTCGGTTTGATGTACGTCATTTTTAATTAAAGTTTTGAATAAAGTTACTTAAAAAACAGTCGAGATCATACAAAACAAATTTTATTAAACACTTTCAAACTTCAAATTTAACTTTGGCGTTTAATTGGGATCGGATTGTTTGCTGAAATATAAATTTCTGTGCTAAGCCTCGTTAATAACAAACGCGTAGGTGACAAAGATGATTATTAAAATATCGAAATGTTTAACTTGTTAAAAGATATTATTCAGTTTATAAACGGTATTGGTGATATAAAGTTTGCATTTCTCATTGTAAGCTTGTGAATAAAGATAAAAAACCCTATTTCGACCCTTTAATATCATTCATCTCTTAAATATTAGTTATTGAAAGTTGTCTCAATAATACAAAAAAAAATAATTTGAAGTAATTTAGTCCATCATATTGAATAAAATTTTATCGAAAAGTTAAGCTTGAACATAAAGAATTTCATCGAATTCAATTTTATTATTTCATTTATCAAAACTGCAATTTTTACTGGTTCTTTTTACAAATGATCATAAATAAGTTAATTCATTAAAGGGAATCTGATAGAAAAAGAAGCGTAACAAAAAATTTACTCAGTTGAAACTAACCTTTAAAGTATCTTTTTGTTCCAAGCCTTCAACCGGGATTTCACCCGCGTCGCTGGTTGAAATATCGGAAGCTAAATCACAAGTGACAGTAGGAATAATCATGGGTTGAGGATGTGCTTCTATGGTGGCGATTTGTCTTTCACCATCTCGTGGCGATGTGTTGCTATTACGATCGAGAGACCCACTGGGTGGAAGTTCCGCACCATTTTTTGAATCTGCAGGCACCGTTGAAAAGCTGGTTACTGCGTCTTGCGGTGGACGCCGAGGAGGTTTTGATCCCTCTTCTTGCACGTGCTTTTGCCGCAAAATATATTCGGATGTAAACAAACACCATTATACAGGAAGGGATGTAGAAAGAACCTAACGCTGAATACAGCACGTAACCCACTTCTTCACTTAACTGAAAATAAAATAAATTTATTTTAGAATAAATACATTTTTAGCTGTTGTTATTTTTAATTTTAACAAGTGTTCAGATATGAGAAAATGCAAAAAAAATATGTCTTGTTGTTACGTAATTATTCAAGTAAAACACCTACTTACTCAATTACGAAAAATCTGAGTTAAATCTCTTGCAAATGTTGCTTCGGAGTAAAATCAAATTTATATGTAAATTTTGGCGTAAATTTTAATACGCAATTTCATGCATGCTTCCATATTTAATACATATTTAACATTTGCTTATGCTAAATAAATGCTCTGATTCCTTATTCTAAACATGTTATTACTATTTCCGTAACCTAATCAAAATTAGATTTTTTAAATTAAAATAAAGTATGTACTTATTGGGACCAACTTAAAAATTATTATTTTATTATACAGTAGAACCTCTAAATAGCGGTCACTAAAATTTGTTGCAAATATTGTATAGAACAAAATACGATAGAGTACTATACGGGGTGTAACAAAAAGGTAGGTCATAAATTAAACTACACATTCTGGGGTTAAAAATAACTCGATTGAACTTAACTTACGGTAACTTTTTTTGCATGCACATTAGTACTGAGGTAAGTTAGGTTCAATCGAGTTTTTTTAGCCTCAGAATATGTGGTTTAATTGATGATTTACCTTTTTGTTATACCCTGTACATCTGCATTAAAAATAACTATAAATGTGCTAATGCAATATTAAATAATTAGACGATATAATAATGAAAGAGTTATACGAATTGAATACATAATACATACATTTACATAATATGTACCTATTTGGTCTTTGACAAAATTTCTTAAGCCACCTAATTAAAGCTTTAAAATCCGTCATTTTTAAATTTTCCGCAATTTCCAATGCTTTCCCTTTTATCAAAAGTCCAGATATAATGATAATTTTATTTCTAGCTTTACAAAACCAATTGTTAACTACTCGGTCAATTTCTAAATTTTCAGTTCTAGGAAATTTTCTCTTCTGCTCTGTATTGGAACCTTCTATAAATAACTTTTATAAATCACATTTGTTTTTTTAAAATATCGTTAACTTGTGTTCTTCCAACACTAAATTTTTCAGCCAACTTTCTAGTACTGGTATTGAACTTTTCACTTTTACAATTATATCAATTTTCTCTTTAAGATACAAACGTTTTCTTTTTAGCTACATTGTAATTTTTGTATCTCTATATGTAACAGCACTGTTGAACATACTAACTCAAACTATGTACGCAAAACACAATTTTTGGAATGAGCTTAATGAGCCTTTTTATTGCACTTTTTTTGTATTGACTCTCTATTATAAATCGAACAGTTATATATTATGCACAACTTGAACGCTAAGCAGTTGTGTACTAATGACCTTACTTAATTATAGCTGAAAATGGGAGGTAAAATTACATGTATTTTTTAAGTAAGTTTACAAATAAGTGGCCGTGACCGTTATCGATAGGTGGTCGCTATTAGGAGGGTCAATAATATTGATATTTCCGTATAATTGGTTTTTGACTTGAAAAACTTGGCCGGTTTTAAAAGTGGCCGCTTTTAAGAGGTGGCCGAAAATATAGGTTTTACTGTAGTTCAAAAATAGCAAAAGTTAAAATAAAAATAAAACAAGAAATTGACGTGCAAATTAAACAAGTACAACTACTAGCTTGGGTAATATTGTATATAAAATGAATTAAAGGGAGGATAGAAAGAGATAGGTCATCTAAATGGATAATTTATGTAAAACTCAAAAAACTTTTTTTTGAGATAATGTTATAGATTATTCATCCTCCAAAAGTAGATTCCAAGTGAACTATAGAACTGATTTATATAAATTTGTTACAATTTTCAAAATAATTCGTTCCAATCTAAATAAATAATACATTTATCACAGGGATTTGTAGTTTTTGGAATCTTAAAAATCAAAAACTAACGCCGTTTTTTAGTGACATTGATGTTTATTTTAATTTTGTAGTGTTGTTGAAATTTAAGTAATGATTACTTAAGGCAATAGCGATAAATTATACTCAATGTTAGCGTTCACTAGGTTTGGGCGCCACCTGTATTACTACATCGAAACATGCCGGATATTTGTCAGTTGTCAAAATACCGTTAAAATTTGTATAACTTTTAAAACCTTGTTTAACTTCCTTATTTGGAGATTTAAAACAATCGTACACAGGTTACAATTTTGAGCTTGTAATATCCACAAAAATTGTAGTTGAGTGTGATTGCGTTGACTTTATATTGCGACCACCACGAACTGCATGCAAACAATCGTTTCGATAGCAGCAAACGCCCGTATATGCCGTGTAGTAGTGTTAATACAAAAAACAACAGTTCCTTGAGATATCACTGGTCAAATCGGCTGCAAAATGGAGCTCGTGTACTGCTGCTCTAACGTTTGCTTAATTCACTTTAGAAAAGCAACTTTGACTTCTCAAATTTTAAGTGACATGCTGTAGTTGTTATTGATTACATATATAACAATCTAAAACTGTACTAAAAAACATCATCACCCGCTACCGGAAATTTAATACAGAGGCTTTTGGTAGCAGTTCCGGAGCGCTCACACTTGCTGAACGCAAACATTATTTTTCTTATTTATGTGATTGTTTAATGATGCAAGATATTGATAAATAACTAAATATTGATTTAGTGAACACTGAAAAGTAAAAATGAGAAATTAACTACAGCTCCCTTAGGTTAAATGAGAACGATTAAAACGAAATGTGCTTCCTGAAGAAATGATAAAAATTACTTTTAACACTGAGTATAGTATTTTAGAAATTACATGACGTATTAAACTGAAAATTGAAACACAACCACATCGGAGGAATTTTTAGTTTATGAGTCATACTGCAAATAATAGAAAGCGCTGTCGACAGATTTTCCTTATTACGTTTTTATTGTATTTTTTTTATGATCAGCACTTTCGTTTCTGCGGGTAAAATTTATGATGAATAACCTTGTGACCAACAAAAAAAATTGCCGTGCAAAATTAAAAAGATACGAGCAAGTTCCTTTAATTAAGAACCGCGCGGCGTGTAAGCAGGTTACGTAATGACGGTAAACTTTGAACAGCTACCCGGTTACGCTAGATAACCTCGGCAGAGCGTCGTGAGTCTAGGTAAGGAGAGTATATATGCCGCTCGCAATGAACGTGGTCATTAGTATTGAATGTTCCAAAAATATTTATTTTGTACACCCCTGTATCTCATGCCCAAAATTTGTAATCCACGAGGGGTGAAACTAGGCGACAATCAGTTAAAAGAACGTTCAAATCAAAGTAATAATTATTGCGCAGAACTAATACTGCCGATAAAAAGAAATATACGTAAGGCGTGGCACTTAACTAAAATAACCGAACACGATATCAGTACTAACAGATACATAGAGTATATTTTTAAAATCGGAAACAATAAAATACATCAACAGTGTAGTTACAAACAGTGCGTACAACAAAATCGGCGTAATTCACAAATTGGCGATAAACCGAGGTTAAGGCGCTCGAGTACAAACTCCGTCGGGTTGATTGAACCTTAGCGCTAATCAGGTGTCACACGCACCACTAACTAATATACGCGAGTCGTTATTGCGCAAACGAATTATTTTAGCGTTTCAAAATCATAATAAAATAAAAACGTAAATGAGACGGTACTTTTAGATGTTTTCTTTTTGACTTTGTCGTAACAGGTGGTGGGATAACTCTTCACCCAAAAGTTGCTTTACTAATCGAGTTCCCCAGTTCTCGGACAAGAAATCTGCTCTGCCTACCGTGTATGGTTAGATAATAGTAAAAATGGTATCTGAAATTGTAGCAACAGGTTGTAACAAAGGATTGTATCCAACGATTGTAGCGAAAGATGGTATGAAACGATTGTAGTAACAGATTGTAGTAAAAAGATAAAAGTTTTCAACGAACGTAGCAAAAAATTCGTTTTCCACGAGTGTAGCAAAAGATTCGTTTCCAACGGGTGTAGCAAAAGATCTAAAATAACAGAAGAAACAATGTTGACGTCCAAGTTGTATGCATAAATAGGGAATTTTTAAAACTTAAGGTGAACGCGCAATAAAGACCCAATTATCCGTCCATTTGACAAATACTACTCGTATTGTATCTTCCTGGTATACGACGAGCTAAAATAAAGACACATAACAACGGATGGCCCTGAAACAAGCAGTTTTCTTACCCCTAATCAAAATTATAGCACGGCACACACGACTACCATCTTTTAGAAACTCTTTTCAAACAGGAAACGAGTGAACCGTGGAGCAAGCGCAAAACAAATATCTTCGCGCGCCATCGAAACGTCAAACAAAAACAACAAACGTAATGCGGTTTGTACCGGAAATTAATTACCGTAACAAAACTAATTTTATCAAAACAAGGTGTACTTGTTTCATATCCACAAAATTTACAGTTTTCAAGAAAAACGCATCTAATTGTTTTAATGAACCAATTTAAAACTTTTCTAAAAATACGATTGTACTAAGTTACCACTTGTTACACTAATATTAATAATAAGTGTTGCAACACTTAGGTGTTGACTTGTGTAACGTAACACGTACGAAAAACATTTGTATTAAAGAAACTTTTTCGAGAGATCTGTCGACGAAGTTACCTTCATACAAATATTAATGTACTTTCCAATACAAACTAAATAGAATTAAGTTAAAAAAATATGATAGAAGTATACAAAATAAATCGTCTAATTTAACTTTTCTAAGTGTTAAATTTTAATTTATTACCATTTAGCACCGTTATATAAATCTAACCCTTTTTTAAAATGAGTAATATTTTTAATAATAAACACACTTTCCCACGAACGGGAAAAAACGTAGCCTAACTAGATTTAGGTGTCAAATTACACTTCATTTCCAACGTTTATAATTTTTTTGAAAATGTTGAATTTTATATTTTAAGTGCTAAAGTTTGATTTTAGAAGTATCAAATTTAAATTTTCTTTAATTTAAAGTCACTTTTATTAAAGAATTAAATTTCATATTAGATATAAAGTATTCACTGGTTCAAAATAAAACAACATGTTAAACTGTTTATTTATTGCTTTCAATTTTATTTAATTCAATTTATTTTTTCTTTGGAAATAACGTTAATAGCAACTCTTTTATTTTAGATTTTGAATTTTGGTGTTAGCGGTAAATAGTTATTTAAATTGTGTAAGTGTGTTGGATATTCCAAATCACATTCGAAAAGGTATCCACAAGCAAAATCATCTGGGGTATCTGACAGCTGTATTTAAAAGATCTTTTCAATACGTATCATCCAAAATTTTTAACTCATACCTATTGTAATTAAATCAACATTTTACACGTACGTTTAATAACAATTTAAAACACTTGTTATTAAAAGATCAGAACAGCTAAGGTAAAGTACGTGCTATTCCTACAAAGTGACAGAATTTAAAATTTTGGTTTATTTGAAAATTTTTATTTTGTTAATTAGTATTTATATACTAGAGTTAAGTGGTAGAGCAGCGCAAACTGCTTGGAGTATGCATTTGAACTTCTCCTAGAGATTTAGTTTATTGCGACACCTCCATGTATTTACGTATTTATGTATAAATAATATTATTTCTTTTTTTTGTAACTAAATTTATATATTTATACATTTGTAATGATTGCCGTAAGTTACTAAATTAAGAGAATTATTATTATTATTGTTATCTAAAATTTCACAATAAAATAAGCATTATAACTACTTAAATTATGAAATACAATGGGTATATGTACAATGTTTATCTTTGAAATTTAAGTTGCAACTTTGATGAGCAATTCATCTAAATTTTCCCGTATAATGATTATGATCTCAAACCTTTATTTGCTTAACACAACATAATTGTTTTGAGTTGATTATAGCACATGTGACTAATATCTTTTAGTTTATATACAAACCAATCAATGCAATCAATTCCTCGGTAAATGTTAGACCTTGAAAATATGCTCTACTAAACGATATATCTCTCTGATATAATTAAGTTTTATTCTAAACTTGGTTAACATTACACTTTTCTAAAATACATTTCAAGTCAGCATAAATTACAAATGGAACTTTTTCTTAATAATGGTAATTTTTAAATTATAAGTATTTATCCGTTTCTTTTAGTAACTTTTCACTACACTCATGTCGACTTTCTACAATACGCAGTAGGACTCACAAAACTGAAAATATTCAGTTTCCTCCAAGGTAGATATATTACAATTGTCAGCTTGATACATTATGTCATTTCCGAAATATACCTATTGTTGAAAGTATTTTTTATTATTAAAGAGCTGTAACTTCTTTAGGAAGCACAGTTGTACTAAGGTACTTTTTGTTTATACAATCACATTTAACCTAAGGAAACTGTAGTTAAGCTGTATTCCTAAACTTTTGGATACCTCTGTATAAAATAATTCAATGGAAAATTAGACCAACCATATACAATAACAGAAAATTATAACAAATTAAAAGAAATTTGTTTATGTACTAAGTTTTATAGTAAAACGTGTAAATAACTTGTGAAATGCTATTTTAATTTGGTAAACTTTATTTAGTTATAAGTTGTATTAGATTGTAAGTATATTGCTTGTTTATTTATATCTTAACGCAATACATACTTAATTTGATATTTGTTATATTGTTAAATAGTTGCATAAATTATGTTTACAAGTAGTGTCAATCCCACTTAATAAAGGAAAAGTTTGATCTCAAATTTTGCACGTTTAACATTTTTAGGATAATTTGAAAAGCCGCCATCTTGGTCGCCATTTTTAAAAATTGCCGCCGAAAAAAATTAACTAATATATTTGCAACCGTTTGTCCAAATCTAACGTATATGAGCTCAGAATGCTCAGTATAAGATTTTGACAAACTAAACGATGAGATGAGATAAGATGTAGTGTTAGAAAACCTTGCTGCCAGCTCCAGTTGTCGGAAGTTGTCTTGGGTTTATTTAGAATCGTTAGAACGAAGGTTTCTACACTGACCAAATAATTTATAAGGCGCCACCTAGTATTGAGTATAAGAGGTCTTGTAGAGCCACTAAGAACTCGTAGACACATAGCCACAAAAATATAATACGGTTTACAGAAATGCACAATTTTCAGTTATAAAATAATAATAATTCAGGAGAGCGAATTAAGAATTAAGTACACCCAAATAAGTAGCTGTCGTAGTGTACCATAAAATTTGGACAGTCAATCGTTATTTGCAAACGACCCATTAACTTTGCATCGCAATTATCGTTCTTAATTTACTTGAAAACAAATCACGTGAGGTACCGTGGCCGATTATCTAAATAGTTTTAAAACGCAACACAATTTAGGGAAAGATCGTTCAAATTTACAAAAATTCTTTAACACAGCGCAAACGGTATATTGTTAAGTTTACAGCCGTAGTACGAGTACATAAAACGGGACAAGAATAATAAATAACAAGCATAAAAAGAATCAACTTAGCTTGTACATATAAAGTTTTCGGTGTTCAAACGTTAATGGATAGGTGTGACAGATCTCGTATTCAAATTAGACCGAACTTAGTTAACGCAAAATTTAAACGTTACAGTACTTGTTCGAATTTCAGATGATGTTCATGCATCACTTTTAAACAACAGGGCAAGAAGAAGAAAATGCGTTTTTTCGACCGCTTAATAAAAATATTTTTCCGATCCGGCAATCTCAAGTTAATAAAAGTCACCAGAAAAATTTATAACACATACCGAATAAGTGTAAACACAGTTGTCTATACTCTAGAGAGATTTTGATTCACAGATCAATTTTTAATTACGAATTTTTGTTTGTTCGTGAACAATACCGTCACAAATTGTTAACGGGATTTCGTCGATTATACCCCAAAGCAAAGTTGTATTTTTGCAGAAACAAAGCGCTTAAATGTCCAGTTTAATTAGACTTTGAAAAATAAATGCTTTATAAATTTTCAAACTTGCCCCCCACTACTAATTACGATTGAGTATCTAACTCCGGCCTTATGTCTTTGCAGCCATTTTGACTTACAAACGTTTTCGAACAAAGCCGGCGGCCAACGAGCATATGGCATCATGCCTTTGCCGACATCTTGACCTACTAACGAACCGAACATTGCCGACGGCCTCCGAGAATTCGGCATCCGTGTCGCTATCTTGACCTACTCACCAAATTTGACAAACGAACCCGACGACGACCGAGCACACAGCAAATTCAAATTTCCCGGCAAAAGTGACTGAGGATCGGCATCATATAACTACTAAAATAATTAGAATTAGTCGTACTAATATTCATTACTACGAATTGTGGTTTGTATTTATTTGCTTATAAGTAAACAACAACAGTTTACGGAAATCTGTATTACCGACTTAACTTATTTCATCATTTTTAATTATATTAAGTTTAAACAGTTTAAAAGACTTAAACTTTGATCTAAAAACATAACTTTCTTTATACAACACTAAAAATTTAGTAAATGAATTTTACAAATATAGATTGTATTAATTTATGTTACACAATGCCGAAAATTGTAAAACTATTATACAATGTAAGAAAATCAGCTAAATAAAAATTCCTTATAGAATGAAGTAAACGTTCAATTAAGTTTTATTGAATCAGATTGAATTTGTTCACTTCCTAATTGAATAAAAACCGTAGAAATAATTCAAGCACGTTCGTATTTCAAACCGCAATCAAAAATTACTTTTGTTATAGAATGAGTTTATAATTACGCAAAAAAAAATTAAATTGTTGTCTTGCAATGTCGTTGTAAAATTAGGTTAACGAAATTATAGCAATTTAGATATCTGCCTTCCAAATAGAAATGCCGAAAAAATTATTTTCAACGACGACGCAGTAATAAACAAACGTCGCAAAAACATTTTTTTAACATAAATCTAAGAAAATAAAAATAAAAAATCGGAAGATCAAGATAAAAATTATTCCAATGCGTGTATATCACATTTCAGTGTCTGAATTCAATCGCCACGTCAGTCGAAAATCCGTCCAAATATTTAGTTTAATAAACGCAGAGCTGCAGCTATTCATTTTCAATTTGTTTCCAATCTTGACAACTTGAACTCATTTTCAATTTCTTCCTTCGATAGTTTAATTTTTTTTTGGTTGCACTATTCAAGTAGATCATTCGAATGTAATTTCAGATTGGTGGCTTACAGAAATAGATTTTCGGAATGAAACATAGGGGAGAACTGTGGGAAATAATCACAGATATCTTTTGAACCGCTAAACGTTCCAATTTTATTGCGTCACAATAAAAATTGGGTTTTTTTTGTACTCGTTATCTAATCTATTTGTTTTAAAATAATTAAAAATTCTTTTTATTCAAAAAAAGCGCCGATTCGAATCAAACGTTTTTTAATGATTTAAAAATTGATAGTTGCGTAAAAGGGGTGCAATAACCATCCAGTTACGTTTTTTTTTGACAAAACAACGTGCGTTTCAAAAGTATTATTTACTTAAATGTTAAATACACAAAAGGTTTACGTTTAATTTTCTTAAAATTCTTTTTCTTTACTGGGAATATTTAAGTTAAAGTAAACATAAACGTGCCGTTTCATTATATTCGGTGAAATCTTGTATACGTTAAGAATTTTAAAATCCAAATTACCATTCTTATCTCTATATTGGTGTACTTTATTAAATTTAATCGTAGTGTAATGCACCTATTATATTACTTTTATAAACAACTTTTGTTACACGGTTTATTCAGATAAAGCCAGGTTTTGTTTTCTTAATTTTTTTGCTCAAGTTCGCTTTAACAAAACAATGGTTAATTAAGTAATTCGAACTTATGCATCTGTTTTATTCCACACCTGTCGCATGACGTTAAATTAATTAATTAAAATTTAATGACGTATTACAAATAAAATCTGTGTGTTTTTTTAAACATATAAATGACCATAATACAACGAACAGACTTGTTTAATTATTTAATATTAATTAAGGTTTAAAATGTAACATTGTTTTATAATTAAATTATTTCCACAAAGTGTTTGATATTCTGTCAAAAAAAAAACATCAAACACAGATTTAGTAATTGTTTTATACATGAACAAACAGATTCGTAATTTGTTTGGTATTATTGCAACGCAGATAATAAGTAGTATTGTAATACAAAAAAAGAATCGCAAAGAAAAAGAGAAACAATAAAATATTATAGTTAAAAAGCTTAAATGGTGTTACCTTCGGTAGTTGCATTTTACATTTGGTTCCCCTTGAGGAGAATTGTCCTCCACTACGTTTTTGTTGTTTTTGTATTGTTTTACACATAATTAATTTTTAATGCGTTATAATAATACATATTATTACTTTTGAAATTGTTTAACGTTACTCCTTGTCCCAAAAGTATTTTTTTAATTAAAAATATTGTGACCTTCTGTCGTTTAATTACGATTTATTTTGTTGAAATACGTTTACTGCCGCTAATATGTTGTTTTTGCACTTTCAATTTGCATCCTTGACCGTCAATTTACGATTTTAATTCAAGTTTACATGTTCTTTTTGTATAAAAATTCTTACTTTTACTGAATTATTTACGTTATTAACGTATTGGGGTCGTCTAGTGCACTGCCCCCCAGCAGCGGGTTGCGGCTTCCCATGCTATTGACGTAAATTGCGGGCCGTTGTCGGACATTGCTTTTAGAAAGCAGTATTAGCGAAACACCTCGTCGTCGAGAAAACGGATTATTTCGTCCGATGTGGTTTTTCCCAGTGGTACTGCTTCCACCCATCTGCTATATAGGTCCGTTGCTACAGCGATCCAACGTGATCGGCGGTGTATGGGCTCATGAGGTTGACCGATACCGTTTTCCAAAGATCTGTGGGCTCCCGCGGTCGGTTCGTGGCCGTCTCTTGTGCCGGGCCGCGTTTTACGGAGGCGCTCACCCAGCACGATCGAACGTGGTTTCTTGCTTCCTCTTTTTTTGGCTACCAAAATCTTTGCCAAATGGCTCTGTAGGTCTTGTTCTGGCCCGGGTGACCGGCGGTAGAGTCATTGTGGTAGGCATATAGAATCTTCTCTCTTGTCACTTTGGGAGCGTACCTACACAGCTTTGTGATTGTCTTTCTGCCGAAGGAGGTATTTGTCGGTAACGGTAAAGTTCCGGTGGTCTGGGTGTTCCGGCGTCGATGCTTGCTACTTGCGAATTTGTTGTTGTGTTTCTTCTGAGGTTTGTTGCTCCCGGAGGACCTTCCGTACGATGTCGACGGCTGAGATCCGTCGCGTCGACCCTCTCTTGCAGCTTAAGGTGCCGGGACAAATGGTCTGGCAGCTCGTTCTCCTTCTCGGGGCAGTGTTCCACGTCGAAATTTAGTTCTTGGAGCAGTAGTGCCCATTTCATCAGCTTGGCGTTTTACTCTTTCAATCGATGTAGCCACGTCAAAGCTTTGCTATCGGTGCGTAGGGTAAACCTCTTATCTTCTAAATAGGGTCGGTATTTCTTGGTTGCCCATACGACCGCCAAGCACTTTTGTTCGTTAGGATGGTACCTCGTTTCATGTGGTTGTAACTTGGCACTGGCGTAGCTGATGATTTGCCTACTTGTTTTTCCCTCCTGATAAAGCACGGCTGCGATGCCCTGTACGTTAGCGACGGTTTGCAGCACGAAAGGGCGGGCGAAGTCGAGTCGGTGAAGTTGCAACGGCTGGGCAATGGTTTGACGCACCTGTTGGAATGCTGCTTTGGTCTTCGGTCCACCGGAACTTGCTGCTGTTTTTGGTTAGGTCGTGCAAGAGAGCCAACATATGTGAGAAGCGTGGCACGTACTCTCGGAGCCAGTTGCATAGCCCTAGGAATCTCTGGAGTTGTTTCCTGTTCTTTGGTCGTTCGGAAGTGGTCACGACTTCTACGTGTGACGGCATCGGTTGGTTGCCTTTGGTGGAGACGACGTGCCCCAGGTGCTTCATAGATCTGACCCCAAAACGGAATTTTTCTAAAGCGACCTTCAGTCCGTGTTGTTGTAGGCGCTCGAGAATTAGTGCTAGGTGCCTCAGGTGTTCTTCCCATAAGTTGGAGTAGACGACAAAGTCGTCTAAGTAAACCATCGTAAATCGCCGTAGGTATTTCGTGAGTACCTCTTGTGTCATCAGTTTCTGGAACGTCGCCGGTGCGTTTTTTAACCCGAACGGCATGACACGGAACCGATACGAGGCGCCATCCGGTGTGGAGAAGGTCGTCAGTTGTTTCGATGTCTCTTCTAGCGGCATCTGCCAGTAGCCTGACTTGAGATCTATCGAGGAGTAAGCGCTGGCGGTTCCCAAGTCCCGTAGTGTTTCTGAATGAGCCAAAGTGCGGCATTTTTGTTTGCGGTGACACTATTTAAGCGCCTGTAGTCTATGCAAAACCGGGGTTTGCCATCTTTTTTCTCTACTATCACCCCGGGCGACGAATAACTCGACGTACTAGGTTTGATAATACCGTTGGTAAGCAACTCCTCGACTTCCCTTGCGATGACCTCTTTCTTTTGTGGTGAGTATCAGTATTGTGGCAGCCGGAACGGCGCGTCTTCCTTTAGCCGGATTGCGTGTTGTGTCGTTGTTGTGCAGGTTCCCGGTGTGTTAGTGAGCACCTCGGTAAAGTTTTCGAGTAATGCGTTGAGCTGCCCGTGTAGGTTCTCGGGAACCCGTGTTGTACTTGTTCGGCCTTCAGGGATGCAGACTGCCGTCTTGGGTTGTTTTTTTCTCCATTTACGCCACCTTCGCAGACCGTTGCCGAAGTACAGCGTTCCGCGGCGGACGTCAAGGAATGCCCCTTGTTTCCACAGCCAATCCATTTCCAAGACAAACGGCGGGGTCAAATTCGCTACCACAAAGAAGGTAGTTTCGGTCGTTTCGGTTGTTGGTTCTAGTGGAGTTCGCACCAGCTCTTTGGCGATGAACTGATTTTAGGGCGGTTTGGACGACGGACTGGCCCTTTGGAAGTTTCCCTGGTTGCTGTTGCGTTTGGCGATTACGGGAGAATCTTTGTGGAAATGCTTGTCCGGGCAGTAGTGGCACTGCGGCAATGTGTTTTGAGGTGCCGCGCGTGGCGTGGCCCGTATTGCGTCGTTCCTATCACCCTCCTATCACCATCCTATCACTATCACCCCGGGCGACGAATAACTCGACGTACTAGGTTTGATAATACCGTTGGTAAGCAACTCCTCGACTTCCCTTGCGATGACCTCTTTCTTTTGTGGTGAGTATCAGTATTGTGGCAGCCGGAACGGCGCGTCTTCCTTTAGCCGGATTGCGTGTTGTGTCGTTGTTGTGCAGGTTCCCGGTGTGTTAGTGAGCACCTCGGTAAAGTTTTCAAGTAAGGCGTTGAGCTGCCCGTGTAGGTTCTCAGGGAACCCGTGTTGTACTTGTTCGGCCTTCAGGGTACAGACTGCCGTCTTGGGTTGTTTTTTTCTCCATTTACGCCACCTTTCGCAGACCGTTGCCGAAGTACAGCGTTCCGCGGCGGACGTCAAGGAATGCCCCTTGTTTCCACAGCCAATCCATTCCCAAGACAAACGGCGGGGTCAAATTCGCTACCACAAAGAAGGTAGTTTCGGTCGTTACGGTTGTTGGTTCTAGTGGAGTTCGCACCAGCTCTTTGGCGATGAACTGATTTTAGGGCGGTTTGGACGACGGACTGGCCCTTTGGAAGTTTCCCTGGTTGCTGTTGCGTTTGGCGATTACGGGAGAATCTTTGTGGAAATGCTTGTCCGGGCAGTAGTGGCACTGCGGCAATGTGTTTTGAGGTGCCGCGCGTGGCGTGGCCCGTATTGCGTCGTTGGCTCTTCCGACGTTGGCTTGTTTCGTTGGCGGACTTGGTGTTTTTTTGCTCGTCTTGATCGTCGTCTCTATTTTTGTTGCCTCAGTGATGAGAGTGAAAACGATTTTCGGTGGGTCTCGGATGAAGTATGGTTTTATCGCCAGGTTCAGTTGCTCTACTATCGTTGGGAGGTAGTCGTCAAGAAAGATTTTTAACCAGCGCGCGACGCGGATCTTCTGGTTTAAGAAGTCGCCGACGGACTCGGTGCCCTGCGATCGCGAGTAGAACTCTTCCCACAGCCGTGCGGTAACCTCGGCGTTGTTGTATTGTTCACGCAGTAGTCGGTAGAAGTCGTCGTACGTCGCGATCTCCGTGTATACAGACCACTACTGGGCGGCGGTGCCCGTAAAGCATTGTTTGATCGTATTCCGCAAAATTGTCGATCAATTCTTCCGGGTCTTCTAAGATGTCGCCGGAGAACGTTTGTTTCTCTACCGCATCAGGGAGTTCGGTAATGGATGATTTCCCTGTATATGGTTCGATCTCGTAATTCATCGTAGCTTCCGCGGCTGCTGCTGTAGTACTTCGGATGTCCGGCATTCTCTTGGTTTCTCGGTTGCGAGTTCTCTAGCGCACTGCTTGAAAGTTGATTTAATATCATTCGTTAGCCTTACGTTCGAGCGCCAATTGTTATCCCGATAAGGTTGATTTTATAATAATCACTAACTCACTTTGCAATATAATACATATTTTGCGGTTAGCAAAACCGTAAGCGCGACTTCCTCACTAACCGTCCTCGTCACGGTTTTATCGCGGACGCAGCTTAGTGTGAGGGTCGTGTCGTAGTCGTTGATTGGACGAGCGGCCGGGTAACAGTAATATAGTTCTATCAGCGGTACGTGCGTGTTTAATGGTACCGACTCCTGTTGTCGTAAAGTGGGGATTGTTAGTTGACATTCAATTCATATAGCGTTAAGATATATGTTTGCACATAGAAAGTATTCTGTTAAAGTGTTTTAAGTGGGGTTGTACCCAGATTTGTCTATGGCGCTCCAGAATATTAAATATTTCGGTCTTGTCTGAGTTTTGTTAGTTTTACGCTCAGATAATGGTAACGGGCGATTTAGTAATAAAAAGAATTAATGATGTTTACACTTTGAGACAAATGGTTTAAAAAGAGTTAATAACGACAGCCTTGTCAGGCTAATTTCACAAAAATTATTAGTATGATATTTTCTTGGAGTTTCTACATTTGGTGACAAAGTCCACGCTTGCCGACTTTGTTTTTGTACAGCCCGTTGAAACCTTCCTTAACGGTTTTAGTTGTGTTAGAGATACCTCAGGTCACCCGTATATTGGGATTGCCGTAAACCACCAAGTATCTACATATTTATATTTTTCCGTGGTTGAGTTTTTGCGTATTTAAATTTTATTATGTGGCTTAATTAAATTAAATAAGTTTTTCAACCGAATTTAATTATAAACATTTAAGGAAGTGAAGTGTTTTTGCGTGTAATATACTAAATAGTATGTGCACATTAATGCAATTTAGATTGTTGCGCACGTGGTCAATATTGTGTTTATTGACCAAAGAACATTCCGCTACGGATGCAGTAACGTAAACAACATTGTTTTCTTTATGTCTAGATTATTTAATCTTTGTAAATTAAAAAAATCATGTGATTGATAAGATACCTTTATAAAATATTGTGACCAATCCTAATTTTTTGTTTATATTTTACGCTTATCTTTATTATTTTGTTTGTGTATGCCCTTACTATGTCTCAAATACAATTATTTTTAGTTTTAATTTAATAAATCATGTTAACTGGTACATGCCTTTCAAATTCAGATTCATGTGTATTTTGTTGGCGTTTTGAGATCATTTTAGGATTAAAATTGTACTCAACCAAAGGTATATTAGTGTACTACCACCAAATTTCCTTGGTAATCAGGTGCTTTACCACAACATTTCCGATTGGCGCACGTTGATTATTAATAAATTTTACTTATTTATGACATCCCCAAATTAAATTCACAAAAGTACACTTTTTGTGGATGGCGCCCACTCTTTTAAGCTAACCCCACCCCTTTTTTATGTTGCATTGTGCATGTAATAATCGGAAGTTTAGAGTTTTTGTTAAAAATAAAAGCGGTAGAGTTAAGTTTTTAAATAATGATTTTTAAACCCCCCAAAACCTGCCCCAAATCAAGGTTTATCGGTCCCTGCTGATAGCACCTTAACCTTAAATAAAAATTACTTGGTCTTCGATGATATAAAGGTTAAGACATTGAGCCAGTATCCCATTATTTATAAAAATTTAGACAATCGCTAAAAATGTCAGGAATAAGCCTTGGTACAACGGTTAACCAGAAAGAGAAAAGTGGTGATGATGAAACTAGAAAAAACGGATTCGTACATAATAGTATTAACAGAAACAGAGCAAGAAAAATTTGGTAATTATCTGCACATCTAGAGTGAAGTGCCCAGGAGTGAACACGCAAAAAGAGAGATTCAACCACCCTATCGAAAAGCGGCAAAATTTGAATTTAGCGATTTACGCGAATTAGGTGGGTGCAGTTATTAGTTAGTCAGTGATTGGTAAAATTTTTGAGTGAAAGTGACCGGTTAACAAAGGATGGCAAAGGAAGTCTTATATTTTATCTCCAAACATAAGTTTTGAGTGAACTGGATTTTTAGTAGTTCAGAGTCCATTATATTTGTATTTTCCAAATTGAATATGTCAACATTAAGACAAAACACTACGTGTTATTTCCATTATTAATTTGTAACCTAAAACTGTAGTATCTGTCTATGATGTTTTGGATAGGGTACATTAAGCCACGACTGTTGAGTACATACAATCAGGCTAAACGTTCGGGAGATGTTACAGAGATGTGTTGAAGGCAGTAAAATATATTAAAAATAATAAATTAGCCGGAGCTGGGAATATCATAATAGAACTTTTTAAAAACTGGAGAAAAAGAACTAAAATACAAATAATCACTATAGTTAGAGTTATTGAGAAAATACTAATAAAATATAAAATAGATACGTACATAATATACTTTAGGGAAAACAAAGCTCTTTTTAGAAGTAATAGAACATGCTTGGATAATATCTTTTGCATAAGACAAATAATAGAAATAGAAAATTAGAAACACAATTATCATTTGTAGATTTAGAAGAAACATGTGATATGGTGCCGAGATGTAAACTATGGCAAGCAATAAGGAAAATAGAAGTTTCAGAGAAACAGATTGAGGTAGTCAAAATTTATATAAAAATACAAAAGCAAAGATAAAGATAGGAGGAAGATTTACAAAGAGTTTTGAAACAACAAAAGGACTAAAACTTCAATTTAATATTTATATAGAACAGGCACTGAAAGCACGGTACAGAAAATGTCGACAAATGAAAATTCCAATATGAAATCGGATACTACATTCCCTCATGTTTGCAGTTGATCAAGTTGTAATTGCTCAAGATAAGGAAGATGTGACGTATATTAATATTAATTAAAAAGGAATACAAAATATAGGAGCTAAATATAAACATTAATAAAACAACATATACCGGGTTACCCAACCAAACTACAAAGTCCGGTTGCTTTGTTATTAAACAGAATATCGACTTCAGATTTTTTTTAATAGATATCTATTAGATGCTTCTTTTCAAAATATTTTTGCCCTATTCAGATAGTGCTGAACTCGGTAACTGGATCAAAGTTGAGATTTTTTTAATGAAACATCCTGTATATCTACACATATTTGTATTTACTGTTAAGAAATAACTTGAGTTTATATACATGATAAGGAGTCTAGCAGCAACTGTAACAGCGTTAATAAACACTTACTACAAAAAACGTCCCATCTTTAAAAATTACACCTTTTGTTATTTCTTGTCCATCTTTTCGCAATTGGTCCCGTATTATAATCAAACATTCTGAAACCTGATCTTTGCTGCCCTTTTTTTTTAAAGTCTATACAGAGTAGACAAAAACACAAAATTATCTTTTTCTCAATTTTTTTAAATAGAACACTCTATATATCAATACGTCATTCGAGTGCGATTTTAAAGAGCTTTCTAATGATATAAGACACTTGGGTACTATGACCGGAACTTTTTGATATATTCCACAATTATTATTATTTATTGCGGAACTTTCACCCAAAATAGGAGTAGCACTAACATTGGTATACACACATTTTAATAAGACATGATCTATTTTCAGTAATAATTTTTACAAAAAGTTATTGCGGCATTGTAGTGTCATATTCAGGCTTTAATATCATTTAACAACTTCAAATGTTAATTTTAATCATTTATTGATTGGACACTGAATGTATGGGGTGGCATCGTTGGGATACATGTAAGAGGGCTATATTTCTTCAATGGAAACCTAACCGCTCAAAGATACCTACATTTTTTCTAAAATGAACTTCCCATTCTTTTAGAAGCAGTAAATTTTGCTACTCGGCAAAACATGTGGTTTCAACAGGATGGTGCTCCAGTGCATTTTAATAGAGAAGTACGTGAGTATTTAAATCAAAATTTCCCAAATCGTTCGATCGGACGTGAAGGTAGTATTTTATGGCCAGCTCGTTCGCCGGATTGAACTCTAATCAACTTTTTTCTTTGGGGTTTCGTTAAAGATTAAGTTTACAGAAATGGACCGACAACGGCAAAAAAATGAAAATATAAATAACCGATGTTTTCCGTTTAATTTCTCTACTTGTTCTCAGACTAATATTACTTGTGTTATTGTTAATTAATAAACTGCAAAATATAAGCATTGCTTTAACCCAAATTCAAAAATCAGTAACAACTTATGACAAGTACAAATAAAAGGTGCCAACTTAAAATAGAGAACAAAACTATCAGGTTGCGTAAATCGTTTAACACTTCTTTATTTATCCAAACTTTTTCTAACGTAGAAAAAGTATAGTCTGCAGCACGTTGGGAATGGCCATTCCGCACTATTGCAAGCGGAATAAGCCATATTCCAAACTTGTTACAGAATATAATATTTTAAAAGTTTTGGTTTACTTTAAATCACAATATCTCCAGTTTTTGTTTGTAGGTAATTTTAAAATATACCTTGTTTAGAAAAAAACGAGGAAACCAAAATTAGAGACAAATATGTAAGACTGCAACAAGTAGAGGTGTTGGGAAAGTAAATTACCAAAACAAATCAGATGCCAAGAAACTGCAAAAACTGAATATTATTTGGAAGTAAACAAAAGTAGAAGTTATTAATATTATTCGTATTAAGTTATTAGTAACAATTAAAATTTTAAAGTTTTATTCTGCAGACATAATTTAGGAAACATAAAGTAATAAATCAGTTCCATGAGTAGAAATAGAAAAAAAAATTGTATAAGTTGGTATTTGTAGGCTTGTTAAATATTTAAACGACGTGAAAATATCAAAATATTGACAAAGTTGGTTAGTTAATGACTAATGTTAAATTACCACTAATTAATTCGCCAAAAACGTACTGTAAGCTTATTTGTTGAAGTAATGAACATTAAACCAAAAGCCATCATTCTATTCTACCGATCAAAGTGCACCAAAATAACTTCATGTTTATTAAACTTTATGCATTAAAGTCCATTATTATTTACAATATTTACATGAATTAATTCAGATGCACTTAGTGCATTAAAGAACATTACCGTTACTAAAATGTTACTCAATTTTCCAAATTGTAGAACTTTAAATGGACTGTTATAATTAGTACATACAATGTGCAACAAGTCTAAAAAATAAAGTACTTTATTTATTTACTTTTAGTTACTAATTTTTCGGTTATTAACTTTTAAAGTACTTTTTTCTATTTTGCGTTTAGAAACACTCAAATACAGTAATTGGACTTTTGGGTAAGTAGTTCGTGTGCTTGAACAGAAATATAACGATTAGTGTGTTGGTATTGGTCAAAAATTTGGTAGTCATGAAAACAACTATATATTTTTATTTGTTAAACTGACAGTTAAATCTTAAATTAAATTTTGATAAAACTCATAGATACTACATACTACTCGTGAAAAAACTATACTGTATTACTTGAGGATAAAATCATCATAAACGTGTTTTTCCTCAATTTTTTTTTCTGATAGAAAAGTAATGAACCATTGTTAATGGTGTAAAAATTAAAATTTAGAAGATAAAAATACAAATAAAATAAGCACCAAGTCGACTCGATCAGGTAATAACTTTCCGAGAAAAATCGGAAAAAGTAAAATATTGTGCTTTTTCTTTTAAAATTCGTAGATTCGTAATTTTTTTAATTGTAGGATAAATCTTTCAGGAAATAAGAGGTAATGATACGTACTTAGTTTGTGCAAAACTCTGCAATTGTCGGGCAATTAGTTTTGAGCACAATTGAGATTTAAATTTTTGAAAGCAATATATCCGATTCTCAGAAAAAAAGTGTAAAACTGAGTAGTGAGGGTACCCGCCCCCTATCGCCGTTTAAAGTGATTGCGATTTATATAAAAGCGTTGCGGACGGGTACTCTATTACTTCTCCGTTTTCTTGCATTGGGTCATTTGTAGTCATCTTTGCATGCATTTTTTGCGTGTTAAATCAGATTTTATCGAAAAATGAGAATATACGTTTTGTTCCTTTCTATTTCAACTTTACAATTATTTTTTATTTTTGACAATTAGACAACCACACAAGCATTCAGCTTTGATTGAATATATTGCTTTAAAAAAATTTAAATCTCAATTGTGCTTAAACTAATTGCCCGACAATTGCAAAGTTTTGCACAAACTAAGTACGTATTATTACTTCCTATTTCTTAAATGATTTATCCTGTTTTTACACCATTAACATTGGTTCATTACTTTTCACTCAGAAAAAAAAGTTTAGAAAAAATACGTTTCCTTCCTTTTAAATGTTGATTAACTATATAATGACAATTCATTTTCGGTATAAAACATGAATACAAGGTACTTTATACTATTTACAATTACATGGAGTAGATGATATCTTACTATTATTTTTGTCAAAATACATCTCTATTTACTGCACTAAAAACACTTGCTTCTTATGGATTTTGCATGTATTCTCATTCAATAAGTAGTAACAGAATAAATATTCTGTAATTATGCTCAACAAAATAATTAAACAGGCATGATTTTCTGTACTGTCAGTGTCAAATGCAATGTTTTAGATGTTTTAGTATTATTTTAAATTTTATAAAATGAATAAAAATTAAGTGAATTAGATATGATCGTAGAAAAAACACCGTCTGTTACTCGATTAGAATAAAATTCGACTTACACATGGTTCCTCACGCTCACGTTTGGAATCTTCCACTTATATGGAATTTTCCTTCTAACTTTGTTACGGAATAAACTATTCTTGATTGATAGTTGTGCAATTCCTTTTGCAAGTTGTTCCCAGTTCGTTGACTTCACTTTGAAATAAAATAAACTTTGATATCTCAATGTATTGTCTTAATCGAATTTGAAATGTTATCATTTAAAAAAATTTATAAACGGCACGTGCTCAAAAGATCATAAGAATGCCTCGATTGCGGTTTTAAAACAGTCGACGATCGGATCTCACTAATTTTAATTACGTGTATAACGCACGTATGAGTACCGAGAATAAATAAATTTCAAGTTTGAAGTTAGTTAGGGGTGTTTATCTTCGTTTCGCAAAATTACAAATATTTATATTTCCTCATACGATGGAAGAAGAATTTTTAAAGTTTACTGAGAACTTACCCAGTTTCGCGATGTTGCCGTTTCAAAACTACCGTACAAACATACATTTCTACTTAGTACGATCTATTAAAAAGAATTTTATTGTACAAACGTGCCAGTTTTTGTAGTTATTAAAAAGAATTATTTTGATTTAACTTCTCGCCATTGTTTCCAGCGTCGTCCGTTCTGCCACAATAACTTCTGGTTTATTTCATCAAGAGCGGGTTTACCTTAAGCCGTGATTTCTAAGTACTTATGTTTTTGTTTAAGTGAACAAAACCGAATTTAAAAAATGTTTTGAACATGTTGTGTTTAATTTAAGTTATTAAAGGAAAACGCACTAGGTTAAGATTTTGTAACAGACATACCATTTTGTATTGGATTTGCATTAGCACAGAAAACATTTAATTACATAAGTTACTTTATTAATTAAAATTATTGATCACGTGATATAAATTGATTTTTTACTATTTCAGTAATGTTTATCATCTTGCAACTTACCCTGTCATTGAACTACGAAGCAACCTTTATGTTCCATTTTAAATTCAAAATCGTCGTTAACTGTTTTCCATTTAACAAACAGTAGGGATACATTATTATAAAGTTAATAAATAATAGAACTTCTTTTGAGTAGAGCTGTTTTATGGGGTGGTGGTGTAATTAAAAAAAAGAAAGTGACTGTTACGATTTTACATTTGACTTTGTTGACGAGTTAACTTGCGGGTAGACACTCCAACAATTTTTCTAGAACGTTCGAAAAGCCCGTTGATCTGAATTTTAGTTAACTTATGTCGACGACCAGTTTTTGGCAAATTCATACATGGAAGTCCATCTTCACATTTATGAATCGTACTACATATCGTAGCCTTTGTAATATTTTGCTTATACTAAATCTTGTTTTGACAGTTCTTGAACCAGGTTGTAGAGAAACTTTTGCAGTGAAGATGAAAAAAAAGCATTACTGGGTTAATTCTTATCACCATACTTAAGACTCTAGCTTCAGAAAACTTGCTAAAGCTAATATCTAACAAACACAAAAGTTCTTCGTTATTTGTTTGAATTGCAATTACATCTGTTATAATTCGGATGTTGACTTCCAAGTGTTTCTTAAAATAACAAAAATTCGGATTTTACAAATTCAAGAAATGAAAATGCATTACTTTTAATTCCCACATTCTTGTCTTCCATATTTTTCTTCTTTTTCTATTAATTTTAAATTTTATTCTAATTGTATGATCTTTCTTCTTTTTCCTTACATCTAGTCTCTCCTCTTCTTTACCTCTTTCGTCCACTCAATATCCTTCCACCAATATCACCATTTTTTTTCTCCTCTTTTTTCTCAGTTCACTATATTCCTTCCTCATAAGTTCTAAGTTTTCCCACTCTTCTCCACACAACCTACACTTTCTGTCTTCTTCTTCTATCAATACTTATTTTCCCTTCCTTCATTTCGTACCTTCAATCTCGCTATCATTTTCTTCTTTCCTAGTTTCCTCCTACCTGTTAAATAACTGGGTTTCCCTTTTCTCGTTATCTGCCAGTACTTCATATTGTATTTTCTCTTTTTTATTTTGTTCACTTTTTTGTGCTTGTGAATCTTAATATGTTCTTGCTATCTCCGTTTTTGCACTTTTCCTTTTTGCCTTATTCTTCTTATCTACTATATATCTAAGTGTTTTTCTCTGTAGCTCCAGCTTCCATTTTCATTATTTCTGTTGAATTTCCTCTAACTCTTCCCATCTTCATCTCCGCTCTATATGTCATTACTTCTCTAACTATCTTACCGAATAGCCATTCTCTGTTTTCTAATATTATTTCTTCTATTATACATACTATCTAATTTCGTTTGTGTTCAAATAGAAAATATTTTTTATTTTAATTTATTACAAGACGAATCCAGAAAGTACGTTTCCCTATTTTTTTTTTTTAAAAGAAACACTGAATTTCAGGAAAAAATATTGGCAACAAGTAAAGCAATCTTTTAGTTATGTTTCAACATAGTCACCACAAGAATTTCTTAAGGTGCAAGAAAATGTAAAAATCTCTGGGAGCAAAAGATCAGGACTGTATCAAACAACTAGAACGTATGTTGTAAGCATTTTTAATAACGTTTGTCGGGAGTCGCACGTTACGACGAAAGTCGAATTTGCCGCGCATGCTATGAATTTTCCATTGGTGGATCCTTTTAATTCATAAAAGTTTGAAATTAAAATTTTACACAAATTATTGATGTGTGTTTTAATAATAAGTCAAATTGGTGTTTAAATTTAAATCCGACCGCATTCACCGTAAGTACACGTTGTTTACTTTTCTTTCGTGGTTGTATTATTTCTAATTACGACGTATGCTTTAGCACGTGCGTTGACCTCATACTCTTACCATGTCTTACACCTGGATAGCTCCTGGGTATGCTGGAATGGCTATTTCAGAACCTTTCGTTGCATAACTGATCGAGTACCACTATTTCGCATTCAAATAAGCTGCCAACAGCTGGTGAACTACACAGGCTCCCCGACTCGTTAATGCTGCATAATTGTTACTTTGAGGGAACCTATTTGTCATCCGTTCTTTACTATAAACCTTCTCTATGAAAAATCCTGGGATTACCTAAATTCTGAAGCTGTCAAATACTGCTAACAAAAACGTTTATTCTTGGAATTGCATACTACTAGAACACAGCTAAGTTTTAATGTTTAAGTATCCTATTCAATATCAATGCGTATGAAACTCACGTACACGTGACATTAAACGGTTTGAATCTCTAGTATTTAAGTAAACTTTTATTCGGGGTAGACTCAACCACCGACGTTCGGTTTAGTTTTAAACCAGCTTCTTAAAAGCTTGGGCGCTTTACATAGAGTGGGTGAAGCTAAAACAAAAGGTCTTTTGGGTTAGCGGGAGATACTTACCTTCTTTATTCCGAGTTTAAGTTAGTATTAAGTTCACCGTGTGTAAGTGACGTGTGTACGTCAAGTTTTTTTAGTAACCAATCCTTAATTGGAACGCTAACTTTAAATGTGGGGTGTAACTATAAAGCTTATCGGTATTTCACACATTACTCGCGCGCTTTAATTATTGTTGTTGCTAACGCACGTACTCATATACGACAGTCTCTCTATTTCTGTCACATTATTTTAGTACTTTTAACATTTGTTGCTATACTGAATTGTCTATTTGTCTCTCTGATTTGTGTTCGTTTTAGCGTATTAGACCTTTTAGCAAAAATTATTGAATTCCTGTTGGTCGGTTTTATTTCTCTCTTCAAATACTAAATCCTCCACGAATTTAGTGTGCTACTTCGAGCTATATAGTATTATACTTCTCTCTAGGTTGTATCGCTGGAGCCGTTGCTTTCTTTTATTATTATTTGTGAACTACAACCATTACACAAATTTTGTGAAAACAACTGCTGTGGGCACTATCTGCCTACTGATGATGTTTGGCCTATTGACCTGTCACAGCTGACGATGAATTTCAATTGGCCCAATGCTTGGTGCATTAAAGAATTGTATCACGGACCACACCTCGCAGGCGGCGGGAGAAGGAATAAATAAGAGTTAAAGCTGGCATATACGTCATAGATCTGTTACGCATGCGCAATTTACAACGCTAATTATGTTTACTTTAAAGAAGAAAAAATTGAAAAACTTACTTTCTGAATGTGCCTCGTACATAAATATTTTCACCGAAAAGTGAGTCGGAATAGAAACATCGTTTGAGCGACATTTTTCAGTATGGAGGCAAAATAAAAATCTCAGCATAGTTAATATTTTAAAAAGCACGTCAAAATCTATAAATATATTCATTTTCAAAACTTCTCTTAAGCTTCACAAGCAACCTCCTTTTTTATTCAAATTTAAAAATATTTCCTCTCCATTCCAGTGCCTGATATAATAAAATAATTTTTGAAATTAAATATAGGTATTCTTTACGTTAATAAAGTATTCTCGCCCAAAAGCAATATTGTAAAATAGAAGGGTCTTACATTTAATCTGCGGTGTCTATTCATATAAAAACCCATCCTATGGACGTTGTGATTGTTTTTTGCTTGTGCGTTTGATCTCGATCCATACACATAAAATTAAATTCTGCAGCATTTAAAAGACTATTAAACTTATATTATACGTTAAGTCCTTCCACAAACGTAAATAAAATTATTTCGTCGAACGTTAAATTAAATTTAATTTAAAAATTTGTTTACTTAAATTAAATTGCGTAATTGAAAAATAATTAATTTCAAACTGAGAACGCAAAATTTAATTTTTGATGAAAAAAAGTAAATATCTTTGGACGTAAATTGAAAACTTAAAAGTATATATATTTTGCTGCTTAAATATAATCCATTTATTTTTAAAATTTTCAAAGCGATTTATAAATTCGTAACGTTGTTCGGTATCTTGTATATTTCATTCAAAGCGAATATTTTATTTAAACAAAATTGCAACTAGAAATTGTCAACTTATGCATTTCGGTTAAAAACACACGGAAAAAAAGGATAATTTTTGTTAGTTATACGGAAAAAATACAACATTTGATTTTACAACTTTGTTTTCAAATAAATTAGAATTAGAAATATTTGAATTTGCCAAAATCCGTTAAACTTATCAGATTTAACGTAAATTTATGCAAATCTGTAACTTTCTTCATGTTCTTAGTTAAAAGCGAAAACAACGAAAAGCGTTTTTAATTATAAGTTGTGTTCTTATTAAGATTAAATCAGGCATTTACAAAAAAATTATTTTTCTACTACTTTTAATTTAACTTTTTAGTTTTTCACTAAGGACTTATTTTAAGTAATGAAACAAATCTTAGTTAATAACACCTGATTTAAATCCATTATTAGAAGATGACTGATTAACATTTTGAAGCTTGATCTCATCGTTAACATAAAAGATGGGCTTTATGAAAGTCATAAAAGCTTCAATCATGTTTATATCTTTGTCTACAGGATTACAACCCTTTTGAATAATGCACATCACACTTTAATAAGATAACGTTATAATCGTGTGCTTAGTTGTTTTCAGAAGCTTTATAGTAATTAGGTTTTGAATTATTCAAATGAAGTAAACACCATATTATGATACTAATCTTAAAAATCTGATATTAGTAGAGGTACTGAAGTGTTTTGTTTAACAAATGTTTCATTGCGCTACTTAACTAATTTTGACAATTTACTGTTCTAAAATTGATTTTCCGGATGTCACCCGTTCGAAATTAGATCAGGTTCGAAACGGTTTAAAACCATAAAGTATTTCAATTATGTAGGTTTCTTCTTCTAAAATGACCTTTATTCAAGCTGATAAAGCAAATCCCTTTTTTGGCATCTTCTGTCATTTGTCAACCAACGTCATAATGGCGAGCTTTTGATAAATGTGCAGCGATTGTAAGCAAGTATACGGTAAGTTTCAAAATTTCAATTAATTGTTTTTTAAAGAAATATACAAAAATGTGTGGTTCTATATCACTTACCACACATTGAACTAACATTTTTGTTATTAGGTTATTTTATAATTTCAGCTTTGTCAATAATTGGTACAAGAAATTTTGTACTTACACCAATTATTGTGATGGGTGTCGATAACTGGTGCGAGACAGTCTCATATGAATTTTTTAGTAATTAAGGTGAGCGTCGTGTAAACATCTTAACAGGTGGTTTATCTAAAAACTAACATTTAGTTGACATCAAGATCAATTATTAACATTTCTTTTTTTTTAAACAAGGTAGATACGGTGATTTAAAATTTTGTAACGTTCGAAGTGTAAACGCTCCTCCTATGTACACACTTCCTTAACCCAATTTCGCGGGCATTACTTTGTATTGGTTTCCGGCGTTAATAACTTGAAACTGTCCACGATTGGTCCGCTGCATTTGAACGCTTCCTGAAAGCTTGTCCTAAATCAACCGTTCACGAGGGAGAAGATAAACCCTCATCTGCAAATTTCCTCGCTTGAAGGGGTAATCAGGCCGATGGTAAGAGATTCTGAAACTCTTCAACGTTTTAAAAACTTTATTTTGTAGGTAAAACATATGATACCGCATAAAGTGGCTTTTAAAATTTGCTAAAAGGTTGTGCTCCATGTGAACTGTTCAATAAGCACGTCCTGCATTCTTTAGGCTAAGGGACGCTTTGCATCAGGTATACGATTGCCCTCGGGGTTTATCTATCGCTAACATCCCTATGTTTATTCTAGAGAGGGTGGTTTATGTCTCCCTGTTACGAATATATTCTCTTCCGGTTGTTCCTTCGTCAACTTGTACGGCTATTGCGGGTCTACTCATGGCTTTTGGAGGCGTTGTGCCGAAATAGCTACCCACGAATATTCCGTCAGATTCTCAGACCACGGTGGAGGCTCATTCCGAACCGTTAGTACCATCGAGAGCAAGAGTAATACTCCTACTGCTGCGTGCAAAGTCTGATGTTTTAATATCTTTTTAATTGCACCTGAACCTGAAGTCGACCTATCACTCAAGTAGAAGTCACCCCTTGACACCAACTATCAGGCACAAAAGTAGAAAATTTATTGCGGATTATTTGTCGCTCGAATGTGTAATTGCATAATATACCTGGAACGTTAACTAGTTATAGATAAGAGTATTTAATACCTACGTGGTGTATAAGTCGTGTAAGAATTTAAACCTCAATCTTAATTAAGCCGAACGCATTAATTTCATTGACCCTCCCGGTACGAGCTCGTTCCCAGAGAGGCCAAATTGAACAATCGTTTAAACTTCGCGGTGACTGAATTAGTCTTAAAACTTCCCTTACACATCTTCCCTAAATTCATGTAATCTGTAACGTTACTCAGCACCATAAATCGACATACATTCTAGGTTAAGTTCACCATAGGCGTACCTTCAGTACGCGAAATATCAATAGCACGTTTCAGTCAAAGCGATGTAAGAGAAAAAAGTTCCGTCCTAGTGTTATCTTTTTCTATCAGTTTTACCAACACGAACCTTCAAAAATACTCTGAATTTTAAATTATCACCAAAAGTCAACCCAAGCCACAGATTATTAACCTTTTCTGTAGCCATGTTGATATCTTAATAAAAAATAAATTACAGGTACTTAATAAAACAATTTTAAATACTTACAGAAGACAGAGGTAATAGTAAACAATTTAGTCTTGAAAAGACTGTTTGTAAAAAAGCAGCAAAACGATCAAAAGAAGATAAAACCACGCAGAACAAACCCAAACACAAAACTCAAACGATTAATTAAAAATTTTAAGGTTAGCTTGACTTGGGTTGATTTTTGGTGATAATTTAAAATTTAGAGTATTTTAGAGGATTCGTGTTGGTAAAACTGACAGAAAAAGATAGCACTAGGGCGGAACTTATTTCTCTTACATTGCTTTGACTGAAACGTGCTATTGCATATACGAAACAGTGGCGTAGCAGTGGTAAATATTTGGGGTAATTCTCTTTACTTTAACTTGTAATTCTATGTAGCTCTAGTCATTTACGTGTTACCTGAATGTTTAATGCTGTACGTTACCCGTTTTAGCTCGTGTATATTCGTAATATATCTGTGTCTACTTAATGCTGTGAACTATCACAATTTCGTTTGTGTATTGGGGTGAATAAATATTGTGTGAAGGTTTCTCTGACTTTATGTCGAATTCCGTTCGTGATTTGTTTCCCATTTCTGCATATTCTGCTGCGGACAGTTAGCTGCTGACCTTTGGTTCTGGGTCAGATTCTTCTCTCCAGCGTTACTCGAACCTGGCGCCCTACCTTTTAATTTTTTTTTCTATAGGTTCTAGGAATATCGTTGACTTTCCTAACCCGCACCCTACTCTCCACTGAGGGGCATACTTTTCTAACAACTGACCGTAACAATTTGATGTCAAAGTTGGAAACACTCATCTCTCGAAAATTATTACTTCATTGATTTTACATGCAGTAAAATGGACAAAAAGAAAAAAAACTGGAGTATTCCGTAGAATCCATTCAGAACGCATAAAAGAAGGAATAGCCGCTTTAAAAATTAAGTAAGAATTTAACGTTCTACGAAGCACAGTGAACTATGAACTTCAAGGAAGATCATCATTACAGAGAAAAATAAGTTTAGATACAGATTTAAGTCAGTAGGAAGAAGTTGAGTTGAAATTGGAATACGTGGATTTTCTCTTACTAAAGATCAATTATTAGAAAACGTACAATCTTTGATAAAAAAATTGGTGCCAGACTTACGTGCGGTCTACCCATGTAGTGGCAGCATCATCTTATGTAACAAAAGGTTGAAGTCGATCTGTGCAGTTTGTTTATAGATCAGGTTGATTCTCATGTATTCTAAATACAGCAAACAATTCTGTTTCTCCCGCGTTACTGCGTGCAGGTGTTTCAAACTTTTACTGCCCTCCATATACTGGTGTCAAATCCATTTAGACACGTTAGATATTTTTGATTAATTTGATATAATTGATTTGTTCTAAATTTATTGCTAACCCGATCGAACGTAGTTTTGCGGTAAGCGCATAGATCCTTTGACTTTACCTTTGTTTACCGTTTTTCAGTTATAAGTTGTTTTAGTACTAAAGGTACATTCTTCGATTATTGCGGCTTTCTGTGGCATGGCACTTTGAAGTGCTTTTTTGAGAATGTTTTTTAAATTTGTAAGAGCTGGGTTATTATTAAAGCTTATTAAAGACTATCTAAACATGTCACAATATACAGGAAGTATCACTTAAAAAAATGTGGAAAATCATCATTTTGCGTTTTTGAGCCACTCGGCTCCAACTTAGCTGGTAAGTTACTAATGAATTTTTAAAAATGTGTTTTTTGCTCATAAAACGACTGGTGACTCGAAAACCATTGAAAATAGACCAATCATGAGTATTACTAAATTGTGTTGCTTTTTGGAGTATATTCCAAATATGCAATAGTTTAGTTTAGTTTATTGTGTTTCATCTCCGAAAAATTTTACACTCGTCAATATAAATTAATAAGTTCTCTAATAGTAGACGTATACAATTTTTGTACTGAATAGAACGATTTTTTAATTAACAACCTTTTTATCTTTTTTTTTTTTGAATTCATTACTTGGTAACGTTTTTAAATTCTCGGGCAACACATTAAACAACTTAGGGGGCATATAATTAGGACCTTTTTGTGGTTTGCTTAGGCGGCAAAATTGTATAGATAGGTCGTTGCTGTGCTTTGTCGGATGTGTGTGCATGTTGTTTGGTCTTAACCACAAGTCAATGTTACCCTTCACGTACACCGGACACTTATAGATGTAAGTTGAAGGCAGCGTTAGTATTCCCAAGCCGCGAAAGGCATCAGTGCAATCGTCCCGATATTGTAGATTAGCGACAATGCGTATTATCTTACGTTGCAATCGGAAAATTATATCCACGTGCGCAAACAAGCCTTACAGCAAGGTGCCATAGGTACATAGTAAATGGATCAATGCAAAGTATGCGGATTTTAGAACATTAGAAGACACTTCTTTTTGAAGACTTCTTAAAACCAAAAGGTTTCGTAACAACTTAACTGCTAATCTATTTATATGTTGTTCCCATGCAAGTTTTTGATCAAGAGTAAATCCTAAAAAGTTTATTACTCCAGGATTTGATAACTTTGGGTTGTCCCTTTTTAGTGTAAATGCCAGTTTCTGAGTCTTTTTTTTTGTTGAGAAAATGTTCGTTTACAGTAAACCACTGATTTGCTTTATTTTCCATTTCAAGTTCCCATTTTCATTTATATCCTTGTTTTTTAATAACATGGTTGTGTCGTCGGCATAAAGTATCGTATCGATATTTTCATATATGCAGAAAAGTCATTAGTATAAATAAGGAAAAGTAATGGACCAAGAATTGATCCTTGTGATACACCATCTATTATCAGTAACATATTATAGGTTGATTTTCCGAGCTTTACGCATTGCTGACGGTTTTCTTAATAAGAAGCCACTAGGTTCATGTTGTCATCAGTAAAGCTATATGAGGTAAGTTTGTTTATCAAAATTTTTTGTGAAATGCACTCGAAAGCTTTACTGAGATCACAAAAAATGAACAACGAATAATCTCCTTCTTCAAATCCATCCAACACCTTGTTAACAAAGAAAACCATGGCACTTGTTGTGTTCCTGTCCCTCCTAAAACCAAATTGCTGCATGCAGAAGAGATGATTATTTTCAAAGTAATCACTTATCTGTTCTGAAAGTATCTTCTCAAAAATTTTTGAAATGACCGGCAAATTAGAGATGGGTCGGTAATTATTTACATTGTGTATGTCGCCTAATTTAAGTAACGTTACCACACCTATTTTTAGATCGTCCGGAAACCTGCTTGATGATATGCTTTCGTTGATGAGTAGAGTCAGATGACTTGCTAAGCTATGAATTTCACTTTTTATTAATTGTGCGATCAGGCCGTAGGCATCTCTACTGTTAGTATTTTTCATTGACATCACCGTTTACCGTGTTTTATTAACGAAAACTTGTTTAAAAGCAAATTTATCTAGTTAATAATAAAATATAGAATGTGATATTTAAAAAAAATGCAACTCTTCTACATTTTAACAGTCAACAATAATTATCAAGTTTTTTATGTATAAACGTTGCTTTGTCAAATTTTAAGGTTAAATAAATAAAACTTTTAATTTACATTAAGAAACCATTCAGCTTATGCAATTATTAAATTCAAACAATTAATACGTTACTAGTTACAAAATGATTTCTTGTAGAGGTTTCAGAAATTTTCTTTAGTAGTGTGTCACTATAAAATCCCAAGCTGCTATAGTGTTCATAGGAGAAACAAATTATTTGTGACGTAATTTGTAACGGCATTTCTAACGTAATATGTGATGGCAAAAAATTAATGTAATTATAAAAACTTAAATATGCTGATGAATCAAACTAAAGTAATGTGTTATTCTGCACGTGGAATACTGAAATATTAAAATAATAAGGAAGATATTAGAAATATCTTGGTGTAAATATTTGGGATTGTTACAATATAAAATTAACAATAATTAAATTAATAACACAAGCAAGATACAAAGTTGTCATTCCAAAATTATTAGTCACTGTATTTTACTTTATTATAAATAGTTTAACATTTAGGAATGCCCGGTCATGTAAGTTATGCGTCAATAATGATATTCAAACTCGTAAACGGTGTATGTTTATATATTATTAAGAAATATTTTGTCATACCAAAGCTTTATTAAAATTGCAATATATAGTTTGAAAATATATAAGATAATTTGTCATTTCATTTACTACTAGCTAATGTGAAGAAATTTTATAAAATAAGAAAGTTTTAAAGTATTTTGCAAACATTTAATTTATTATAAGAGAATTCTTATTTACGAGTAAGGTGTTGTTTCAAAGGAATTGTGTTTTATTGTTAGAAATAAGTTTAAATTGAAATGCTTTGCAAGAAACACGATACAAAAGAGTTAATGCTTAAATAAAAAATCATTCTAAAAATAAACTTAAAACAACAAAACAATTTTGTGATAAGTAAACTCTTAAACAACAAAGCTTTACTATCTGATATGAATATCCGAATTGTGATATGAATGTCGATACTTATTGCTATGATGATATCAACTTGTATTTCAATCAGTGTAAAATAGATTGTTTCTTAATAAAAAAGATTTGGAGTAAAAATAAAAAAAAACCGTAGTCCACCTTGAGGCCATACAATTCTTTTGAGTTACGTATTCATTTAACCTTGACCGAACCAATATTTTTGAGACTTTTATGTTGCGCTTTAAATATTATCTCGTGAACTTCACTATCGTCAAATTGCAATTTCAAAATCGATGTGGTTATTGCCTTCTTCCTTCCTTATTTAAATAGCATGTGATACGTTTTATGCAAGATTCGAATTACACTCGATATTTTAGGGCAACTTTCCATATCATTCACTAAATCTAAAATTAATATTTTTTGAGTTATTTTAATATTAAGAAAATATTAATAACATTACGTTAAATTACATTTCCACTTGTTTTAATATGCTTATGAAACGTGAAAGTTATGTGTAGATAAATTATATAATGCAATAATTGCAAGGTCCTGTCACTGTATAAAATCTTAACTGTGTGTATTGTATAGTACAAGGATATATTGATTTTAGGTGTACGTTTATAAGAAGTGAAAGTGAGGAACATTACTTTTTGAGTAGCCAAAGATAAAAAGTGTGAAGTTAAGATAGTGAATCACACAAAGAATGTTAAAAAATTGTAGTCAACCTATTAAAAAAAATATTGTTTCATATCGATATGTCCATGAAGCCAGTTTTGTATTAAACCCGCCCATCGTAGTCAGCAACTTTGTATAAAACCAAGGTAACAGAAGTCATCGTTCAAAGTCGCAGAAGGTTGCACCCATTACGTCACCAGTAAATGTAAATAAAGTTAGTGTTTTAAAAATGTAATAATAACATTTCTAATACAAAAAATAGATTGTAGCGTAAATACTTTTTTAAGTTGCTTTTAACCCATTCGCCACCAGGCGAAAATATGAGAACATCATTGATATCCCAGATTTGATAGATTTTTAATTTTTTTAATAGGTCCTATTATTTCATAATTTTCAAATATCATAGACATATATTGATGAAACACGACAAAAAAGCAAAATCACCATAAGCGGCGCAATCATGACAATAAATGTTCATTAGCGGGATAAATTCGACAAAAACTCTGATGTAAGAGTCTGTCATAAGACTAAAAATTTTCATTATAAAATGAGATCTATCTATTTATTCTTAAAAAAAATCACAGAAAAATTAAATGCAGCATAGCATTAGAAACACCGAATAATCATGAGCGGAGCAAGGGAGGACTAAAATAAGTTATAATTTGAACTCTGTGGTTTTATTAGTTAGGTATTTTTTATTTTTATAAAATGAAATACTAGTAGAAAATTATGGAAAATACAGTGGCAGCGCATTTAGGATAATAAAGAAATAGAAATGAAATAATGAAATACTAGAATAAAAATAAATTATTTTCTAACAAAAACAGTATTTGCAAAATAAGATTTAGAACTGAAAGTACAACAATGAATCACTCATCAATGTTATTGTGATACATTTCAAAGTGTTCATCACTGCATAATGCGGACTGTTTGTTGCACGAAGCACAGTATTTAGCTATATATTTTCTTTTTTTATTTTCTGAATAGCACACAATACATAGTCTCCTTTTCGGACGTTTTCCTTCTTCCTTTATGTTGCAATCAAATGCATGTCTATCTGTTTTTTTCTTATCTTATTCTTTTAGTTTTATGTATTGTGGACTGTAAAGTTTGAGCAATTCACTACATAGTAACTTCTCAAATTTGAGTACTGACATGACATCTTTTTCATTGGCAATGTTGAAAAACGTTTTCGCATTCAGAACCATTCTCTGAATAATGTGCAGTCTAAGTTTTTTGAACCATGTGTAATTTTTCTTCGTACAGCAGTATGGTTCAATGTCTTGATCGACAGCATCTACTGCTTTCATATTTTTATTATAATGTTCTATTTGATGTGGTTTCTGAAGCACAAGAGGCCTTGAAAATGTTTTCGGTCGGGTAGATTTTTCTAGAAATCCTGCCACCAGTTTTGTCGAAAGCAAATAGACATCTCTCTTATCCCTATATCTTACTACTAATATGTCTCCTCTTCTTATGAAACATAATTGTCCTGGTTGCAATTTGATTGACAAGAGTTCCTTAGGTACACTTCGGTTTGTTCGAATGGTTCCTGTGATATACGTGTTCCGTTTCAACAAAAAATTTGCTAGCCTTACGGAGACATACCAATTATCGAGAATAATTTCTCGCTCTTGGTTCAAAAGATTTTGGAAAAGAGAGGCTGAATATGGAATATGGTCAATATTGTAGATGTCTTGGCCAATGTACAAAGAGAAGTTATATGTGTAGCTACGGAATCTTCGATGGACAATGGCAAAACAGCTTCATTCCATAACAAGCCCTTTTTGTTTTTATGAATTGACGGAAATGTAGTCGTCCTTTGTGGAGTAGAAGGCATTCAACGATAGCTGACGTTCTACCTATGTTAATCAGCTCCATTGTGTTGTCGCAAAAAAACATTGCTATTTGTGTCAGAGGGCGACGATTTATATAAGCTTCTGGGTCATAGAATCTCAAAAACTTCATTATAGAGAGATATTTATTCCGGCTCATTATTTAAAAGACCCTTGGTCTACCAAACAAGAAAAATTGTGTCCAATTATCTCTTATGTTAGGGTATTTTATGATACCCATAAAGAGAGAAAGAGCAATGAAAACATAAAATTCTTCTGCATGAACTTCTTTCCAATTTATGCCGTGCATTTTTAGTCAGTCTTTGGTTTCAAGATACATTTGCGCCCTTTTATTGGTTCATTTACACAAATTGTCCACTATTTTTCTGGTTATGAAGGCTTCAAAACATAATCTTGCAGATTTGAATTGTTCGAGATCGACCGCAGGATGTAATCCGTGAAACAATGGTTTGAAAGTTTTCAAATCCGTCATCCTAGCATCTGGTAAAATATCGTCATGAGTAAAGAGATAAATAAATAGGTACAACTACGTATGTAAGCAAAATTAATTCTGAAATAAATGAATATGAAAGGTTTTACCAAACTTTTTATTTACAATTTTAACAAATAAAAATTCCGTAAAGTCTTCTACATTTATTCATTTTGAAATGAGTAGCACGAGGTTTTACAAAGTTACTGCAAAGAATATTCATTTGATAAGATATAGAAAAGAATTCTTGTGAAAAGTACTACTTGAAAAGGGTCCTGAATAACTTTGAAATCAGCCATTGCAATAGGTTCATTTTCATCATCACTAATATCATCTTCATCGTTAGTTTCTGAGTCAGTAATTGCAAAATTTGGTTCTTCGACACTGTCGTCAAAATCAAAACTCAAATCACTTATTATAATATAGATAAATTTCAGTCATATCGCCCAAAAAACAATGTTATGCAATGTGAAACATGTATAGTTATATGAACACCCACATATACACTGTCGATTAATAAAATTTACCACGCGGTTGTCTGATGAAATGAGAATGCGTATCCCCACTATTGTGTCCGCCTATTCCTATTAGCACTGTCCCAGGCTAATATAAACAAGTTGCTGCCAAATGCTGAACCTTAACACAGAATATAGACCATGTCGCCACATCTGGCAACACTGGGATTGGCACGCAGTTTACCTATGTCGCCACTAGTAGCGTTCAAAGTAGGCAACTGATAGTCAGGTAATCAACTTGTGACCAAGGCCGATTCTAGACTTGGTCACAAGTTTATTACCTGACTATCAGTTCTCTACTTTAAACTTTCTTTTGTTTGTTCAAGTTTCTCGCCCTAATAATGCTATTTACAATAGGTGGCAAAACGTTGGCAACTACGGTTGCTCTTTTGACGGAAAGCATTTTTGTTCCAATAATGACTCCAGCCGTAGAAGCCTCAATTCTTACATGTAAAAAGTCGTTTCCAGGGTACAGGGGTTGATGCGTTGGTCAGCAGTTATTAACCATATAACCTATACGAGCAAAGAACGTGTCAAAGTAAATAAACTAACACTTAATAGTGGAATACGATTTTGGCTGAGATTATTGAACTCGTGATTGTGAACGCAAACTGTGACATTTGCAACAGTATGTATAATTACTTAAAACTTAAGCCTTCTTATAGAAGAGGCTAATAAACACACACTACGCAAAAACTTTAGCGAAGTTTCGTGCTATTGGTGAGCACTTTTTCAAGCTAAGGAAGTGCACACTCGCAATACGAAATGTTTCTAAAATTTATCGTAGTGTGTGTTTGATTTGTCCATCGTATAAAAAGGATATTAAACATGAGGCGCTATCAATTTTTATTCAATAATAGCCTTAGAATTTTGGCTTCATTAATAACATGCGTGGTATAAAAACTTTAAACTAAATTTTATTATATATAAATGTACGATTTACTTGCACGTAAAAATGTTTTCGTTACAATCTATTTTCTATATACAAAATTTTCTACTACAGTTACAACCAGAGTAGTTTTTCTACGACGTTCTTTGATTGTTATAACCCTATTATTTTATGTCTTGATTTTCTAATTTATTCACAACTTTATTGCTTCTTTATGTATTACTCGTTGATACACTTTATTTATTATTGATCATTAATAAATTTAATTTTGCTACAATGCGCTGGCTGCCTCAATACGCTGACTTTGCACGACTTGTTAGCTTGTTATCTAGCTTGCATAATAAAACTTTTTTATATGTAACCATGTATTTAAAAACTTAACAAAGAAAGTTACACATTAATTGTTTTGTGAACCATTTTAACTACACACCCATCATCGTTCACTGCGAAAAAAGGGTCTTTTTCTAACTTTCACTTCATTTAAGCACATGCACCTAATATCAATGTATTTTCATAGTAAACAATATATCCTAAATAACACAATATATATAGTTACAAATTCGTATATTTCAACGACTTTGCTATTACCGCAGTATGTATTCTTGATGATTAAAGTAATTCAGTACAAATTTTGTCGGATAGGAAATTGTTCTGGTACTTTGGGTCACTTAATTTTGATGCCAAAATCTAACAATAACCTTCAAATACAGTAGTGATAGTAACCATTAACAAGAATAAGAAAGAGTTATAACCTTGCGGCCGAGTACGAACCATTTCAGATTTTTTACAAATTTATTTAACTCACTATCGACAAACAGTGCGGTATTTCAATTTTGTCTTTTTTTTTTAATTTTGGATAACTTTAAGTACTCGCAGTTTTATTTTTCAGTTGCATAGACACAATACTGCTTTGTTCCTAGAATACAAATTTATTTCATTGTGTTTTCTTTTATAGAAAATTTAGAAATAAACAAACACATTTGTTTTAAATTAGTTTTTGTAAGAACTCCAAAAAATATTGCATTACCAATGTAAAAATATATAAAATAACTTGTAAGCATAAAAACGTGTTTTATGTGTTTCATTCATTTACTTTGGGGTCGTAAACAAGTAGGATAAAAATTGCTTTCGCATACTTATTAACTTATTTTCACAATAAAAACGTTAACAATCTCATTTTGTAAGATGCGATCACGAATAAAGTAATAAATTAATCAAACGAAAAAGCAATTTTCCGAGTTTTTTTAACCGAGTTAGTCAACTTATCCTTTTTTCGGAACATAATTGTAATAAATTCCTTTATTACGTAACAAATGGAAAAAGTATTTTCTTTTGTTGAATACATTACTATTACACGACAATTGGAAATTTTAGTTGCAACAAAGTTTTGAATAAGACTGTTTAAAATCGTTAGTTTACATTTCCATGAGAAAAGCGTACGAAATAAGCAACCTGCATCCCCGGCTGTAAGTATAACGACAAACAAAATTCAAAATAAAAATCTATCGTAAAAAGTTTTTACTAATTGCTGTGCTACACGTATTTTTTTGCAAAGAAAGCAGTTACAAAATAAACACAGTTTGTATTATAATTCGAATGATGCGATTTACTGTGCAATTTTTCGGAATAAGGGGCAATAAAGTTGGGGTTATTGTGAAAAGGGTTTTCTCATTTCTTATGGAAATCGGCAACCATAATAGGTTACTTATATAAAAGAAGTACGACTTCAGGAAAACGTAACTTTTGGTAGATGCTTCGAGCTTAACGAAAAGCTTTTAGGGCTGTTACGAATATAAAAAAAAAATTCGTAATTGCTTTTAAATATAACGGTTAAAGCAATTAATATTGTCTGAAGTTATTAAAATTAGAACAAAAACTTTTGAATAAAAAGGCTTTTAATTCTAAAGACATAGTTTTAATAAAAAAATCGTGTCAAGCTGTCTTACGTTATAAATTTTCATTTTTATGATGATCGGAAAATTCGTGCCGCGCCAAATCTTTTATTAAAAATTACCAAAAGGAAACGATTAAATTTGGCATAATACTTGATGGTGCGAAAAAGCTTTTTCTTCGTAACGTTCGTTTTTAATAATTAACTTCATTAATTATTGAAAAATTTACGGTAATGCTTGTTCCAATGACTATTAATATTGGAACCACAAATATTAATAAGCAAACGTGGTTTTAAATTTTTAATTTAGTTTTGAGTTATAGGTTGTTTATCATACGTTAATTAAAACGATATGAGCAACAGTAAATTGTGTTTTTAATTAGAATAGTCAGATTGTAGATGTTCAAGTAATTATTTTCAATTACATATTAATTTGTTAGAAAATAATTATTTTGTGGTTGACATTAAAATTACCGACTAAAGTTTTACAATAATTATACATGTTTTTAAATACGTGAAAAATAATTACTTAATATTCATTCATTATTCTGCTTTAGGTTTTATGCTGATTCAAATAATGTTATTGACAATATTTTTATTTATTATTATTTTATTTGTCACATATTTATTTTTATGCTTAATTAGATTTGAGAACATTGTCAGTAACGCAATATTTTAAAAACGGGAACGTTGTGGTTCAGAAAGTTATCAAAGGAAAATAAAAAATAAGACAACAAATGGGTAGGAACGCATAAATAATTTAATCTAAGACTATTGATAAATAAGCAGGTGTAACAGTTAATCGTGACCATTCGTGACGAATAGATATACAGAGCGCCACTTCATTTTACCTTTAACATTATTTATGTACTGCAATATGATCAAAATTGTCGTACACCAAAAAACTAAGAAAATACTAGAATACATTGTAACAGTTGTGACGGCTGTAGCGGTACAACCTAGAAGGAAAAATAAGACAATTTGTCTCGATATAGCGCACTAAATTTGTGGAGGTAGTACTCGTAGTAGCTAGCACAACAGTGTACGGCTTAGTCGGTGAGTTTGGAGAGTCCTTAAAAAACTGTAAAGAAATAGACTGTTGCCTAACAAGGCGCCTCCTGCTGGGTAATAAACAGAAATAAAACCGACCAACAGGAGTTCAACAGATTTTACTAAAGGTTTAAAACGCTAAAACAAACACAAATCAGAGAAACAAATAGACAATTCAATATAGTAAATAAAACTTAAAATACTAGAAGAATGTGACAGAAATAAAGAGAAACTGTTGCATATAATCACGTAAGTTAGTAACAACAATAACTAAAGCTCGCAATTAATGTGTCAAACTTTATGTATTCTTTGTAGTTACATCCCAAATTATAGTTAGCGTTCCAATTGAGGATTGGTTACTAAGAAGGCTCGACGTACACACGTTACTTACACACGGTGACTTAAAACTAACTTAAACTCGGAATAATAAAATTTAGTTTTACCCACTTTATGTAAAGCGCCCAAATTCTTATTGAACTGCTTCAAAACAAAAACGAACGTTAGTGGTGGAGTCTACCCCGAATAAAAATTTACTTAAATGTTAGAGATTCAAACCGTTCAATGTCACATGTACGTGAGCTTCATACGCATTAATAGTGAATAGGTTACTTAAACATTAAAATTCTGTAGTATTCAGTTCCGAGAATAAAAGTTCTTGCTAGCGACAGTATTTGACAGCTCCAGAAGGTAGATAGCCCCAAAATTTTTCTTAGAGGAGGTTTGTAGTAAAAAACGGATGGCAAATATGTTCTCTCAAAGTAGCAATTATGCAGCATGAACGACCCTGCAGCCTGTAGAGTTCACCGGCTGGTTGCAGCTCAATTAGATGCGAAACCATGGTAGTCGTTAAGGTTATAGGGAACGGTGGTTAATTAGCCATTCCTGCACTCTCAGGAGTTACCCAAGTGTAAGACACGATGAGAATATGAGGTCAACGCACGTGGGTGAATGCGGTCAAATTTAAATTTAAACACCAATTCGACTTAGAATTATTAAAGCACACATTAATAATTTATGTGAAAAATTTTAACTTCAGGAGGCACACCAAACACCCAAATAGAAGGAAGTAAAAAATGTTTTGTTAATTAAAAAATACACCAATGGAAAATTCTCAACATGTGCGGCGAATTAGACTTTCGTCGTAACGTGTTACACACAACACACGTTTTTAAGAAGATGCTCGACATACGTTCTAGTTTTGCAAATAAACCCGTAACAATTTATTTTATGGGTAACAAATTATAGAGAAGAATCGATTCCGTTATCATAAATTTATTTATTGCAACAATCAACAATCACCGATTACACCAAAATAGAAACATATGAGTCTCAAGCACATATGACGTACTTCAAAAAATTTTATGGGTTAAGCTTGATTTAATTAAAAATGTTGAATTAACGTAGTCGCCAATAAGTTTACGTTCGTGTATTTTAATAATCCTTAAAAGTGTAAAACATATCTGTTGTTGATAAAACAGAAATAAGTAATCCGCCGTTTTCAAAAAGGTGCGATAACCGAGGATCCGTTGACCGTGACCCAAAATGAAATTTCTTTTGTTTTTATTAACTGGAACCTTGACTACGACCCATATTCGTAACGAACGTATAACCATTCAAATTTTGATCGGGAATAATAAAACGTAGACGAGAAGAACAATATGTACAATAAACCTAAAAAATCTAAAAAAGAAAAAGCCTGGTCCCTGATTGTTTAATGATATTCTGATTCCAAATACTTTATTGTAAAAAATGATAACTGTATTAATATTTACTTAACTGAAACTTACAACAAGCATCCAAGCGTCAACTAAAAGTGTCTGGTAAACCACGTTTCACAAAACAAAAATGTCGACGAGAAAAACCGTTTTTCCCCATCAAAATAGTAATCTTGCCGTATAAATTTGAAGAAATACATTGCCGCGCCACCTATGCGTTTGATAAAGTCATCCACAAATAGATTTTTATTTTTCTTCTACCGACGTAACTAAAACTTACGTTATAATCTATTACACAGTAAATTATTGTTGTTAATTATTTATAAGAAATAAAAAAAGTCCAATTAATATCGTTGAATATAAAATTTTGGTCTGACCGAGTCAGCAAAGTATCTGTATCGAACTCGCCTATTACTCGCGTTGTTTGCGATCAACATTTTTATGGAAACCTTTGAAACTTTGCCGTTAAAACCAAAAAGTATTTTGATGAAGCTTTTACCGTATGGTTATAGTTATGGTTTCATGGTAACCCTTCTTTGGATACATTTTTTGACCAAAAATTATTGTTTTTCATTTCTTGACGTACTTGTCACAAGGTTACTGTTCAAATTCTTCTAAAAACGGCATTAAACCTAATTTTACATCTTTTAACAAAATCTCAAAAGTTTTACCTTCTTCTAAGAATAAGTTACGTTTTTTTAGGGAGTACTGTTTCACGCTACCAAACCCTAAAAAATTAATGCGCACATTAAAGATTGTTTTTCGGCTGCTCGCAGTTGAAAAGATTTTAATGAAATATCTCGCTTACCTTGTATTCGAAGGGTAAAGTCTATCCGGGATGTAAATGTCGGATAATTTAGTTTTAAACCATGTTATTTAATTTTATATAACTGTTCGTACAAAAAGAGGGAAAATAGAACAGTTCTGGTTGATTTAAAATTAAAAACCAAAATTAAGAACTTGGTTTCTATTAAAACTTTAAATCTAATAATTCAAGATTCACCTACATCACCAAAGAGTAAAGTATTAAAACTTTAGCAAAATCTTAGAATAGTTAACTCGAGCACTCGATGCAAACTCAAAATCTCCTAAAACTATAAACGACAAATACAAATTCATAAACTCAATATCAAACTGTACTGTCTATAGATCTAACTTTTCAAAAAAAATTTGAATTCAATAAGACGTATTGCAAATTTTCTATACCACTTATTTGAGTGACTTAAAACTACGTACCAAGACCGCATTCAATAATATTTTCATTCAATTCTTAACTGCTCTTTTCGTTGAATCTCGAGAAAAAGAGACAGTTACCATAAAGTTAGTTTTTTTCTTTTCTATATAGATCGTTAAATGTGACCACGGTAACCAACATTCTTTTAGTTTTTCGTTATGAAATTATGCCACTTCCATATCAAGCTTATCGTTAAACCGTGTTGTCTCATCCGATAACTTTTCAATAGACGAATTACACAATAATCCTGAATTTGCCTAAATTTTAAATAAATTACAATCACGTAATTTGTTCAATAACGGGTGCTAATTGTTTTTAATTTTACTACATAGTCATATGCAGACTGTACAATTGTTTCTAATTAGGCGATGTGCCAAAAGCAGGAATTTATCCGGCCTTATTCCTGTAATTATTAAACCTCATTACCTACTAATTTTTAAATTATAAATCATAATACACATTACGAACTTTTTGGTTTGTAGCATTCTTAACTACGGTACTAACGTTATATTACAAAATTCAAGGTTTGGACTCTTCTTAATTTTCAATTCGTTCAGTTTATTAACTTGAATAAAAACCATTAATGTTTTTACCGCTGCAGTGCACGTAATTAAAATATTTTCTGCAAAAAACAACTAGCAAAAAACTAGCGACTTAATTTCCTACAATTTCTGTTTATAAAAATAAAAGCAACAAATTTAAACCGTCGACAACTGCATGAGTTTAAAAAAAAAGCTTTTATGAAACAAAACAGATACAATATATACACTTAAAACAACATTTTAAAAACATGCTTAGAATTAAATTCGGAACCTGTAACTCTGTCTACGTATATGTAAATAGTTATATAGTCGATTCCTCAATTATTTATTGCCAACTAAGACATTGATTGATATAAAACCAATATCAAACTCAAAAATCCTACAATAACAAATAAGCACTGAGAATCACACGACAGCTGTTTCGTCTATGTAAGACTCTTCAAGAGTGACACATCTCAAGTGAAAGTTTACTATTGTACTGTATGAGAGGCTGTCGACTTAAAACCCACATCTTATAAGAAAATGAAGACTCATTTCAGTACAGTGAATAATAAAGATAACCCAAAAGTTTTTTCGATTTTTAAGCAAAGTTCAAACAATTTTTTGATATTTTAAAGAAACTTTATAGAACCAAATATGTGCTGTTTTTCTCGACAATCTTTTGTCATCTTTCTGGTAATTTCATGTTTTCAATTTCCGTTGATCAATTTTAATAAATTTTTTTGTTTGTTTGTTGCAATCTAGTCAATAGTAGAGTACTTAATTGTTTGGCCAGCCTGCAACATTTCATGATGCATGATTTCCTTCCAATCCCAACAAACAGACAGCATCACTTTCCTTAGCGTCAACCGGGCTTTGCCTCCAGTGTAGAGTTGTATTACATGATTTTGTAGGCAACTAGTAAACATGACAACTTCTTGTAAGACTACAAAGAAAAGATTCCGTTTTGTAGAAAATTTGCCCAATTGTACTAAAATGTAATCAATCTTCAAGATAAATTTACCGGTCTAACACTTGTAGAGATATTTGAAAAATTTCTTGAATGAACAGACTATGTGTGACTCTTACACTGTGTCAATTGAGGAGATCCATTTTGCGGTGGTTTGAAATTTTTTTAAATAACAAAAATATCATTTTTAGCAAAAAAACTCACAAAAATTATTTTAACAAAATATGCACAATAAACTTCAAAATGTTTAGTTCGCATTAAACCTCAAGGTCTTAAGCTTGTTTTTTCTATATATTATAAAATTTACATTACAGAATGTTAATACAAAAGTTTAGTTCTACATGTAATAACGTAATGCGTCGCGTGCACGCTCAAAAAAAATGTTAATTAAAAACTGTTTAAATTTGAGTACAATAATCAATTTGTACATTTCAAACGATTTTTAACTTTGTTGTTCCGGACTCCATAAGAATTTTCTTCCAACCATTTAGTATTTATAACCATTTGTTTTCTTTAAATTTTAAATATTTCTGACTCACTTTAATCACACCAATTACATGTTCTATAAAGAACAAAAATAGCATAATTTGCCTTTATTTATTACAATTCGTTTGTAAATTAAATTCAACTACATTTTAATATGCTCAGTGAATTTTATTCTGCGATTGTTTTATTTTTATATAATGTTCATCCGTCGGTTATTAATTTATTCCAAAACTTTTTAATTTAACTTTATAAAATCCATGTTGTCTCTTCAACTTCGAAAAAGAAAAAATGTTTTTTTTAATCAGCTCACTCTTTCCCCACTTTCATTTAATGTTTTTACCTTTGACCGTACGTCTGGTTACAAATGGTTTTTTTTCATTTGCACTGATAATTTAATATTTTCCGCGTGCCAAACTAAAAATGCATTTTTGTCACGCACACTACGAGCTAATGAGACATCAATATCAACATTTTTTTTACCGACGGATATTTCTGTTTTACACTTATGATGAAATATCCACCTACAAATCTTTATTGTAACCTAAATAAAATATTATTTACACAAACAACTATAATCTTAATCTTTTCAAAAATCTACTTTCAATTTGAATAAAACAATTACTGCAAATCTAAATAGTCAACATTTTAATTCGAAATATTTTTTTTTTATTTTACTTAACTCTTTCAGCGCAAAATATTTATCAGGTTTTTGGTATATAGTAGATACTACAGTTTATCAAGGGAAAAAATGTATTGGTCTTGATGAATTCAATAAGTCCAATAAGGTATTTTTCATAATAAACTTTCCATCGACACAGCAATGGGTACTATTATCAAAGCAGTTCATTGGAGGAAAACTAGTCCGTTTTGGTTATAAGGAATGGTTGTTCTGCATATCCACTGGTTACTTCTACCAGTTCAACATCTACTGTAAAGCTAAACAAAATTATCCTAGTTTTGTAAAAAATAATAAACTCTAATAAAGTTCTAAAAACGTTCTAAAAATTGTTACAAAATTTTACTAGTCCTAAAAGCTATATGGTTCTCCTCCACAATTATTTTAAAAGTTATGGTTTTGTAAAGACTTCAATAAACTAAGGTTTTAAGAAATTGGCAGAGTGAGAAAAATCGGGTAAAAATATACTTTACGAAAACAAAAAATGAAAAACCCGCAGAGGATATTTCAACTATCGGTATAAAATAAATTAACTTTACATATATTTTTTACAAACAAATAGTATATTTTTGCATTTTAATGTTTTTCGATTAACTGTCAATCGACTGTAAAACTCGCAAAATTTCAAACTTTCGTATTCAATTTGTAGTCAAAAGAAAAACTTTCAAGAAGTCTTAAATTAAGTTTTGAATTGTACGCAACACTTCTGCGGATTTTTATAGAAATGAAGAATCTTTTAAGATGTTTTAGAAATTATTAAAGTGTACTATTCAAGAGGGTATTAGGTGCTCAAGTACGAAATTGAATAGACTTAAAAGCATTAAGAATATATTCCGTTAAAAGAATTTTGCAAAATTATAACTGTTAATTTTTAATAATTTTTATTGGCTGCTAGTGGAAATTAATATAGTTTAATGTTTTATTACGTTGCTGTTTAAATACTATTATCAGCACTATCGATTTGATGGAGGACGAGTCACTTCAAATCTGAAACTAATCGTAATTAAATACCTGTAACCAAAACGTCATCTATCCCATTAAAACATTAATTGTGAGCAATAAATAGGCACAAAGGTATATGGGTTTAGTATCACCTAGAGAATGTATTTGAATTTATTTTATGTTAGTATAAAATTCCACCAATTAATTTGTTTTACATATTTCTAAGAAAAAAATAACAAAAAAATTCTGCAACTTGATTCTAATTTTCCACAGTTAACTATTTACATCGGATGTTGGCGCTCAAATTTTTATGGCGATCGTTATAAGTACTTTTTAAAAAAAATTAATTAAAACTATTGATTAAGACAATAACAATAACTTTCCTTTTTAAATCCTCTGTATACTGATTAGTACATCAACCAATTCAAAATTCGAAGAAAATGGATCCAAGTTCGTTTATTTTATTAATAAAATAATTGATAAACAAAATTTTAACCAACTGTTATGGTTTAATGTTATCAAAGTGTTAAATTAAACAGCAGGGACAAAAATCTGGCCCGCAGCTCTGCCACTCGAAAAGGGATCGTAAGTGTATTAGTAGTAATTAAGTCGAAGGGTTTCACACTGCAATAAAAATAATAAATAGCGCTCTACCTAGTAGTGCCACTTGGAACTTTAGACACAAAAACAAACCGTTAATCTAAAGAGATATAATTTTTGTAAAATGACTAGATCAATTATAGACACAAAATACATGAAAAATACACAACAAATGCCTGTAGGAAGCTACACGATGTTAGTTCTTTTAGAGACAATTATATAGAAATGTTAAAGTAAGTATTATAACCGTTATGTGCGATACATCACCGGATAGGCGTGGTCGCTGAATAAATAAGTAATCAACGGATAAAAATAAATAATAAATCTTACAGAACTCACATATAAAAGAGTATCTTTACTTAAGTTAAATATAAAAAAGCAAATGGTTGCATACCGGTAACCAACAATTAATCTAACAGTAAACTAAAAGTTGCAAGCATATTATATTAATTTTGAAAAATCTTTCAAATCACATCAATCAAATATAATTCGCAACAATTATATGAGTAAATTCATGCCAGAATACAAATACAATCGCGTTTTAAGTAAAATAATCACTTAGAACATGCGCAATTACAACTTATCTGGTTTATCGATGATTACGATAAAGTGTAGTCTGTTTATGATTCAAAACGGATAAGTAGTAACGTAGACATAACATAGAAAAGCAGAACAGGAACAAAGATGTCCTCGGCTGGATATAAAGATAAGTCCAGTTGTCAATCAGTTCATTTTCAATAGACACCTTGACTGAACAAATAACCGGATAGCAATCAGTAGGTAGATAGCAACAGCCTCCTTGTTATCTCTCAATTAAGCAACCATAATTAGACAAATTGCCTCGTAATTATTCATACATGGTGGAGATTCTAAATGTGAGAACGTGGTCAAATGGCGATAAAATCCAAAATTCACAATTGTAATAAATCAAGAAATGTTACTTACGACGTAGAAATGATTAATAAATCCTGTATTAATGTCAAAAACTTGGCATGGAGCTTATTTCGTTACCCATTAAATAATAATGGTACTTTATTAGATTTTTTCCTTTTTAGAACAGGTTCTAACAGTTCCCCTTACAACTTTCCTAGTCAAAAAACAATTTGAAAAAAAAAAGAAAAATAACGTTTCATTTGGGAACGTGATTAAACAGTTACCAATTTAAAGAAGTTGTTCAAAACCCTCAACTCAAAATTATCTTGTCACCGAAATGCTCGAATGTGACTTAAATTGCGTAACAAAGTATTTACCTTAAAGTAAATAAAATTCAGACAGTGTCACCAATCCCGTCAAAAGAAATGGATTAATCGAAAAATTACTGTCACACAACGTCAGCAAACGTATTACCATAAGCAAAAGCAAAATACAACTATTCTTTTTTAAAAACAATGAGTAAAGTAATTACTATTTAAGAATTAGGATATAAAACACATTAGAATATAAAACAAGAAAATCTATGAATTTGAATTTTAACAATAATAGAACTATAAAACAGAAAATACTCTTATGTGCAACTGCAAGGAGATGATCCTGTGGTGATTAAAACTTTGAAAAAAGTAGGAACCATACAAGAATTTAAAAACAAACAAGCAAATCAAGAAAGGTTTAGATTTTGTGTGTAATAATTGAGTGAAATATATTACGCGTGAAGTCCCACAAGGATCAGTATTAGGCCTAATTTATAAATTCTTGCTAACAAAAAACTAACCTCATTTACATTGAAAGATAACAAGTATTTAGAACAATACCTTTGTCTTATAAATAAATTATAAAGTAAAAAAATAAAATAAAAGATAATGCAAAATCGGTCTCACTGTTAATGAATTTTTTTTGGAAATGTATTAATTAAATTCATGTATGTTTCGACATGCAGCTGCAAAGGTATTAACGGTTAGTTTGGAAAACTTCTTTGTTTTCGTTCAAAGTTAAGTATATTTTTATAATCTAAATATCGTCTTTCCCGGCATAGCTCAAGTGCATTTTTGTATTGTAGGTTCATGAAAAGAAACAAATGCGTTAACGCCGTGCTTTCAGTTATAAAGTAGCGTTTGTTTGTTTTTGTTTGTTGTTAATGATTTTGGACTAATTGAAGTTGGAAAAAAATTTAGAAGAATATGTACAAAAAGTTTATGAAATTACAGAAATCGTGGAGGTTGGAAGAATGCTTTAAGCAATAACCAAATAAACTTTATGAAATGTATTTGAAATACTTCACCTAAGTATAAATAGAGAATAAAGATCTAGGTTCTTATTTCGTCAATTACGTCAATATTTTAACATCATCAATTTTATCAATTATCATCATCAATGCTAATTATGATCGAACATTGATTCCCTCCTTTCATAAGATCTTATTTTTGAGGATCTTTAAAGAAAATAGTAAAACCACAGTAAGTACACTAAGGTGGCCGTTAATATGAACATGTTCAAATCAAATGCATCCCGACTCCTCATTCGATAGAAAAAAAATTGAAAACAAATTTAAGCCGTCAATAAATCCTGTCTTAATTAGAACGAGTGCCTCTGGTGGTTCACATTTCCGCATTGATTACACATTGGTTTTTCCTACTTTGTTCTTGCTTAATATTTTTGGCACATAAGAGGTCGCCGAAAATTCAAAAACCCTTAGAAATGTTTTACACAGATATGCAAATATATAAAAAAAAATTGAGATCTCTTAGACTGCGCAGAATTGCTCTGTAGATTCTAGTCTGAAGAGGGTTGAAAATGACAAAACATCGACAAATCGTAATTTTACAGGTTTCAATGGCTTTGTTTGCATTTTCTTTATTATTTACTACAATGTTGTCTGAAGTTTAATATGAATACAATATTGTATGGATTTCACTTTTAAGTCTAAGTGGGGTAAATCGAAGTGAGTCCAATTCGAGGGATGACTCTACCAAGGACTGAACTTTTTCAAAATTTTACTCAATTTGGAATGTTGGAAATTTTGCAAATTTTGAAATGTTCAAAAATTTTCTCATTTTGAAATTTTAATAATTTTGAAATTTACCAAATTTCAAGAGATTTTCAAGTTTTTACAAACTTTTAAAACTTCAATTCCAAAACTACCAGATTTTTATACAAATTGTTTCATAGCAGTAGATTTTTTTTAATCATTTTATTGTTTCCGATATTCACTAACAATTTGCAGTATGAATTGCTTCTAGTCTTTATTCCTCGTCAGAATATTATTATATTTTTTTAGACACACTGCTCTCTCCGCACAATCATTAACGACTTTTAATTTTCTTACTATATTCAGACCGTGTTGAAAATTCTCATCCTGATTCCACCGTGACGGGTCAACATCGAGAAAACTTGTCCTAATTTCAAATCGTTCGAAAAATCGCAAAATTGCGGTGTTATGAAGTTATCCATCTCTTTCGTTAATATCGAGCGAATGTCGTTTAGATTACTCAAAAAGCGTTTAAGGCAACTGTCGTCGATGTCATCTACATCAACTCCAAAACCATGCTTCTTTTTATCTCATCTGATAATCTATCATCAAAAAATGCCATAGCTGCTGCTTCTGGGCCCAAGTATCATAAGTGACTTAAAAATTTTTTCAGTGTCACCTGGGAAATAACGCAATCAATCAATGCAAACTCATGGAACTTCTTCACAAATTCTAAATCATGATAGGGAGCTCTCCCGGTTAAAAGAACAGTAAACCATGCTTCCAAGTATATCTCCAAAATGAAGAGGCATACGTCAGCCAGTGCCGTTTCGTCGTTGGAAGTTAGTTTAAATTTCTTTATAATAAATATATTTTCAAAGAGTAAAATAAAGTTTTACAAGTTCTCTATAATTTTCACGGGGCTGAGCGCGTCTCCTTGAGGAAAGAATTAATGTCTTCTGCACGATTTTTTAAGACTTTTTGCACCTTTTTATTTTCAAGACTAATAGTAAATGCTGTTAGGTTTAAATATAACCAGGTCTCCTTAAACCTTTTAAAGAAAGGCACCCTGAGACCGCTTGTTGGCGGCATTTTTCACTCGAATACACATCTTTAGACCAAATTGCAAACATGATGGCCGACAAGGAAGCCATAGCAGTTCCTTTTCTAACCTCTTTTTAATCAAAACAGCTGCGCCCTTCTATTGGCCAAGGTTACTTGCGGTGGTATTACATCAAAGGGCATTTATCCTGCCGCATAGCCCCCAGTCATCTAAAACTTTGTGGATAGCATCCACTTGGATTGCTCCCGATCCCGTCTCTAATTCTAGTATTGCTAACATTTGTTCTTCACTCCCATCAGTGATAACTACTGGTAACCTATCCAATATTTCTTTCTTCATCAAATTCTGTACCAATTTTCCATCCCAATGTAAAACTATGACTTTCAATTCGCCATCTTTAAACACCTTTTTAATGTTTTGTGCTTTACATTCACGCAATTTCTCCCGTTAACTGTGAATCGAAGTTTTGTTAACAACTAAAGAATACATCCTGTCCTAGAGATTAAGCAATATCAATAATTAAATGTACAGATTTTCGGTCACTCAATTGACGTTAATCCAAAACGGCTGCTACTTTATTATTTATTACGGCATAGTTCCAAGACTTTTTCTTGAGGCAGATAGGCCACTCCGTTTGGCGCAAGGTCTGAAAAGTCGTCCTGAAAATCTTTCGTTGAAATATTGAAATAGGTCCCAATACTTTTTTGGCTTAAAATTTGAGGTGTTCCTTCTTCATTGGACTCCCACTCCACGGTTTAATCTTAAGAAAAATTACGTAACTTTAATATTTTGACCACATTTCCAAGCATTGATCGGTATTTTTATGAGGTATTTACTCAATTGATCTTTTTCCTCTTCACTTTGTTGTAATCGTAGTTTTAAAATCGTTTTTTTTTCTGCCTGTGCTCTTTCTTGAATATCGTGGTAGGATTGAAAATTGGCAATATAACCAACGCGACCAGGTTTCATCTGATTGAACAAAAACTCTTTCTGATCTTCACCGATGTGTTCTAGTATGTCTCCCGATAAAACATCCAATAAAGTTTGCAATTCATATGTAAATTCTTCTTCTTTTAAAGTATTTGATGCTCTGCCTGCATTTCGTTGTAATTTTCTCTATCTTTCGTAGAGACCAACCACATCAGCGCTCCAATAAAGCGTTTTAGTATCCCAAAAATTGCCACGTTTTTAGCAACAAGAATAGTAAAACGGTGATTAAAAACAAAAGCTTGTAATTTAGAGGAGAGTTTATTCCTATAAATTTGAGTATCGACGTCACCAATCAAAAAATGTTCTGTTGTAACATGGGCAGATTGGATAATTTGTTCATGATAATACCCGTCTAAAAACAATAATGATGAACTTAATGGTTTTATGTCATTTACAAGAATTTTACACACATTTCACTACTGATTCTTGTCAATTTTGAAGTTGGAATTGGCTTTGAGCAGACCCAATTGATGAGCGAAATTATACCAACGCCTAATAATACGGAGCCCTACTTGATCGACTCTTAAATTTATTGAATAAGTACAATGGAAATATGTGTCACACGTCTTATTGGTTTAGCTTAAGTTGACAAATTATTTTATTTAGATATCACATATGCTTCTTGTAACGTCATTTTGTAAATATATCGTAGATAGGTATTAGGTTTGTAAAAGATTTATTAAAATTTTAAGAGATACATTTTGTAAATTGTTAATCTTCAAAAATTTTACATAGGAATACATGCAATTTTGGGTCAAATGCAATTTTACTAAAGATATAAAGACAAAAAAACAATAGTGACGACAATAATCCCGCAAAGCCAAAAAAGGTCACACCGATACCGGATGCAAATAGGGTACAAAATGTAAAAAATGGAAAACTTCTTTGTTTTGTCGCCGTATGAGTTTTAGGTTGAATTTATTCCGCTGTTTTTAAACCATTTTCATTGCTCTAGTTCCATCATTTACACCTTCTATCATTTGTACGTGCGTGCCCCACGTGAAAAATAGTAATCGGCCATAATAGGAAATAAGTTAGAGGGAAGCATTTTTTTCACGACAACATAAATATCGTAAAAATGTTCTTTTTAAAAGAAGTGATCAAAAAACAAAATATTTATTAACCCGTGTAGATTCGCTAATCTCCATCCCAAAGTTGGTGGTCAGGAGAACGCTCACCAGATATGATGAGTACCGGGATAAAATATATTAGATACTTCCAACAAATAAATAAACAAATACACGATAAATATAAAAACCAACCTCAAAGACATGGTTATACAGAGTGATTCACAGCTATTGGGACATAGGCTAAGGGCGGGTTATTTAAGCTAAAATATGACCATAGGGCCCAATATTCCTTAATCAAATATTGCTGTGGGAAAAGATACAGTCTTAAATTAATTTTTTTCTTCATTTTTTGTTAATAATTTTACTGTAAATTTATCTATTCTTATTAAAATCGGCAGAGAGGCATAACTTTAGACGAAGAACATTATTTTATGTACTATTTTACAATTTGTCGCAGGGGGCGTAACGTGAATCATTCCTGATAATGAAATCGACTGGTAACTTTTTTTGAGAAAACTTCTTAGTGATTTTGATTAGAGAATATGACGTAAACATCATTTCTACACAATATTGGTACTCCTGTTTAAATACGATAATACCATCTCTTTCCGAGAAAAACGCAGTTGAACAATTTGTAGTGTCGGAAGGGAATTTTAAATATAATTTCATTTATTAAGGGTACGTTTTAAACTGTCAGATAATTATGCTTTTCTGTAGATTTTGATAAATTGATAAATTACAATGAAATTATTAACAAAAATGAAGAAAAATTTTTTATGTAACACTTTGTATCTTTTTCCACAGCAATATTTTATTAAGGCATATTGTGGCTTATGGTCATATTTTGGTCTCAATAACCCGCCTAACCTATGTCCCAATAGTTATGAATGACCATGTATAAAGCAGGCCTACATACTATTGCGGGACAAAATAAAACGAAACGGAAAGGAAAAAGAAAAAAAAGAAAAAAATGTGTGCGAGTAATTTTATAGATTCAATTTTTCGATCAAGTGTGTATTTGTCTTTTGCTATGGACAGTTCAAACGAAAAATCTGGGGCGCTGTGTGTAGTTTTGTAAGAAGAAAAAGAAATTGAGAGAAAAAAACATCAAAGGCGCAAATGAAATTAACCTGAAAAGACAATAATTTGAGGAACTTCATAATCTATTTCTAGATGATTTGCAAATTTTTTAAGTACTTTCGTTTGTCTATTAAAAAATTTTAAGGTTTTGTTTTTTTAAATGCCATAGATGCAGAAAAAAAAATTGGCGTTGACTTTGAAGTAAGTAAGTACATAGACAAATTTGTATAAATATTATTGGTTTTGACTGTTTCAGAACCGTTAAAATAATTATTATCAACATTTGTTTTTATTATTTTTAACTTGAATTCATAAAGAAACATAGATATTGGATAGTTTATTTTGATATTTAATCAAAAAGGAAACAAACACACAACGGCGTGATAATACTGTCAATAATATAACAAGGATCGCGCTTTGTTTTTAGTCGTCCTTGTCGTAACTTTCTACTTAATAGTAAAGGGAGCTGCAAAACTACGAAAAAATTTTCTCGATGAGTAATCCAATTAAATCCGATCCGCGATAGTTTAACGCCTCTAACTTAATTATATGTTTTCACAATTTCCGTTCCGTTCAGCTCCATTTTGTCTACGATAGTGTGTAGCCTGCTTTAGGAGTTTATGCACGGAAAAATAATACCATGAATGCAGAAAAGAACAATTTTTTAACAAAATAAGGGACGTAATAGACAATACACCAAATTGGAGAGCTAAGATTTAAACAGCTGGGTCGGAAACAAAGAAAAAGACGTAATGAGGTTATTTTGGAGATAACGAAGAATAAACGATATTGCAATAAACTTGTTTGTTTCTGTACAAAACACAAACGTGTAAACACGATGTTCAAACACAAAATCAATAACAAACATACGTGGCCGGACCCAACCAAAAATTTATAACTTTACTTATGATAAAGAAAGTAAAAAGTTAAATGAAGTAAGAGTCTTCCGTATGATAATCACAATAGTATTCACCACATAGTAGTAGGACATATAATATCTTGATGCAAAAGTTAAATAACAAGAAATTTTGATGAGAAGATTTACAATGATCTAATGGATATCTTTTACTTGTTGTTGTTTATTTTTGTATCATTCAAACTCTTTTATCTCATAATAAAATACAAATTTAATTATATCGCCTTTCTATTGGTATTTAAGCATACACAGTTTTTTTTGCAATTTTGTTGTTTATTTAAATAAAAATTTTTAATTTTTTGTAAATGAAACGCTCTTCCGAGTCCCAAAGCGCCGTGCCCGGTAAACAATATAATTTTAAAAATTTACTTCTATATCACGACTTCTTCTACCAATGTTGCTGTCGTACCAATTTGCGTATACAAATTACTACTATACTTTTACATTGTTATCTAACATTGTCTTAGCTTAATTCCTCTTAAATTAAAACCAATTATTTATTTAACGGCTTTTTCGTCGTATCGTCATAGAAATCTTTTATTTTTAAAACCAAACAAATTATTTGATTTTGAAATAGTACAGTCATTAAAATTCCTTTTAAACTAAAACCAATTATTTATTTGGTTTTTCGTCGAATCGTCATAAAAATTCTTTTATTTGTTTTACTGATGAGACAAATATAGAATTCTCAACTGATGACGGATCGTAATCAAAACACGCTTCTAACAAGAAATCGGTTGTTTGTATCTTATTTTCTGCCAAAACCTTCTACCATACAATTCTCTTCTTAAGCGGGCCCACTTTCAACGCTTTGTATACTAATGACAACTTCAAATTTGGTGTCCTTATTTATTTCTTGTATCAGTAAAAATTTTTGTAATTAAATTGTAACGCATTGCAAATACGCACTGTTTTTATCCTTAAATTTTTACACATTGTCCACATTTTAGGCATGTGGGGTTTTACCGAAAATCAACTTACCTAATATAGATACATCTTTAGAAAAAACCACGCAAGTCCGCTGTTTCCTTTGCTTACAGTTCATAATTGAAATCGTCATGTATTTTAGAAACCCCACATGTCCCAGACATAAGGGGTTTCTAAAATATACTGCTTGTAGAGGCCAATTTTGCAGCGCCAGGCAGTGACGTTTGACGTAAATATATCAAATACAATTACGAAATGTCGTCATCCGATGAAGATGTGGTTCACGACAATGTCATAATAAAACGAAAAAATGGTGCTAAAAGTGTTGTTTATAACTGCGAAGTTATAAAAAAAGTATGGGTAAAAGGCGAGGCATATACAAACTACAAGGGAAATGCAGTAAATGTTCGAGTTCAAGAAGAAAACTGTGGGTAAGTTATGTGAATTTTTAACCTCATTTCTGCAAGAAATTAATTGGTTTCATAGTGATGACTACACGGTGTTTAATTTTCAGATGTAGGGCAAAATGTATTTCAAAAATACCCGAAGGTGATCGTGCTGAAATCTTCAACAAGTTTTATGATTTTACTACAAAAAATAAACAGGATGCGTAACTCCAGGTTTTGATAGAATGTACTGCAGTGACAAAAAAAACGTCCACGAGTAAATCCAGAGGGTGCGAAACCTAAATCGTATACTTTCTTTAGGAAAATCACCTATAGACAAACGAGGAAAACAAACTTCTGGAAATGCCATACTAGGAGAAGTCATAAGATTGATAGAGGATTAGATTAGATCTTTTCCTGTCAAGCGTGCTCATTACACTAACAGGGATTACCAATGTTTGAGTGAAAACTGAGATCAAGAAGATGTCTCAACTTCTGCTTGAGAATACCCAGAATGTTCTGTAAAATACAGTTTTTATAAACAAATTTTTCGAAGAACTTTCCAACAAGATTAAATCGACGTGTTTAAACCATGTTGCAAAGAGAGTTGCGGTTGCTGAAAAGATGGTTCATCAAAGAAGTTTTTAACCAAAATGGAGTCAATTCAAAGAGTTATGCCGAAACGATCCATCGGTTGGAGGAATATGTATTGACTACATGCAAAATCTTTCTCTTCCTTCGATTCCTGTCCAGGATATATTTTACCTACACCAGCTGACAGTAAACGTCTTTAATATCCATAATTTGAAAACTAGTGAGTCGTTCTTCAACATCTATTATGAAGGTTTAGGCAAGAAAATACTCAACGAGGTTTGTTCTTTTATTATGGACTACATAAAGCGAGAAATTCCTGAAACTATTAAACATCTTCATATTTGTTTTGACGGATGTGGCGGACAAAATAGAAATCACTGCGTTATAAGAATGTGTAGAGCGCTAGTAGAGCTTGGACGTTTTATGACTGTTAATCAGTATTTTTCAATAAAAGAGCATTCCTTCATGCCTTTTGTTAGTAAATTTGCTGTGGTTCAAATAAAGATAAAATAAAATGACAGAATTTTTTTATTGAAAGAATATACTGAACTCATCATCACATCAAGCTCTAAAGGAAGTTTTTCCGTTTATCTGATGCATGAAAAAAACAGCGGGTTAAAAAATTACAAAACATGGTGACCCCAATTCTACAAGAAAAACTGATTGTTTACGCTTCCTTAGGTAGAGTGTACCAAAATATAAAAGTTTCCTTCACTATTTTAACTTTTATGCAGTTCATTATACAGAAGACAAGAAAGGTTATGTCCTTGCCCGCAGCTACATTGATGGTCTTGCCGAACATGAATTTAAATTAAACACATCACGCCAATCACATCTTTTCCCGTCGATGCCTATCCAGACGTCAAGTGCCAATTAATGCCAAAAAATGGTATCCATCAAGAAATTTGAATGATTTACTCGCAACCAAGATGAACCAATAAGAAATTTTTATTAAGAAATAATTTCCTGGCTATCAGTGGGTAAAGAAGATGAAGATGTTATTATTATTATGTGGGGTTTCTTAAATATGTGATTCAATTATCGAAGTATGATCAAGTCAAAAAGAAAGGCTATAGAGGAGAATTGATGGTACATGATTTATCATGCAAATTTTTGAAAATCGGACAGTGGTATGGACATAATACAAAATAAGCTAACCTATAAGTGTCTAAGAAAGCAACGCAACGGTTTTCACAAAAAAGAAACAAATGAGGTACCCCACCCTTCCTGATTTGGGAAAAGTATAAAACGGCAAGAAAAGATAGCGGAGAGGGAAGATATATAAAATTGGAAACAAACTACGGTGAATTCGTAAAGGAAGACACTGAAGAAGAAGAGAATTATTAGCAACCTTTACTAGACATGCATTAAATTTGTTGCATTTAATTCTTTAAAGGAAATAGTAAACACGTAATCAACATTTTAAATATATTAGATTCTATACTATATGATAAGGATTAGACATTTTTAAATGAATCAATAAGTCGTTGATCTAAATTGTGCTAAAAAACATGATAGTTAGTCAACATTTTAAATTTATACAACGTTTTATTTAAATTTGACTGTTATTTTATATACATGCAGTTCTTGGATTTTCAATAAAGTTGAGACAATTTACTACAGGTACATTTAATCTTAAAGTAAATAAAAATTATAAACAGAATGTTCATATTTGATTCAGTTTAGTATTTATAAACTTTTATATTTAGCTTTTAGTAAAGGTAATTATGTGTTTGATAGTCTTGTCAATTAAAAAAAGGTAAACAGTCAGCGTGATACCCACCGTCTTCTCGAAATATTATTATTTATAAAAAATATTTTAAAAACTGAATTTGCGTTTGTGTAGGTAGATTCTACGTCTATTTTAATTTCTAGAATTAAGTTTCGTATTCGTGTTCTTTGAGATCATTTTGTCGTTTCCAATTGGTTAGTGACAGTTCTGTCTACGTTCGCAATATTTTTTTCGCCTGCTTCTCCAATCTTAAGCATCAAGAAAGGCTGGCATCTCAAAATATATATATAGTATACATATATTTTTTTCAAAAAAACACAAATGAAATTCAACTGAATAATTTAATACCGTACATATTTAAAATAAAGTATTGTTAGCAATCATCCCCTTTAAATCTTATGTAACGTTTAAACTACGCCCACGTCACGTACTCGCTCTCAAACTCGCAATTATGCAAAAAAGAATTTCGGAGTCCGACTTTTATTAATTATAAAATTAACATTTAAAACGCCGTAACCTTGAGAAAACATATTTAATTTTGTAAAACAAAAATTTTGCATTGTAATAATATCTATAAATTCGAAAAGGAAAAGTTTCCATTTCATCGACAAAAACGAATTTAGCAGATTTATGCAAAGTTAATTATATAGAAAAAAATTTTAGCACAAATGAAATCACGTATACACACACAAATATGATACACAATTGTGGCCATTACCGAAACAGAGGAAAATGTAATTTAAATTGATTATAAACGTAGTCGCTGTTCACAGACCCGTGCCAGTTTTTAATTAATTCCATTTTTTCCCTATTGGTTGTCAACTAACCCTTTCTTTTGTAAAAGTATTCACAAGTTCAAAATAAAAGCTTTTGTTTTTTATTTCATTGTGATGATAAAATAAGTTATTTTGAATAATTTAAGACTTTCTTTTGTTAAGTTACCAATAAAATGTTACGTCAGTATAACAAAATATAATAACGTTAAAGCAATATGCAGAATGGAAACGACAATAAATTGTTTATTTTAACCGTAATGCAATGCAAAGTTGTGTGTAATAATAGTAATTTTTTCCTACAAATGTGAAAATTTTACAAGTGCAAAGAACGATAACCACAAGCACAAATATTTTTGCCTTTAAACCACTTAATAATACGATCTTTAGACGACTATCTACAGCTTTTTCTCGAAATAAAAGGTGAAAATACATCGTTACGGAGCGCAAATGTTTGGCAATCATTTACGTCATTGCGAAATTTCCAACTTATGCTGATGATTCACAATTCACTGTAATAACAGATCATCATTCCTTGCTTTGGTTGAATAGATTTTGAAGTTTTTTTGGTGGTTTAGCTAGATGATCACTTTATTTTTAGCAATTAGATTTTGACGTCCTTTTTAAAAAAGGAAAACAATCATTTGTTGCTGTGCTGTGCCTGTAGATAGATTTGTCTAATTTTTTGCACGTTTTTGGAAATTCTTTACCAATTGTATATAACTCGTATAATATCATGTTTACAAAAATTTTACATAAATTAAAAAAATGATTAGTGAAAGATAATATTTTGTATCGTTGCGTTTCTTCGCCTTTTCTTTAGTTATATTTGCCCATTCTAATAAATAAAAATTAAAAGTACCTGCTGAACAACGATTTAAAGTAATTAAAATTTTTTCACAATTTTTCAGTTAATTTGTTTTAAAAACGTTTGGTCGGGTTTTGTAACATTATCACTAAGAGTTTGTGCTAATGCAGCTCGCTACATAAGACGTTGTTTTGTGTATTTTCGGCATAAAGTTGAACACTTGAGTTCTAGGTGATACCATTTCAACCATGGCAAATTTTATGATGCAATATCGTCGGACCATTACTTCGGTTTTAAAAAGGTAACTGTTATGTTATAGTTTTTGCAAATTGTTTTACTAAATTTTTTTTTATTTTTTTCTTTAATAGTTAGTACTGCCACCATTATTACAAAAATAATCATTTTTTATATTACTAAATATCAGTTAGAAACAAAGCTTGTTAAGCTTATAAAATTTTAATAACTATGATTTCATCATACGTAAAAGATAACTACCGTTCTTGGAACTTCTTTTAAAAATCTGATGGGCTATTAGAACTGCAGTTAGTTGTACTCTTTATTTTGTTTTATTTAGAAAATAGCGTATTTTTCTGGATTCAAAATTTGGAAAACCTTTTAGTAATAAGATTATTCTAGAACCTTTTTTTCTGTTGCTATGCTTAACTTATATACTAGCATATGTGAATTCATACTAAAAAAATTAAAACACGCTAACTGTCAAATGCTTCTTGATGTTTTAATTGCAAATTATCACCTACATTTTTAGACTATTTCCTATTGCTAGAGTTAATTTTCTTTGGACTTATGTGTCGCTTCAAAGCACTACTCGATAGCCTTGTTGGCAAGGGGTTATGGGAGATTATGAATAACGTAGAGATAAGAAAAATGACTTGCTCTAAATAGTAGAAAGTCAGGGCACAAAGAAACAAACTGTTACCTCAAGAAACGTATTATCGACGATATAGATCTTGTTCTACTATTTGTGTCACTAGAATATATAAAACATATAATTATATCAAGTAACAAGAAAACATTTAGCAACTAAAGTAGATAAACAGTACACATTTGTATCACAATTAAATTAAATAGATATACTTGACTTGATTTCCTAATTTTAGTTATTAAATTGTGTAATTATTTGAAGTTAAAACGCACATATGTAAAATTGTTTACTCAAGAGGCCTTGCGATTACATAAAATTTTCTTAAATCTGCAAATTGTAAGTGTATTGCGAATTAAAATAATCCGTTTCTAACATAGATGTAATTACACTTTTGAAAGTTTTTGAAAGGAGACACAAAAATATAAATTGACTATAGACTAGAGTGCATATTTTTTAAGTTGTTTTATTAGATCTACAAAAACGTCAAATGCTTCACATAAATTTGAACGCCGTTTGTTTAATACCACGGTTTTTTTGTAAAAACTACAATGTTTGTCTTATTTAATGAAAGCATAATATAAAATAACATCAGCGCAGCACAGGTAGAGACTGAGCAAAACTTTTGGCTATTTTATGCCTTTAGTAAGTTATAAAGTAGTTCCACAGGTAGTAATTCTACAAAGAATACCAAAATGGCGTTTGAGTAAATAAGGACAACGATGTACTAACCGCGTTTGACAACGGGTAGAATATCGATGTATGAATTATAATTGTTATATAATAAAAAATTTCATAGACCATTTTTCAGTAACGGAAAGCATGTATACTAACGTCAAAGCCAATTGGAGACAAATAATTGCGAAAGTGAAAAAATGCATTATCGGTAAGAGGGAAGGCAATATCAACAGTATCTATCGTAACAACATAAATAAAGGTTCTAAAGAAGAAATTCTATGTAAGAAGAAAGATCGGTTACACGTAATCTCTGAGTCAAATTGGTTGTCTACACACTAAACGAAAAATTTGCACGAAACCGTAATTCATAAAGCCAAAATTTAGAAAACAGGTAAAATTGTTACAGATTATTAATATGCAATCTGGTAATAGGGTGTTTGTTTATCTTAAACTTACGCTTTCCGTTAATATTTAGCTTTTTTTTTAATCAACTCTCATTATGTGGTAGAAATTAATTTGTGATTGGCCCTTACGGTATTACGCTAATTGTAAATTTTTAAAGAGATTCTCTTGATTAGTCTCAACGAGATGTTAACTAGAGCTTGATGTATTAATCTGTGCACATAGAATGATTATAGTAGTATATTTTGTGATTATAATTATAATATATATTAAGTTTAAAACCAGGGTTGACGGCGGTTAAAAGTAACTTAAGATGGCTACGCCGAAGTTATGTACAGAATTACGTTTTACGTTTATAAATAGCAGCAAAAACTTACGGTCACAAAATAATTTAAGTGCCGTTAGTAATAATAGAATTATGAAGGCTTAAAGAATGAAATTCGAGAGTTTATCTATTGAATCAAGTTTATAGTTCAGCACACAAACACTGTCTTGTTTAAAAAAATGCAATTGTATTCTAGGCAATTTTACTAATACATTTAAATGGCAAAATAATTTAAAACCAAATATATTATTGTTTTTATCTAAATATCGCTCATAAAAAACGATGAACAAAACACAAAAGTAATTTTTGAAAAATGTCTAAAATGTGTTAATTTCTAAAAAAATTTTAATAAATAATTTTTGTGTACTGTTTATAAAGATATACTTATCTTAACAAATACATGTTTTTTAGACAACAGTTCCTTGGAAAAAAATTTTAAATTACGAAATAATCTCTATAATATTAATTATTATCAACCATTATTACCATCAATTCTAAAATAATTACATAATTTCTTATTAATAATCAATGTCTAAACAACGGGTTTTTCAGAAGACGTAAATTTTAAGTTAGTATGTTTAAATATAGTTATAGAGAAAACTCGCCGGCACAGAATTTTTTTTCATATTTGGTTTTAGAAAATTTTGAAGCAATTTTAGCAAATAATAAAGTTTTATTCAAAAAACATTACATCCAAGCCTTAGAAAATTAGTAACAAGTTTTTTTATAATTATAATTATTTCTTGGAGTCTTACTACTATACTTTTAACTAACCAACAAACTAATTTAACACTAATATAATATTAAATTTACTCTGTATTTAACACTAAAAGTAATATTGATTTATGTCTCTAACAAAATATTTCTGAGTGTACATAATATAATATTCAAAGCAAATACACCATAGATAATTTATGATACAATGTTGAACGTACAATGAAAATATGTTATATTTTAATCAATTAAACATGTTACAGTAAACCTAACATAATTAAATATTTAGATACTTATTAAAAATTTAGTTTATAACGACTTTTAAGTTTTAATGATCTTTCACAAGTTACAACTGTTGAATTCTATCGAGGTCAAAAACTCTTGTTAAAATTCTAGTTAAGTAAGTTAATGTGCCATATTTTTATCTATACTATTTTAAGCACTAGTTTACTTTTTAAATTACTCTCTTCCATCAAAAAATTTTTATTAAAAAACTATTTGTTATTAATATGTTTATTTTTTTGTTTTAATTGTGTTTATTATTTTCTTAATTGTTTGTTCTATGTAACTTCTAGCGCAACTTTAGCAATATAATTTATATTATTATGTTACACATTTCTATGTTTAAGTCTAGTGTACAAACTATGCTACGTATAGTATTTTGATTGTTAAAACTATTTGGTATCATTTAATATTATAATTATATGTAATTTTAAACTTGTAAGTTTATTATAAGTTTGTGTATATTCTTTGTACGTTAATTCTAATTATATTTGAAAAGGAGAGGAACAATTCTGAATGATCACTTCTTGCCAATGTTGTTTTCTTGATATATTGATTTAGTTCAATTCAGATCGGTGTATTTTAAATGATCGTGTAACAGTTGTTGGTATCTCACCTGGTTTGATACAAGTAGTGTCGTTTATCTCTTTCCTCGACTTAACACCAAAGTTTTACTATAATATTTACTGCCATTGAACTTATTATTTACCTGCGGATCAAGTACGCCGCATAACAAACGCCAAAACAAGCTCAAACGGCAAAAGGGGTAGATTTAGAATTGTCTTTCACTTACCTTTAACAAAAACTAAAAGTGCTTAGTTCGACTCACAGTCGGGATTGCCAAGCGTCACCCTAATCTTTTAAAGATTTAAATCAATTGTTTACCAAAAAAAAAACACTTGAAGCAATAAAAGAGTAAAATCTTTATTATCGGGTTATAACTAATACATAAACTTTGGTTCGATCATGCTGAACCAACAATCAGAATGTAGTACAACGCAAAAAAAAAATAACAAAAACAAATAAGAATACCCTAGACGCTACCTAACTTAGTTCAAATACGCGTATTTACAACGAAAGTCTCTTAACCCGGAAGTTTTTGAAGTAAACAAGTAGAGTAGTTACAGTTGGGGTTTTCTTTGTTTCCAATCCATAAAACAAAGAATAATCCACTAATCAAAGAATAATAAACTAGAAACCATTTGTGCTAATTTGAAGATCTGGTTAATTGATGCATTATTTTACGGTATTGCATTTCCCTTGAATGCTTCACTGAACCAAGAGGCAGTCACTTCACCCGCTGAGCGGTTATTTTAATCATTTAACAAATCGATCGATACTCTTTCAAGGGTTCGCGAAACAGATATTCCTTTTGTTTAAGGCGCACCTTTAGCTTAACTTTGCACTCGCGGCATGATCGTTACACGTAATTAAACGTACACTTTTCGGCTCTTAGGCGGTTGTTTTAATTTTAATTAAAAACAACATAATTTCGGTATGTGTCTAATAGCTACATGTCACTCGCCGTGAGTCTGCTGAAAAACTAACTTAATATCTATAACACTCAAAAAATTTAAAGGTCTCTTCTCTTATCATTTCTTACACAAAGAGTATTACAAAAAATTATCGCACTTACTTTTCTCAGAAATAACAAACAAAACCAACTACTCAGAATTTTTGAACGTGGGTACAATCCGTGTGTTATTCATTTAGTCAAAACAAGTCTCTATTTAATTGATAAAGGCGGCCGGCCACCAAGCTGTTTTCCAAGGAACAAACAAAGAAACCTTTGAGATAGCAAAACAAAATGCGACATGGAATCTTTAAATTCAAAGAAATCGAGTGGGAAACTATTGAAATAAACGTTTCATCAAAACTCTAGTTGCGTAAACGGGACGATAAGCGATTCTCTACACCGCTGATTTACAAAAATAAACCAAATGACAAAAACAATATTCCGACAAACATGACCATGAACACACGTGCATTGCAACGTAACGAAATAATTTGAAACTATAATACATTCCAATGCAATTTTTTACCTAAACAAAGGTGACATATTTGCATAATTGTATATGTTACATTGTATTGATTTTTTTCTTTGCGATCAACAAACGATGTCATGAGACTATTTAATTATCACATAAAAATTGAAATATGTTGAACACATTTTGTTGTTGTTTGTGTATGTTGTTCAATGTACTTTTCAAGTTTTCCTTTTGTAAGTTTTATTCAATCCAATCCATCCAAATTTCGTAGAGTAATTAAAAATAATCACAACGTAGGATCTTCTCTATTTTATTTATTTGACGATCACAATTTTCTTTGGTTAAAGCCAAACTTTATTGACTTTATTTTAGGAGTGGGTTACTGATTAATATTGTACTACGACGTAAATTGGCTGTCACCTATAATACTTGTATCTTGCTTTAAAATTTTACCATGACTGTTTTACGATTTTCGAGATTCAGTTGGTACGTACCTTTATCCGGACAACATGTATATTATAAATACTATTATTTACAAAATTACTTCATTAAAATATAAAAATAACTACAATTGGAAGAAGAGTCACATTGAATATTTGGAAACTTCGCCATATGTTGCTTTTCTTGATTTTTTTTGTAAAGATGGTGAGAATAAAAGTCTTTGCTAAGAAGAAAACTTGTTTAAACAACAAAGAAAAATGTTATTTTGTTTTCCTAACACTGAAGTCGAATCGCTCAGAATATTTACTAGCCTCGCCCAATAAGTACACCACGGGAAAAAGGCGTGGTGGCATTATAAATTTGTATTCGCTTTGACAAGCAGGTATTTGAATTTTACACAAATTTCTACGCCCAAATACGTGTGGTAATTAATGATATTATGTGCCTAAGTAGCAAAATTGTGTAGGGTACCGGTACTGGACAAGGCGCAATCACATTAAACAAATTTTTCAAAACATCTTTCAAGTCACATCGATCTAATACAATGCGAAAGAATTAGGTTGTTAAATTTCCGTCAGATTAAAAAAAAACTACTCACAGTGTAGAAAAATGTCGCAAACGGGTCTACTCGTTCGTATTGGTAGTTTTTCCTTGGGTTAATCCATTAACAATTACTTATGAATTTTATCCAGATTTCTGAACGGAATTCTCAGAAATTCGACACGTTTAGACGTTGGTGTAGACACCAACCAAAACGAAAAACTAGTTGAGCCGGCTACTCATAAGAGAGATTCCTAATGTTCAAAATCTGCCCCTGAGATGATGTCGGACAAGATATATGGATGTACTGTCGATGCATACCCACAAATAAATTTTTTTGTGAACATTTGGTAAAGTAAAATCTAAACTTCTAATTAAAGTCGTTATGATTTTATAAAGTAAAATATGTGTTATAAAAAATTTTTTAGAGAAACAATAATAAGTTGGCAACACTGACAAGGAATTATCAAAAAATTAGATGGCTGTGTAGAGACTGAAAAACTACACCAGAACACTATCAAAGATACTGAGTGTTCATTTAAAAAAACATGTATTTGCCATATCGTAATAATGAAACACCCTGTATCGTTAAAAACAATTTTACGGAGTAGATCCCTTTTAACCAAATATGTTTAATGTAAAGTTTGTTTACCTATCTCTAGCCGCTAAGAATATACAACCCACTATTGTAGGACCCTATCGATTTTTGAAAGTGGACAAATTTAATAAAAAAATGTTTATTTTTATTATCGAGTAAGAAATGACTCATTTATGATTGTGTGACACATAAATTAATTTGTTTTAATTACATTTCATGTCATCAAGTCTAATTAACAATGCAACACAATTCACTATTTACATCAGTCAATAATGGAACTCCTTAACAACAATAACATTCTATACTCGAAAAAGCTTTCTCAGCTGTCAAATTTTAAGGAAAAGTAAATTCTAAATAATTTACGCAAGACTCACTTTTGCTTTATGTTTGTATTTGCACTTTTGAAAGGGTGTTTGCAGTTGTTATCATTTCCGTGACGAATTTTTGCTATCGTCAATTAACATTTATTAAACAAATTGAAAATGAATATCAATATCTAATACAATGTAAGTATTTGAAACAATTCTTTGTAATTATTAGGTGCATTGTTAAACTTAAACTACCATTAGTAAATTAAATTAAAAAATTAAAATCCATTGGGGTTTCATTAAAACAATTTTAGGCGAATTAACTTTTAATTAAATCGTTTGATCAAAATAGGTATTTTTTGCTCGCTAAATTATTTATATGATCATTGTCACAAACGAAAAAATGAAAAGAGAAATAGCTTAAAAGTACCTACTGAAAATTTAAACAAATCAACACTGTGTAAACGTTAATTTAGATTTTTTGTTAGATGTGTTAAATATACATAGAATAAATTACTACGTTTTGTTTTAGTAACAAATATCGTGTTCTATACGGATGGCATAAGTAATTAATAAGGTAATTACAATCTGCGCCATCGTTTGTTGTTACCTCAAGGAATGTAAATTTAGCATACTATTTATATAATAATATTTATTGACTATAATTTCTATTGATAGTAGATATATGTAAATTAAAAAAAAATACTGGTTTTCAAGATGGTGTTGTTGAGTCTTAGATTTGCTTGTCTTAAGCCCAAAACCAACAGAAAAAAATGTTTCATTCTTTGAGCAGTGTAAATCAATTACGTTACAGTTTTATTGCGATTTATTGAAATGATGAGTCTTATCATCCGTCTGAACTTTTTATAGCGGAGGAAACGTTTTTTCTCTAGAAGACTTTAGGAAGAAATGGTTAAAAGCCAAAATAAGGTAGCAGCTGCCATTATTACGATATTTTGCGGTAGGTCTTTACTGCAGTAAAGGAATTAAGAAAAATCTTGACATTTCTAAGTGAGAAAACAAAAAGTTAATGAGTTAAACCACCCCGCAGAAGCGCCGCCAAAAGAAGAATTGCCTGAGACGGATTCACACTAAATTAGATGTTTACAATGCAACGGAAATAGGCAATTGTTTGGAACACGTTCCGAACAGATGTCTATGAATTTTTTAATGTCAATGATATTAGGACCGAAACTATTTATTAAACTATATGTTTAAATGCATGCTGCAATAAAAATTTGGATTGTGCAGTGCAGCGATTAGAAATCGTCGGACGGTGATTGATCAAATAATTAAACCCAAAATGCTGTTGTTGCAATAAATAAAACAAATTGTCAATGATAATTGACAATAATTAAACTATGATTAAAAATGAAAAATCATCTTCTTTTATCCTCTATTTTTTTGCAACTTATACTTGTTTGTCATTTCTTAAGTAACAGCAATAATTTTTGCATAACGACAAAAACATTGCAATGAAGTATCAACAAAGGAGTTTAATACGTAGAATATGCTTTTGTAAGCATTTTTTGCTATTTAATTTTTTTGTGCAAAAAATTATTCTTAGCGATATAAAAATATGTTTTTTAGTGTTTCTGGATAGTTTCAAAAATCGGTTTTTCTCAATAATTTTTGCTGTCATTGATAAAATGACAAAGATATTACTATGATAGTTAATTTTGAAATAGCCCACATTTTTTGGAAAACTAATAACACTAAGCCTTATTTTTAATAAATGTATTATAAATTCTTAATTTAAGTTTTGTATTTTCCTACTTATACATTTATAATTGGTAATGATTTATAAATCACAGGGATATTTTAATATTGTAAATTTTATAATTTACACAAGATAAAAATATGAATTACTGAGTGGGTGTAGAGGTTATGTGATTTTCAAAAATTTCTTGCCAGTATGTAATTTTAAACTTAACATAATTACAACTTCTGATATCTGATACTTTAATATCTGCAACTCTTTCCACATGTTTTCGTAAATGACATTTTAAATTGAATTTGCACATAAGACTTTTTCTTTATTAATACCACACTTTTACTTCAAACAAATTAAAACAACGGTTTAAACATTCAAACAATGAGCATAATTTAAAGAAAAATTAACTGTCAACATATTGACATTAAAAAAAACATTATATACAACTAATTGCCGCATACAAATAAAGAGACGTTTTACATTGTCCCTAGATTTTTTATATTGGTACCATAAAAATCAAAAATGGATTGTACAGCCTTGAAATGAATTTTACGACAAATATGTGCGGTTATAAACGTTTTGTTATTATAAAAATACCTTATATCTAAATAAGATTATATCACTAACCTTATAATAAAATTCACGAGAAGCTTTTAAAATTCACTCACTAGTTTTCCATAATTTTACAATTAAATCTTTAAATATTTTTATTTATGCACTTATTTGTTTTTTCGTTGATTGAAAAATGATAAAAATTTGTGTCCATTTAGATAATTATTGCATTTTAATTTTATTTATTTAGAGATACTGTTATGGTTTATTTGTAAACTAACTCAAAAATAAAAAAATATAGAAGGGCTAGAAGGCCTGGCCGGCAGCTCGTCTTAGTCGGAAGTGGTCGTGGGCTTATTGAGAATTGTTCTAAATATAGGCTGCTATACTGCACGAAGAATTGTTAGGCGCCACCTATGATTACGTATAAGAGATATCTAGAGCCACTAGGAACTCGTAGGCACAGAAACACAACGTTCAATTTACACACATAGAAACCCCTTGACACAACAATAGATAATATCATTTAAAATTAATAGCAAAATATATTTATAAAATAATAATAATTCAGGAGAGCGAGTTAAAGCACGAATAATAATTCGAGGCACAAACGCCCCAAATAGGTTAGCGTACTATACACTATTGACAATCGTACCACTAATTTTTCCATGCAAGCCATTCACCGAGTTAAGGTGGCAAATATTGTTCGGAATGTATTTGACAACAATTACGGAGAGTACCGGACCTTGGCCAATTATTTAAATAGTTTCAAAGCGCACAAAATTAATCAGGTACTTGGAAAGATCTTTCTAGTTTACAAAATTATTTATACAGCGCCAAAAAAGTGCGTTGCCAAACTAACGGCCGCGGTACGTATACATAGAAAGCGACAAAATTTATGAATAAAATACATAAAAGAATTAACTTACTTTGTATAAATAGGAAGTCTTCGGTGTTCGAGAGTTAATTGGCAGATTTGACAGCTTCTGTATCCAAATCTAACATTTTATTAACCAATAAAAAAAAGGAAAACCAAAATGGAAGCCGTTTATAACAGTTACTGGGTTGCTCACAAAAAAATCAAATAACAGGCTTATCTTGGGTGGTGTCTTTGACCTGAAGGCTGTCCCAATTTAGGTTGAAATTCCAACGTTAGTGATAATACCAGACCTACTTCAATATTTTATAATTTTTGGATTATTATCCTTGACAGCATAACCAGAATTAGAGATCCATTGATGAATTAAAACGGAGTACGTTTGCAGTAACCAGCAGAAAAAGTCAAAGGGAAAAGCCAACAAAAAATAAAAGTGCCTGCAAACGAAACCAGAATTAGAGATCCATTGATTAATTAAAACGGAGTACGTCTGCAGTAACCAGCAGAAAAGTCAAAGGGAGAAGCCAACAAAAAATAGAAAAGTGCCTGCAAACGATAGATCCCGGGATAGCAAATATTTTATTAAAACAAAAGAAAGTAAAAAACGGTACTTACACAGGAACAGTAGTCGAAGACTTATTCCATAATTTAAATGGGATAATTTTACTTGAATTGATATTACAAAGCACATGTCTAATTGTTTAATTTTTAGACAACGTTTTCCATGTACACCTTTTTACGACAGTCAGCAAATTAAAAATGAGGTATAACTTTTACGAGCAAATAAAGATAAATCATCGGAACTGGCAATTTCAAATAACCAAAATCCCCAGAAAATGCTTCAATACCAAAAATTCATATTCAAACGCAGACACGGCTGTCTATACTGTAGGGAGAAGCTGGTCTATAAATCAATTATTTGCGAAATACTACCGTCACAATACGACTGACGTGACTTCCACGTTGGAGACATCTGAATCTTCTATGAATCGCATGTCAATTGTATTTATAGCTTTGAGAAGGACAACTTTAATCTTTCTCGAAAATTACGTAAATTTTCGGTTAGCAACCATAAGCAAAACATCATCGAAATCGGCAAAAATAATTTTTTTATAAGTTGTTTCGTTATTACTATCAACGGAAAAATAAAAAACTCTCTACAGAAAAGTTTTCCCTTTTTTTTCAATTTCCGTAGAAGATTCGGGCTTTTAAAAATTTTTATAATTTTTTCAGATCTTAAATATACCTAAAAAACGCTTTCTCAAGATTTCTTTCACTAATCAATTGCTTGTATACGAGGATATATTGAAAAATTCTTAGCCTACTATAGAACCAAACAAAATTTTAATGTCAAAATATTTTATTACTCAACATATTCTCCTCTTAATTGGATACATTTATTACAGCAAACCTGCAACGTCTCTAGACCTTTAAAAAAAATGTTTCTTCTTGCTCTGCAAACCAGACCTCCACAGCTTCTATTACCTCCTTGTTGGAAGAAAATGTACGACCTTTTAAACTTTTTTTCAGTTGAGGAAAGAGGTGATAGTCGGACGGAGCCAAATCGGGTGAATAAGGGGGTGTTCTAGTAATTCAAACCCTAAATCACGAATTTTTGCATGGCAACATGAGATTTGTGTGCAGGGGCGTTGTCCTGCAAAAACAAAACACCTTTGGATAGCTTTCCGCGTCTTTTCTCTTTAATATTTTCCCTGTAAAGTTATTGTTCTACCTTTATCCAAAAAAATCAATCATGATTACTCCATGGCAATCCCAAAAACTGAAGCAAGAACTTTTCCAGCAGATTTTGGACACGAAACTTCTTAGGTCTTGGAGAACCAGAGTGTCGCCATTCCATCGATTGTTGCTTTGTTTCTGGATCGTAGAAATGTACCCAAGTCTCATCCATAGTAACAATTCGGTTTAAGAAGTCTACATCGTTTTCAAATCGAGCACAGATTGAACGCGATGCTTCTACCCTTGCACGCTTTTGGTCAACATTCAAACATTTGGGGATCCATTTTGCAGCAATTTTTCTCATGTCCAAATTGACGTGAACCATATGATGAACGCGTTCGTATGAAATATTCAGTGCTTCAGATATCCGTTTTAGCCCAATTCGACGGTCTGATAAAATCATGTCATGAACTGCATCGATATTTTCGGGGACTGACACAGAAACTGGCCTTCCCGATCGGTCATCATCTTCAATGGAAAATTTACCTCTTTTGAAGCTTGCATTCCAATTTTTGACGGTTGCATACGAAGGACATTGATCACCAAGGGTATTAAGCATATCTTCGTAAATCTGCTTACCTCTTAACCCTTTTAAATACAGGTACTTGATGATGGCTCGATACTCCAATTTTTCGATTTTCACAATTTCGGTGGACATCTTTTTTCATTTAATTTATTGCGTGACTCTGGTTTACTTTTTTGACGTCAAACTTCACACTGTGACTTCTAATAAGTTATTGTTCGTTGCTATGGTAACGCAATATTTTGTTTATGCAAGGAACTGGTCTAGGCTAACTAGATATCAATACATCCTCGTAAGTGCATCTGATTGTCTACAAAATAGATTTCCATGGATAAAGCACAACAACACCTATTGAGTTTGCTAAAATACTTTCACCCCAAGGCTGATGTCCAAATTATCATTAGCACTAAAATTTCTAAACCATTTGAAGTCCTCATCGTTAAAGATTTATTTCAGAAAAGCAAAATTGGATGAATTTAATCATGAAATTGTTAACATCTACATGCAAAGCTTTCCGGCCAACTGCTGGCTTAGCTTCTAAAGCAATCATCAATATCTAAAAAGGAATTTAAAAAAATTGCCGTTCTATTGAACACAATTTGTTTTGGTGTCCAGAATGCTAGTTTCAAAAGCGATTGAATGTACTTCTTGTGACCCAATGAAAAATGTCAAAAACTTTTGTATAGAAACTTTATTCAAATTAGGTGTATGAAATGCTTATTTAAAACCCGTTTTTGAAACTTTATAAAATAGTTTTTTGAAAAATATGTTTTGCAGTTTGAAATTCTTGTTTCTTGATCAGGTTGAGCAAAAATTTAATAAAAGTATGTCAAAATACAGTGTATTATAATTTGTTTAGCGGAGTATGTACAAGAAATCAATTTGCACATTTTACAGGGTAACTAAGAGTTAAAGAAATCTTCTCTTGTGGTATGAACTATCGGAAAAGAAAAGTTGATTCAGCGTTTTTTACATAATTTTTGAAAAACTTTTACTTACAATTATTTTTAGTTTTATTACATTGGCCGAAAAATGTGCGCGGCGTAACATTTTTTTACCTCGATTTACGACTAACGGTAGTGGCTTGCAGAGTAATGGTGCTCAAAATTAAATTTGGGGGCCCATAATTTGCTTAATATTATTGCAAAAAGATCTTTTTTTACTGCAACTGCAAAATGCTAGGATAACTCGCACAGAAGTTGTGCTCAAACTGTTCCTTCCATTTGCCAAATTTGCTATGAAAATATTTTTAACGTTTTTAAAATATTCTTTTAAAATTGTCCAAGAGGGAGGTTCTTGTACTTACTAACCACAAAACTAAACCAACGTCTTTTAGATTCGGGTTTAAACACCGTTGTTATTTAAAACATTTTCTTATCGTTTCTCTAACACGAGTGCATTTTCGTGCTACAGCTGACCTCTCGATAAATCCTAGACGACAGTTTGCTTAATGTTCTTTAATTCTCGTTCAGATCGATTTCTTGGTAAATTATATGTGTACTTTGCTTCAAAAACAAGGTATAGACAGTAAAGTCCCACTGCTGATAGAGCGTTTTGTGTGTTCTTTGTTGATCTGAGAGTTTGCTGATTTTTCTTGGTTGATTTAGAAATAGGTTTGAGAGCGGTTGTAGATCGACTCTTAAATTCCGGTGCTCTTGATTTTTCAATTTCCCTTACCTTTAGAAGGAGTTTTCCGGTGTTCTGCTTAAACATTCTCTAATTCAAACTTATTATGCCTGGGTTTTGCTGATTCCAAATTCTAAGAAAGCCAATTTTTATTTATTTTCTATTTCCATGGTAAATTAAATACTAGGGTGTTGACTATTCAGGTGTCAAAGAGATTGGTTTTTTTGTACCGTGTTTCCAAACGACAAAGGTATTGTCTAGGTACTGGAACTATGTCGCTAGCTTGTATTCCGTGTTCTTTGTGTGGATGGGGAGGAAAAGGAAGGGAAGAAAAGAGAGAGGAAAAGATGGGGAGGGGAAAAGTTTTTGGAGAGAGGAGGGGGAGGGGGGGGGGGTTTTTTGAAGAAGAAAGGAAAAAAAGAAGGGGGTGAGGGTTAAAATAGAAAAGAAAAGGGGAGGAAGAAAAGAAGGGATAAAGGGGGGAGAGGGGGATTTGAAAAAGAAAAAAGGGAGAAGAAGGGGAGAAAAGGAAGAGGGGGAAAAAAAGAGGAAAGGAAAAGGGAAAGAAGGGGGGGAAATAAGGGAAGAGAGAGAAGAGAAGGAAAAAGAGAAAAGGAAAAAGGGAAAAGGGGGGGGGGAAAGAAAAGAGAGAAAGGGGGGAAAAAAAAAAAGAAAAAAGAGAGAGAAAAGAAAAAAAAAAAAAAGAGGGGGGGGGAAAAGAGAGAGGGGAGAAAGGGAGAAGGGGGGGGGGGGAGGGGGAAAAAGAAAAAAAAAGAGAGAGAGGAGAAAAGGGAAAAGGGTGGGGGTTGGAAAGAAGGGAGGGGGGGGGGGGGGAAGGGTGGGTTGGGAAAGAAAAGAAAAGAAAGGGGGGAGGGGGGAGAAAAAAAAGGGAAAGAGGGGGGGATTATGTGGGAAAAAGGGAAGGGGAAAGAAGAGAAAGGAAAGAGGAAGAGGGAAGGGGGGGAGGGGGGGGAGATAGGGAAAGGGGGAAAAAAAGGGAGAAAGAAAAGAAAAAAAAAAAAAAGAAAAGGAAAGGAAGGGGGGGGGGGGGGGGGGGGGGGGGGGGAAAGGGGGGGGGAGGGGAGAAAAAGAGAGGGGGGGGGAGAGGGGGAGGAGGAAAAAGGGGGGAGAAAAAAAAAAAAGAAAAGAAAAGAAAGAAAAAAAAAGAAAAAAGGGGAAAAAGGGAAAGGAGAAAAAAAAAAGGGAAGGGGGGGAAGAAAGGAAAAAAAAGGGGGGGGAAAAAGGGGAAGGGAAGAAAAGAGAGAAAAAAAGAAAAAAGAAAGGGGAAAGGAAAAGGAAAGAGAGGGGTAAAAGAGAAAGAGGGAAAAGGGGGGGGGGGGGGGGGGTGTGGGAGGGGGGGGGGGGGGGGGGAAAAAAAAAGGAAGAAGAAAAGGAAAAAAAGGAAGGGGAGAGGAAGGGAAAGAAAAGGGGAAGGAAAGGGAAAAAGGGGGGGGTAAAAAAGGGGGAGGGGAGGGGGAAGGGGGGAAAAAGGGGGGAAAAAAGAAAGGGGAAAAAAGGGGGGGAGGGGGGAGAGAGGGGGGAAGAAAAAAAAAAAAAGGAAGGGAGAAGGAGGGGAAAAAAAAAAAGGGGAAAGAGGAGGGAGGGAAGAAAAAAAAAGAAAAGGGAAGAAAAGGAGGGGGGAAGAGAGGGAAAAGGAAAAAAGAAAAAAAGGGAAAAAGAGGAGGAAAGGGAGGGGAAGGGGGGGGGGAGAAGAGGGGGGAAAGAAAGAGAAAAAAGAGGAAAAAAAGAAGGGGGGGGGGGGAAAAAAGGGGAGGGGAAAGGGGGGGGGGGGGGGGGGGGGGGGGGGGGGGGAAGGGAAAGGGGGGGGAAGAGAAAGAGAGGGGGGGGGGGAAAGGGGGAAGGGGGGGTTAAAGGAGGGGGAGGGGGGGGGGGAAAAAAAAAAGAAAAAAAAAAAGGGGGGGAAAGAAAGAGAAAAGGGGGGGGGAAAAAAAGGGGAAGGAAAAAAGGAAAAGGAAGGGGGGGGTAAGGGGGGGGAAGGGAAGGGAAAAAGGAAGGGAAAAAGAAGGGGGGGGGAGGGGGAAAGGGGAAGGGGAAGGGAGAAAGGAAAAGGGGGGAGGGGGGAAAAAAGAAAAAAAAAAAAAAGGGAAAAAAAAGAGGGAAAAGAAAAGGAGAAAAAAGAGAGAGGGGGGAAGGAAAAAAGAAAAGGGGGGAGGGAGAAAAAAAAAAGAGGGGAGAGAGGGAGGGGGGGGAGGGAAGAAGGGGAAGGGAAGGGGGGAAGAGGGGGGAAGAAAAGAGGGGGGGGGGGGGGGAAGAAAGGGGGAAAAGAGGAAGAGGAAAGGGGGGGGGAAAGGGAAAAAAAAGGAGAGGAGAGGGGGAAAAGGGAAGAAAAAAGGGAAGAAAAGAGGGGAAAAGAAAAGGAAAGAAAGAAAGAGAGAGGGAAGGGGGGGGGGGGGGGAGGGGTGGTAGGGGGGGGAGGAGGGGGAGGGAAAGAAAAAAAAAAAAAAAAAAAAAAAAGGGTTACTGAATTACAACTCAACCTGTTATTTTCAGTAGAAAAACGGTTACTAGACTTGATGAAGCTTTTCTTCTGTTTAGGAAAAACTTGAGTTTCTTCCAATAAGTAGTAAATCGTCAACCCCAAAAGGGTGCTCGATGTTCATCTAGAGTCTTAAAAATGCAAATCTTAATTTAATTAAAGTTCCATACATGCATAAAGACCACGTTAAACAGATAACGGTAATTTCACCACAAAGATCAACACCTAGATTATAAGCTTATCTGCTGTACATCGACGACAGATTCACCAGAACGGACGTTTATCACACTAAACAGGACTGGATATAATTGATTGTGATATTGGATAGCCTCCTTCAAGTAGTGATCCAGGTATCGGTGTCAAAGAAAGCACAAGGTTAAAGGTAAAATTGTAAAATCTTCCTTTAACTAACAGCGTTGAAATTGAAAAGAATCAAAGATACATCACTTGGTAATCCACTACTGTTTTTACTTTTCGAGAAAGAAATCCAGTAAAAGGACGTTATTCTTTAATCCTATAAGTAGAAAGTTTACAAAATGGTGATATATTCACCTGCGATAAACGAACATGCTGATTTAAGACGCGTAAGAATTCATATAAAGCTGCTGCGCTGTCCTTCACTTTGGGCCTGAGTACCGTAAATGACCAAAATTTCAAAATAATGCATTGACAGGGACGATATTTATAAAAATAGCGCCTCAAAATCATACTTTAGCAAACCTAAAAGATCGGCGTAAGCTGACGAGAAATTTCGGACAAGAACTTCATCCCCAGTCAGAAACAAAGTCAACTCAGTAACTTGGGATAATCACCAATGAGTTAAACAACCCTGGAGCCGCTAACAGCAAATTAATAATTTCTATAAAGAAAGTAAAGCAGAAGTAACCTAAAGTAATTATCAAAAACTTAGGTGCTAGTAGAAAATATTGTTAAAAAACGGTTCGCCAAAAAACCAGCAAAATTATTAGACTTTTAAGTACAGTCCAACAATGACCAACACAATCAAAGGAGCAGAAAAGAGTTCGGACAAGACACAGGAAACGAAATTTAGGCTGTAGCCAATAATCACGAGGACTCTAAAATCTAAAATGACTTCCAAAATCAAAACATACCCACCCTGACTATAAACCCCATTTAGTAAAAACCTGGGAAGTGTTTAAGAAACAATAAGGATAAGGATGCTACTACATTATAGAGGTTAATAAAAACTCTAGGAAGATTACTAACGTCGGAAGTATCATAGGTCGGGAGAGTGGCATCAGTATTATTCCCACCAAGACTCTCGATCAATATGTAAAAGTCAGGCGCCCACCGTAAATTCACTCCCACGCCATCTACGATTACCATTACTTTTCCTTCTTTTGAAAATTTCCTCCCAACCAGAGTAAGAGTTAACCAAAAGTTAAAGGATATCTGGTGCAGTTAAAGAGTTTCACTCTAAAAATCTAAAAAAAACCCTTAACTCATAATAACAACAAAATAATAAAATTAAGAAATCCCAAATTTTGCCCAAAAATTGCTAAAAGCATGGACTGGTACATCTTGACGCAGTTAGTTTTGTCTTCGACCAAATATCTATTAACGAAGGTTAAAGATCAACAAATAGATTATAAACTTATCTGCAGTATATCAATGACAACTTCTCCAGAATGGACCACATAGGACTCGTGATTGTGATATCGAATAGTTCCTCTTAAATGATGAACCAGATATTGGTGTCAATGAAAACACCAGGTCAAAACAGCAGCAGTATTGAACGTACATCACTCCGTGATCGACCAATATTTTTACTCTTCAAGAAAGAAATCCAGAAAAAAGGACGTTTTTTTTAATCCTCTGAGTAAAAATTAAAATAGTAATACTTAACGGCGTTTTACAAACGTTGCTGTATTAAACGGGTTTTACAAAACATTTGTAGAAGCTTATACAGATATCTAACAACTAATAATGTTAGGGGATTACTTAGAAGAAATAATTTAATCACCTAAAGAAACTCATCCCATAATTAGAAATGTTAATCATACTACCATCACACATTCCTTTAGGGGCACATAACGTGCGACAGAACTTTCTACTAGAGAAGCTGCTATCAGTATCATTATCATCAAAACCGCTATTAGCAAGAGCTTTGGTATTATAATAAAAAATTATGACCGTGTAAAAAATTGGCATTGTCTTAACATAAGCAAGATATCCAAGAAGACGTTTATGTTTCTTAAAATTGCTGCCGTCGTGTATTAGTATGACTTTGTTAGTAATATTCATGTGTTCAAAATACTTAATAGTGACATCTCGATTTTAAACATATTGTTAACAAAACGTTACTGTCAAGTATAACTTTAAGGAAGTCATCAAAAGGAACATCATGTTTGACTACACAAAAAGAATTTTTTATTTCAAGCTTCCAACGATGATGCACAGATCTAATAAGCTACAGTACATTTAAAATAAGATGAAAACGATAAACGCCAATTAATAATAACTAAGGTAATGTCACTTACGTTAGGCGTCATTTAAAACCAGACTCCTTAGTATGTATACTGTCTAACAAAGTAGTTATACAATGTTGCTAAGGGCAAACACGAGATGCGTGAAAAGATCAAAGTTTATACCTGCATTAAGATGTCCATTTGGACTACCTTATGTATCCATAATTTGTAGATTCATTAGTGTTTTCGCAAAGAAAAATTTTGCAACAATAACATTAAAATAAAGTAGTTAAACTTAAAACGTATTGTTTTAGTTTAATAATTATGAAAATTATTCTAAAAAATACGTCATCTAGATCATTCAATTTTGAAATGGTTATTTGTTGTATCCATTTTCTATTGTGTACCAGTATTGTACATCCTTATAATTAACGATTATTGTTATTAGATATTGACAATTCCATTCAACACTCCAAACTACTGCTTTTATTCTACTAAACTTAATTATAAAGAAAGTAACAAAACGTAATTTTTAGGTATAAGATGTTGTTACTTTGTAATTTATAACACAATCCTTACTATCAAAACTTTCACAGTAATGTCATTTTAGATAGATAGATAAAAACGTTTTATTACAACAAAAGTGATAATAAAACTCAACAAAAAAAACAATCTAAAAAAAAACTTAGATGTTATAGCAGAATTACTCAATGCGATGTAGGATTCAGGTATTATCAAGAGTGTACAACACAACACAGTTCCATATTTTATGTTCCATAGAATTTATCTCAAAAGTGGTCTGCCAAATTTTATGTTCCTCAAGAGTGATATCAATAAACTGAATTAACAGCAATGTATACGCTTATAAATTGTAACTCCGAGCAAAGTTAAATTTACGATTTATCAATTTTCGGCTAGATTACTGTTTAACTAAAGTTTGTCGAAGTAATTAATTGTCAAAATGTGTATTTATATTTTATTGTAAATTGTTGTTGTTTGTGTACGCATACGAGTTTGTCTTTAAACAACTAGATAAGATAAAATTACGCACTGTTTGTACTATCAACGGATCATGAAATGAACCTGTAATTGCTTCATGTGTGGTAGCCCAAATATTAATATAATCACACGCTTTAATTGCTATAAATTAATTGCGGTCAACTAACTGGAAATTAACTAATCAACTCAGTGAAATAAGTTATTAAATGAACCGATTAATTATGGTCTACATTTTTTACACGAATAGTTTTAAACGGAGAACGACAGCGCTATTTTTTACTGCATATTATTATTAACAATTTTATATCTTAATTTGGTAACGATAATAACAGAGTCTTAAAAAAGCATTAACTGATTATGTACAGTCACTGAATTAAAAAGAAAGAAATAATTAGATTGTATTGGATAAACATATTTCTATGAAGAAACCTTAAAGCCATGGCGGTCCAATACAAATTGTTTGTATCAAAATAAATTGGATATGTAAAATTATAGTATAAAATGAAAAGCGTTTTAACCTTAAGAATAAACCGACAAATAAATAAAATGGTAAAATCTTGCTATGTTATTATGAAACTTTAAAAAAAATCAATAAAACCAAAAACTAATAATATGTCGCGTTACTACATGCAGCAGTACAAGCATTCATTTTTCGTGGCATGCTTTAAATTGGGTGGTCTATTTTCTTTTGTAGTATTTAATTCCATACAATCTAATCCTGATGTTTTAGATCGTCTTAGTTGTCATGTTTGCAAAGTGTAACCTTGCATTATCCTGTTCAAAAATGCCATCCTGTTATGTATTAGCGTTGGTTATATAGCTATCGGGTGTTATGACTTGTGAAGGTAATTTTTTTTTAAATATTCTTTTTCGGTGGCATAAAATCATATAATTGAGAATTTTATTGTCTGTTATAGAGGTTTTAGCCCTTCCGGATAGACAACTCAATTAACGCCATATTACGGATTTTGTTCTCTAACGAGAGCGTCCAAATCAATGTTTGTTTCAACGGAAATTATTTGTCAAAATCTGCATGTTTGAATTTTGGTTTCCGAATTAATACAAGTGTCAAAAAGCATTAGTGTCGGTAAAATATCACTTTGTCTGAAATTTTTCTTGGTTGATGAATTGTAACCGTATGAAAGATAATAAACCAAAATCCTACGTTGAAATATAGCCAAATTATAAGCGTTATTTTGTCCTTACTTTGTAGAAGTTCCGGCGGGATCTGATATCTCTAATTAAAATTTGTAGAAAAATTACTGAGCATACTGAATGTTGTCTCTTCCTTTATGTTGATAGCTACTAAAAACATCTACTTCTTGTTTAGTTTATGAATTTGCACTGTTATCAGTCTGCACAAAAAATTCGTGACAACCAACGACCTTCACCTCTAAAACCATCGACGAACACGTAATCAGCTAATAATTAACACTTTCCTTCAACCAGCACTACTATTCTACATCAATAAAATTCTACAGCAGCGGAAAGCTTTAATTCATAATTTCCGTCTTTGTATTTGCACATATTTTCGAGAGAATGTTATACTTACAATATACACTGAACAAGCTCCTTTGTGTACAAGTTTTGCTCAATTCATTTTTCTCTAAGAAGTGTACTTGTTCTTATTACTCTAGTGTCGATATTATAATCTGCTGTTAGATCACGCTGGACGATAACTAGCCAGTTTACGGGTGATATTACTATAGTGTATGTTTAATTTGTTTGCTGCAATTTGTTTTTATTACTGCTCGTTGTGATTGTGATTTATGTAGTTAATGTTGGTGTATTTCTCGACACATGTGATAAAGTCAAGTTCTATAAAATGTATATACTTTTTGTTGTACTGTGTCTTGAGATCCTACTAATTAGTACAAATCACTAGAGGGTAGGTAGCGCCCGATTCGTTTCCAAATATCTTACATCAATCTTTTACTGAAAATCTCTTACAACTGTTCATTTTGCCTATTGTGTCAATTCTAATTAGGTTATTAATGCATCATGGTCAAGTTGTTTTTTTTGTTAAAATAGATTTTGATGTCAGTAGTAGACATAATTCTAAGCTTCTTACGTTGTAGCAATTGTTGTACCTGTGACGTTTTTAATGTTGGGTCACCCAAAAATCAATGTTGCTGATGTGTGTGGTTGCTGCGTTGTTGTATGTTGCACTTTTAAATGATGATGTGTTGAGATGCTAGAGATACTTTAAAGGAAAATTTTGCGGATGAGTGTGCTGTATTTAACAGCGTTAAAAACTAAACATAATAAGCTTTGTCAGGTAAAACCGACACTTGTACTTGTATCTGACAAGTGTTTCTCAGAAACTTAGAGCCAGTAATTCATAGACAAATGCGTATGCAAGTCTGTTGTTTTAGCGCGTCTTGTTTTTAACAGACGATAGACGTCGAAACTGAGCCTTGCAAGCTATGTGACGTGTAGGCAAGCATGTGGATTCAGCTCAGTTGTATGATAAAGCCGTTCTAAGACGTGTATGCAAATGTGATTGTTAACGGCTACATCTTAACGAGAAACAGAGCACGTCTTGATATAAGTTGTTTTTCTGAAACAGGGATGCACTCATTAAGTATAAACCAATTAAGTGACGTCGTTAGAGAAAGCAGCAGAGTTGTTTTTGTTAATGTTGCATCAGTGGCGTTTTAAAGTGGCGGTGGTTGTTTGTTGGTTGGTATGGTTATTTGTGCAATTGAGAGAATGAAACTGTTTTGTTGCGCTACATCGCGGCAAAGTAAGAGAGCGGAAGGCGTTGGTAGTGTTTTTGACGGTTTTCATGCGGTGCGTGTAAATTGATGTATGTAAAAGCGGTAAATAGTTGTAGGGCATGGCGCCAAGCAATCAAAAAAATGCGTATATATTTGTATTTTGGTTGCCGGCTGGCAGCTGTGATATACAAATGTTGCTTCTATTCTATTATCAAATTAAACGCCGGGAGGTCACCACTTTGGCTCAAGTGGCGATGTTTATTATAAAAATATAATGAGGCTAATAACCTTTATTTATAATTGCTGCGTGTAAATGGCACGGTAATAGATATATTCTAACACATTACTACACAATAATCGAATGAATGAAGATCGAAAGTTGATTGATGACTACGCTTATTTTCTACTGCGTATTTATATTTAGTATACGTCGATAAAACTGCTAATGTAGGCGAGTTTATTATTTTGGTTTCATAAAAGGTTGTTATGCGACCTATTATTGTTGCATAATATTCAAAGTAAATAAACTTATGTTGGTGTTTTTTTAATTTATGATGAACTTCTGAGCGTCATCAGATAAGTAAGATCGTCTGAGTATTCAGTTGTACCCAAAAATCCAATGTCCATCACTAAATTTTGGTATGAAGTTTACGACAATCCAAATCTCAATACCAAAAATTAATTGATATGCAACTTCTGGTACCTCTAGGATTTTAAAAGTTTTAGTTCAATTTTCGACTGAAATTGGTAAAGTAATAGTTTCTGGGGTACTACAGTTAACACCGTGTGTAATAATAGAGAAAGAAAACAAACAAAAACGGAAAGAAGATTCTAATGACGGGCAACCTCTTAATCACAGCCAACATGCGTCGTTAGTAGTGCACCCAACTCTAACAAACCATTAAATGTATGTTCTGTACATTTAGAAAGACATCTTTTTAAAAAACACAATGTTCGTTGCCTAACCTAACAAAAGAAGTATCTATGATTTAAGAAAAATGTAAATTTACGACTCGGTCTATAAACACCAAAGTTAAGTTTTTCGGTTGCTTAAAGTTTGAAGAATTGCGTTACGTATTCTTATGTTTACTACAACCATATTAATAAAAAACTTGTAGACAAGTGCAATGTGGAGATAAATCTCTACCTTGCTTGCAATTTCGGCAGTAAATGTTGAAACTTATCGGACCGCCTGAAAAACCAGCAGTCGCACAAATTATACCATTCTAGAAACAGAAAGTTTTTGAGGCAGTAGAAGTAGGAGTGTGATAAAAGGCTTAACCTAAAAAAACAGTTGGCAGAACATCCAAAGAAGAAAACAGTAGAAAATCGATTGGAATGGAAACAAAAGTTGTTTTAGGGCTAAAAATTGGCAATGGGGGAAGAAAAGTGACTTGCTTTGTTTTTTTTAAGTTTTATTCCCGAAATTTAAGAGTGGTTTCGGAGTCATTAAAGACGGGTATTAAAAAACAACGTTGTTTAATGTGACTGATGTCGGTAATCGACATTAAAAACAATAAAAACGCATTCAAGTTTCTTAATGGCTACCTGACTGTCGTCAACCACGTTAACCCTTTTAACCGTAGAAAGAAATTTGTTATGTTGTACATAAAAGTTCAAGATTGACTCCCAAATCAAGTCCCTAGAAAAAAATTTGTAGCAAGCTACCAATCGACTTACTTCTAATTTTCATATAACCAGTGATGTTTAAAAAAAAAATTAATCTGAGAGAAAAACAACAATTATAAACAGTGCAAGGATAAGTCAAAACAAATGTCAAGTAAATTACAGCAACGCAACCAATGAATTTATGTAAATTAAGAAAAAGAGAAAAAATGTTTACAAAACTCATAAATCGCCTCTCACAAAAAATTCCTAGAATATAATTACAAAATTACAATTTAATTAAATTTAAACAATAATCTTTTAAATTTTAAAAATTATGCCCCACGTTAGATGCCAAAATTATTTTTACGGCTTTAAAATACGTCAGCGAAATTTTGGTTTGTGTAAAAAATTTGTTTTGTCTATTTTTTTGGCTCAAGGTTGTTGGTAGAATAGCCTTAAATCAAAATTATACGTAGTAATTAGCAGATAAAGCGTTTTCTTTCGGCTCCAGGTAAGAGGCATTCTTGTTAAACAAATATTTAAGTTGTTTAATGAGTCGCATGTTTGACGGTTTCCACCCGGTACATAATGCTGGCATTTCCTTTTTTTTAAACGATTGAGCACTATCGATTGTCGTAAGCAAACTATTTTCCGTTAAACAACTTGAACATATGAGTAACCGCCATTTTGTAATCTTCTAGAGCTACTATCTGGACGCAAATTTATGTTGAAACAAATTCTTCTTATATAATTGATTTGTTTTCTTTACCTTGTTGCTGCTGTTGTCGTACCTGCACGACTACTTACTCCACTGCCCCTAAATTCAAGCAGATGACTTTTTGATTTTGGCACCAGGTTGACCTGGTTATCATATAACACCAGCAAAGCTCTCTCTTTTTGTATGTCTGTCAAATTGAAATGCACCCTAAAGATATGAAAAACCATTACCTCTGCGTAACCTCGACTAGGTCCAGCTAAGTGTCTTAATTTTTACGTTTCTTACTCACTCGAAACAATCGTCTATAAACTTTCATAATTATGTTTGATTGCATATTTAGCACTAGTATTTCTTGCCTGTCATTTTGCACAGGCATGTTGTAAGTTTGATGTAATCGTAGGTTTCATCCACAAATTTACCACACGTTTGTTTGGGCCAGAATCAAATTAAAATATGTCTAGCAATAGATAATTAGGGGAGTAATTTAAACTTAACCAGTTTTTTATTTATTTCTGCTTATTGTAGAATCGAGATTTAGGTTTCGTTAAATTTGGACGACATTAATCCTGAATTCAATTAGATTATTTGTGTTATTATCTTTAGTATTTATATGTTCATTCCTCTAAGTATTTTGTTTTGTCTACGATTATATTTTTTAGGTATATTTTGAATAAAGGCAAGTTTTGTGAATTATATGTTTCTTGAGTTTTTAGTTTGTTTATTGGTATCTTAAGTCCGTACTACTTGACACTAATTGTAACATTTAGGTGAGTGGCGCCCCCAGGTTTGTAGCAATTTTCACAGCCCTCTTTACTAACAAAGCTACTGGTAAGTGCTCCGAAACTGTTATAAATAAATGCTAATATTGCTTTGACGACAAACTGTAAGACGTTATTATTAGGGAAAGAACAAAAATTATATTATCGTTAACAACACCCCCGCTCAGGTGTGTTTAACCAATAATCATTTGCGAATGCGATTGTTTCAAGTGTTGACTAACTTTCAGGAATAACTCATTACACACCTTTATGTAACTTTGATATAGTGGTAACTAACCTATGATTATTGAACGCGACTACATGACAACATTAACAGTAAATTCTAACAACTCAATTTTAAAATGACAAATTTAAGTGTCTATTATTTTGTTAGTGTTATTATATCTTTAGAAAGAAGACCTATTCCAGTTTCAATCAATTGTAATTACAATAAAAAATTGTGTAAGTTTTCAAATTACGATTTAAAATTTTGGAAATAAGATTTGTAGAATTAAAATTGGCAATGTTTCAAATGCACTTTACTACATTGCACTTCATTTTATCTTTACATTTAATGCGAAGTTTTATATCTGGTTTTGTTTTAATTGCCACCCCATAAACCAATGAAAATTTAAAGTGTTTAATAATGCATTATGTAACTGCCGCAATTGCAAACATGTAATCGAATTGTACTACTACTTTCCATCGATGAACATTAAAATTTTGATCGCTTTAATGGAATTACGTGTGTGCCATTTTTTGCATTGGAAATTTGTGTTAGCATGTGAAAATTGCAATTATTATGCGGAAAAATAATTACAAACGGAATATACCAACTTATCATGTTAAATAGATGGGATAATAACGAGTATTCAAAGCATATTTTACTAAAAATCATTAAAATAAATTATTTTTTAGATTTTGAATATAAATTTTTATTTATTAACCGAATGAGTTATCATTAATAAGCGGTTTTGTGGATGAATATGTTAGTATGTTAACTAGTAATATTTAGCGCTCCTAATCAGGGTTCGATTCCGATTGCAGTATTTTGAATTAAAAAAGGCATGCATTAATTTTGAATTTAACAAAAAAAACGTCAACTTTTCCATGAGATACACGTTATATTTCAAAAAAAAAAAAAATTGAAAAAAGTAGTAGTGTGACCTTTATCAGTATTTTATTTGAATAAATTAATTTTCTAAAATTGGTTTCTATGTTGATACCTAGTGATGTTGCGTGTGTTCTTAGTAGGTGATAGTAATTAATTTACAGCTTTTAAAACTTAAACTTAAAGTAACTTAAAAACTACAAAAAATTAACAAAATTTCACTGTACCATTAAAAAATTAATTGTTAGCATTTTTAGCAGTAAATTAATTATCAATTGCATAAACAAAAACGACGCAATCTAAAAGACACTTAATAAACTTTAATTAAATGGAAACACTTTTAAAATTGTAAAAGTTGCTTTTTTTGGAGTATATAACACGTAATCCCAGAAGAAGTGTTTTCATTATTGTTTTGAAGCAACATTTAATTCGAGGAAGTTTGTATATTGCTTTAACACAAAAAATAGGTTTTGTACATTTTGTATTTTATTGCATTAAATTGCTTCGAGTTTACATAGTATTATTTTTTGTCGTTACGATGCATAATGTCCAAATTATTACTTGAAATATATGTTGCGTTAAAATTGACTGTAGTAACAACTAACATCGAGTATATATTATAGTAAGCGTTTGAAAATGTGAAAGGTGCGGTTTTCAACTTTTCAGGTTCCTTATTTCTATTTTTCTTGATAAAGAATGAGCAGCGATAAAGTGACCTTGGCATTAAAAGGAAGATGTACGGTAGACACACTAAGATGTGTGATAAAAGAAACTTTATGCTAACATTGACTTTTAAAATGTATTCATAAGGGTCTATTAAGTTATGATATTGAAATCTTACAGAAATTTGCTTCAGAATTTAATAATAGTACAGAAATAAAGTTTTAAAGCTTTGAAAATAAAAGTATTAAATTGAAAAACCATGTACATATAACATGATGGATAATTCAAATTAAAATACAAAGACAAGAATATATCATCCCTTCCTCCTATTCATAATAGTGTTTAATTTGTTAATAAAGAGAACTAGAGATAATAGAACTGGAATAAACTAAAAAGTGTATAATAAACCAGAAGAACATTATTTGACTAATAACATTAATAACAACAAACAAAAACCATATGCAGCAAAAATTTACCAAACAATACAATAACTCCAGAAACGCAGGGTTACCAACAAATTCAGAAACAACATACCTACTATTACGGGGTTACCGTCCTAACCCCACCGTAGTGGACATCGTTAATTTACATCCGCATGAAGCAATTCGCGGAATGCGGAAAGAGAACTCAGGTAAACAAATGCAATTAACAAATGCTGACATCACGGGAAGCATTCAAACCACTTTGTTTACAAAGCTTTAACCTAATTATCACTTATAGAATTAAACGGGTACAATAAGCAAATCAGTTCAAAAGTCTAGTCACGAGTTACGAATTCAGTACGGTTTGGGAGTGAGTGCCAAAAATGATCAATCAGAAATCATCAGCCCACGACGCTGACCCGTGGTCAGTACAACGATGCAAAGACCGAGTTTAATTGATCAACAATTCATACAGCGGTATGTAACACGAGCGGTGCCTCATTACTGCAAACACGGCACACTTTACGCTATCACATTCATTCTGATTAAAAATAAATAAACGCAATTAAACATCTAAATCGATTCCGCTAGTTCTTTCTCTGGTTAAACCAGAGTTAAACATGAAGTGCGGTACAGAAAAGGACATAGAAATTATTCAAAATTTGGAAGTTAAACAATATCAGCAAAAAAACAAAACTGTGACTATTTCACAGTACTTAGAACAAAGATAGAAAATACTATAAAAATTATAAACATTTATAAAAAAATAGCTTAGAATTATTTCTGGAATTTTCTGGCCAGAAGTAATTAGCAACAGTAACCTGTAAATAATAATATTATAAACAAAATAGAGAAATAAATAAAGAACCACGATAGATCGGCCACACTGTCAAAAAATAAAAAAAAATGATAGAAAGGCAAGGCTTGAACTATAATAAATATAAAAAAAAGAAAAAGAGGATTCTTGAATAGAACAATTACAGATAAACTAAAACAAGGAGATCTGGATTGGTACGAAGCAAAAAGTATGGCAAAAAAAGGGAAAAATGGAAGAAACTAATAACATAAATTGTGACAACGGAATGGACACCAGCCAGTACGTGAGACTAGTTCTCTCCCTACTAAAAGTCTAAAAACTAACAAAACGCCCCAAAAAAACAAAGTTTGCTCTAACTGAGGACTATATAATATATGATAATATGACAACTGTATGTCCAAGATTTAATTAGGAGCTAGTGACACAAGTTTTACACAATCAGTTAAGTTGTGTGCTGTTTCCTCGAATAAATGGTTTGAAAATGCATTATTTGTGTTTTTAAGGCCAGATGCAACCAAGAACACAGCAAACACTGGACCTCAAATTTATAAAAATTAAAAACGCATTTCTTTGAGTAGGTACTGTCAACCAAATGCAGTTTAATCAGTAGAACTTGTTTTTTTTTCAGTAGCTTATGATTAACACCCACTGTGAATTCACCTATTACTAACAATTGCACAATGGTTAATTTATTGATGTAATTCTATTCTCTGATTTGCAAAATAGAACAATATAGTAATTGATAAAATTTCCTGTGTCACAGATAAATAATACTATCAAGGACATCTAAATTTACGATTCTAAGCAAAAGGTTTGCTACAACTATGGTTATTTGAGCATTATACAGAGTGTTCCAAAGTTCACTCTCCAAGCTTGTATTTCCGTTTTTTTTATTTTTATTATTTTTTTAATTTTCGTAAATGAGATTAAATTCTTATAAGATAAGTAAATACAATTTTCAAATTCAGCACTTGTATAGTGGTAGCGATATTCAACTTTTTTTTCAAATATCATAATATACTTGTTTTTAATATTTTAGATAGTACCTTTTATTCTCTTTACAACCATATAAAAAAATATGGGTCCTACATAAGAATTTTTCTAAGGCCGCAAATATAACGACTTTAAAAAGTGGCAGAACAAATAAGTGTATTTGGGGTAACTGAAGATCTTTGGTTGGTCTATATAACAAAATGGTATATGTTCAAAAGTTGCTTGGAAATAAAAGAAAATGACCTAGTTTGCAGGATTGTTTTTTTTTGAAACATTAAGAATATCACGTTTAGTTATGGTTTACAAATTTGTAACGGTCACTGTGAGTTAGGCAACACACAATACACGGAGTCGAGGTGTAAACGCGACATTTCTCCGTGTTCGCTCCTTAACGAAAATTTTTGGGGATTTAATTCCCAGAATTCAACTTCCGCGTTGTCCTAATTGGCCAATACATTTTCGGCTGATCTTCAATTTCCGCCTTGTAACAACTACTATCACGTCGTGTTACGTGAAATTCAAATTTGCCTTCATCTGAGTGCTTAATCGTAATTCCGTCAAATTTTCTAGTGGTATGTATAGGACCCTGCAAACTTTCAATGTATAGCGGTATATTTTAGCTGGGGAAAGGATTGATTACTCGATTTTCTGAAGTTTATCTTAGGACGGATGCGTGTACTAATTTCTTCTAATGGTCGCTCGATTGCACTCAGGTACGACAAATATTCTTCATGGCTTCTTCAACGTTACACCGTGCATAATTTTCAGATAAGGCGAGTTACTCCGGGATTAGAGTTACTCCGGGATTAAAATTACTCGGCTTTAAAGGTTCTTTTGGCCTAAACAAAACCAATTACCTGGCTGATTAAATTCATCGTGGGATCTCTTTCTACCTTTTATTGTCTTGTCGCTGCGTGTGTCGCATACTTGGGGTTTGCTGTTAAGATTGCTGAAGTACGGGACATCCTACCGAAATTAGGGGTCGCCGCAGCTGGAACCGACACCACATATCTGTATCTTCTCCTGTGTGTGTCAACATCGTAAACCTCTATCTACAACATAAGGTCAGATTTTTCTAATTATACTTCTGCGCTGAAAACAAACCATCTCCGGGACGTCACACTGCTACCGAAAACGTCTCAAGCGTAACACCTAAATAAGTACAACTTGTCTTGGCACCTTAAGTGCAGTTAAATCTTTGGAACTCGAAACGTATTTGTTCACGTATTTATATTTTTTTTGTTAATTCACTACAATATAATTAATTAACTTGTTGTGGCGCATATACTTGCCCAATCTGTAAACGAATGTGTACCGTAAAGGCGCGAACTTGCTTCATTTACCCACCATTGCTTGGGGATTTTAGAGTATAAGGGTAAGACCACGGAAGAGCGCTCTTTTGGGGAAACACCTAACTCTCCGATACTTTTTAACGCTAAATATTGCAACTGCGAACACTAAATACACCTTCGTATTGTGCGGGTGTGGTTACGTCGCCATCTTGTCTAGATTAAATAACGCCAGTGGCGTACCGCATAAATTATTAACTTGCTATTAATCTTATATTTTTTTCCTTCTTTTGTGTACGACTATATATATGGGTACGAACGAATACGCTTGTAGAATTAACTTACGTTGTAAGTGGATATATTTAAATTGTGCTCTGTTCCTTCTTCTTTATGGTGTGTTATTAAATATAACGTTTTGTAGGTTACTTGTGTCTCTCTCTCTTTATTGTATTTATTGCTCCTTTAATTTGTTACGGTTGATTGTTGCGTCTGTTTCTTTAGTTCGGAAGCAGGTTTGTATCCACGCATTAGGACTATGGCGCCCTCGGATTAAATCAAGACAGTTCTGAAGAAGCGGTGGATCCTTTTTCTCACCCACGCCCTACTCTTCGGCTGCCGGCAAAACTTACTTTTCTTCAATTAACCGTAGCAAGAAATTGGCATCCCAACTTCGGGGCTCGATTTTCTTCTCGTTTCTTTCTTTTTGTGAAATCGGATTATCAGTCAAGGTTGCTCGAGTATTTTTTTTTACTTGTCGTTCGATTCTCTTGGAAATTTTTATTTCTCTCTCTCTCTAGTACTTAGTGCTATTGCTTGCTTTCCTTATTACTATCAGTTTGATCAGTAATAGGACATTTACTTAAAATTGTTTTATTATTCTAGGGTTAGTATTTTAATACTGTTTCTCTTTCTTACTTGTTGTTGTGGGTTCGAGTTTATTCTTTTTTTTTTGTATTGGAAGCTAGGAGATTTTATTTAAAATGCCGAAAGTGTGGAAATTCGAGGTCAATCGCCTTAAACAACACGAACTGCGATACGAGTTAGCTTCTAGGGACTTAGTGCTGACGTTTCGGTGGAGGGTCTTCGGAAACTGGTCCGTAGTGCTCTTCAGCTGGAAGCGGAAAATCTTTATCCGAAATTAAATACAGCATCGAGTATGAAAACCGATGTAACTGCGGTAAATGTCTCTTTAGGGGAGCTTCGTACGTTCGTTGATAATTTCACTGGTGACAGCACAACTTCGGAATTTCTTCGTTTTTCTACTCTTTGGACTCATACTATTCGCAGGTGCAAGCTGATGGTTGCCACCTCGACAGAACAAGCTGCCAATAGGAATTCTCTTCTACTTTCTCTTACCGATCTTCATAACACTATTGATTCTATGATCAAGAAGCATCGGCATACTACTTTTGGGATCAGTCAAGCTGTTACTTCTAGTCCTAAATTAACGGTTACTGAGGACGAAGGTGAACCTGACCAACTATCATCGGAGTCTGATGTCGAACCAGAACCAACACCTGTTGCCTCTTGTAGTGCTTCCTACTTTTCTAAATCTGTTGCTACAGCGAAACTAAACTTAACTTTTTCTGGGGATGGTAAAACATCTCTTTCTGAATTTCTTACTCGCTTGGAGGAATTAAGCACGGCTAGGGGAATTTCTCTGACGCAATTGTTTCATGGTGCTCCAGAACTCTTAACTGGAAAAGCTCTTCTCTTCAGGGCTCATCGACAATCGCTGTCTTCGTGGAAGGATGTGGTGCGTTTACTACAATCGGAGTTTCTTCCGGTGGATTACAACGATCGATTGCTGGACGAAATTAAGGCACGAACCATGGGTGCTCATGAGGGGTTTGGGATATACTTGGCTACTATGCAAAGCCTTTTCTCACGGTTGAGTGAACCATTATCGGAACCACAACAGATCCGAATAATCAGGCGCAATCTAACGCCATATTTCCAAACGGCCTTGGCTCTTCATGATGTCTCAACCATCTCGCATCTATTGTCGCTTGGGAAAAGATTGAGCATAGTCAATTCTTAACCCAATCTTTCAAACCACCACCTACTAGACGCGTGACTTCTTTGCTGGAACCTAACCTAGCTTACGTCGCTCCAGAAACTTCTTCTTTGAATACTTCTTCTTGTTCTTCGGTCTCTTCGACTATTCCTTCTAGGCCTCTCAACTCTTACAGGGGACCTGTACGTTGCTGGAATTGCGGGAATACGGGACATGTTTCTCCTCGTTGTCCAAAACCCACAGAACCTTCATTGTTTTGGCTGTGGAAAGGCAGGTGTTACCAAGCCTAATTGCTCCCAATGTTCGCCGCAGGGAACGCACGTCAGAACCCCCGGACCGAGTCGTAGGTTCTACTTTCTCTCAACCTCGGATTCTTCTTTTACTGATCTAGACCACTCTCAACAATTGTTACTTAACTTTATTTTTGCTAGCGTTCGTGGTGATGAACGACCTTTTCTTAACGTATCAGTGCTGGGCATACCTTTAAAGCCTTACTGGATACAGGATCTTCTAGGACGATACTAGAAGTATCGGTTGGCATTTGCTTCAGTCCCTTAAGGTGTCCTTAAAAAATCTACTTCGACTTTTGTAACGTGGCTAATGGTGGACAATGTGCCATTTTGGGTGTTGTTTCTCTTCCTTATACTTTAGAGGGAAAAACCAAGGTAATAGAAACCTTAGTGGTTCCTGAGATTTCTCAAGGGTTGATATTGGGGATCGACTTTGGAAGGCGATGGCCTTCGTACCAGATTTCAGCAAGGGTCATTGGTCCTTTGGTACTGATGCGGTTGGACATGCGGTTCATTCGAGTGCGCTGAACATCAAAGACGACTTATCAAGGTCGCAACAGTCTTCGCTAGAGGCTGTTATCTCTGCCAGCTTTTCTTTACAGCCATCTGGTCTAGGGTGTACCCAGCTCGTTCAACACAGTATCCATACCATGCTGAGCCAATTAAACAACGGTACTATCCTCTATCACCAGTACTATCTCGGATTGTCAATGAAGAACTGGACAAGATGCTACAGTTAGGTGTAGTAGAGCCATCTACCAGTCCATGGTCCAGTCCTGTGGTCTTGGTTAGGAAGAAAGACAACTCCTATCGGTTTTGCATTGACTATCGGAAGCTAAATCAGGTCACGGAACGCAACGCTTATCCTCTGCCGTATATCACTTCTATCTTGGATCGCTTACGGATGCTAGATTTCTCTCGAGTTTGGACATTCGTTCTGCTTATTGGCAAATTCCTTTAACTCCTGAATCCAAACCGCTTACTGCCTTTACTGTTCCTCATCGTGGATTGTTCCAATTTACTAGAATGCCGTTCGGTCTGCATAATTCTCCTGCAACCTTTCAGCGGCTGATCGACCAAATTATCGGTGCAGAGCTGGAACCGTTTTGCTTCGCCTACCTGGACGATATTGTTATCGCGACACCAACTTTCGACGAACATCTTCGAGTACTGGAAAAAGTTCTGAAACGATTATTTGCTGCCGGTTTGACATTAAATCAGGAAAAATGCCATTTCTGTCGTTCGGAGTTGAAATACTTGGGCTACGTTGTGAATAAAAATGGGTTGCTGGTGGATCCAGAAAAGGTGACTGCCATACTTAACATTCCTATACCGACCACGGTCACCGAAGTGCGACGCGTGATTGGCATGGCTAGCTGGTATCGCCGTTTCATACCGAACTTCGCTTCTCTTACTTCTCCTTTATCTGCTCTTACTCGGAAAAATGCTTTGTTTGTGTGGACACCGGAATGTCAATCTGCTTTCGTTTCTCTTAAAGAACACTTAGTTTCTGCTCCTATCCTGACTTGTCCTAATTTTTCTCTGCCATTTGTTGTTCAAACTGACGCTTCGACTTTGGCGTGGGTGCTGTCCTTAGTCAGGAATCGCCTGAGGGGAAAAGGTTATCAGTTACATCAGTCGCTCCTTAACTAAAGCGGAGAGGCGCTATAGTACTACGGAAAAAGAATGTATTGCAGTCTTATTCGCCATTCTTAAGTTCAGACCGTATATTGAGGGCTCTCACTTCACCATCATTACTGACCATCACTCGCTGGTATGGCTTAACCGTTTGCAGAGTCCGTCTGGTCGTCTTGCTCGTTGGTCCTTACAACTCCAAGAGTATGACTTCACCATCAGACATAGGAAAGGCAAAGACCACGTTGTGCCAGATGCGTTATCTCGTGCTGTTCCTGCTGTTGGTGATGAAGCTGAAACCACCTCTCCTCATCTTGATTCCTTAGCTGTTCCTTCTTCTCTTGGTCTTGACTTACCTACTACAAATAAATGGTATAATAACTTACTGAATCGTGTACTCACAACACCTCACAAGTTGCCTCATTGGTCTGTCGATAATAACATCTTATATCGCAGAGTGACTAGTTCTTTTACCACTTCTATGGTGGATCCGAATGATGAATGGAAGTTAGTCGTTCCGGCTGAACAAAGGAGACGCATCATTCAGGAGAACCATGATCCTCCAGTTGTTGGCCATGGTGGAGTAACTAAGACAACCGCAAGAATTCTGCAACATTATTACTGGCCTCGATTACGTGCAGACGTGGCTCGCTATATCCGCCGTTGTTCTACTTGCTCTTCCAATAAGGTATCTCAAGCAGCTCCTCCTGGAATGTTTGCTCCTCGTGCTCGTCCTACGGGACCGTGGCAAACTTTATGTTGCGATATTGTTGGGCCGCTTCCTCGTTCTTCTAAAGGCAATTGTTACGTGGTTTGTGGTTGCCGATTGTTTCTCTAAATTTGCCCTTTTCTTTGCTATGCGTGTTGCTACTGCTGCTGCGGTTACTAAAATCCTGAAGAACAGGTGTTTTACTATTTGGAGTGCCGCAGTACCTTATTTCTGACAACGGAGTACAGTTCCGCAGTCGTGAATTCACTCAAATGTGTGAGAACTATCATTGCACCATCCTATATACTGCCAAATACCATCCGCAAGCAAATCCGGCTGAACGGATAAATCGCGTTCTTAAGACCATGATAGCGTCTTATGTTAAGGACAACCAGCGGAAATGGGATGTGAAGCTCCTCACATTGGATGTGCAGTTCGTTCGGCGAAACACGAAGTGACTGGATGTACCCCGTACTTTGCTCTATTTGGTCGTAAACATGTCATCTCTGGCAATCTCTTCAATAAATCACGTCTTGAACCAACTGACTCAGAACCTGATCATAATGTGTCTACTGACGTTACGCGGCTATCCAGGAATATATACTTCAACGCCTTCGGAAAGCCTATGAAACTACACGAAATAGGTATAACTTACGCCGCCGACATGTCAAGTATAACGTGGGTGATCTGGTGTGGCGTCGTAACTTCCAACTATCCGACGCTTCGAAGCATTTCAATGCGAAACTCGCACCTAAATTCTTAGGCCCGTTCACGGTGAAAACTGTCGTCTCCCCGGACGTATGAACTAGCTGATTCTTTAGGAAAGTCACTAGGTACGTGGCACGTGAAAGACCTTAAGCCAGAACCTCTCGAATTTCGGAAGAGGCTAATGCTGAACTGCTGTGCTGGAGCCTAATTGTTTAGATCACTCTTTACTTTATCCTAGACGGAAAAAGCGTCGTAAACTTGCTTGTACTGCCAGCTAGAAGACACGGTTCATGACTGGATTTCTACTTGGACACGACTTATTTTACTTGACTATTTACTTTGCTGATTTTATCATATCTGTATTATTTTTTTTTCTTTCACGGGTTTCTAACGAATTTGTCTCGGACTATCTTCCTTCTAGTAAGGAGAAGTTCGTATTTTCTCTTATATTGTTGCTGAATAAATTTTTTTTATTTCTGCCTTACTGTAGGTTGGTTATGAATGAGATTATCGATGGTTTCTGGCTCTATTAGCTACATCGACATTATGATCGATTTACATCGAAATCTCTGATTTATTTGGTGCTCTCCCGTATATCTTTATTTTCTTTCTGCAAGAACTGTATATACGTAGATACAGGTTTTTTGTTTTTGGTTTGAGTAGCTTTATTTTTTTTTGGGGATGCCTGTTGACTTGAGTTCAAGTTGAGCGTGCTCCTGCTCTTGTTGACAATGCATCAAGATTGTTGGGTTTTCTTTTCTTTTTCTGGGAGATACCAAACCGCTTCGGCGAGCTTAATGATATACTGACTCAGTTCTAATTGAGTTAGCTCATAGTTATATTTAATTTTTTTTTTGTTGTTGAACCATAATGGTTCACATTCGTTAGAATTCCATGTGATATGGGTAGGTTGGTTGGGCAACGTAGGATTGGACCTTCTCAGGTAAATCACACCAAAATTTGACCTTGAATTGGATTTCGAGCTTCGAGACTTAGTTTCATGAGTTCACGTAGTTGTGGGAGTACCGTGACTTCCCGATCCCGTGACGGATTGAACGCCCTCTCCTATATGGCTCGTTGGTGTACGCCCGCCAGTTTGGCAATCCTTTCAAAGCCGAATTCAGACACCTGAATGTGTCTGTCTTGTGTGAACGTCGTTTTGTTGCTCTCTGTCCTCTCGGAGGAGGGATAGAGTATTCCTTTTTCCTTGTCTTTGCTATCATCTGTTCCTTCTTTCTTCTTTTGCGTAGAGGTACTGCTTTGGCTGGGGTTTCAGTGGGTGTTATGTGAGGGGGAGTCGGAGCTCCTGTTTCTGGTACCCTTGTTTCTGTTACCAGGCACACCAACCCTTAGGGGCCGTACGGGGCGAACAAGATCTGGGGCAGGGGTAAACCGTCTGCCCTAACCTCCGTCAATGGATCACTGGCCAGCCACTGCAGAACCTCAAACTGCTGACTTTGTTCCAGTCTTTTATTTTTTGGAAAATTTTGGGATCCTTCCTTTCATTCTTCCATTATGTTATAGGGTTGGGGGTTTATCCTCGGTTTTCAGAGTCGCACTCTTTAACTGCATATCCATTAGTCTTGTGGTGTCGGGAGTATCGGCCCAAGACTAAATCCTTTCTGGGTGGGAGGACTTTATTTTGGGAAGGCTCAGTACTAAGGGTCGTGAATGGCGAGGGGGTGGATTTTCACTGGGGCCCAATGACGCGAGTTTCCATCCTTCGCGAGGGTCTTGGTGGGAGTGATGCCTGGTGCCACCCATTCGACATGCACGCCGCTAGGGAAATGTCCGATCTTAATAATTTCCTAGGGTTTATCCTAACCTCTGGTATTTGGGTTTCAGCCTTATCCTTATTCCTATCTTACCTTAAACCTTTCCTAGGCAACCTTATTTTGGGGTAATTCAGGTGGTATTGTTTTAATTCTGGGTTGGGGTTTCATTGGTTTTGGGCTCTGTCCTGACGCTTGTCCAAACTTCAAACTTTACTATAATAATATTTTCTGTTGACTGGGTTTAGTAAGGTTGGTTGAGATACTGTTGGATGACCCACGTTTTCTTTACCTTGCTTCTCGGAAATCGCTAATTGCGAGTTTTGTGGGCGTTCAATCTCTTGTGTTATCCTTTCTTTTTCTTGGTCGTTGCTTCTTGACTTTGTTGCTGGATACACCAAACGCTTCATGCGAGTTTTGAACAGATTTCATCAGATCAGCTACTCTTAGTTCAACAAACCGTCTATCTCTTAGGGGTTGGGTTTCATTAGGTTTTTTATATGTGGGTGGGTATTTTGGTATATGTCGCTCATGTTGGAGATTCCCTTTTTTTTTTTTTTTGCTGAACACCTACGGATGTTAATTTTCTGGATTATGTATGGTGCAGCGGATTATGTTTATCCTTCTGCGCGGGCTTGAAGTTTTGTGTGGGGAATTTGTAACGGTCACTGTGAGGTTAGGCAACACACAATACAACGGAGTCGAGGTGTAAACGCGACATTTCTCCGTGTTCGCTCCTTAACGAAAATTTTTGGGGATTTAATTCCCAGAATTCAACTTCCGCGTTGTCCCTAATTGGCCAATACATTTTCGGCTGATCTTCAATTTCCGCCTTGTAACAACTACTATCACGTCGTGTTACGTGAAATTCAAATTTGCCTTCATCTGAGTGCTTCATCGTAATTCCGTCAAATTTTCTAGTGGTATGTATAGGACCCCTACAAACTTTCAATATATAGCGGTATATTTTAGCTGGGGAAAGGATTGATTACTCGATTTTCTGAAGTTTATCTTAGGACGGATGCGTGTACTAATTTCTTCTAATGGTCGCTCGATTGCACTCAGGTACGACAAATATTCTTCATGGCTTCTTCAACGTTACACCGTGCATAATTTTCAGATAAGGCGAGTTACCGGGATTACTCGGGATTAGAGTTACTCGGGATTAAATTACTCGGCTTTAAAGGTTCTTTTGGCCTAAACAAAACCAATTACCTGGCTGATTAAATTCATCGTGGGATCTCTTTCTACCTTTATTGCTTGTCGCTGCGTGTGTCGCATACTTGGGGTTGCTGCTGTTAAGATTGCTGAAGTACGGGACATCCTACCGAAATTAGGGTCGCCGCAGCTGGAACCGACACCACATATCTGTATCTTCTCCTGTGTGTCAACATCGTAAACCTCTATCTACAACATAAGGTAAGATTTTTCTAATTATACTTCTGCGCTGAAAACAAACCATCTCGGGACGTCACACTGCTACCGAAAACGTCTCAAGCGTAACACCTAAATAAGTACAACTGTCTTGGCACCTTAAGTGCAGTTAAATCTTTGGAACTCGAAACGTATTTGTTCACGTATTTATATTTTTTTGTTAATTCACTGCAATATAAATTAATTAACGTTGTGGCGCATATACTTGCCCAATCTGTAAACGAATGTGTACCGTAAAGGCGCGAACTTGCTTCATTTACCCACCATTGCTTGGGGATTTTTAGAGTATAAGGGTAAGACCACGGAAGAAGGCGCTCTTTTTGGGGAAACACCTAACTCTCCGATACTTTTTAACGCTAAATATATTGCAACTGCGAACACTAAATACACCTTCGATGTGTGCGGGTGTGGTTACGTCGCTTATCTTATCTAGATTAAATAACGCCAGTGGCGTACCGCATAAATAAATAACTTGCTATTAATCTATATTTTTTCCTTCTTTTGTGTACGACTATATATATGGGTACGAACGAATACGCTTCGTAGAATTAACTTACGTTGTAGTGGATATATTTAAATTGTGCTCTGTTCCTTCTTCTTTATGGTGTGTTATTAAATATAACGTTTTGTAGGTTACTGTGTCTCTCTCTTTATTGTATTTATTGCTCCTTTAATTTGTTACGGTTGATTGTTGCGTCTGTTTCTTTAGTTCGGAAGCAGGTTTGTATCCACGCATTAGGACTATGGCGCCCTCGGATTAAATCAAGACAGTTCTGAAGAAGCGGTGGATCCTTTTTCTCCCCACGCCCTACTCTTCGGCTGCCGGCAAAACTTACTTTCTTCAATTAACCGTAGCAGGTTTCAAAGGTAATAGCGTTTAAACGAAAAATTAATGTTACACGCCCAATAGGCCAAAATATTACAAAGAAGAGGTGAATAATTTGATTGACACTCTTGATGACCACTGGTTGTTTGCAAAATTGCAACAATATTTAGGATTTTTTGGATGTTGTTGATAGAAACATTTCCTCGGTTTCTTAGAACAGAAAACCTAGGATTTTTTTGGACATACCGATTACGGAGAGTGGCATTTCCTTTAATGCTGACCTGCACACCAATAACGGTGTCCCAATGAAATTACCATATTTGTGTTTAAAAGACTTAAGGTCGGTTCCACTAACATGACTTAAGCTTAAGCAATGCTTTGAAACTTTTATATACACTGGTAAATCATAGAACGATTGTTTTTAAGACAACTAGTGTTTTGAGTCAAGGTAGATGTTACACCACAAAACTTGAAGATCAAGCAATGCAGCAACACAACGAATGCCTGCTAACCGTCGGCAAGTTGGTAGGTTTTTAGATTTATACTCTATTGCACTTTTACAGAAGACTAAAGGTTCTTAATTAGAGACACGGTAGGGGATTGTTATGTGCCACCCCAACCTTTTAATTAAATATGTCACATTTACTAAAAGGGATAAATGAAAACATTCGAAGCAATGAAAGAATAAATCATAAGTACGACCAGTTTTCTATTAACTAAAATTTTGGCAATGTTTTCCTTACTTATCAACACAATAAAACGCCAAACAAATATGCCAAACGGCCAAACTACTCCGGTACTAAGTGTGACGAAAGGTTTTTTCACCGCGTTCCCAAACTAATACAAAAAATATTGGGTCTGAATCATGCTGAACCACTAGGAACCCTAACATACTATATTTAACTGACGGTAACAATTAACTCAATACGCTAAACATAACGAAAGTCACTAACTGCGGAAGTGTCTAAGTAAAAGAGTACTACAGTTGAGGTTCTTCTAATCCAAAATGCGGAAGATAAACCATTTATTGAAGAATAATCTACCACAGGATCCATTTATTGCAGAATAATCCACCAGAACTATTTATATTAACTGAAGTCTTCGTCTAACATGCCCAAAATTATATTGTATGTTTCTTAATTAAAATTTGTGTGCAAAAGAGAGATTGTCCAACATCTGCAATGCGATTATATTTTAATTTCAACATTAATCAAACGTTATGCTCTTTCACGGCTACGAAACGAGAGGTCCTTTCTGTGGATACACATAAAACTTAATTTTCACTCGCGTTCTCGACAAGTTTGCACTTAAACTTTTGACACTTACAATATTTAAAGGTTGTTTTAATTTAATTAAAAACAACATGAATCCCCGCTATTCGGTACACGTCAAACAACTACATCTGACTCATAGAAAATTTGGCTTAAAGACTAACTTAAAAATTATTAACAATCATCCGGTAAAGAAAGAGAGTCTCCCTCTTATCATTTTTTTCACAAAGACGTTACAAAAATTATTATGCGCTAACATTTTTTCTTAGGTAACAAACAAAACCGATAACTCAAAATTTTTGAACGGAAAGTACAACCTGTATGTTGGTCTTTACAAAACAAATCTCAATTAAATTGATAACGGCAATGACACTGAGTTACTTTTTTCCAGGGAACAAACAAAGAAACTCTTGAGATAGTAAAACTAAATGCGACATGCGATGCTTAAATTCGAAGAAATCGAGTGAGAAATCTTTGGAGCAATGTAACTGGAACGAAGTACTTGA